>CM053770.1:258366335-258499712 GCA_028658325.1 Potorous gilbertii
CCCCCCCCCCCCCCGCCCTTTGCATATTTCCCATCATTGGTTTCTTGGAGGGTGGGGAGCATCCTCCTTCACTGTCTAAGTTTTTCTGTGTTTTTCTGAGCCAGCCAGCTCCCCATGTCCTGCATCAGCCCAGTCCCATCCTCTGTGACACATTTGTCTGTGAAGGTTCCCCCCAATTCTCTGCTTTCCTTTTATTCTTGACTACCTTTATTTTATCACAAGAAATTTTTAATTTAAAATAATCCAAGCGGTCCATTTCATACTTCAGCAGTGCTCTTACCTTATAATATAGTGTAAGATATTACACAACTGAATCTCCTTCCTTTACATTTTTCTCCCAGTTTCTTTCTTCCAAATGATCTTTGTTACTACTTTCTAACTTGGTAAGATAATGTTTTAGTAATTTAATTGGGATGGCATTGAATCAGTAGAAGAGATAAAATGGTCATATTTTTTATACACTTCTTGGCCTCAGTTTTCTATCTGATATCTATCTATCTATCTATTTATAGATATAACTCATATCTAATATGAGTATAGGCATGAGTGCCCCTGCCTCCCAGCGTCGTGGTGAGAACTAAATGAGGTAGCTTATGTGAACCTTAACACGTTATATAAACCCTGGATATTTTAATGATGAATATTAATTATTAAATTTATAGGGCAGCTGGATGGTACAGTGAATGTAGCGCCTGGAGCCAGAAAGACTCGTCTTCTCGAAGAGTCTCAGATACATACTAGCTGGGTGACCCTGGGCAAGTCACTTAACCCTGTCTGCCTCAGTTTCCATATTTTTAAAATGATCCGGAGACAAAAATGGCAAATCCCTCCTACGTCTCTGCCAATAAATCCCCAAATGAGGTCACGAAGAGTCAGGCATGACTGAAAAAAAGACTAGTTATTATTGTTAATTATTAGTTCTAGTTATCACTTTTTATTGTTTTCATACCTGTGGCCCATGAACTTGCTTTTATAAATAGTTCGGTGACTGTATTTTGTTGTAATTGTTTAACTTTGTAATCTTACCACACATCTAAAACCCTCATTCTGAAAAGGGTCACGAGATCGCCAGTGGGGCCTTTGATATCCTTGTCTTTGAGAATGGTTTGAGGGTGACTTGTCTAGGAATACCCCAACAAGGCGGGACAGAGGCAGGTCAGGTTCCTGACTATGAGGCCAACCTTTGTCTCCTAAGAAGAAAGTAAATCTTGGAAATGTTAGATTGGGACTTGGTCTCCCATCTGCATTAAGGGGTCTAGTTAGTCAACAAGCATTTGCATTAAATGCCTACTGTGCACCAGGAAAAGTGAAAGGTCGTCAGTAATAAATAGGAAGTAGAGCCCCCAGACACAAGGACTCTCAAGGAGAGCCCCAGACTCCGTGCCTCCTCCTGAGGAAGGTGCCCATCGGTGCTCTGGGTGAGGGACTGGGGAAGGAGTGAGTGGAAGGAAGCCCTGGGAGGGTTTGGTTGGGGGAAGGAGGGAGGGGAGGAGGGGCCAGAAAGAGGCTTTGTGAGGAGACAAAGCTCTGATGGGTCGAAGCAGCTCCCCATTTATTTACATCTAGCATTTTAAACTGTGTGTACATATATATATATATATATATGTATGTATGTATGTATAATATACATATACACAGATGTGTATGTGTTTTTACAGATAGCACTTGGGATACTGCTGTCAGGGAGATTGCTGGACGTTCATTCCTTGTCTATAAAGCCCAGGGCTTGGACTTGGGGGCCTCTGAGACCCCTTTTTAATTCTCTACCTGTGAGTCTGCAAGCCAACTCGACTGACCTTTGCAAATCACTGCATCTCCATGGGCCTCAGTTTCCCTGTCTGTAAAACAAGAGAGTTAGACTCCTTGGCCCCTGCGGTCACTTTCCCCTCCAGTGCTGTGAGCCGGTAATCTTTAGATGTTTATTTAGATTAATTAAACACAGATTTCACCTCCTGCTTTGCCTGGGAGTCTCTGGCTGGAGGAGGCCGGTGCCCAGCCCGGGATGGCCTCTAGATGGTGTGGTTGAGCCATCTATCTCGGGAGGCTCCTGCCCACCTGCCCAGTGCAGGCCTTGGTGCCATTTTCTAGGCTCCTGGAGCGTTGCCCTCAGAGACACCATTCTGGCCCCTGGTCCATCAGTGGCCTCCCCAGCATGTCATGATGAGCCAAAGAGGGGCCCGAGGAAGGGCTGGGGGCGGGGAGGATGGGCAGAAGGAGGAGATCCATTTGGGTTTAGCGCATAGGGCCATGTCCCAAGACATGGGGATGTTAGATCTTGAGCTGCTGGGTCCGCAGGGGCCGTTTGGTCCAGTCTCTTCATTCAACAGACAGGAAAAGTGAGGCACATCAGGTTCCCAGACTAAAACCTCGGTCAGATGAGGTGCCAGTGATCAGGGCAGGCACACCGTATTTGGGCAGAGGACCAATGTGGCAGCCCCTTCCTGGCCCCCAGGCCTCTGCAGTCATCAATCTTCTCGTCTAGCCCCCTCATTTTACATGTGAAGATACGGAATCAGAGAGGGCAGCACCTCCCTGGAGGCAGTGTTCAGGCACAGATCCTCTGTCTCCAGCTTTGCAGTTCTTTCCACACTGTCTCGGTGTGTCTGTGGGCCAGGGGATGTCTGCCCTGGTGCTACCTGTTTCTCATTTCATCCCTTCCCTCTTCTGTACAGCTGGCTGGCAGAACGTGCCTGCCTGGGCTTAGGGTAACACTTGCTCAGCAGGCAATCCTGGGCAAGTCCCTGATCCTGTATGCCTCAGTTTCTTCATCTGTACAGTGGAGATGATGATAACCCCTGCCTCCTGGAGCTGTTGTGAAGCGTAGAGCACTGACTTTTGCTCCTCTCTGTATCCTGAGCTTTCCTTCCCCTCCTCTCCTGCAGCTTTTCTGAAGGGCCTGAGCGACAAGCAGAGGGAGGAGCATTATTTCTGCCGAGACTTTGTCAAGCTGAAGAAAATCCCAACCTGGAAGGAGGTGGCTAAAGGTATGCAGGTACTGCCAGCCTGGGCACGCATCAGGAGGGGCATCTCTGCAGCTGGAGCAGGAGGATGGGCCAGACGTGGGGTGGGGCGGGGGACCAGCGTCTGGAGTGGAGGAGGACAAGCATTGTTAGGAAGCTGGGAGCCATGACTTGGTGGCCCCTTGAGTCGGCTGTGGCAGCCCACTGGGTGTTGGCACGTAGCCACCCATTCGTTCATTCAGAATTGTTTATTAAATGCCTACTGTGTGCTAGACATTGCTAGGGATAGGGATAGGCCAGTGTCTGGGATTCCATTGCATGAAACTCCCAGGTTTGAAAACTCCCTTTAGCAGTGCATGTAAGATGTGTTTAAACCATGGAGAGGTCAAGTTGTTTGCCCAGGGTCACACCCTGAATGCCTACATAGTGCCAGGCACTCTGGTGGGCACCGGGGCTACAAGAAAAGAGGACTCAGTAAAAATTCCTCCTTGCTTGACCTAATGGAGGAGGCCAGAAGTCTGTGCATAACTATTCATAGTTGAATAAATACAAGTCTATACAGGGTGGTTTGGGAGGGAGGGTGTGAGCTGTTGGGGGTGTGTCAGAAGATAGCGCTGGGCAGCATCAACCAGGCATGGGGGAAGGCGGGCATTCTGGGCATCTAGGAGTGCTGGACGTGTGCTCAGGCCTGCCCAGCTCCAAGGCCCGGCATCAGCCCCTGGTCTCTGGGCACTTACTCTCCACTGGTTTCGGGGAACGTGGCGCAGCATTGCAACATTGCTTGGTTTCACATAGGTGTCAGAGTGGTCAGGCCAAGGGGGGGTCTGGCCCCCTGACGTGCATCAGAGCCCCCGGCTATGGCTGCCTCTAACTCTGTTTCAGGGGTCACCACCAAGGAGGAGGAGCCCCAGTACAAGAAGGATAAGACCCTGAATGAGAAGATTTCTCTCTTCCGAGGTGATATCACCAAGCTGGAGGTGGATGCCATTGTGAATGCGGGTGAGTACCTGGTTTTCTTGTTTTCCATTTCGTGCCTGGGTTTGGGGGCACAGGGCCCTGGGGCATTATCGCGCCTTGTCCAATGACTATCTCAGTTGCTGGGGTGGTGGAGGTCTTCTGGCCCCCAGCACTCACCTCCGAGTTCCAGTCCAGGCCCGTCCTTGAGAGTTAGCCAGAGGAGGGGGCCCTCTCTTCCCTGGACTCTCCATGGCTATGTCTGTGGATGCCTGCCTCTGTTAGCTAACAGAAAAGCAGAGCTGGCAGCCCTTGCCAGGAGGAGAGAAGCAGGGGTGGGGAGGGTGGTATCTTGGACCTCCTGTAGGATGTCCCTCCTTCCTCCTCTGACCTATCTCCCCAGGGCCCACCCTGGTTTTTCCTGCAGACCTTTTGCTCAGCCTGGGTGGCGTTTAAGCGAGACATTGAGTTTCAGGGCATTGCTGATGCCTGATCAGGCAGGTGTTGGTGACCTGAGTGGTGGGCCAGGGAGGGATACTGTGTTGGGGAATGAGCAAGGAGCAGATGTGGCAGCACATTCTTGGTCTCCAGGTCCCTGCAGGGGAGAGGGGACACCTCTGGTGGCAGCATCTTGCCAGGTGGCCCTTGGTTAGGGTGAGGGCCAGGGGAAACTGGGAGAGTTCACAATGTGCCCCAGTTTGAAAGCAGAACTAAAAGGGAAGAGGAAGGAGGGCAGGGACAGCCTTAATTGGCACCTGGCTGTGGAGGCTTCCCCCACCCCAGGGCATCCTGCCATGCCTGAGGGTATCTGTGATGCCACTTCACAGGCTGAGGAGATAGGGGCATCTCTCCAGCGGGGTCTGCTCAGTCTTGATTGAAGTCTCATCTCTGCATCTTCTGGAACTTCAGGACCAACAAACTGGATTCCTGCACTGTCTGGGGAGCTCTCACCAGGAGGGTGTGCCCAGAGATGATAGAGCCAGGTTTTGGTCCTCTCCTGGGGCATGGCTGTGCCTGGTGTCTCTTGATTGACTGGGGGGCTTTGAACTCACCTGGGGAGGGTATAAGGGCTTGGTACTAATTCATCAGAGAGGCCACGTGTGGTCAAGCAGGCACCTTGACAGCTCATGGGTATCGCTGCCAGGGACCTGTTGAGGCTAGGGAGAGGGGGGAGGCTGTGCTTGCCAGGCCCTCAGCCCACCGTGATGGATGTCTCCTCCTAAGTGCCTTACCCGAGCCAGCTGAGGCGTCGTAAAAGCTGGCTGCTGTTCCTTTACCCGCTAATGGGCAATGTCCTCACCTCTCTTTATGGTGGACTCTTTCCTCCCTATTCTTTGCAGCTGGTTGCCAGGCAGCTCATGCTATGAAGTGGCTGTGCTCCTGGGGACCTGAGGGACTGGCAGGAGCCTTGGAGGCATGGAGGCCAACCCTGCCTTTTATAGAGGAGGAAACTGAGCCCCAGAGAGGGCCTCAGATTACCCAGGCAACTTCAGGCATTCCTATAGACCCTGAGGTGAAACATGGAATAGAGCAAGAGGTTCTGGGTTCAAATCTTAACTCTACCCACTTGCTACTTGTGTAACTTTATGCAAGGCACTCTGCCTCCAGGGGCTGGCCTCAGTTGCTTTCTCTATAAAATGAGGGCCTCTGAAGGACCTTCCAGCTCTAAGTGTATAACACTTACAGTTTTAATGCCTCCTCTTCCCCAGTCATTTCAAGCCTCTTGGCTTATTCCTTTCTCAGTGCCTCCCTCTTTCTCCTGAGGGATGCTGGTTATTACCAGACCAAGCTTGGGTAGGTTGAGAAGCAAGTTGGGGTCAGAAATCCCAGGGGATTAGGGTAACACTAGGTGTCATCTGTCTGGCTTCTCAGCTTCCTGAGCCTCCTACGCTGAGCCCCTGGGGTGGGGCAGGGACTTGGGGACCCATCACAGAGTTCTCTGTGGCCCTGGAGCTGTCTTGGGCTCCCAGTCCAGTTCAGCCCCTTACTCAGCCTCCCAGCAGGGGGCGCCAACGCTCAGCGTTCCTAGCGGCCTTGTTAACTCCCCAGCAATAAATCAGCCTGTTTATTAGTGGAATAAAAGTCTTAAGTAACAAGGGGCTTTTGCCGGAGCTCCATAAATCTGATTCTGTGCCTCATGAAACCCATATGTGCTTAATTCATATGTAAAGTTTCAAGCAGGAATATCACACGCTTGCCCATTAAATTCTGTTTGACTTGGTGGTGTTCATGAGCCATGAATAATTGGCCTCTCCATGTTCACGGACTGAACTGGGATGGCCAGAAAGAAAAAAAAGGACACAGGACAAAGGACAGTGATCTTGGAGCTTGACTTCTCAAAGGAGGGCTCGGGTCTTGGATTTGGACTTGGCGGCCTATAGGAAGGGACTGTGGGTGAGTGAGGGGCAGCCGGCACGCCCGGCCTCCAACTGCTGGGGCAGAGAGACAGCAGGACCCCCAAGCTACCCTGGCCCCTAGAGGCCCCAAGTCCTCCGCCCATCAGGCTGCATGTTTCTAGCTCATCAAATGGTCCCAAGGCTGAGGATGGGGTAGACAGGACAGAGAGCAGGGTGGAGGGACTCAGCTAGAGCTAGGAATTGGTGGTAAATTCCCTTCCTTTCCTTAAATTTCAGGTAATAGATCTGCTTGATTTTGATATAGCGGGTACTCCCTACCCTCAAACACCTCCCTTACACCACAGGTAGGTTCTCCCCACCAACAGGGCAGAAATGTGCCCATTTTCCTGAAGCTTCTCCAATATATCACACTCCTTTTTTGTCAGCATCTAATAGCACAGAAACAGAACTTAGCAATTTGGAAGGATGGATAGTTCACGTGGTTGTTTAAACACCTAAGAAAGCCCCACAAAGTAGATTCCCTGACAACAGTTGTTCTGTCCATGGGGGACCCAAAAGAAGAGAGGTGTCTGTCTTAGCCTTGTCTGTCACCAGGGTCTTTCCTACCTCTTGTTGCTCTGATTTAGGCTGTTGGGGTGGCCCCTTCACCTCTCACCCTCCTGGTTCTGCCTTTCCCCTCTGTATCAGTTCATAGAAATCTTCCCACACTTCTGTGAATCCTTCTGTGAAACTTTCACTGTTCTTTGTGCAAAGTCAGGTCCTGGCATGGTCCTCTGCCTTTCTTCTCCCTGACTCTCAGAGGGCTTGGACTCTCCTGCCTTTCCTTGAAGGGGCATCTGCAGCCTACTTGTTGTCTCTTGCCTTTCCCTGTGTTTGAGGGGGTGGCTTGGTTTTCATGAATTTGCATTTGTTCAGAGTGGAAAGGGGGTGGTGATGTGGCTACCCCCAGCCTATGCCCTGTGCAGTGTGTCTGCTACACCAGCACCCATCCAAGCCCCTGTTTAATTCAGGTCCCTTTCTGTCCCCTGTCCTCTCTCTCTCTCCCCCTCCCTCAGTTGAAAAGGCATGAGTGTATCCTTGGTACTGAGCTCAGTCTGTCTTCTTGGCTCCTCCTTCCATTGGACTAGAAGCCTCTTTGGGGGCAGCCCTGGTTCTGCCTTGCCTTTGTACCCCAGGCTGACCTGCAGGAGGTGGTTCATGACTACTTGGTCTATATAAGCATCTCTGCAACACCTGCTATGTGCTTTGAGGCAGGTGGGTACCATTAGTACCCCCATTTTACAGTTAGGAAAATGGAGGCTGGAGACCTGAGCCTGGATGGATGGGCATGGGGATCCCTGGATGATAGGGGGAGAAGAGGAAGACTGGAGGACCCTGCTAGGGGACCCAGAATCTGGGAATGCAGTCTCTCTGGTTCTTTCTGGGCTGGGTCAGGCAGAGACGCTTCCTGCTGTCCCCCCCTCGCTCCCCTGAAGGAGGCCAGCTCTGCCCATGATAACCTGTCTGAGCATTTGGACAATACTGGGCTCCCACCATCTGTGCTGAGCGTGGCTCGTGACCGCGGGGCCGTACAGCATAATTAAAGTAAGCTACCAAGCAATTGGATCAGGCAGGAAACCCCAGCACTGGCCCCCAAGTTTGAGAAAGAGGTGCTGCTCAGAGTGCGGTACAGGGGAACCCTTGGCCTCTGAGCTCAGCTCCTGATTCGAAAGGGTGGTGCCTGAACTTTGTTACCAGGGGCCATCCATCATCCTGTCTGTCTGTTCCCTCCAGGTTGTAGCAGGGACAGGGAAGGGAGGCTCAGGGGTCTGCTCACAGGGAGTCCTCATTGGACATTCCAAAGTCACATTTCCCCCACTTGGTTCTGTGCCATGACCTTGGACAGGTCACTTATTCACTTTCCAGCTTCCAGTTTCTAAGATGATTGTCAGTCTTTTTCTGGACTTGCTCCCTCAGGCCGGAGCCAGAGATCATCTTCTGGGCTGTTAGATAGTCAAGAAATAACTCCAGCAGCCTGGTAGACTTGGATCCCCAAGACCTGGATTTGGATCCTAGCTCTGATCCTTACCCTTTCCAGGCCTCAGTTTCCTCATCTGTAAAATGAAAGAGCTTGATGGGGGTGATCATTTGAGGCCCTTTTAAACTTTAGAGCTCTGACTTTCCCAGAATCCTACAACTATTGAGAGTGAGGGTGGGATTCAAACCTGGGTCTTCCTTACTGCCGAATGGTAGCTGCTTCAGCATGTTGCCTGGAGTAAACTGGGGCCCAGAGTGGAGAGGTTACCTGTTGGGACTGGGCCTGTAAAAGGCCTCGTTGAGTAGTTTACCCTTTGCTCAAGGGCTGAGCTTTGAGAAGGATCATTGGAAGTGGCTCCTAGAGCAGAAACTTTCTTCCCATGTTATCACTCAAATGGAAGCCTTTCACTCACCCTTCTCCCTGCCTTCTGCTGCTTCTCAGGCCAGGCACCCCAGAACTCAGACTGGGAGAAAGAGGTATAATTAGGTTTCTGGGGAGGTGCTCCCTCCTGCAGGTGTGGGATCCGACAGTGCCATTTGTGGGGATCCTAGATTAGTGAGGGAGGGACCTGGGAGCCAATTATTGTGGCTAGGGTGGCATGTGCATGGAGGCGGGGTGGGGGGAAGCGTGGGAGATGCTGGGAGGAGGCAAAGGCTCATGGAGGTGTTCTGGCGCTAAGCCGTCCCCGTAAATCATTTCATGTGTCATTTCCAATTTGAATTTGTTTTCTGATACTTGCCACTGGCAAGGCCGGCAAATGTCTTTCCATCAGGTAGGTGGTTAGGGGTGCTGCTCTTGTGTGAGCTCAGCCAAGAGGAAGGGGGCCCCTGGGCTCATCAGGAGTGTGTGTGAGGCAGAGAGAACTCGTTAGCAAGAGATGGTGAGGGGCAGCATCCTTCTGCCTTGGAAAACAAGGAAAACCCCAAAGCTTCATGGTCCGGGTCACATTGTGGCTAAAGGAAGAGATGCTCTCACTATCCTGGAGGATGAGGGAGTGTGTGTGCGTGTGCGCACGTGTGTGTGCATGAGTGCGTATGTGTGTGTGTGCATGTGTGTGTGTGTTCCTGAGCATTGGTTGGAGGGGACAGTCACATCAATGAGATTCCTGATCCATTACAGGCTTAGGGTATGGATGTGAAAGGGAAGAGCGGGGGGAGTGGGGGAGAGACTCTATCTTTGCCATTTTTCCTGAAATATTTGGCCTCTGGGATGACTAGCATCCTTCCTTGTTATGCCCTCCTCACCAAAAATACATCACCATGCATGAGGACGAGAGAATGAGTAGCTTCTGGACAGTGGATCCACTTGGGGAGGTGTCTGGAATGTGCAGATGAGGGCCAAGTGACAGCTTGTCAGAGAGGTGGTCTAGAGGAGCTAGGTTGAGTTTTGGGGTGGATTAGCCTGAGATTCTGCTATTCTGATTGTGTGAAAGATAAGGATGATTCGTTTGTCAGTTGGATGGAAGGACGCGACAGTTTGGGTGGTTTGGGATTTCAAGTTGTTTGGTTCTTGGCTCCTGTGCTTTCATCCCCAAGGTAGTCTGGATGAGAGTTTTAGGCTAGCAGTTTGGCTTCCGTTGTGCTTGGTGAATGGGCGTATCTGGATGAATGCATGGGCCTGTTCTTTTACAGGTGTGCCATCCTGTGAGGGAGGAAGCATTGTGTGATGGACAGAGGACTGAACTTGGTTCCAGAAGACTCAAAAACTTGGCTTTGAGTGTTGACTTTTTAAATTTACTGGTTATGGGACCTTAGGCAAGTCTCACTGGAGTCTCATTTCCTTCTCTAAAATTAGAGGTGAATTACCTGATCCTTAAAGAGACCTGTCCTGTCAGTCATATTGTTTTCCTTTCTTCTCTTTCACTCAATCAATTAAGAATTTATTGAGCATCTACCATGTTTTAGGCCCTGTGCTGGGTGCTAGGGATATAATCATAAAAATAAAACTGTCTTTGCCTTCAGGGAGCTATTTTCCATTTGGAAACTGACCACCCTTTAGTGGCCGGCTTGCACACTGTGTGGATGATAATCTAAATTTCACAGGACGCTGTTTCTGTGCCACTTGAGTGGTTCTATTATCTCACCAGTTCAGTTCCACACCAAACATTTAGGAAGAGCCTATGTGTGCCAGGCCATGTGCTAGATCACAAAGTCACAAAACGAAGAGAAGGAAGCAGTCTACCCTGCCCTCAAGGAGCTCATGCTTTAGTCTGTGTGACAGACCTTGTCATACAGACCTTGTCACCTTGTAATTCCTGCCCCATGCCCTTTCCTCCTTCCCCCACCCAATGTGCTGGGAGTTTTTCTCTCAGTACTTGTTGGGTGGGCTCTCAGTTAGCCCTTGTCTTGGTAGATGACCAGACTTTGCCACTTACATATGTCCTGATGGACCTCCTTTGTGCAAAGCCATGTGGCTAAGATGACTTAGGTCCTTCCCTGTGAATCTTTCCAGGCCCCCCTGGGTCACCTACGATTTTGAGTCTTGATTCAGAGCTGTCTAGCATTCTTCAGAGAACATATTGGAGGTCTGTTACTTAACCATAAGTGAAAGATTGACCCATCCATTTTCAGGATAGATTTAGAGACTGCTAAGAATGCTTTTGAGAGGTTATGGAGCAGTTCCCTGGGAACCCAGAAGAAGGACTTTGAGTGCCACACAGAGCATTTTATATTTGATCTCAGGGTGATTGGGAGCTATTGGAGTTAACACTTTTGGAAGATCATTTTAGTGACTGAATACAGGGTGGACTGGAGTGGGGAGAGATGTGAGGCGGGTAGATCCATCCCATCAGTATTCCAGATATGAGGGGATGAGAGTCTGTACCAGAGGGCTGGCAGGAGGAGAGGGGAGATGCTGCAGAGGTGAAATCCACAGGCCATGGTATCATCTTGGATATGGGGGTGGTGGTGAGAGGAGTGAGGAGTCTAGGCTGACTCCTGGGTTGAGAACCTGAGGGGCTGTGGTCTTCTAGGGAATGCAGGAGGTGGGGAGGGATCAAGCGGAAAGAGAATGAGCTCCATTTTGGACATGTTGGGTTTACGCTGTCTACTGGACATCCATTTCCAGATGTCAGAAAGGCGATTGGAGATGTAAGATTGGAGGTCAGCAAAGAGGTTAAGTAGATTTGAGAACCATCTGCGGAGAGATGGTAATTAAATCCCTGGGAGCGGATGAGCTCACCCAGTGAAGTAATAGGGACGAGTGGAGAGGTGAAGGCCCAGGACAGAGTCCTGGGGGAGGAGGGGTCCAGGGAAAGAAGGCCTCCAAGGCCCTTCCATCTGGGCTCTGTGTGGCTTCAGTCTCTCTCAAGTTCTTGTCCATCCTGTAGGCAAAGAGGGGCTTGTCTTTTATCAGTGGAAAGAGAGAGTTGAATTTAGAGTCCCAGGACCTGGATTCAAATCCTGACCTCATCACTTATTGCCTGTATGACCGTGGACAAGTCACTCTTCTCCCTGGGCCTCTCTGAAATGAGGGGTTGATGGCCTCTAAGGTCCCTTTCAGAGGTAGAGCAGGATCCTGTCCAGGAAGATGGAAGTCAGGCCATTTTTAATGTCCACTCTCCTTCTCCTGCTTCACCCTGATAGTTGAATTCCCCTCCGCCTCCTTACCACCAGCGACCAGAGCCCTTCACCTTTGTACGTGCCTATCTCTGGTTTTCAATTAGTGGGAGAAAATTAAATTGGCCACGTGTGAAAAGGGGCTGGGCCTGACTCAGGATGACATCATGTGGTTCCTTACAGAGGCAGATGGGTGAGGGCTGCCCCTCCCTGAGTC
The DNA here is from genome assembly GCA_028658325.1 of Potorous gilbertii. Classification (NCBI taxonomy): domain Eukaryota; kingdom Metazoa; phylum Chordata; class Mammalia; order Diprotodontia; family Potoroidae; genus Potorous; species Potorous gilbertii. Next base: position 258,378,398 of record CM053770.1, read on the forward strand.
ATTCTCAGAGCCTAAAGGAACCTCAGTGTGAGGGGTGTCAGCCAGAGCTGATGTGTTTAGGGGGGTGACCAGAGCCTTTTCAGAGTGTGCAGGGAACTTCCAGCCACCAGGCTTTTGTTAAGCCTCCTCCTTTGTGCCAGGCACCGTACTCTTTACTGGGGATGTAGAGACATCAGTGAAACTATCCCTGCCTTCAGGAGAGGTGGTCTGTCCAAATAGGATTGCATGGTCTAGAGATTCCCAGATGAGGAAAGACCCTCCACCAGTGCAGGTTGGGGAAGGGAAAAGGCATTTATGTAGCACCTACTATGTGCCTTCTCTCATTTGATACTACAACCCTACAAGGAAACTGAGGCAGACAGATTAAGTGACTTGCCCAGCATCACCTCTGAGCCTCAGTTTCCTCATATGAAAAGCAGGGATGATAATGCTTGTGGTTCTTTCTTCCTAAGGTCGTGATAGTCACATGGGTTGGTCTCTGTAGTGTCTTGTAAACCTTCCTGCTGCAGTAGTGCCTTCTATACTGAGCCTGAGTAACCCCCAGGGGGTTAGATAGGTTGGCATCTCTTTTCTCTTGGTTTGTAATGGAAGGATTGGCTTGGCAGAGGATGTGAAGGATGGAGCTTTTGGAAACATCCCATCCTTTTCTGGATAGACTGGGGTGACATCAGCCTTCCCCCTCCCTGGGTGTGTAATTCAAGATGAAATCCAGCCTGGTCTGCCCGTTCCGGGCAGGGCAGGGTGAGGCCGGGCTGTGTCTGGCATTTCTGGCTTTCTGAAGAGAAGGGAGTACCCATGGGACTGGGGAAGGCAGGGGAGGCTGAGGAAGGATGGCGGGCTGCCTGTAACTGGACTGCTCCTGGGAGGATGCTCCAGGACTCAGCTTTCACCGTGATGGGGCTTGGCTCTGTCTTCAGCAGCTTGAGCACAAGGCCTCCCATCCCACAGGTTTCCAGAGCCCCCTCCCTCTGTCTTTGCTTCCCTCCTCTCCAGTGGGGCCCCCTAGTGTTTCAGAAACTCACCTCAGGGCCTCATTTATCTGTCCATCCTTCCATCCATCTGTCCATCCATCCATCCATCCATCCCTCTCTATCTCTTTTTTTATCCATCCATCCATCCCCCTTTTTCTACCTATTCATCCATCCACTTATCCCTCAGTCCACCCATCCATCTATCCATCCACCCCCTTTCTCTGTCCATCCATCTATCCACCTCTGTCCATCCATCTGGTCACCTTTCTCTATAATCCATCCCTCTCTCTCTTTATCTATCTATCCATTTATCCACCCCTTCTCTTTGTCTATCTAGATATCCATCCATCTATTCCCTCTTTATTCATTCAATCATCTACCCTCTCTCTTTTTCTATCTATCTGTCCATTCCCTCTGTCTGTCCACCCATCCATGTTCCCGTCATCTAGCATTTTCTTCAGGGGTAGCTGCTATTTACCATAATGGGCCGAACTTTCCTGGTGGTGACTGAGCCATGGCAGCCCTGATTAATGATCAGGGAGAAAGGCTGCAGATGCTGGGGTGATGGAAGGTTTTCAGCACAAGCCGTGGCCTAGGGTGAGAGACCAGAAGAGTGAAGGGCACTATGGAGCAGTAGCTGGAGTCTTGGACTCGGAGTCCTCAAGACCCGGGTTCATATCCTGCGTCAGCCTCTTAGTAGTGGTGCAGCTGGCCAAGGCTGTTCACCTGATTGGACCTCCGTATGCTCACCCATAAAAGCAGGGGTCAGCCTCGATCGCCTTGGTGGGCTTGTGATTGTTAATCATGGCAAACTGCTCCAGGGTCTTTGTCAAGAAAACCCTGAACAGGGTTAGGGAGAATTGGATGCGACTGAAATGACTGAGTATGGGTTAGGGGCGGCTGGGTGATAGTACCAGGCCTGAAATCAGGAAGACCCAAGTTCAAGTCTGGCCTAAGGCACTTCCTAGCTGGGTTACCCTGGGCAAGTCACTTTACCCTGTTGGCCTCCATTTCCTCCTCTGTCAAATGAGCTGGAGAAGGAAATGGCCAAGCACTCCAATACTCTACCAAGGAAACCCCAAATGGGGTCATGGAGAGTTGGACACAATTGAACCACAACAACAGAGGCATGACTGAACAACATCTGTCTGTCTGTCTATTAGTCACTGAGCATTTATTAAGCCCCTGCTGTATGTCAGGCCCTGGGATGAGTGCGGGGGCAGGGCAAGATACAGGGAAAGGCAGAAATCAATCCCTACCCCGCTGAGGAGCTCCCCAGCATGCCACCCACTTATGGACACACAGGGTCTGCAGAGTATCCTAAAAGACTCAGGCCCTTTTCAGCCCATTCATTTGAATGGCCCGTTTCAGCTCCATCAAATTGCTTTTAGAGTTTACAATTCCCCTGAGACTTTTGGGACGCTCCAGGGCCAATTAGTGATGATCAGCCCAGAGGAAGCCTAGGTAGTAAGGGGATGGGCAAGGCCTCTCCCCCGAGGTGGGGTTGTGGCTGAAACTCAGAGGAGAACTGGGAGGTGGAGAGGAGGAAGGGGCCAGACCAGGCTGGGCGATGGCCAGAGTCAGAGGATGGAGCGCCCTGTGCTGTCCCAGAACAGCCAGGAGGCCGGTATCTCCTGATGAGGAGCATGTGGTTGGGGTAGGTTTTAAGACCTGCTTCCAATCCTTAAGCATTTATTAAACTCTTACTGTGTACCAGGTGGTGGGGCAGCAAGAACAGTGAGGCAGTCTCCCTGCCTTCCAGGAATAATGTTCTGTCAGTCAGCCAGCATTTGTGAAATGCTGACCATCTAATGGGCACGGGGTGGGTGGGTGGGACTCTAAAGGCAGAAGTGGGAGTCCCTGCCCTTGAGGTGCGAATATGCCATGGGAGAAACGCCAGCACCTCAGGTGAGGCTGGAGGCAGGGCACCATCTCCAGCCTGGGGGGGACCTCAACCCTGGGGACAGGGGGGCCTTCTGGAACCACAGGAGGACTTTTCCTCATGCTCCTCTTCTTCCTCTTCCTTTTTCTTTTCATAGAATTATAGATACAGAGTTGGAAAGGACCCTAGAGGACATTCAGTTCAACCCTTTCATTTTACAAAACAGGAAACTGAGTCTTAGAGGAATGGATTAGCCCAAGGTCCCTGAGCGGGTGAGGCTCCCCAGCAGATTTGAATCCAGGCTCCCTCTCTTTCTCCTCCTTTGCTAGCTCTTGAGCGGAGGGTCCTCTGGGTGGTCCCCCCTGTCTTGCTGCCTGGTGGGTCTCCCTCTGTTGGCCCCTCCCTGCTGCACTGTCCCTTTCACTAGCCCTCCTTGGGCAGTGCAGTCACTGCTGCCTGGGCTGTGGGGGACCAGCACCCTTCTCCTCCCAGCAGGATGGGGATGAGGGGGTGGGAGCTGCAATGGGGAGCAGGGGCAGACGGATGGGGGCGTGGAATGAGGTGGTCCAGGGACCTGGGGAGGGGGGAAGGATAGAGATTGTTGTTGTTGCACATCTTCTCCAAGTAAGCTGATTCACAGCTAATGAATCCTCTTGACACCCCTGAGCCCATGCCAGGCATCATTATCCCTGTTAATAAGGAGGGAGGGAGCATCCTCCCGGGAGAGAGAGGACTCCTGGGTTCCGGGTCTCACTTTGGCTCTGGGCTCCCCCAGGCAGCCCCTAGCCTTGCAGCGGGGCAGGTGGTTCAGGGCTCTGGGGTGGGGCCCACCTCAGCTCTTCTGCTCCTGCGCCCAAGTCAGGGAGGGGGTTTGGGAGCCCAGCAGTGGCTGCCTTGCCTGCCTCCTAGGGGGCCTTCCCTGGGCTTTGCTCCCCTTCTCCTATTTTCTCTACCTAGCATTTCTCTCTGCTCCCCCAGAGGCCTGTAGTCTCATCATCTCTCTGTGGATTAAGCCAGAGATGTTGTCATGTTTAGGGTCTCACAGGCAGAGGGAGGGGCAGGCACCTCCAAAGCCTTGCCTTGGGGCGTCCATTCATTAAGCACCTACTGTGGGCCAGGATATTTACAAATAGGATATCATTTGGAGCTCACAACAGCCAGGGGAGGGTTGGCTAGGGCCATTCCCATTTTACTCTAAGGCTGAGAGTGACCCAGAGACATCCAGGGACTTGCCTAGGGTCACACAGCAGGATTTGAACTTGGGTCTTCCTGACCCTGCATTAAAGTTGATATAAAACACATAGAAGTCAGCAGATCAGCCAATATTTCCTGAGTCTCCCAGGACAAAAGTGAACTAGCGCCTGCCTTCAGGGGACTTAATGTTCTAAGGTGGCGGACAATGTTCACATAGGTAAGGCCAGGCAGAATCCATACCAAATATGTTCCCAATCATTCTGGGAGGGAAAGCAGGAAAAAGCTGGGCACGTCAGAGAAGACATCTTGCAGAAAACGTGGTTTCTGACCTTAGCCCTGACAAACATTCCTGTTGCTCAGAATCAGAGGAGAGGAGGGATGATATTGTGGGCAGTGAGTGTGGCCAGTGTAGACACAGAAGGCCAGTTTGGCTGGATCTGAGAGTGTCTTCAGGGGCTGGGGGGGCGCGGTGGGTAATGTGCCAGAAGGGCATCGAGGCCCAGAGGACTGCCTGGGGATTCTGTGTCTTCTGTGAGTGTCTCAGGCTAGAGGGAACTTGAGAGGAAGAGGTCTATGGTGCTTGGCATGGCCCCTGGCACTTTGGTGTCAATGGGGAAATGCTTATCACTTCATTCTCACCTCTTTCTGGAGTTCCCCCTTCATCCCACAATGCCCAGTGTTTCTGTGGGCCACGCAGGGAAAGCCCTAGTACTTCTGTGCCGACCCCCCCCCCCCAATTAAATGTTGGATTAAAAACCACGCAGTGAGGCTGGCCATACTTGCCTCCAGCCTCCTGGATCCTCCCTGGGGCTTCTTGTAAGCCTTAATCTCAGAGATTGGGCACATGTGGTAATGACAGAGCCCCCAGACCCACCAACCTCCGAAGTTGGAATGCTGAGCTGAGGCCCACCACCCAGCACAGGTCTGCCCTCAGAGGGCTGCTGTCCTACTGGAGGATACAAAGTAACTTCTTTAAAATTTGTCATTGATATCTTTTGCTTTTATATCACTCGTATTTCCTAATATCAACCCCTAACCCCTCTACCCAGAAAGCTATTCCTTTGTTAACAAAGAATGAATATAGAATAAGGAACAGTTCAGCCAAACAAACCAGGCCCACTTTGTATGCTTTGTTACATACCTGTGGTCCCCCACTTCAGAAAAGAAAAGGGAGGAGGTACCTTTTGTATCCAGTGTTTGGGACCAGGTTTGTGATAATAGCTAACATCCTGATAGCACCTACTGGGTGCCAGGCACTGAGCTCGGAACTTTACGGATCCTCACAGTGGCCCTGGAGGGAGGTGCTAGTATGATCCCCATTTTGCAGATGAGGAAACTGAGGCAGAGAGCAGTTCATTCATTCAGACTCCAAGGCCAGGGCTCTGTTACACAAAGCTTCCTTTCTTGCCATAGATAAGATGTGAGTCTGGCCTGTCATTGAGAGTTTGCTGGGAGAATCTCTGGCTCCAGCTAATCCCTCATGGCTTCTCTCTAGCACCTGGCCCAGCCTCCGGATCCCCCCTCCCACTCTTATTGCAGATCAGAAAGGCATCCCTCCTCTTCTAACTGCTCCTCCAGGCCATGGTCACGGGGGTCCTGGCTTGCTGAGGGCAGGAGGCCTCCCTGAGTCCCTGCAGGGCCCTCCCAGCATCAGATGGAAATTCCACGTTTGATGTAGGCCTTTGATTCTTGAAAGGGGCTTTGTTGGCTGCCCCCTGGTGACCCTATTCATCAGGAGCCGGGTTTGCCCGGATGCTGCAGGCCACCTCCCCCGAGCTGTTGCTGGGGAGCCCCCTCCGGCGTTTCCCAAGATCGTCTCCTCTGTGGTTAGTGACCTCTGCAGGGACCTCGGCTGTAAAGGTCAGAGAATGCTGGGGAGGGGTCTTGGGAGGATGTCTGTGATTCTCTGCATGGGGAGGAAGGAGCTCCTGACCTTTCTGAGGGGGGTGGCTCTGCTCAGACGATGCTTGCAGCTGGTGGACCCAGGCTGCTACTGCAGCAGAGGAGGGCCAACTGTTACTGCCTTTATAGGCTTCGGGAAATCAGCTTTATGGCTGGTGCTGTTTGCCTGATGAAATGTGGAACACATTTGATGGTAAATTAGCAGGAGGCAGATTTCCAGTTGTTAGTAAGCCTCTGGGGTAGGGTGGAGAGCAGGAAAACCCGCCTGGTTCCCCCCCAACATTATTATTTTTAAAGGGACACCTACTGAGGCTGGGCAGTCCTGAAGTGTGGGAGTATGGCGCTATAATTCTTAGGGTTTGGAGGCAGTACCATAACGAGGGTGGGGTGACTAGGGCTTTGTGCCAGGATGCTAAAATTGACAGGGTGCTGACTGCACTTTTCATCAAGGTGGAAGCAGGAGTGGTTCAGTTGCACTATTTTTTCTACTAATTTTTTTCCTGATCTTTTTTAGCCTTTAGCATACCCCCTTACCCCATTACTTTTGTATGTACTCACATATGTCCATGTGTCTCTGCTGGTAGAATGTAAGATCCTTGAGGGCACAGACAGTTTCCTTTTGGTCTTTGTGGCCTTAATGCCTGGCACATAGTAGGTGCTTCATATGTGCTTATTGATTATTGATGAATTAGTTGACTTGAAGTCCAAAAACCTTGGGTTTAAATCCTTCCTCACATACTTTTTAGCAAGTGACCTTATAACCTGTCTGAGCATCTGAAAGTCCTCCCCTCTGTAAACTGGGGGTAATAGTAGCACCCCCTTCCAGGGTTGTTTTAGGGTTGTATTAAATGAGCTCACTCTGGAGTGTAGGGTTGTTCTGGAGAGGCCTTTGCTTCCTGCTTTTTGCCATCTAGAAGCTTCCCATCATTCCTGAATTGGACTCTAGAGCTAGAAGGGACGTTGGAAGGACAGAGGAAACTGAGGCTGAAAGGGCTTAGGTAATCAGCCTTTTGCGTTCTGGGGGCCATGGAGATCATGGATGCAGTGCTGGTAGGGGTTTCTTCCCCTCAGGCTGGGTTGACCTGCTGGGCATCTGAGGCAGGAGGAGGTGGACCTGGGAACTGCCTTGCATTTCTGTGGCTGCCAGGGGTGCTCCTGAGATCTCCCCTCCAGAGACAAGCTGCTGATACTCAGTGTTCTCTGCCTCCACTGAGGCCACTGCCAGGATGCCTTGGCCTTCCTGTTCTTAGCACAGTGTGTTATAAAAATACTTATTCCCTTCTCCCCTCCAACTCCCTCATTTTACAGATGGGGAAATTGAGGCACATAGTAGTGAGATGACTTGCCAACTGGTAAGCTGCCTGAAGCTGGCTCTTCCTGATTGTAGGCCCAGCCCCAGAGACTGTAGGGCTGTCTCCACTGGGCCACTCTGTCTCAGACTCTCAGGTGCAGCCTCCTGGCCTTTAGGACTGAAACAGGGTATGCCTAGTGTCCCTGCCTCTTATTTCTTTCTTCCCTTTCCTCCCTCCCGGGAGGCAGGAGGTGATTTAGCTCCCTCCAGGCTGCTTTTGATGCTGAGTTAGAGAGAGGAGAAAGCACCAGGCATATTTCAAGCTGCTGTAGTCCTGGTGAAGCTCAGGCCTTGGAGTCCTTGAATCATCTCCCTGGCCCCAGGCTGGGCATCTCCTGACTCTTCACTACTCTTTGCAAAGCAGCCTGGAATCGAGGCAGCACCCTGGAGAGGGATGACTCCCACGGAGGCTTAGACCTCCTGCAGCATCCCTTACTGCCCCCCTCCCCATGGTCGCCATCCTTGCTTCCTCCTTCTTGCTCTCTCTGCCTTATCTTCCCGTAGTGCCCACCTCTCTCGCGGCTTCTCTTTTTTGCTTGCTCAGGGCATAGTCTATGAAGACCTTGCCGCTTTGGACCACTGTCTTGCTTCATCCTGCTCTGTAACTGGGCAACATCTTTCCCAATCTGGTCCCCAGAAATGGCTCATCATTTAGTAGCTTCCTCTCTCCATTATCCTGGCTAACTAGGGATTAAACTATTTTTCTGTGTTGCTGTGGATTGGAATAATTCTGTCACTCTTGAAATGATGCCCTGAGACAGAGCTCCTGTTGCCCCACCCTTGTTGTGGCTATGAGTTCTCTTGTCTGGAAGGGAACTCGGAGACCTTGTCCAACTGTCTCATTTCAGAGAACCGGAAACTGTGGCCCAGAGAGGAATCATTGAATTCTAGGCTTTTAAAGTAGTAAGTGGCCACCTTAGTTTACAGAGGGGGACGCTGTAGCCCAGACAGGTTAGCTCCACAACCCTAGAGTTAAGAACAGTCCCCTCATTCTACAGATCACTCTGTGGACTCTGAAGCTAACTGACTTAGGCGATGTGGCGGGATCAGGATTTGAACTCACATCTGCCTTTCATTGGTAGTTCTCTATATGCTACTAGATCTTTTCCCAGATGAATTGTTCCTGGTAGTAACACACCACCTCTCATTTATATAGCATTTTAAGGTCTGCAAAGCACTTTTTCCAACCTTATTTGGTCCTGCCCTTGGAGCTGAGTGGTGGTCATCACTCCCATTTTACATATGGGGAAACTAGGCTTATGGAGATTGGCTGGTTGGGATTGTCCTAACTCCACATCTCTTCCTCTTTTTACTCTTGGCTTCCTTTCCTTGCCTATTTTTGTTTGGACGGTAGTGGTCTGGGGGGATGCTTGGAGTGTCCTGCAGATGGCACGGCATTTGGAGGGCTCTGACCCCTCACCCTGGGTCTTGTAATCCCAGTTTAAGAGAGAAATAAAATCTCTCTCTGTCTTGCCCCTCCACCACAACTAATCCATTTGTGAGGGCTCAGTGCCAAGCGTAAGCTAATTAAACACTTGCCTCTCTTGGCTCGCCTTGGACCTTGAAGACCTGTCTTACTGTTCTGGGTGATCAGCCAGTAGGTGAGGGAGAGGAGAGTCAGCAGGGAAGGCCTTTATCCTTGGGCCCTGGGAAGACAGAGTCTGCAGCCCTCCACGTTCTGGATTAGCCTGGCTGCAGACCCCAGGAAGGTGCCCCGACCTCCCTTTGTTTCTCCATCCTGGAGTCCAAGACCTTCCCTAGGCAGGACATGGATTAGCGGGAGGTTTATCATACCGGGGGCTGCTTTCCCGTTGGGGGCAGCTCTCCTGTTGGGGGGCCACTCTCCCCTTTGCCCATCAAGGTCTTTGAGAGGGTTCAGCAGCGTTTTCTTCCTCTGCAGGTCCTTTCTTCATTGCCCTGTAGGTCATGGCCTTGAGGGTTTCTCTGGTAATCTGTGAGGTCATGTAATAAGAGTTGTGACCTTGGCCTTGGGAAGCCAGGGTTAGACACTGGGTTCTGGCGTTGCGTGCCTGTGGTCCACATCTCTGTGTCTTTATTTGTCTCTAAAATGGGGTAATGGTAGCACTCACCTCCCAGGATGATTGAAGAACCAGAGAGAGAAAACACATGAAGTGCCTTGTAAACCTGCAGTGTCAGTGGTGGGGGTTAGTGTCACTGTAATTATTCTCTTGGGGGGCTTATTCTGTAAGCATGTTGCCTTCTTAACTTCCAGTCAGAGTAAGCTGAATTAATATACGTGGGCATGCATGAATGTGTGTGTGTACATGTGCATTGTGCACATGTGGTGTGCATGCATGATGCGTGTGTGTGTACACACATACATATGTGGTGTGTGCGAATGATGGGAACAAGGAGGTCTTCATGCAGGGGCTGGGTCTCCTAGCCGGAGAGCACCTCTTTCAGCCTGTAGGAAAGGGGAGGTCTGACAGGGGAGGTCCAGGGGCTGTCAGGGAGTGGTAGAGGGAGGCTGGGTTTGTCTCCTCTCCAGAGCATGCACATCTCGGCCCTTTCACTGCTGGTATAAATAAAAATGATGAAAGCCTGCCGCCGCTTCTGCTGCCGGTTTCTAGGTGGCAGTAAATTACTTAACACCTGAAATGTCTCCTCGCCGCCTGTAATGAGCCCGTCTCTGACGTGGGTGGTGGCGGTGTGGAGCCAGCCTGCTCTGGGCTGGTGGTATAATTGCATCTCTTCCTCCATTTGGCAGCCTTGCAAATAAGGCTTCACGTCCCCCATGTGTCTCTGATGGGGGACGTGGGGATCCAGCCTGTCAGGAGAGCGCATTTGCTCAGCCTCAAGAGGAGGCCTGGGAGGGCACAAGAGGGATGTTGGCATTAAGGGTGGGGGTGAGTGGCAGCATCAGAACTGACAAGACAGAGGGGGTATGGAGGAGGGAAGAAAGGTGGGCTTAGTGTATGGGGATGCTGTTTTCTGTTGGGGGCCTCGAGGAAGAATGGGAATGGTAAGTGGCTGCTAAGGTGGTGTGTGGGAGAGGGTGGCCAGTTCAGAAAGTTCTGGCCTAGAGTTTCACCAGAGCTTGGCAACTGGACCTTTCCCCAGAAGGAGGAAAGTTAAGGTACATGGATGGTACCTCTTCGTGGGTATCATAGCCATCCCATACCTGCCCTGCCTGGCCCTGGGGGTGGCAGCCTTGCCCAAGACCCTGCCCACTTCCTGTCCCTGCCAGGGCAGAGGGATTCCCCAGGGTGGCTTGGGCTGTCCCAGAGTGCAGTTTCACTCCCCAGTGAATGTTTTCTGGTTACTATTCTGCCTTATCCAGGGTTCTAGAGCTGAGAAAAAGCCAAGGTTAGATACTCATATATCCAGAGCTGGGAGAGACCCTGACCTCAGTTCACAGAGGGTAGAAATGACCTGCTTAAGAGCACACAGTATGAACCCGGGTCTCCCCAAACCCAAGTGCATTTTCCTCTCCACTAGGACAGGTTGTCCCTCAACCTTGTAAGCAATGGCTTTCTGGGTGGGGAAATAGAACAGGTCTGTTGGGAAGCCAAGGCAACATAAAAAGAGCATGTCATATTAAATAAAGAAATCACTTTGTAAAAGTCTGGCAAGGTGGCCCAGGGGAGAGGAAAGGGGCAACATGCCCTGGACTGGGGGCTATGTTCTGTCCTCTGCCTTTGGTGACCCCAGGGGGGATGTGGCACATCATACTCCAGTTTTGCCACTTTTCCTGCAGGACCTTGTAGGCTCTCTGGGCCTCAGTTTCCTCCTCTGTATAATGGAATGGTTGGACTAGATAGTTTCTAAGGATGCAATCCTTCATCTGTTCTAAGACCCTCCCAGCCCTGCCGTCCCCTGTTCTAGGTCCCTCCCAGCCCTGCATCCCCTGTTCTAAGGCCCCACCAGCCCTGACGTCCCCTGTTCTCAGGCCCCTCCCAGCCCTGACATCCCCTGTTCTCAGTCTCCTCCCAGCCCTGATGTCCCCTGTTCTCTGACCCCTCCCAACCCTGATGTCCCCTGTTCTAAGACCCCCCCCCCAGCCCTGACGTCCCCTCTTCTCAGGCCCCTCCCAGCCCTGACATCCCGGGATCTCTTCTAGGGCCCTCCCAGCCCTGATGTCCCCTGTTCTAAGGTCCTCCCAACTCTGTTGTCCCCTGTTGTAAGGCCCTCAGCTCTGACATCTTCTGTTGTGAGGCCCCTCCCAGCTCCTCTGGGGTCTCAGGCATTGAATGTGATTCTGTTCCCCAGCTCAAAGTCTCATGGCTTCCTGGGAGGCTGCTCCTCTGTGACTAGGGACCCTTGTTGAGAGATGATGGATCTGAGCAGAAAGTGAATGGCAGTGGTCACTCAGAGCAAGGGAGGCCCCAGGAGCCTGGCCACAGGGACCCGGAGCAGGCCAGGCCAAGGTGGGCCTCTGTCTCTGCTCTCCATGTCCTTGGAGCCTGGTGACTTCTAGGGGTCCCAGGGCAATGCTCTGGAGGGTGAAGTAGTACCAGAGGAGGGGAGCAAGGCCAGCATCTTTCAGGCCTCGCTTGCTCTGCCTCATCAGCATCAGCATCAGCCTTTGACGGAGACCAGCTGTCATCACGTCGTGTTTGCTGGTTGAGATATATCTTTGTTTCATTTGAGCAGAAGGAAAAACCCATTAACCTGTAACCAGACATGAAATCAGTTCTAATGCAAAAGTAATGAGCTCTTATTTTATGTTAAATTTAGCATTAATGACTGGGAGCCTGATGAAAAATCCTGTTTTTTTCTCTTCTCCCTCTCATTTTGAATGTGAGAGATGCAGGTAAGAGCAGAGGCTGTTGTGAAATGTGGTAGATAATCATTTTTTTCGAGGGAGGAAAGAGATGTGTGTGGGCCAGAGGGGCACCAGGAGGCAGGACAAGCTGGGAAGGGTCTCCATATTTCCAGATGTTTCCATACTTTTCTCTCTGCCTCTTGGATTGTTCAGGGCTCTCGTTAAGACATCTCACTTTGCAAAGTACTGGAAACAGGAGACAAAGTCACCTGCCCCTTCATTGAGGGGCTTCGCATCAGGGCTGTGTCCTATCTCCCTGATCAGCTGGGAGCGTCCTGGGGGCAGGGACAGCCTTGGTGTTGTCTCTTTCTCCCCAACCGCCATGGAGCATAATATATACTAAATAAACACCCCCGATTTATTGACTGTTATTTCATAAAATGACAAGTCTGGTTTAGTGGCTGGAATCATAGATCCGAAGTCAGGTTTTCTTGGAATTTTCTCAGCAAAGACAGTAAAGTGCCTCGCCATTTCCTTCTCCAGTTCCATTTTACAGATGAAGAAACTGAGGCACACAGGGTGAAAGTGACTTGCCCAGGTCACACAGCTAGGAAATGTCTGAGGCTGGATTGAATTCGGTAAGATGAGTCTTCAGGCCTGGTTCTCTATCCACCATGGCACCCCCCCAGCTGTCCCCCTATTCAGTAGCTCTGTGACCATAGTTAGTTAATCTCTAAGACTCAGTTTTCTCATCCGTAAAATAGGAATAACAGTGCCCATGAGGCCTGTCTCATGAATGGTTGTGGTGTCCATGTGAGACCGTCTATGTATGATGCTTTGTTAATTTTTCATGCTCTAAAGTTGGGGTTCTTCACCCCTTTGTGTTGTAGCCCCCTTGGGCAGTGTCTGGCCAAGCCTATGGGCCCCCTTCTCAGAATCTTGTTTTTAAAGGCATACAGTGAAATGCTAAGGATTACAAAGTGAATAGTTATCAAAATACATGAAGAAAGCCAAGTTAATGGAAATATTAGCCATCCTCATTGATAGAGAGCCTTGGACGTTTTAATCAGAGGCTCCAGGTGTGTGTCCTGGCTATCAAACTGACTGACTGTGGGAGGCTCGGATACTAACTCAGTCCTTCTGATCTCATGGGAAAAACAGTAAAGGGGCAGGAGCCTCAGTTTCCTCCTCTGTGAAGTGGAGCAGTAATGTTCAGAGAGCTGGATGCAGGAGCCCTGAAGACTCAGAATTACAAGGGACCCGGGGGGCTGTTGGGGAGCAGACTGTGAGCTCTCGCTTCGTCTGGGACCTGGAGGACCAGAAGAGGTCACCTGGCCAGGGCAGGGGAGAATGGATGAAATGCCCTAGCAGGATCAGAGCAGCCCAGAAGTTCTGTTTCTAGGGAAGCATGGGGCCTGTTTGGCTGGGTTGGCTTGGCTGTCCACCCTCTGAAAGCCCGGGCAGGGAGAGGGCCCAGGGCAGCTGGAGGGCTGACTTCTCACTGATAGTGGGAGATTCCAGATACAGACATTTCCAGAGAAGCATCAGGATTGAGGATTCTCTGAGAAGCGTTTTTGGAAAGAGAGAGACCAGCATCAGTCAGATGGAGAGGTAGGCAGGCAGGCAGTATGGTGCAGTGGAGAGCGCACTGACTTTGAAGCCACAAGGACCTGGATGCTCCCCGCTTGGCCACCTGCCACCTGCGGGACCTAGCCCTCAGTTTCCTCATCTGCAGAATGGGAGGGTTGAAACTTGACCTCTGAGGTCCTTTCTTGATGCTAAATCTTGCTCTTGTGAGTTGCCTTGGTAGAAATGCCCACATCACAAAGAACCTATGTCCGTTGAAATACCTTTCATGGAAGGTGAACAGTGTTTTGTGGACAAAGTCGTACCCTAAGCTAGGACTTAAAACAGGCACATTGTCCAGGGGAGCCTAATTTTTTAGGTGATTAATAAATGCTCGTTGGCAAGTTGCTTGTTGATTGACTGAATTTATGTCTAATGGGCAGTGGGTGAATAAGTGTGGGTGGCAGATATTTAGATCTCTGGGCAGAGGGGAAGACAGTGGCCATCTGGGTGGGCCTGGACCAGAAGAGGAGCCTGACCAATGGTCATCCAACCTGTGACGGGGAGCTCATTATCTAGCAGTGTACCCCATAGCTCCCTCTTCATTGTGGGCCTTGTTGTTGGGGATAACATGTGGTAGAAGCAGTAAGGCGTGGCCTCAGCCTGCAGAGATGGGGGAGACGGCCAGACACATGGGCTTGAGACAACTGTAAAAGTTAAATCTTTCTATTTATTTCAAGAAAGGACAAGGAAGTATAACTTGTACATTTTATATGAAAAAAAGGACAAAATGATTAAACACATTCGTTTCAACAGTGAGAATTTCAAGGCACCTACAAAGAAGGAGGCCAGAGGGTGGGCAGCCAGAGGGCAGGCAGCCGGGCACTTTGGTTTGTAGAGGCCTCCAAAGGCTCACGGTCTCTCTTTTCTGAAAACCTCCATTTTCTGGGTAGAGAGGCTGGAGGGAGGTGGAGAATGGAGGACTGGGTAGAAGCAAGAAGCAGCTCCGATCACATTGCTTCCTGCTGCCTCTATGGATGCCCAGGCAATGCCACAGCAGCAAGAGTCACTGTCCAGATAGGATAAAAGAAGGACTGCCCATAAGCCCCATCCGCAGCCGGCCTGCCTGGTGGGGCTCAGCCCTGGGCATCCACCTGTCCCTGCACATCACCTGTTTTTGCTGCCGAGCTGGGGAGGGTCTGCAAGCTGCTCTCTTGGGGACCCCTCTGATTTTCTGAGTAGCAGAGAGGGAAGGGACTGGGGCAGGTGTGGCTGTTTGTGTGTGAGACAGGGAGAGAGAGGGACTAGGAGAGGAAATGTGGATGAGGAGGAGTGGCCAGCATTTCATGTTTTCTCCTCTAATTGCTATGCATCCCTGTTCCCACCCACTTCTGACATTTGTATAATCAAAGAGTCTCAATTACAGTGGAAGCACCATGCGGTAGGGCTGTTTCTAGAAGAAACTGTTTATAACCCAAGCCTCAGCCTGCTTCCCAACATTCTCTCTCTCTCCCTTCCCCTACTTCTCTCCCCCTTTTCTTCCTTCCTCTCCCTCATTCTCTCCTTCCCCCCTCTTGCCTCTCTCCTCTCCTCTTCTCTTTCCCTTTCCCTCTCCCTCTCTCTCTCCCACCTCGATATCCCCTCTCGGATTTTCTCTTTCTCATCCATCTGTCTGTCCATCCATCCCGTTCTTCAGCAAAGACACTCAGGGACATAGTTACTTAATAGGTCAGATGCTGTCTTTTCTGTAAATACCTGTTAGCCTCTATTTCTAGCCCTCCCTATCCACGAGATGGCTGTGGAAACCCTTGTGTTCTCACCAGGGGAATGCTTTCAAGGGAGCACCCCTGCTTTCAGCTAGCACAGATGACTGTTCAGAAAGGAAATGACCAAAGACTGGATCTTCTTGGTTCTCCCACACAGAAGTTAGGCTTTTGTTTCTGGAGATGCAAAGCGAAAGGTCAGTGCCAACTCTTGGGCTGCTTTGGATGATCCCTTTGGCAGCACTGGCTGGTCCGTCTACTCGCTGGTTGTCTCCATGATTGGTTTGTTGCCTTTTTTCTGTTTTAATCCCAAAGAGAATGAACTTAATCAACTTTCTCAGGTGGGTGGGCTTAGGAGCCTTGGCAGACCCTGCAGGGGGGCTCCAGGAACGCCAGCAGGTGTTTATCAGAGCTGGTACAGCATATCAGTTATGGAGAGGTCTGTTCCCCTCTTCAGGCCTGTGGGCATTTAACCAACACCTGTTCTCCTCACCCACCTGGCAGGCTGGGGTGATCCTGTGAGAGAGGGGAAACTGAGTCACAGAGGAGCAGGCCGAGATCTGCTTAATCACCCTTCTTGGTAAACGGTTGTTGATAACTCTAGAGAAAAACACAATTCACAATTGGAGAGAAGGAGCAGCCTTTTTCGTATGATGGATTTATGAGGCTTCCAGGAGGCAGGGCGGCATTGGCACAACCAGGGTTCTAATCCCACCTTTGACATCTGTTCTTGGAGAAACTCTCAGAACTTAGAAGTTCTGGACAGTCTGTGACCGAGGTAGGTGAGCCCAGAGGCAGGGACCCAGAGGAGCCAGGGATGATGAAAGCTAGCCATCTGTGGCCCTCAGTGACCAGTGAGAGGCACTCGGGGATGGTGGCAGCTAACCTTCTGTGCCCTGGCCCCCACAAAGCAGCCATGTGGACAGGGATAGGCATGTTGTAGAAGGAAGGGAGAAGGCGCAGCAGTATCTGCCAGATTTTAGCCCTAGAAGGATCCCCAAATCAGATGCAAACATGACCTAGCTTTTAAAATAGTAGCCACAAGAACTGACATTTACATAGTGTGTTAGGATTTGCAAAATGCATTACATACATTAACTCATTTGAAATGTTCTATGTATACACACAATCACACACACACATATATTGTGAGGAAGTTGGGGGCAGGATGGGGAATTAGGCTGAGTGTGGGGCCATCTTCTGGGTTTCTGTGACTGGGGAGCCCCATATGTATTGCTGAAGATAGCAGAATCCTCACCCAGACTGGTTAGTTGGCCCTGAGCCTTTATGGGATGTTGAGACATGAAGAACTCGGGCTCAGTGTAGAATTTGGAATGAGATCCAGAGAACTTGAGCCTTGACGTCACCTGTTGAGGGGTCTGCAAAGGGAGAAAGTATGACCGGCTGGGTGACTGGGTCTCGTGTTGGCTGCCCCTGGAACAGCCGAAGTTTGAGAAGGTCTCTTGCTAGCTCTCTGAGGCAGATTTATGGCGTGATGGTGGGATTGAGTACAGTCCTTGGAATAATTGAATTTCTGAAACCAGGACACATAATAAATTTTTTTTAAAAGCTAGGACAATTTTTTTTTTAAAAAAAGCAAATGAGGGATTTTAGCCAAAGACATGCTACATTTCAAAGAAATGCATGAGGAATAAAAAGGCCCCAAGTGGCCAAGGACCAGGCCAGTTAGAAGAACGTACTGTGTTGGAGATGAGGAAGGAGCTGGACCTGGGGATCTGACTAGGGAAGAGCCTCTGGCCTGAAAAAGGGACCCCATACCTAGAGTTGGACAGGACCTCGGACGCCATCCAGGCTTTCGTTTTACAAATGAGGGAACTGAGGCCTGAAGTGTCCACTAGGTAGTGATTGTTATGTTGAAAGAACCTAGACAAGCTGGAAAGGACCTTAGATCACCCAGGTCAGCCTCCTCATCTTACAGAAGGGGAAACTGAGGTCCAGCCAGGTGAGGTCATGGTGAGTGAGGTGAGTAAGCAGTGGAGTCTGGATTTGATTCCAGGTTTTCTGACTACAGACTCGGTGTTCTTTACACTGTGTTGGGCTGCTTCAGCTCAGAAACTCTCCTCTGGATCGTTTTTTTCCTCAGTTGGATTCCTGGCCCCTGTAGATGCTTTTGTGAGTCAAGGAGAGCCTGAGATTTTCTCTGCTGGTGTGGGGAGCAGGGTTCTGTGCCCCCTGCCTACCCTTTCTGTCTTTCTGGGGGCTCCATCTGCTGCGCCAGCCCGCTTGGTCCTGGGAGGAGGCAGCTGGCTATCCCTGTGTTGGTCCTGGTCAGCCAGGCTTCATTCCTGCTGTAGTCCTTTTTTGAGCCCCCTGATGCCCAGTGCAGATGTCCCGGGTATCCCCGGGCTGGCTGGCATTGGGACAGCAGTGAATCCTTAAGAGTGGATGGGTGGGCCTGGTGGTGCTACATGTCTTTTTAAGGGGGAGGGCATCCCTGATGTAGTGCCAGAGAGTGGCTAGGACTTGGAATTGAGAGAGAACTGCGTTCAGATGTCATCTCTGACATTTGCTGACCTTGGGCATCTCTTGGGCATCTCTTCCCTCCTGGGGGCAATGGGGGGAATCTAATGGGATGACATCTGGAGAGTGCCTGGCACATAGAAGGCACTTAGTAATTGCTTATTCCCTTCCCTGTAAAATGGGGAGAATAAGTAAGTTACACATGGAATTGTGATGCGAGCCACCGTTCGTCCCCAACCCTCTAAGGCCATTGGAAACGTGAGTTCTCATTCTAGGGTGGTGGGGGTTTAAAGCAAGGGGGCCAGGAGATCCCAGTTTCCTGAGTCATTTCTTGGGCCAGGCCCTTTGGCCACCTGTTTTGAGAACCTCAGTTTCCCTTTTCTCCCTATGCCCAGCCTCACCCCTCACCAAAATGGGAGCCTTAGAGCCTTTTCCCATCCGTGTTGGAGAGGATCAGGATCCAGGGATCAGCTCTGGAATGCCAAAGCCTGCAGTCTCGAGCTAATCCAGAGAGAGGACACTGAACCCTGCTTCACCTTTCTCTCCTAAGCGTACCAGACCTCGTTTGGGAAAGGGGGGAACCCTGGGGCTGAGGACCCTCTGTTTCATTTCTCTGTGGAAATGGTGTTTTCCTAAGATGGAATAGAGGCCTTAAGTTCTGAGGCTAGCCTTCCAGAGATGCAGCCTTTTTAAGCCAGAAACCTCTGGAAAAGACACAAGCAAAGTTCTGATGTGTGTGTGTGGGGACAGGGCCAACAGGAACTGGTCCACCCCCTTTCCCCACTTACCCTGGCAAGAGCTGAAATAAGTGTTTTTCCTAGGGTGCCCCAGGCTAGCAGGGTTTTAGGAGATACATCTCCCAGCTGGTCTGGGAAGGTCTCACCTTGGCCTGTGTTGGCAGGAAAATGAAACCACCAAAAAAAATATATAAAAATTCCTTTTCCCTTGAAGGAATTGAATGACACTTAACTGAGCACAGATTTGGACCAAAAGGGACTTTAGAGACTCTCTATGGGGAAATTGGGGCCCACGGACTTGACTTTGAATTGCCCATGGTCGCATAGGGCATAAATGGCAGAACCAGGACTGGAACTCGGGTCCTGTGACTCAGCTTAGCGCCGTACGTCCCCGGTGACCTGCCAGACGCTCTTGGTTGTAAAAGATAATGACTTGCGTTTTCCAGACTCTCCCCTCCCAAATAAGCAAACAACATCCTTCCTGCGCTGTCCCCCCAACAGGTGACCTGACTCTTCCTCCCATCTCCCAGGCCAGGAATCCCCTAGATGGGAACGCGCCCTGGTAAGGATTTGAGGGGAGAGGTCTGGTTCCCCAAACACGGCTTCCAGCATGGGAGGGAGGCGGGGCTCAGCAGTTCTTTTTTGTCCCTTTTGTTTCCTGTCAGCTTGAGGGGCCAGAGTCTTTCCTCTTGCCTTGCGCACAGAGCAGGTTTTCTCCTGGATCTTTGGCTGGGGCCCTGAATTTTCTGTTCTCTGTGGACCTCTCCCTTGTCCTCTCCTGCTGATGGCTGGGCAGAGAGAGGAGGCGTTTGACCCTGAGCTCCCTGGAGGCATGGCTGTTTTTGCCTTAGCATGGGTGGGGGCTGGCCCCATAAGACACACTTACCACTGTGGGCTGAGAGCAGCCTTCTCTCCACTGGCTGCCTTGGAGTAGCAAGCTGGCATTTTGATCGGGCCTTGCTGCCTCAGAAGCCGAGGCCAGTTCAACCCTTACCCATGGCCTCTCTGGATGGGAGATTCTCCTCCTGGTCATCCCTGTGGGAGGGAGCCTTTCCCTACTTGGAGCCTCAGTTTACCAACCTCTGCTAACATCTGTTAGAATCTGAGTGCAGGCTCAGTGGGCCTGCATCTTGATAAATGGACTTGGCTTTAAATATATGCTCCCATGCTTCCTGGTTTTGTGACCTTAGGCAAGCCAGCTCCCCACTCTGAGCCGCAGTTTTAAATCTTTAAAATGGAGGTGTTGATCCCAGCACTACCAGGTTGGTTGGGAGGAGGCCATTTTAACGGACTTAAAACACAGTAGAAACATGGATGCCATGGATGCAGCCTATGTTTTCTGCCCCCTGACAGGATCGCCTTCATCCTCTGGACCAGAGAGCCAGAAGCACAGACCTTGAATGATGGAAGCAGCCTCTGTGCTTATCTCATCCAGCTTCCCATGGGGCAGAGGCCCAGGCCCAGGACCCCGACAGGGTTTTCTTTTGGGCCAAGGTCCGAGCTGGTCCACTTGCCTCTCTGACCACTGCCCCACAGTGTCTGTCTGAGACAGAACTCTTTCTTGGTCACCAGGAAGTCCAATTTCCAGCTCATTCTTGGCACCTCTAGAAGGCTGCTCACTGGGGGTAATGCATCTGGGAGGGGATAGTGGTACTAAATAGTTATTTAAGATTCTGGGAAGGGCAGTGGTCAGAGACCTTTGACTGCTGGCAGAGGAGTATTTGCTCAATCCTTTCCTCTTTCCCTTACACATTCTTGTGCTTTTGACATCCATCATCTCTCTTCCCTCCTATCACCTTGTAGAATGTCTGAAGCTTGAGTTTGCCTCCCTGGGGTCACCTTTTTCCCTATAACCCTCAGCCCAATCTTACGTTTTCTTACCCTTAAAAATAAAGTAAACTAGGATTTGGGCCAAGGGTAGGCAAGGCCTCAGATGGAAAAGGACTGTGCCCTCTTCCTTTGTCTCCTTCTCTCTCTGAGGGCTTGATGATCTCAGCCTTTTTGTCTGGGGGGGGGCAGATTCCCAATGCCTGTCTGTCTGATGAAGCTCAGGTACCTTAAATATTTGAAGGAAATGCTAAATTTCAGTTAAAGATTATTGGAACATGGGCATAATTTTTGTTATAAATTCCTAGATTCTGTGAAATCTCTCCACAGTCTCAGGGGTCCTTGGACCCCAGGCTGAGAAGCTCTGATCTAAAGGACCAGATCTCTGGCCAGCCTCGCTGGGGGAGGAGAGGTGAGGGGGGCAGGATGTTGACTCAGGCCCAAGCGTCTGGGGGAGCCCTGTCTATCCTCACTCCTCCCCTGAGTCTGAGCCTCCTGGCCCTGTCAGTGGGCCTGGGAAAGAGATGAGCAAGAGGCAGCAGACAGAGCAGGCCGCCAGGTCCTGGACCTCCAGGATCCCTCCAGCCAGGACACCAAGGCCCGAATCCCAACCCCACCCCCTGCTGTTCTAACATGGAGCCTGGTAGGCAGCAACGAGCCAATTTAGACTAGAAAATGGAGGTGGCAGCCAGTGGGTAGAGGCAGAGAAAAAAAGGGAAGAAAAAAGTCTTTTGATGCACATCATGTCTGCAGAGTGGAGTATGACTAATTAATAGATTTTATTCTTAGTAATCTCTTAAGCATTCCATACGTTGGCCCTCTCTCTTGAGCTATGGTGCACAAGAGACCTCATTCTCAGGATGCAAATGAATCGGCAGCTTCTGGGGCCTCCTTTCTTTGCTTCCTTGTGCTGGGGTTTTTTTTCCTAGAAAAAATTTAAAGGAAAATTGCAATGTAATAGAAAGGAGATCCTAATCACTATATCTAATTACCACCGAGGCTAAGCCACTTAACCAGAAAAAAAAGTGGCTTTTTTTGGGTGGTTGTTTTTAAAAAACCTGTCTGAAATGGAACAGAAGCTGGATTAACTGAGAGGCCACCCCATCAAGGCAGGGCTAAGGGCTGGCGATGGGGTGAATCGTCATCACAGAGAGCAGAGATGCTGCTGCACAGGGTTTCCTGTCCATGCATGGCACAAAGTGACTTTCCCGATGCTTTCCTAAGGGGCACCTGCATCTCCTGGAAGAGAGACCTTTATCGATCCCTTTCCCTTGGCCCCTTCTGGGGAAGTGGGGCTGATTTTACAAAGGCAAGGGCTGACTGCTTTTGTCTGTCCCTAGTACCTAAAACAGTATCTGGCACTTAGTAGGTGTTTAATAGGTGCTTGTTGATTGATCTGTAAAATTAAGAGATTTCACTAGAGAACCCTAAGTTTCCTCCAAGCTCTTAGCTTATTGGCTGCCTGGTACATAATAGGTATTTAATAAATGCTTATTTGTTGATTGTCCTGTAAAATGAAGAGATTGAAGTAGAGATTCCTAAGTTTCCTCCAAGCTCTGGATCTTCAGCACTTAGCACCGTGCGTGGTACTCAGGAGGCGTTTAATCAATCCTTGTTGGTTGGCTGATTGATTGATTTGCAAACTGAAGCGTCTGGATGAAGAATTTCAAAGTTGCCCCAAGCTTAGCACAGTGTCTGATACTGCTAGGCTTTTAATAAATGCTTACTAATTGATTGAAGGCAGGGTGCCAGCCAGAGATCTTTGAAGCTGGGCAAGATGTCCTCCTAGGGAGCTAGGTGGTGCTGCAGAGGGTGGAGCAACTGGCCTGGAATTGAGAACATCTGAGTTCAAATACAGCCTCACTTAGTAGCTGGGTGATCCTGGGCAGGTCATTTTACTCTGGCTACCTCAGTTTCCTTATCTGTAAAATGAGTTGGAGAAGGAAATGGCAAAGCCCTTTAGTATCTCTGCCAAGGAAACCCCAAATGGGGTCATGAAGAGTTAGACATAACTGAACAAGGTGTCCTTTTGTCTGGGGATGATTGGAAGGCGAGAGGCAGCTTGGCTGCTGGGTAATGTGTTCACAGCCCCACGCGCCCCCCCACCCCAGCCTCTACTTCTGGGATCAGCTGGTTCTTTGACATCTTTCAATGAGAACATCTCATGTGTTACAGAAAAGTGGGAAACAAAGAAAGTCATTTCTCCAGGGTTGTGTAGCTTGTAAGAAGAGCGCAGATTTGAACCCAGGTTACAGTTCTATAAGTAAATCCTATAAGTTTATAGGATTTACAGTGGAAAGGGACCCCACCCTCTCTCTCATTGTGCAGATGATGGAAGCTGAGGCTCAAGGTATGTGGATGTGTGCATGCGTGTGTGTGCGTGCGTGTGCGTGTATGTGTGTGTGTGCGCGTGCTTGTGCATGTGTGTGCAGAGTCAGGGGCCTTTGGGAACCTTTGTGGTGGGAATAGAAGGGCTGGGAGAAAGTCTTATCTGTGAGTGCCTAGATCAGGTTGGAGTGCAGGAGCTCCATGGAGGTTGGAGTCAGAGATCCTCTGCCTGTAGCCCTCCTGACATAGTAACTCCTGGTGTGGGAAGCCCCTGTGCATCATGGATTGGCTTGTGTTTGTCGAGAGCTGCTTGGGGGGGTTGTCTGAGGAGCCTGCCCAAAACTCTGTGGCCAAGACTAGACCCAGATCTTCCCAAGTCTGCAGCCTGGCTCTCTGCTCGCTGTCACACACATCTCTCCTAGACTCGATTTTTTTCCAAATGCTTTTCCTTCTGTCCTCCCGGTGTGGCAGGTGGTGTCCCTTCATTTTACAAATGGGGCAGTGTGACCCCAGAGGGGCCTGACTCTAGGCAATGGCAAGGTCAGATTAGAATATGGCCCCCTTCAGATTGATCAGTGAGAGGGAGCAGCCTGAGCCAGAGGCTGGGTGCATCAGAAAGGAGCTGTTTCTTATGCACTGGCCTGGCTGTTTCAGTGAGGCCCCTGGGTGAGCTGTGGGCAGAGCACCAGACTGGAAGTCAGAGGGACCCAGGTTCAAATCTCAACTCCCACCTAGCCTGTCCATGTGACTGGGCCACATCCCTTTAAAATAACCTCAGTTTCCTCATCTGTAAAATGGGCATGGTAGTAGCATTGACCTGACCAAGTGTTTTGAGGACAAAATGACATCATAAAATGTCATAGAGATGTCAGCTTCTATTACTATTATTATTTCATAAAATTTCAGGGTTGTGAGGGACCTCAGGAACACTTTATCTCACCCATGTAGAACCAGAATTAATTCTACGACATCCTCAACAAATGGTCATCCTTCTTTGCATGAATACTCCTAGTGACAGGCGGCTCACTACCTGCTTGAGGTGGTTCACTCCGCTGTTGGACAGTTGTGATGGTTAAGAAGTTCTCCCTGGCATGGAGCTTGATTCAGAGTCTCATCACTCCTGGTTCTGCCCTCTGAGCTTAGGGGGAGCACCATGATTTCCCCTCTGGGTGACAGCCATTCACAAAGCTATGTAGTCGTAGACTAAGAGCTGGGGGAGGGTCAGCCCCTCTTCTTACAGATGAAGAAACTGAGACTTGGAGCAGAAGTGACCTCCGCAGGATCTCATCCTTGGATCCCAGATGCCTCTGCATGTCTCCAGAGCACAGGGATCGAGGACAGGCTTGGCGTGGGATAGGCCCTTCACGAATGCTTGGGGACTGACTGTCTGATGGTCCCTTCTCAGTGCAGCCTCTGCCTTCTGACACATCCCAGGCCTCTCCCTGGGAGCGTTACCTACCTGCCTCTAAGGGCATTACCTGATGCTGTGAGACGGAGCAGGGGGGGAGGGGGGAGACGAATGTCAAAAAACCTTCTTGTTTGAGTCAATGCCAAGCCCAGGGCTTGAGGGGGATGTTTATCCTTGCTGTTGGACCTTGGACCACGAATGACATAGAACTCTTTTTCCTGATGGGAGGAGGAAAGAACAACACCCCCTTGGGGACTGGTTTTTGATCCTGACTCTTCCCAAAGTTCTTCAAAGAGTGTGTCCCTTTGTGGGAGCAGGGGGTCAAGGGACCCCCTTTGTAAAAAGCAAATGTCAGGGCTTACACTGACTTCCACCTTTTCTGCCCTCCAGTCTTCACAGATGGACCAGATGGGCCTCTTCTCCATGGCAGATTGGGATGGCCACACGTATGAGTCCTGCTGTCCTGGGACCAAGGGACTTTGGCAACTTTAGACCCACCCCTCCAAATAGGAGCATGTCTCCACTGACACAGAGAAAGAGAGAGAGAGACAGAGACAGAGACAGAGAGAGCGGCGGATGAGGGCTGGAGTCTGGCTTATTTACAACTGTGAAATTAAGGCTTTGCTATTTTCTCACACAACCTCATTGCTATTTCCATTTAAATGGGAAGAGGGTGGTGGTGGTAGGGACAGTTGGGAAGAAATGTGGCTGAGCTCTTTCAGCACTTCAGGGAGAGAACTGGCCTAGATGTCATCAGGGAGGATCCCACCAGCTTGCCTGTGAGTCTCTAGGTTCTCCTCTGTGCTCCCTCTTCTTTCCTTCAGTTTGCCCTCCCTTCACAGAGAGGAAGTTGTGTGGTGAAGCCATGTGGTCTTTGAGTTTTTGTGCCTAGGAGTAGAGCCCCTGGTGGTGCCCCAACTTGGGGAGTCTCGGTGAAGGGATGGGAGGGCCCACCTGGAACATTGATCGCCACAAGTCTGGCCCCTCTTCCTTTTCCTGGTCCTCAGAATGGCTCCTCTTTTCTGGAAGCATCTTTCCTGGTGGAAGAGAAAGGTGGGGGGAGGGGGGCGGTGCTGGCAGTTATGTTATGGGTTGGAATTGGAACAGGCCTGAGGGGGAACTACAATATGACATCCCAGAGTGCCCTTTCTTCTCATCTTTCTGAAGTCCAGTTACTCCTCCAGTGGTTACACCAGCAGCTAATCATTGGTTCACGCCAGATCCAGGAAGAGAAAGCATAGCGCCTTCCAAAGTTGGGAGCACATACTAGTAGAAGGCTAGGTTTTTATTTTAGAAAGGGAACAAGCAGCCCTCTATGGAGACCAGAGGCTTAGGGGACAGGCAGGCTGAGCTGAGGTCTCCGCACTTTTGCGCTTGTTTTTCTCCCAGGGTTTTCCTGAGAAAACCTCAGCCTCTTCTTGGGCAGCCAAGAAACCATCCTATGCTGATCCTTTCTTTTGAAAACCTGAGTGGTTCCCTGCCCCATAACAGAGCACATTGTCGATAAAAGATGCTTGATGATGTCCTTGGGTGGATTTGACTTGTGGTTGAGTAGAGCAGAGAGGACCCTGGGAGTCCCAGGAAGTGATCGTACCACTGGCACAGGAGAGACTGACCTCCTGCAGAAAACACCCTGATAGAGCCTGAGCCATGATTGAAACCTGAAGGTGCCTCCTTTTCCTTCTTCTCCTTCTTCTCCCCTCCCTGAACCCTCAACTACCATTTTTCACCCCCTTTCCTTTGGACTCCTCTTACCTCCCTCACCCACTCCCATCCCCTGCCACACTTTGTCAACCCATTTGCTTCTTTCCAGAAGATGAGAATCTCTGTTGGGTGGGTAGGTAGATGGGGAGGAGACCTATAAAGAGACTCTCTAATGCTAGCCCCATGCCTCCACCCAGCTGTCGGTCCACGGGTGTGCATCAAGAGATACATACGTATGTATATAAATGGACCCAAGAAACTAGTCCTGCCACTGACTGAACATTGGGCATGGACCAAATCAGGTTTCCACATAGAAAACAAGTCTTTCTTTAATCGGCTACACAGTGTTCAGCTAATGTGGGGGAGCCAGGCAGTCTGTCTGCAGACCCATCAAGGCAGTGATTATGGGAAAGAACGAGGAGAGAGGTTTTGGGGGAATGGTATCTCCCCCCTTGCCTTTCCCTTCTCTTTTCTCTTTTGTAGGAAGCTTGAAAAATCTCCTGAATGTCAAGAGTTAGCAGCCTGAGAGGAGAACACTCTGGTGCGGGCTTTTGGGGCTTTTTTCTTCCATTTTTAAAGCCTGTTTGGTTTTCACTTGATGGTTCTTTTGTATCTCTACCCCCGAACAGAACGTGAGATTGACACAGATGATTGTATCTTTCCAGTTCCCCAAAAGAACATTCTTTCCTTTTTATTTTTAGGCCTTTCCCGGTTTCCCTTCCTTGTGCCACCCCTCCCCCCATCTGGCATTTTTCATATAACTTACAGTATCCAATCTTAATTTCCCTTCCTTGCCTATTATTTTCTTTAAAAAAAAAAACCAACCAAACAAAATTTTTCCATTGTGGTTTTTATAAAATATTTACCCCTCCCCTGGTTTCTGGCCTGAAAATAGTTTTCTGTGGTGTAGGTAGGGGTTTCTTCCTTAGACTGTAGCCAGTGGGTGTGGGAAGCTGTATTTCCACACAAGGCGGAGATGGCAGGAAGCGATGGGCACAGAGCCAGGGGGCACAAGGAAAGAGGGTGGCGTAGGGGTCCAGGGAGGGGTAGAGAGGGACTCCATCATGTGTAGGAGTAGTCTATGTCTGGGATGCCACCGTCTCTGTAACCACGGGTGGTGCCGTACCCAATCGTGTGCGTGCTCTTGTAGAGGCTGGTGCCATTGGAGGGGAAGATGGTGTGTATCACATACTCCTCTTTGGCCCGATGTGGGTTGATGGGCAGCATCTGGAGCCCGGGCCCCCGGATCTCCAGAATTGAGTTGTCTTTCTTCGTGCCTGACTCCATGTAGTCATCCTTCTTACGACTGCTGCGGTTGTAGGCCCTCTCATGGGTCAGCAGCTCCCCAGCTCGATGGACATACCAGCAGATGGCCCCAAGGACCAGGAAGAGGAAGACGAGAGCAATGGCGCCCCCGATGATGCCTGCCAGAGGCAGGCCTGTCATGGAGTCCACGTTTTGCTCTCGGTTGAGGGTGGTGGTCGGACCGTAGCTGTCGGCTGTCTCAGCCTTGGCACACACCGGCGTTTCATCAGCTACATAGGTGTTCCCGGTCTCCATGGTGACCATGCAGATGATGTAGGTGGACTTGGGTTCAAGGGCCGTCAGGAGGTACTCTGTCTTATCACCTTGCACCAGGGTTTCTGTAATGGAGCCCACTGCAGGGCTGTGTCCAAGACGCAGCCAACTGAGGCGGAAGGAGGTGGCTGGCAGTGTGGCCTTCCAGGTGATGCGGATGCTGTCCGCGGTCAGTGGCTTCACATGGATGACCAGGGCCTTGGTGCCGTCCCCAGTGGCCATAGGGTAGTCAATGTTGGAGTCTGGCAGCTGGATTCCTGGCCTCTTGGATTTGAGGGTAAAGAGTGACCCTTGTGGAGTTGTAGATGCGGCATGGTTGCTGGCTGTGGTCTTGGCGGCAGCAGCGGCATTGCCCTGAGACCCCGTATCAAAGCACTCGTCCATCTCGCTGGTGATGTCTTTGATGGCCATGCCGCGCACTTTTTCGGGGCCCTGGCACATCAGCCCACGCACATTGACCACGGACGCCCGTGCCTTCACCCAGTCCCTGAGCCACATGAGGTTGCAGCCGCAGAACCAGGGGTTGTTCCGGAGCAGGAGCTGACTGAGGTTCTCCAGGTCATCGAAGAGGCCTCGCGGGAGCGAGGTAAGGTTGTTATTGGACAGGTCCAGCCGCTCCAGCTCACGCATCTTGGCCAGCGTGTTGTAGGGGATGTGGCTGATGGCATTGTCCTGGAGGTAGAGCTTCTGCAGGTGGGCACTGGGTAGGTTGAGGGGCGGGGCGGCCAACGAGTTCCGGACCAGAGACAGCTCTGTGAGGTTCTGGAGCCGACTGAAGGTGTCGTCTGCGATGCGCTGGTTGGCCAGTAGATTGCCATCCAGCACCAGCCGTCTCAGGCTGTTGAGGCCCTTGAAGGCATGAAGCGGGATGGTGGAGATGCGGTTGTCATCCAGGCGCAGCTCCTCCAGTGTCCGTGGCAGGCCAGATGGGATGCTGCTCAGGTGGTTTCGGGACAGGAAGAGCAGTTTCAGTTGTTTGCTGTCTGCAAAAGCGTCGTCCTCGATGCTCACGGTTGACACGGAGTTGTCGTCCAGGTGCAGCTTCTCCAGGAGGGGGATGCGGGCAAGTGAGTCTCTGGCGATGGTCCGGACGTTGTTGTCTTGAAGGTGGAGCTCACGCAGGGAGCGTGGAAGGTTGACGGGGAACTCGTCCAGGTCGTTCTCGTAGAGGTAGATCACCTGCACATTGAGTTTGCTTTTCAGATCCTGGGGGATGCCCGCATTATTGATCTGGTTGTTCTGCAGGTAAAGGGTGGTGGCGTCGTCTGGGATATCAGCCGGGATGGAGGTCAGACCCCGGTCGTTGCAGTAGATGAAGCCGTTGTCACAGCGGCACACGGAGGGGCAGGTCGTGCTGTCGATGACCTCTGTCAGAAAGGCAATGAGACCATAGCACAAGAACAGCCAGTCCCGCAAGTCAATAGTGGCTGTGGTCATGACCACGGTGGTTGTGATGGTGGTGGTGGTGGCAGTGGCGGTGGCAGCAGTGGAGTGAGCCGTCACCATGGTTCACGGGCTGGAGAGCCGAGTGCCTACCCAGCTCACGTCCTCGACACCTGCAAGAGGCATATAATCGGTGAAGTGAGTCAGAGAGCGAGCCTCAGGGATGCCATCACAGACAGCACACAGGACACCAGGCTACGGTCGCCCATGGCGCAGCAGATCCCAGCTCACACAGCCTTGCATGTGGGAGCTTCCTATGGCTGGGATCTTGTGGGAGGAAGTCATGGGGAAAGCATCTAGCCTTCCCTCCTTTCCTCCCTCCCTCTCTCCCTCCCTCCTTCCTTCCTTCCCTCCCTCACTCCCTCCATCCTTTCTTTCCTCCTTCCTGCCTTCCCTCCCTACCTCACTCCCTCCATCCTTTCTTTCCTCTTTTCCTTCCCTCCTTCCCTCCCTCCCTCCATCCTTTCTTTCCTTCTTCCTTCCCTCCTTTCCTCCCTCCCTCCCTCCTTCCTTCCTTCCTTCCCTCCTTCCCTCACTCCCTCCATCCTTTCTTTCCTCCTTCTTTCCTTCCCTCCCTCCCTCCCTCCTTTCTTTCCTCCTTCTTTCCTTCCCTCCTTCCCTCCCTCCCTCCTTTCTTTCCTCCTTCTTTCCTTCCCTCCTTCCTTCCCTCCCTCCTTTCTTTCCTCCTTCCTTCCTTCCTTCCCTCCCTCCTTCCTTTTTCCTTCCTTCCGTCACTCTTTCCTCTCCTTCTTCCCTTCCTTCCTCTTCTTCTGTCTTTTTCCTCCCTTTTCTCTCTTCCTCCCTTCATTCCTTCCTTCCCCTCCTCCCTCCCTGACATTCTTTTCCATCGTTTTGCTGCCCCTTCCCTTTTCCCTTTGTTTTCCTTCTCTCCTTTTCCCCTTCCCTTTTCTCTTCTTTCCTTTCCCTCAAGGGGCAGGGTGATAAAAAACAGTCCAGCATTTGAAATCCTAGGACCTGGGTTTGGCTCCTGACTCTGCCCCTATTAAGTGACCTGTGTGACCTCAGGAACATGTCTTTCTGCCTCTGGGCTTCACTTCCCTCCTCTCTAAAATGAGAAAATTGGACTTAAGATTGCGAACACAACATGCAAACCCTCTTACTCAAGGACCTATCTCTGGGGTCCTTTCCAAGTGATCCTCATCCTGGGACCCCCACTCTCCAGCCATTCAGCATGTCCATGTGCATCTCCTCTTTGTGGTGCTGGGGGAAGATGCACTGTGAGGGTTTGAGGCTTGCACAGTGTATGTGTGGGGCTCATACACAGAGTACAGTAAGGATGAGGCACCTGCAGCCTGCACGGATTGGGAGACTCCATCCCTCTTCCCCTGCCAGTTCTTGCATCCATGCATTGCTGGGATGTTCCTCCTTATGCATCTACCTCGGCACACCCTTCTTCCTCCCAATGTCTCTGGTGGCTTCCTGTTGGTTCTTGATTAAGTCTCATAGTCCTTTTCCTGGCCTTTTACATCTAGGGGTCCTTCTCTCTTTGCAGCTTTATTTCCTGTAATTACCCTCTACAAACCCCAGGTTCCAGCCACATTGGGTGTGCCTGGCATTTCCTGCCTTGTGACTGTGCTCAGGCTGTATTCCCTGCATCAAATGCCCTCTCCCCCTCTTAAACTCCCCTTCCTCCTTGAAGACTTCCCTGATTTCCTCCATTGGGAACCATCTCTCCCCTCAAATGTCATGGAACATTTTCCTTATCACTCTTAAGTCCGTTTCCCATGCCCTGTTGCGTGGCAGACATTTCTCTGTTACCATCTTTTCCCCCTTCTAGAGAGTGAGCCTCAGGGTTGGGGGGTAGGGACCATATCCACTCTAACCTTTTTCTCTTGCTTGGACACCAGCACAGTTCGATGTATACAGTAGGTATTTCAGATGTGTATACTGGACAGTGAGTGATTAGAATGAAAATTAAAGTGAGATGAGAGTGCACATCCTTGGGCAGGGCTTTGGGATGGTTTGGGCTCTCCAGGCGTCAAGAAATCTGACTGGTGCTGAGGATCGAGAAGAGGAGACCCAAGCCTGTCTCCATGATCTCTGGCCAGGAGTGGGAACCTTCTGGCTCCTGTTACTGTGATCTGGCCAAGTGGATGGCGTGACGTTTGTCCTTCATCTCAGACAAGCTCTTACCTGCTTCATGACCACTCAGGGGCTGTCTCATGGGTTCAGAGCTTGCTAGCTGTAGGTGGAGTGGGCCTTCCAGCTGAACAGTGGAGGTTACATCAATGACATGATGCAACCGTGTGCCTCCAAGATGGAAGGCAGCGTATATTGTAAACACCATTATCATGGGACATTGCCCAGGAGAGTTACAGGGCTTTCAAAGGTTCCGCTAAATTAACATGAAATGCCTCGGGTATCCCTCGGGTGTTACATGTAGAAGAAGACTGGGTGAAAGGAAGCACTTTTTTTACTTCTCTACAGTGATCCATTTCATAGAAAAGGTGCTAAACTGTTTAGATTCTTGCCTTTTCCAGGCATGACCCCCAGGGAAGTCACAGGTGGAGGGGGGCATCCCATAAATACTGCAGTGTTTATAGCAGAAGTTTCTGTGGTGGCAAAATCATGGAAACACAGTGTGGGGATGATCTGTTGATTGGGTGTGACTGAGCCAACAGGTTTGTGGATGAAATGGGATATTATTGTACTAGGAGGAAAGACAGATGTGAGATCAGGGAAGCACGAGAAGACTTGGATGAACTGATGCACCACAAGGAAAGCAGAACCAGGAAATCTTCACCATGGGGACAGTCAGGTAAAGAAACTCAGATTCTATGCATTGAGCAAGGGGAGTCCCAGGGGACAGATAATAGGATCCAGAGGCAGAAGCAGAGGGTGTGGGGTATGTTAGGGTCCCATGCAATGGCCCCACTCTCCCTCATTGTCATTTTCCTCCCCTGGCACCACTGCCCTGTCTGTGTTGTCTTTACCTATGAGATTGTGAGCTCCTTGAGGGCAGGAGGGCTTTTCTCCTTGTATTCCCAGTGCCCACTTTTTTCTTTCTTTTTTTCTTTTTGTCTGTTTCTGTGTCTCTGTCTCTGTCTGTCTCTCTCTCTCTTTCTCCCTCCTTCTCTCTCTCTCTCCCTTCCTGTCTTCTTGTCAGATTCACTTAGAGTACCAGGTAGTTTTACTTAACCATCCCTCTTCTGCATGACAAGGGTGGGAACTTTATGGGAGAGTATCAAGAAATGAGTAGTGTTTTAAAAAGTATCAATGCAACTTCTTTTTCTGTAAAGAGAGAAAGAAATCCATTATGTGCTTGGGGGTCCCCATCTTACCGTGCTCTGGGTTATATGGAAAAATTGCTCCAGGGTGATTTCTAAAATCATGAAATATTTAACCAATAGAGAAAAATTGTACATTCTTTCTCCTTTTTTTTTTTTTTTAAAAACAAGAAGACTTAATAAAGGAAGCCATCCACAGCCCAAGTGATTGCCTGTGAGGTGTCATTTCAATTTTTGCAAATGAAAAAATGGTAAAAATGGATTTTTTCTCTCATATTTTCTCATCTTTTTTCACAATGAGTAGAGGTAAAAATCAATTAAGGAAAAATTATCTCCTCACCTCAGTAGGGAAGACATCATCTCTCTCTCTGAGAAATTGGAGCACCAGAAATTGCCTGGAGCCCTGTGAGGTCTGGGCCCCTTATCTGACCTGAAGCCTGAACTTGGGTGTAGGGGGAGGGGAAGAATCCTTCTGTCTGTCTGCCCTGGCCCCCCAGGCTGGACTGCCCCTCCTTTCATTTGTCTGCTCCTGGCTCCCATCCTTTTGTCTCTCTGCCCCTGACACCCAGGCCAGGGCACCCATCTGGCTTGTATATGCCCCCTGTATGTGCCAGGCCCTAGGCAGTCCAGCCCGCAGAGGACAGTGGCTAATACTGGCTGTTTTTAGGCCTGCTTGGCATTTCTACGACGTTGGGTCGTGCAGATTTGTAAGCATGACCCATGGCCCTTCCTGCAGTTTTCTTTTTGTTTCTGTATTTCTGGCTGAGGGGCATTCGCGGAGGAGGTCGTGGTGTTAGTGTTCCCAGGGTTTGTATGTGCCCCTTAAAGGACTGTAGCCCCGAGGCTGCCTGGGAGACTCCTGGGCGTCAAATGTCAGGAAGACCCAGGCTCAGATCCCACCTGAGACACTCCTGGCTGGGTGACCATTCAGACCTTTCTGAACCTCAGTTTGTTCATCTGCAAAGTGGGCAGAAAGATACCTGTGAGTGAGTGTGTGAAAAATGCTTTACCAAGCTGTCTGTGTATGTCAGCTGTCAGAAGCCTCAGTGCCTGCCTGCTCCTTGGAGGAAGGTGGGGATGGGGGATATTTTCCCAGGCAGTGTGCCTTCACATCCTCATGGCACATGTGTGGGGGGAGACAGAAAGAGACACAGAGAAATAACGTCCTGGGGCAGAGTGGTAAAATGTCATCTAGTTCTGGTATCAGAGGACCCGAGTTCAGATCCTGACCTGACACTACCTGTGTGTCCTGGAAGAAAGGGGAGAGGGAGCTGGAGCAGACTGGGGTCCTTGGCCTGGGGGCGACGGCCTGGGTTTTCTGATCACCCATATTCCAGCGAATTGCTCTCCTTGACTTCCTAGCTTCTGTCATGGCGAGTGGGGCCCATAGGCTTCATGAGTCAGATGGGTCACAAGAGCATGAATGAGCCTAGATGCCGATGACTGTTGTATCTATATGGGAGGAGTTTGCACTTTATCTCATGTTTTCTTCACCTTGGGTGGGGACTTTGGGATGCTGTTGTCCCCATTTTATAGATGAGGACACTGAGTCTGAGAGAGGAGGAGGGCATTGCCCAGCATTACTTGGATTTCAACCTAGATCTCTCTTTGCCACTTCTCTTGTCGTCCCTCTTTGCTCTGAATTCATATCCTGCTGAGTTTCTGACCACAGAGCCCTGAAGGAGGAACTCCCCCAGACCCATTCATCTGCATCCTGGGGCATGGGAGTCAGGTTGAGCACAGCCTCCTTGGAGTTGCAGCCCCTCTGAGGATGAGGCTGGGCCTTCTGGGGCCAGTCATGCATCACTAGGAGCTTCTGTCAAGCTCCCTGACCCTCTCGCAGCCCCTGGAGGACCTGGAATCCCAATGAAGTCTACATTGAACCTTTCACAACTGCTTAATGGATGACCAGACAGTGTTGATGGAGTCCAGGACGGGAGGCCTTGCTGCTCCCTTGCTGCAGCTGCTGGCCTCATTCATCTTGGGCCAGCTTTCCCCATTGCCTCCAGCTACAGCTTGCCCAGAGAATACTTCCTGGCCGACCCTTCTGATCTGTAATTGCCTCCCAGTTCAGCCTGGAGGGGCAGTGGATCCCCAAGGTGGGGGAGAGTGGGCATCATCATAATAAAACATTTCTTGTTGGTTTAACTGGTTAATTGGCCCATCCGTTTGCCAAGAGCCCTTTTCACTCCCTTGTTGTGGTGTTAGGCAGTTTATGTGGTCCATCAAATTAGACCCACTAAATCGCTTTTCTTTATGGGATCATTTCAGTTTCTGTGATCCTGCGGACTTTAGCACAGAATGAGTTATGTCCTACCGGAGAGAGCTGACAGGCAGCAGGAACCCTGCAGCTCACTCCCCTCCTGTCTTTACCACTCTCACGTACACCCCACGTGGGCCCGAAGGCAAGAGAAAGCAGGATAAAGCAGGAGAAAACCCTAGCCCCATAGCCTCTCTGGCTTCAAGGCCCCTCTGGGGGACTCACTGGTTCTACTAAGGACTGGACCTGTTCCTCCATCCTCTTTCCCTCCCAGCTCCTCCACACATCACTAATTGACCTTAAGAAGCATTGCCACACTTGGAGTATAATGGCAGCTGGGCATGGGCCAGACTTCTCTGGCTAATGTCAAAATGATCTGACTTATATCATTAGTGAGAGACTCCCCACAGTGGAGTGGACTTTGTGTGGGGCATTGTCAAGAAGGCCTGGGTTACCATCCCATCTGAGACTCAGTATGAGCTCTGTGGCTAGGGGAAAATCACTTAACCCTCCAGGCCTCTGTTTTCTTATCTGTGAAATGGGGGTGATAATACTTATCTCACAGGATTGCTATGAGATTATGTATGTTAAGTGGTAGATACATGAGGAAGGGGCAACTTCTCTGCCAGATTCCACAACCTGAGCTGTCTATTTACAAGGATCATAGGCTGCCAGGTACCTTAGAGGTCACTAGAGCTAAGCCATGTCAACAAGCAGGTAAACTGTGTTGACTGTGTGCCAGGCACTGGGCTGTTTAGAGCCCAGAGGATAAGGATGCTTGCCCAAAGTCACCCAAGTAATTAGTAGTAGGTCCTCAGATTTCCAATTCAGTGCCCTTTGTCCTGTGCCAGGCAGTCCTCTCCGAGGGTGGGGGCAGTCAGGGTGGGCTGAGCAGATTTCCCTGATCTCCAGCCCCCAAGGCCAGCTGGAGACGTGCCTCACTTCCCTCTGGGGTAGCTTGGCCAGTTTGGTTCTTGGTTCCTAGCTCTCTGTAAGAAGTCTTATCAAATATTTGTTGAATGAATACTTTTTACCTATTTTATATGACACTTTTCCCTAATGTAAATGGAACTTATCTTAGGGTAACCTTGGACAAGTCCCTTCCATTCTCTTGGCCCCAGTTTCTTCCTTTTTTCAATGATCAGACTGGACGTTCTAAACTCCTCCTTCTGTGATCCTTGTTAGACTTTGTCATGTAGCAGGATCCTGGGTATCCAAGAGCTAGCTGTCAATCAGAGATGGAGGTAGACGCACAGAGAGGAGGGATGAAGACCATGGGGAGGGCTGATGGAGGGAGTATTATCCCCTCTCTGACTTATGCAACGAGCACAAGGAGGAACACAGCTGCCGATGCCCCAATGGGGGCTTTTCTGTGGCCATGCAGCCTGGCAGCTTCTCGGACTTCTGAGAGCTGGCCTTCTCCCTTACCTCCTTTCCCAAGATCTCTTCTTCTTCACTTTGCCTCTCTAGTTTCCTCTGCCCCAATAGCCACCCTAGCTGTAGCCCCTGGTTTGGATTGTAGCACCTGCCTTTTCCTCTTCACGCCTCTTTGACCTGTCCCTGCGTTGGAGGAGTCCTTCAGGGGCAACTTTCCAAGGGCATGGGAATGCCGCCCCCTCTCCCTCCATCCTCCCATGCCTTTCCTCCTTCCTCCCTTTCCAGAGGAGGGGGCCCTTTAGTGCTGCATCTTTCTTGCCCTGAAGGTTGCAGGCTCTCAGCTGCCACCTCTCTGCTTCCAGGATTTACATCCACCGTCCTATACTCATGGCCCCCCAACCCTGCCAGGGCTATCTCTGCTCTGTGAGGAGCATCTGATGACAAGAGGTTTTTCATTTGTCTCTTTCTGATGAGTTTGGGGCCAGAAACTTTTATCTTTCCAGGGACCTAATGGTTTCTCCAAGGCTCCCTATGATGCTGCTTCCCTATCTTCCTGCTCAGCTTCAGAGCCAAGGAGGCCACCCCTCCCTTCCTTGTGTGCGGAAATTGAGTTTCTGGAGGGATGAATCTCTTTGAAGATGATGGGTCTTGTTTAAGTACTAAGCATTGTTATTAATGATTGCTGTTTAGCCCTGGCTGGGTTGGGTGGCTGGGAGTGCTGGTAGTTGTGCAGAGGATGCTGAAGAGGAGGGATCCCTGACCACCTTGGGGATGGGAGCAGTGCTTGGACTAGGAAGGCCCCAAGGGCAGCCTGAATCCCAGGCACACCCAGGCAGTCGGGGTCTACAGGCATGGGGTTAGCAAGTGCCAGGCATGGTGCCAAGGGCTCTGGGTATAAAGAAAGTACCGTCTTCACATTTAGGGCTGTGGCTGATCCCAGAGCATATTCTCATCACCTTATTTTACCAAGGAAGAAACTGAGGGCCAGAGAGGATGAAGGATGTTGGCCCAGGCCACCTTTTGGGGTCCCCTAGCACAAAACATTTTTCCTAATGGTTCAGTGGATAGAGCGCCGAGTCTGGAGTCAGGAAGATTCATCTCCCCGGGTTCAAATCCAACCTCTGACCCTTCCTCACTGTGTGACCCTGGACAAGTCACTTCATCTTGTTTGCCTGTTTCCTCATCTGTAAAATGAACTGGAGAAGGAAATGGCCAATCAGTATCTGCCAAGGAAACCCCAACAGGGTCACAGAGAGAAACAGCAAAACACACTTCTTCCCCCTTAGGGTACTTTGTACTTGCTTTTATAAATGTCATAGCTCTGTCCCTTAGGAGAATGTAAGCCCTTTGGGGGCAGGGACCCTTTCCTGTTAACCTCTGAAGCTGAGAGAGGTTGTATAGCCATGATGTGAAGTGGGCAATGCTCAGGGTTGAAACCTTGGGTGGCTCTGGACAAGTGATCACTTCTCAGTGATCCAGTCAGTCCCCTACGCCTCTCCTCTGTACTACTGGGACTCCCTCAGGTACCCTCTGCCTGGCACATGGGGGCTGAACCTGTGATGCCAGCAGCAGCCAAATCTGTACCTCCCTGCCTAGGGCCTTAAGGGTCAAAGGGCCCACCTCGGGTCACATATGCAGGAGGTATCTGAAGCCGGACTTGTACTCAGGTCCAGCTCTCTCTTTGGAAATGGTAGGTCCCTAATAGATCTTGTGGAATTGAGCCAACTGGAGTGGCACCTGCAGGCAGCCAGGGTCAGAGTGGCCCAGACCTGGCTTCCTCGTCCTTCCCTGACGTGTGTCCCTCCCTTGTCCCTCTTCACCCCCAGGGCCCAGGCTGCCAGCTGCAGGTGATTTAGCCAACACCTGCTCACCTCTCCTGCCTCCGTAAATTGGGCTGTCTCTCTCCCTGCCCGGCCTGCCCTGCCTGCCCTGCCCACTCTCCCCTTGGCAGACTTCTCTCCATTAGCCTCCTCTTGTAGCACATAAAAGGCTTTATGACTCTCATAGCTCACTGTGGCATGAGGGGAAGGTGGGAAGGGGGCCCCTGGGCTGGCTTGCCCCGTCTCCTCAGGCTTGGGAGGCTCCAGGATTCAGGGCCCTGATGCTTTGAGCTGACCCAATCAGCCTCTCTTAGCTCTGGCCCTGGGTCCATGTCCTAACCTTCCCTGGCCCTGTGACGGTTTCTATTCTGGGCCCCTGGCACACTCAGAAGAAGTGACTTACAGCCCTGAGACAATGTCCCCCTCTCATTTCTAGGCTGATGCTTGAGTTCTTCTGCCCCAACCCCTCCTCTGTTCCTCCACTACCCAGGCTGGAGTGGGATTTGAGTGTATCCTAGGAGGAGGAATCCCATGGACAGGAATCCAACCCCCTCATTTTACAGATGGGGCTGCTGAGGCCCAAGGACGTTCAGCGAGTGCACATAAGATCACAAATCCTGAATTGGGGGTGAGTGTTTCAAGGTTCACTGTCTTGGGGGCCTGCTCTGTGTCCCGCAGGCAGTCTGGGCCTGGTCATTTCCCAGCACGGCTAAAATCCACTTTTCCTTCTCCCCTCCTGCCATGTAACTTTTCACCATCACTCATTCATTTTACCTGTTGAAAATGTAGGTGCCCCCCTGTGTGGGTGACAGCTTAAAAGTTTCATTGCTAACTCTTCAGCCAGTCCTGCTGGGAAGGAGCTCCTACAGAAAACTGACCACCTTAGCTTGCCGCTCAGGGATACTGCTTCCCCACAGGGCCCTCTCCCCATATGGGCTGAGCCGGCTTGTAGGTGAATGTCCTCCCTGAAGGAGAAGGGAGTTGCCCAAGTCCACCTAGCTAGTCTCAGAAGCAGGATTTGAACCCAGGACTTGCCAGTCATGCCCCTGGGCTGCAGCTGGTAGGAAGGCACTGGGTTCCCTGCTTCCCCTGCCTGATCCCTATTTCTGGTAATGAACATGCAGGATGTGGACATTTTTTTAAACCTTAAGTTAATTATTTTCCTAATTTCATGCCACATGCATTATGCATCAGCCTTATCGAAGGCAGGTATGTAAATTTGCAAAGTAAATAAGCCAAGTTGCTAACTGCTCAGGTCTGGGCTGTCTGGGTGGCGCCAATTGGGACTAGCCTGGACTTCCGAGAGGAAGAGGGGTGGCTTCCAGGAGGGCTCTGAGGAGGGCAGTGATTTTGATAACTGCATTTGATAAGGAGCTTCTTGGGGTTCAAGGTAAAGGGAGGCACGTCTCCTCCATATTCCTTTTCTCCCACCAGTTCTGAAGAACTGACTCCTTCATCTGTGCCTTCATCCGTCATCTGGACGTCTGGTGGGATGCTGAGGCTTGGCGCTTTTGGTTCCAGAGGCTCATAGAACCCAGGCTTTACAGCCAGGAGGGAGCTCATTCTAGAAAGGAGAAACCTGGGGCCGAGAGAGGGGAAAGGACTGGTCTAATGCACTGATGCACCTTCTGAGTAGCACAGGCCAGATTTGGACACGGGGCTGTCGCCTGTTCCTGCCTGCCATCCATTCAGTGTCTAAAGTGACCATGTCACCTCCTATACTCAGTGAGATCCAGTGGCCCTTTGTCACCTCCAAGTGATGGAGGTAATCCTTTAGATTGCAAGTTTGTGAGGGTAGAGGCCACTTCTGCTGTCTTCGGATGCTTAGCATATTGCCTGGCATATAGTAGGCACTTAATACATGTTTGTTGTCTTGACAAATAAGGAGGTGGGAGGGAGAGCAGAGGGTGGCATTTGACTGGGTAGAGGATCATGTTGGGAGTTGTGTCCTCCTCCTGGAGGGCTCCCCAGAGCCACAGGGCTGCTAGGGGGAGAGAGAAACCGCTGGCCTCCCCAGGAAGGGCCACTCTATCTCTAATGCTTATTGGGCATAAATCAGAGGCTGGATTTCTGCCCAGATGTGGGGGTGGGGGAGGGAACTAAAACCATACAGCTCGCCTAGCATGATTGGCACTGCCTGGGCATGCTCCCTGCCTCTGGAGAGATAGGACTGTGGTTACAAAATCAGAAGGGAGGCCTCTTCACTTGGGAAGCCCCAACCTCCAACTCTAACCCCCAGTGTCTCTGGTTCTCCATTGAAAATAGAAAGTAGAAGAACTTTGGGCTCAGCACAGAAACTAGAGTTCCAATTGCTTCATTTTACAGGTGGGGAAACTGAGGCCCAGAGAGTGAAAGGGACTTGTTCCAGATCACTCCAGCAGGTCTTCATAGGATTGTAGGCTAATAATCCCAGAGCCAGAAGGGTCCTTAAAGATCCCTTATTTTACAGATGGGGAAACTGAGACTGTAGAATCAGAGGCCAATCTCATTCAACCCTTTCATTTTATAGGCAGGGAAACAGGCCCAGAGAGGTGATACAATTTGCCCAGACATCCTCTGGGTAGTAAGTGATGAGTCAGAATTTGAACCAGATGCTCTGACTGTAAACCCTCAAGTTGTCTTTCCACAATACCAAGCTACTCTCTAGAGTCAGATGCGGCTTTGACTAGCCCTGTGGTATGGCCATATGAGCAGCACTCCTTCAGGCTGCAGGGAGAATATAGCAGGGAAGGGGCCAGTGTGCCCTTTGCTACCATAAATGTAGTATGGTGTAGTGTAAATGGAGCACTGGACTTGGTGGGGTTCACATCCTGCCTCAATCCTACCTGTATGTCCCTGGGCAAATCATTTAACTGCTCCCAGCCTCGTTCTCGTCTGTAAAATGGGTTAGCTCCTTCCTTACCTGTTGCGAAAACCAAATGAAATAACCTATGTAAAACTCTTTAAAACAGTGAAAAGCTAAAGAAGTGAGTTGTTGTTATTACCTACTCAGGGCTATGCTTCCTGAGCTGCAGTGGCAGAATCCGAAGCTGCAGAGTTCCATTTCCTTCTTTTCCATAGAAGATTTTGAAGGAACTAACCCTGGGTGTGAGTGTCTAGAAGAGGCTGAAACATACATTCCCAGAGAGGACATATGTCTGGAATACCCTCTCTGCTCACTTCTACGTGATAAACCTATCTCTTCCTACAAGATTCAGCTCAGACAAAGAATCCTCCAGTTGAGGCTGGATAAGGGCACGGTACTGTGGAACCATCGCCTCTCTAGCCCTGAGTGTAGACCTCTCTTAAGGCTTCCTCTGGTCCCAGTCGAACTCCAGGGCTTTGGGGGGGGTTGCCGTAGCACATTGTTGACTTGTATTGAGTTTGCAGTCCAAGTAAACTCTCCAGTCCTTTTTGAAACTGTTATTGAGTCACCTCTTTCATCTTTTATATTTGGGAAGTTGGCTTTTTTGGACCCAAGTGTCAGCCTTTATTTTCATCTCGGATGAACTCCACATGATTAGGTTTGGCACTCACCTTCTGGGGTCATGGAGAATGCTGATTCTCATCGTGTCTGTTGTCCTTGCCTCTTGACCTTCAGTAAAATGTGAGCTCCTTGCAGGCAGGCACATATCTCCCAGCCACTGACACATAGTAGGTGCTTTATTCATAGATGCTTTTTGAATTTTTAGGTTTAATAGGCAGGCTACCTCTGCCTTCATTCAAGTCCTTAATTACTCCCAGAAACGGATCCCTGCTTCCTCTCTCCTCTGTCTCTATCTCTCCTTGCCTCAACGCTTTGCCGGCATTTCTTCTTTGTTCATAGTCTCTTTACTTTATCCTAGTAGACTCTAAGCACGCTATAGTCTTCACTGTTGTATCTGCAGCACCAGTTATACAGATGGCATTTAATCAGTGCTGTAGGCATCCTCATCTCTGCCCTCAGACCTTCAGGGCCCTCTCCCCTGGATAGGACAACCTTGCCTTAGGACATCAGGGAGGAAGATCACTGGTCTTCTGAGCAAAGAGACTGGAGCTCGTTTGAGTTCAGAGATTTCCCTGGGTCAGGGCATCGCAAAGACCTCAGCCTGAGGCCTTCATGAGGTCACAACCAGGATGATCTGGTTCAAGTCCTGTTTCTGGGTTGTCCTGGTTGGGTGGCTTGGGGCCAGTCACTTAAGCTCTCCATGCCCCAAGCATCTCTCAAGACTAGAAGTTCAGCGGAGCTCCTTCATTAGTAGATGGTAGTTTTCATCTGAGAAACTGCCTTAGAGTGTGGAAATTCTAGCTCCAGTTCCCCAAAAAAGTCAGATGCTACATGAGCTCCAAGGGGAATTTAGGCAGACTTTCTGGAAGGGGCGGCCTTTAAGCATTAAGGGATGAGGAAGCATTGAATGGGCAAAGAGGACATCCCAGGCCCATTCAATACCTTGGTTATATAGTTAGTATACAGGTACAGCTGGATAGATCTCCTTCCTGACTTCCCTCGCTCAAGCCTTCATCTCTACCAGGGAAATAGAGAAAAAGGAAGGAGAAATGAAATGGAGGTTGAAGATGACAAAAGAGGAAGGTGGCTGGGGGACTTTGTTTGGCTAAAATTCCAAACAGGAGGAGGGAGCCACAGAACCGTGCAGGGAGAGAGCAGTCCCAAGAAGCCATTGGTTGGACTCTTCGTTGCATCTCTCCCCAGGCCAAGGAGAGTGATCCATACATGCCACTAACTTCTTGATCCAGCCTCAGCCCCACCAGGCGGGGTTTGCCTTTGTAATAAATAACAGGCAATAGCTGATCTACAGGGCATCCTTCATGCTGGTGCCTAATAACATGGCTATTAATGCCCTTGCAGATGGAGGCGCGCCGGGTAGCCTGACGGATGGCCCAGAGTCTAGCGTACTCATAAATCAAGCCTCTTTTCTTGTGCTCGGGGGACAGAAAGAGGGGCATTTTCCATATTTTTCATAGATTGAGGTTTCCCTGCTCTGCTTGGGCACTTGTGGGGAGGTTCCAGTGGGTTGATGTCTGAAGGTGAAGGAGGGTCTCTTCCTCACAGGAATGGGCAGCAGTATGGCCCCAGGGTAATGCCCCAGACAGTTTGAGAGGTTGCCAAGGCTTTCCTGACAGTAAAGTGTGTGTTCCCTTTTCTCGCCTCTCACTGTACTGATGTGGCCTAGCTTAGTACATAGAGCACTGGATTTGGTCTCAGAAAGACCTGGGTTCAGATTCTGCATCTGACACTTAACCAGCTGTGTGTCCCTCGGCAAGTCTTTTACCTTCCCCTCTGAGCCTCAGTTTCCTCAGCTGTTAAATAGGATAGTACCTTCCCCAAGTGATCTCACATCTGGAAAGCCCTTAAAGCTGTGATCATGAGCATCTTCTTATTCTCCCCTTTCTCCCCAATGACTGTTGTAATCCTTGACCATAGGCCCTAGAAGGGAGCTCAAAGTGTATCTGATCTAACTTCCCCTCTGGACATCTTGGGTAGGCCAGGGATGGGAGTGGTTAGTGCCCAGCCACTGGTGCCCAAGGTCTCATCTGCTCTTAACTTCCACTTACCCTGTTTCTCTTTTCCTCCTGAATCTGCAGAGCTGTGGGGAAGTCCTTGGCTTCTTCTTCCTACCTCCTGCCTGGGCTGGGAGACAGTTAGTCATTCCCCTCTGGACTCAACTGAGCTGCATAACTGGTGGGTATTGGGTGCCCTACCTTCTTGGACCTGGAAGGGACCCTAGGAATCTCCTCAATGACTAGAGCAGAAAACAGAAATGACTTGTCCAAAACCACTCAGTCTCTGAGTGGCAGAGATGAGATTTGAATCCAGGGCCTCTGATTTTGTGCCTAGGATTCTTTCTACTCTATCCAGGTCTTCCATCTGGAGCAAAGAGGCAGAGGCTGGAGGAGGCATTGTCCTCATGCCAGGAGAATGGAGACTGGGGCCAGCCAGTCCCCTGCCCTTGGTCCTCCTGTGTGTCCCCTTCACACTCTGCAGGCTGCAGAGCTGGGCCACGGTGATGGTCCCCTGAGAACAGAGGGGGCTGTGTTCTTCCTTCCAGCCTAGAGGGCAGGGGCCATAACTCTTCTCTGAATTTAGGGTGGGAGTCCCTTACAGCAGTCCCCGCAGGGACCCAGGTAGACCACTAGACAGCTCCTCCACATTCCCTGGGAAGCCCTCAGCCTTCTGATGGGCCAGCTTCGTTCTGCAAAGCGGCCGCTCCCATGGAGCGGAGGGGAAGGGGGACAAGGGAGCCTCGTGGGTGGCCTAGGATGCCTTTGTGACTGTGCAAGACAGGCCTGGGTGTCTGCCACAGTGGGAGGGAGCCAGCCACAGAACACTCAGGGGCTGAGCCTTGCCTGGAAAGACCCCAGGGAGCTTCTTGCCCACAGGTTCCTGAACTGTCTCAAGTTAAGGATACATTTTTAACATTAAAAAATAATCCTGTATTTCATGCCCACCTGAACCCCTGGACCTGCCGTGATCATTGTAGCTCTATTCATGTTTTGATTGAGAAGTTACCTGTGTATGTATCCCACCCTGGGGCTGGCAGCCATGGCTCCAGG
Source organism: Potorous gilbertii (assembly GCA_028658325.1). Lineage (NCBI taxonomy): Eukaryota > Metazoa > Chordata > Mammalia > Diprotodontia > Potoroidae > Potorous > Potorous gilbertii. The sequence continues at coordinate 258,422,495 of CM053770.1, forward strand.
AACATCCTGGGGCTTTCCAGATGAAGGCCTGAGATTGTGGATTTAGAGCTGGAAATGACATTAGAGGCTTTCTTCCCCGTTTTATAACGCTGCCTGCCCCAGGCCACCTGGAGAGCAGGAGGCAGTGCTGGAATGGACTCCCGGCCTCCAGATCTGCATGAGCCCTGAGCATTACAAAACCTCTGAATCAGGTGAGGGCCAAGCTTCAGAACAGGGAGGCCCCTTAGAGAGTGTTCTAGGCTGACCCTAGATAGTCTGAAGGAAGGAAACGGGGGCCAGGGAACAGTAACAACCAATGTCACGCTGGAAGGGACTGACAACGCCAGGATTTGAACCAGGGTCCTCAGAGCCCAGGTGCAGTGAGTGCCCTTGCTACCACTTCCTGTCTCGAGTGCGCCAGGACCTTCACCACCTCTGACCTGGCCGCATTCAACAGGTCTAGACAAGGACTGAGTATCGAGTCAAGAAAACAATCAGGAGCCTGACTCCTGGCTTTCACACCGCTCGGAGAGCACCACGCATAGAGGCAGGAGGCCCTGGTTCTGCCTCAGACGCTCACTGGCTGCCACTTTGTTTGCCTTAGTTTCTTTATCTGTAGAATTGGGATGATAACCCCCCACCTCCACCTGATGGTCTCAGCCTTACCTTCACTCCAGGAGAGTTGGCCAAGATGGTCAGAGTGCTCAGCCTGGAAGGGTCAGTTCACAGGCCGGGCCGTCCTGGATGCCAGATATGCACTTGGCTTCTCCTGGGCTTCAGCCCTAGGCTGGGGCAGCTTGGCTTTGGAGCCCACACTTGTTCCGGGGCCTGACCACAGAAAGTACTTCCCGGACTGAGGAAGCAGCAGCCACTGCAGGGGCTCTGGAGGGGTCCGGGATTCTGTAGCCCTGCTCTCCTGTCTCTCTGCCACTCTAGGGCAGCATTGCCAGGGGCTTCTGGGGCATGGGGCACGCTCGCGAATCCATCTGGGCTGAAGGGTGCTGGTGGCTACACCAACCCAGTGTTGTCTCCTTGAGGTGCTCTCCTCCCCAGCCCTCCCCCTCATCCCCTGGGGCTGGCCTCCATCCCTGAAGCCCACCGTGTTCACCCAGCTGCTCCTGTCACGGGTGGGGGCCTCAGTAAACTTCCTTGCGTTTGGGCCTCGGCAGCTGCCCACCTCTTCTGGGGAGGCTCGGGCAGATCTCTTCCTTTTCTTTTCAAAGTGGTTGTTTTTTTTTTCCCTTTTCCCTTCTCGGTCCCTTTCAAGTCACTTGGCAGCAGTAGATGGGTGCAGGCAAGAGGAGCACTCTTGCATGACAGCAAGGAGAGCTCACCCCGGCCCCGCTCAGCCCGCGCACAGCCAGTGCATCTGTATGCAAGGCTCAGGATGCGTCTCCTGGGAGAAGGAGGTGGTCCATTACCCAGCTGTGGAGTTCAGATGTTAACCTCCCTCTCTCTGATCCACTTGACATGTGACGCTAAGCTGTCAGGGCCCCTTCGCCCCCGTTCTGGAGAGAAGCCTGCTGGGGGGCCAGGGCTGGGGGCTCAGCTCTGCCTGGTTGCTCCTACTTAGGAGGAGGGCTCTTGCTGATGGAAGGCTGGAGCCGATCTTTCCCTGGGGCTTGTCCCCCAGAGTATCCAGCCCCCGAAGGATGTCTCGCCTTCCACGCTTTCCTGCTTCCTCGTCTGCCAAAAAAAAAAAAAAAAAAAAAAAAAAAGAAAAAAGACAAGGGACTGAGCCGGGGGATTTAGAGACTTTCCTGTTGAGTAAAAACCCCATCAGTTCCTCCCTGGTTGGGGATGGAGGTCAGAGGTCAGAGGATGCTCTGAGGGGGGCCACTCCCCCCTGCTAATCTCCAAAGAGCTCCCGCCTTGCTGCCACATTCACCCCCTTCTTCTTCTCACTCTCTCGTCTCCCCTGCCCTCCCCTTATTTTTACAAACTCGATGCTGACTCGCTCTCGTAGACAGCTGTCTATACAAAGCCCTTCCCCCCAATCTTTCTCATGAAAGAAGTGAAAAGGATGGGAAAGACTCCAGGAGAAGGAAAAGAAAAACAATTCAGAGCTCTCCGAGCCCCCACCTGGTGGTCACATGTCAATTCCATCAGGCACAGAAGTGAATGGAGCAGAGTTCTGACTTCCAGGGCCCTCCAGGGGGTCCACATGTGTGGGAACCAGAGGGGCTCTGCCCTATAGCTTCATCCCCCATGTCACCTGAGACTCAGAGAAATGCCAGGCTGTGGCCTCAAGGCCAGGGAGGGAGTGTGCTTCCAACCCTATGAGGTCAGGGGTACCAGAACTCCTAGGCCAGGAAGCTCCCTTCCCCAGTGAAAGTTGGTATCCTGTCAGTTTCAGAGAGTCCCCCAGAGATTAGGAGGCTAAATGACCAGTCCAGATCATTGCCCTTTTCTAGAGAAGGAAACTGAGGTCCAAAGGCTTTCTCAGGTTCTCATCCTTAGCATGGGCACCTGTCATCTCCAATAATTATGGGAGCTTCCATGTGCAAAGCTTTTCAAGGGTACTCTGCCTGGGTCCTCACTTCCCTGTGGCTTCATGAGGCCCTGAGGCCTCTTCCCCCATGCACACTGGATCAGAATCCTGTGCAAGCAGCATTCACTCTACGCTTACTCAGTGCCAAGGCACCAGACATGAACCTGGCCCTAGTTCCCACTCTTCCACGGCAGGTAGGGGAAGAAGCAGGACATTGTCATCACCACCACCACCGCCACCACCATCATCATCATCATCACCATCATCATCACCATCAACATCACCATCATCATCACCATCAACATCACCATCATCACCACCATCATCATCACCACCGTCATCACCATCATCATCTCCACCATCATCACCATCATCATCTCCACCATCACCATCAACATCACCATCATCACCACCATCCTCACCATCCTCACCACCATCATCACCATCAACATCACCATCATCACCACCATCATCTCCACCATCATCATCATCAACATCACCATCATCACCACCATCATCTCCACCATCATCACCATCAACATCACCATCATCACCATCAACATCACCATCATCACCACCATCATCTCCACCATCATCTCCACCATCATCACCATCAACATCACCATCAACATCACCACCATCATCACCATCATCACCATCATCATCACCACCATCACCATCATCACCACCATCATCACCATCATCACCACCATCACCACCATCATCACCATCATCACCACCATCACCACCATCATCACCACCATCATCACCATCATCACCACCGTCATCACCATCATCATCACTACCATCATCACCATCAACATCACCATCATCTCCACCATCACCACCACCATGATCACCATCAACATCACCATCATCACCACCATCATCTCCACCATCATCACCATCAACATCACCATCATCACCACCATCATCTCCACCATCATCACCATCAACATCACCATCAACATCACCATCATCACCACCATCATCACCATCAACATCACCATCATCACCACCATCATCTCCACCATCATCACCATCAACATCACCATCAACATCACCACCATCATCACCATCATCATCACCACCATCATCACCACCGTCATCACCATCATCATCATTACCATCATCACCATCAACATCACCATCATCTCCACCATCACCACCATCATCACCACCGGCATCATCACCATCAACATCACCATCATCACCACCATCACCACCACCATCACCACCACCATCATCACCACCATCACCGCCACCATCATCGCCACCATCACCACCACCATCATCACCATCAACATCACCATCATCTCCACCATCACCACCACCATCATCACCATCAACATCACCATCATCACCACCATCACCATCACCATCACCACCACCATCATATCCACCATCATCACCACTATCATCACCACCATCACCACCACCATCATCTCCACCATCATCACCACCATCATCACCATCATCATCACCACCATCACCATCCTCATCAGCACCGTCCTCATCCACCCAGCCTTTAAGCAGCACTTTAAGGTTTGTGAAACTCTGCACATTACCTCGTTTCATCCTTACGTCCTTAGCCTGTGAACTAAGGCCCTATCATTGCCATTGTTATTGCCGTTTCATAGATGGGGAAACTGTGGCTGCAAGCGCAGTTGCCTTGTGCAGGATCACCCATCTAGTAAGGGCATGAGGCAGCATTCCTGACTCTGAGCCTGGCCCTACACCACCTAGGTGCCTCCTAAGGTTAGGACCTAAGAACAGATATGATAACTTGAAGAGGGAGAGAGAAAGCAGGAAGAGATTGGGGGAAAGGCCATGAGGTGAGCTTTCAATGAAGTTTGAGGCACAGGTGAGTTTGGAGTGCCTTCTAGGTATGAGGGAACAGCCTTCTCAAAGGTATGGAGGTGGGAGATGGAAATGCTGAAATTCTGTTTGACTTCAAAGGTCAAAGGGGAGTTCCTGAGAGGCCAGGTTAAGAAAACCCACAGTGCCCTGGGGAGTCTGTCTTGGAGGTAGTGAGTTCCTCATCACTGAAGGTCTAAAAGCAAAGCTTGGCTGCCTGTTTGTTGGGATGATGTAGAAGGCTTGTGCTGACGCCATGGCCCACAAGGTCCCTTTCCCCTCCCAGATTCTGTCGTTCTCTCTGTCCTCCCAAGATCTCCTATCCTCCTCTCCAGAAAGCTTCATGGCACCGTGGACCTTTATCCTGGAGCTAAAAACGGCTGAAACTCAACAGCCTCTGACCTACATTGCTCCTCATTAAGGAGCCTGCTTCCTGGTGCTATGGTCAGCGTGGTCTCAGCTTCATGTTTCCTGGCCTTGGAGAAGGGTTTCTTTGACAGATCTGAGTGCATCTGCATGGGATGAAATCAGAGATGGCTGACGGGATGTAGGAGCCACCTCTGGGGTGCTTTTCTTTGTGTGATCCCCTCCAGACTATTTCTGCTGGAGTCAGTGCCAGAGCCCCATGGCTAGAGGTTGCTGTCTGGCCTTACTCTATTGGACCCCCCCACCGAGGAAAGCCAAGTCTGGAGCTCGGGGAAGGAGAGGAACATGGCAGGAGCCTGGTGTCACCACCCGTTTATATAGAGCAGTGACATTTTGAGAGTCAGAGAGTGCAGCAGTGAGGAGAGCTATGGGTCTAAATTCAGAAGACTTGGGTTTGAATCCTGTCGTCGACACTTAGCAAGTGTGACCCCAGTGAATGAGTAGTCATTTCATCTCTCTAAGTCTCCTGGGAAAAAGAGATCACAGTAACCCTTATCTCACAGGGTTGAATGAGATAATGCGTGTAAACCTTAAAAGACTTTACAGATGTCAGTTGTTAGCACTATCAAGGCAGCATGACCCAGTGAAAAGGAGGCTGGATTGAGAGTCAAATGCCCTGGGTTTGAATTCTCTCTCTTTGGGCAAATCCCTTCCCCTCTCTGGGTCTCAATTTACTCATCTATAAGAAGAGGGCAATGGATTCTCAGTCTGTGGGTCCTTTGAATTTTTGCCCCACCCAGGGGAGCATGCCCTTTCCTGGAGTGCCCTAATAAATGGGAAAGCCCACCATACCTTGGTAAAGGAACACACAGAGTCTCATCAAATCCTCAGCTGGATGGCTAGCCCCTGCCCTGTCCACACACACACTTCTGGGAGAGATTGACCCATTCCCCTTCCTTTGATTCTGTTGACGCTCCAGAACCCCCATCCATTTCTCTGCCCCTAGACAATGTCTGCTTTTCATCACCCCCTTCCTTAAACCTGAGGTCCGCAAAGATTTGTTGGGATGGAATCATTTACAAGCACATGCAGAGTAGTACAGATCGCTCAGACACTCTGCCAAGGGGACTATTTCTGGTCCAAGCTTGTCTCATGGAGCAGTGACCAGGCTTCATGAGGCTGGGCCACCATCTTGACCTGGAAGAGGCTAATGTGTGAGACCCTTTCCTTCCAAAGCTCTTGTCCATCTACATTTCTCCCAAGAGACTCTGGAGGTGGGTTCAGGATATGCGTGCAATGTGAGAGGAAGGAATCAGATAGTGATTCCTCTGCCCTATATATGAGGGAGCACACATCAGCTGTGTGAGCCTGGAGTCATATGCTTCTTCCATCCCGTACATCCAGGAAACAGTCTTTTGCCACAGCCTGGAATTCCCACCTGTCTTTTAAAGCTCAGGATAAATGCCACCTCCTCCAAGGAGTCTTCTACATCCATTCACCCTTCTCCATGAGTAATAACCACCCTACCTCACTTACAAAATTAGATTACATTATGCTTATTTATGTCTGCGTCACATCCTTCTAATAGGCTTCCATGAGGGAAGGGACCATATCTAATTTAGACCGTGGATCTCCCCCTGTGCTCCCATAACAGTGCTCTACACATACTGATGTGGTAGGGTGTGGTCTGCTGGTCCCCACTGGAAACACCAGGTAAGGTTTGCCCTGGCATGCCCAGATACATATCCATCCTTGGATTTGGACACAGGAGAGATCTGAGTGTGAATCTAGCTCTGGTATCATGCTGGGCAATTCCATCATCCATGCTGTGCCTCAGTTTCCTTCCCTGTCAAGACTGCTCAGATGCCACCACTAGGTGGCCTTCCTGGGTTCCTTCTGTTTTTATTACCCTCAACTACTTTGTATTTGTTGAATACATATTTTGCATGTTCTTATCTAGGTCCATGTTATTTAGCCATAGTCGGCACTTAGTAAATGACTGAAAGCAGAATACGGAAACTCCTTCTTGTCCCTGTTCTCCTCGCCCCCAATGGCAAAGGCTGACTGGTGGGTAGGGGGCAGGGATGCTGTTTAAGTCTGGGCAGGCATCACCTTTGTGGGTCTAGACCTGGGATCCAGGAAGCCGGCTCCTTCTGGGTGTTGTGCACACCCCCCAGGTCACTCCCCATCAGTACCTGGGGAAGTGAGGATCTTTAGGAGGCCCGGGCAGAGCAGGGTATGAGCCACCACGCAGAACTTCTCCTAGTTATAATTGGCAATTTCCTCTGAGCACTAGAGAGGGGAAGAGACCAATGAGGTCAGGCTCCCTGGCAGCCAAGCAGAGAGAGGATGGAGAGGGAAGCAGCCTTAGGGGAGGATGGGGGAAGGCAGGGGGCATCGCCTGTCCTGGGGCTCCCAAGAATCTCAGGTGTAGACAGTATCTGAGGCTGCAGCTCACAGTGCCTCCCACAGCCTTCCCACCACAGACAGGAGTCTCAAGATGGACCCTTGGGCATTTATAGATGAGGAAAATGAGTCTCGCAGACATCTTCATGGGATGCGTTTGTGGTCATACAAGGACTGCGTGACAGCTGGAATTCAAACCCAGGATGTTGAATGCTCTTTCCCTGCTCCTAGTCACAGAATTAGACTCCAGGAGTGGTACCAGGAAACATTCAGGAGTAACCACACCTGAGCAGAGGCTTCAGCCTCGAGGACCTGCACTGCTTGGGGCTCAGTCTCCCTCTCTGCCGGATGGCGATAGGTTGGATGAGGTGAGGCCGCAGATCTGTGACCTTCTGAGCTAGATGCGCCCATTGCTATGGCATGGACTACAGAGTCCTCGGCCTCCCCCAGAACCCTCTCAAAACCTTCTCTCCCCAGGGGAGTGGGTTGTAAGTATGGGCTCCTTTGTCTGTGCTCCTCTGTCTGCCTGCAGCCCTTGGAACCCAAGAACTCTGCCTGAGCATAGCGGCCTGCCTCCCTATGGGCACAGCCTTCGAGCAGCCTGCTCTCTGCCCTTGGTCCTCTCACTGCCAGATCAATCAAGGCTCGGAGGTGGCTCATGTGCTTCACAGCCTTCACGTGATTTCATAGGTTCTAGGAAACAAGATTCTGCACCACGCTCCAGGGCCCGAGACTAGTCATCTGCCAGTAGTGTTGTTTGTTAAAAGAGAAGGCACTCTGGGCAGCCGCAGCAACCAAGGTGGTGATCTTAGAGGAGCATTTGATGAGAGTGGGGGGAACCTTAGAACAGATAAGATCAGAGCTGGGAGGGGGCTTAGAACATGGAATATCAGACCTGGGAGGGAGCTTAGAACAGGGAATGTCAGAGGCGGGGTGGGGGAGCTTAGAACATGGAATGTCAGAGGTGGGAGGGAGCTTAGAACACAGGATATCAGAGGTGGGAGGGAGTTTAGAACATAGGATGCCAGAGCTAAGAGAGCCCTCAGTGATCATCTGTCTAGCCTAGGAATTCCTCACCTTTTTTGGGTCATGGACTTCTCTGACTCTGGTGAAGCCTACAGCTCGCTCCTCAGAATCATGTTTTGTTGTTAGTGTAAAGTGAAAGCAATGCTATGTTTCTTTCAGTTAATGAAAATAAAGATGCCATTTCCCCCATCCAAATGTCTGCCTCCTGCTTGGGAGCCTTGGGACTCCCAGTTAGGAACCCCTGATCTAGTACTCCCTCCTCAGTTTATACTTGAGGCTGCCAAGGTACAGGAGGTTAAGTGACCTGAGCAGGGGCACACAGGTTTCTCAGCCAGGACTCTAGGTCCAGGACTTTTCCCACTGAGTTCGACTTCCTCCCCATGACTTTTTTGTCTTTCACACATGCTTTCTTATTCTAATTTTCATCATATATATCTATATACTTGCTTTGAGACTAGGTGCTATTTCCATCTCCCACTTGTGTACCTTTGTCCAGGCTGTGCCCCTTGTCTGATATGCTTTCCCTCCTCACATCTCCCTCTTGGAATCTCTCAGTCCCCTCAAGGCTCCATTCAGTGCCACCTTCTGGGTCGTGATTCCTGTAGTTGTTAAGAGTCTTCTGCCCCTCAGGTGACCTTGTGGGCATTCTGCATTGACTTATCTCTGTACATGCTGCTTGGATGTTAGAAGGTTCTTGACAACAGGAGCTGTCGTCTTTTTTTCTTTGCCCAGGCAGCACCTGGTAAACAGTGGGTGCCTCATAAAGGCTTGTTGTTGCTTTTTGGAAGGCTTAGAAAACACCAACATAGAATCCTGCATTAGCTTGGTTAGCTCTGTGCCGTGGAAACCAAATGGAGAAACATAGAATCATCCAGAAAGTCTGAATCCTTTGCAGTGGCCCGTCTGCTCAGCTCCCTCCACCAAAGGAGATTTCTCTGGCCTGAATTATTCAGAGCAGAGCTGTGAATCTCCCCTCTGTGAATCCGGTGAGCCACATGAGCCATCAGAGACAGTGGCCATCAGAGAGAATCCCAGAACGAGGGAGGGGACCTTCATGAACATGGGTGTGACTGCAGAAGTCGAGAAGATGGGGAGTCCTTGGCCCAAAACCAGTGACTTTGCTGGGGCACAGTGGTTGGTGTGCTGAATTTGGAGTTGGGAAGACCCAAGTTCCAGTCCTGCCTCAGACATATGTTGGCTGTGTGAGTCTGGGCAGACCAACCTCTCTGCCTCAGTTTCTTCATCTGTAAACAGGGGATAATGAGAGTCTCTAGTGCCCCAGGTTGTGGGGAGAATCAAACAAGACCTTCTAGGTGAGCGTACTCTTCCTGCTGGACAGTCTGACCCTCCCTCTCAGTAATTCCCCCTTATTTGACTCCTGGTTTTGCTCATAGGCCCCCTACCCCATTTCCAGCTTTCACTTTTTCTTAGCTGTTATACACTAGGGGCCCGAAGCTGACTTTCTCAGTCTAAGCTATTGTAATGGCTGACGTGCCTGCTGTGTGCTGGGCACGTGCTAAGCTCTTCCTATTTTCATCTCCTTTGGTCCTCAAGACCCCCCTGGAAGGTAGACACTGTTGTTATCACTCCCATTTTACAGATCAGAAAACTGAGACAGACAACGGGCAGTTAATTTGCGCAGGGTCTGAGGCTGGATTTGAACTGGGATCTTGCTGCCTCCATGCCCAGCGCCCTGCCCATTCAGCCACTTAGTGAGTTATTTGAATTTGAAATTCTGATCTTCCTCTGAGTCTCCATGAACTTTCATCCCACCTTCAGAGGCCCTGCTGACTGATGTAAAACCTCAAATACACGCTCCCCTTGTCCTTCCTGGTTTAATTTAATCTTGTTTTCCCCCTATTCTCTGTCAAGGCCCATTTTAAATGGATCTGGTCTACTGGAAAATCCCTCTTGCCTTGTGACACCCTGCCTGGCTCCTTGGTAAGGGGAACTTTGCTTCCTAATTCTTGACAACAGCAACAGGAGAAACTCTGTGTGCATCCTGCCAGAGAGGAGCCAGTTGAGATCTGACTGAACTACGTGGCAGCTTTCCTGTTGGCATTTTCTGGCTGGGTCTCTGAGATCCTTGTAGCTCAGATGGGTCCTTGGTGAGGTTCAACTTGGAGCACCCCGGTGCCTGCTGCCTCTGCCCAGGCCCTTCCTCATCACAGACACATCCTCGCTATTACCAACTCTGCTTGAACGTAGACTTGGGTCATTCCCCTTTGGGCCAGCAGGGAGCTGGGAAAGCATCCGTTATTCTGTCACTCTCCTTCACTGGAGCCTGGGGCAGAAGGCCGGTGGGGGTCTGCAGTAGCAGGGGCTGGGTAGGGGGATGGGAGTGCACCTTGCTGGTCCAGTCTTAAGTCTGTGGTCTCCTGGCTATCAAAGATGGTAGAAGTGAGGGGACAACTTTCAGAGCAGTATGGAACTCAGGGAGCAGCTTTTGGCTTTGCCTTCTGAACTTAGACTGGAATAGTCAAAAATACCCCTGCTGGGTCCTTCTCTCCCCACAGCCCAGTTGAAGACATCTTAGTTTGGTTTGGGGTTGTCAAAATCCTGGGCTATAAGAGGAAGATCCTAGGGTCTTAGTGGTGCTGTCATGGTGCATGCCAGTTGCGGGTAGGGGTCCCAAGAAAGTAAAGATTTGAGAAGTGAATCCTGGGTTAAGAAGGTCATGTCTGAGAATAGAACCTGGATTTTGAGAGAAGGTCATGTCTGAGAATAGAACCTGGATTTTGAGATTGTGACTTAAACTGTCAGAGTGCTGGGCTCTTGGGTGAGCTACACCGGATGGATTTCTAACAGCATAGACATCGATTTGTCTGGAGTCCCCATAGAATTATTTCAGAGCTAAGAAGGTTAACTACTCCAGCTGCCTCAGTTACAGGTGAGCAAACTGATGTGACTTGTCCAGAGTCACAGAGCTGTTGGAATTTGAACTCAGAGTATCAGCATCCAGTCCAACATATTGCCCTCCCCCTTGTGAATCTGATTACCAGAGTTTGAAATGTTATATGTAAAATGATTTATACTCTTCCCTCTTTTCTTATTTATATGTTCGCATACCTTTAGTTGTTGGGAGAGATCACAAAAGGGAGAGGTGGATGGGAACAAACAGGGAGGGAGGAACATCTGGACTTAGAGTCAGAAAGACTTGAGATCAGATCCCAACTCAAACACTTGCAGTCTGTATGTCCATGGGTATATCTCTCTCAACTTTGGTCTCCATATCTATAAAATGGGTACTGACCTCTCCTTGTGGTGTGGGACAGTATTCTTTGGAATGGGCAGCCAGGTGGTGCTGCAGTGGATAGAACGCCAGCCCTGGAGTCAGGAAGACTCATGTTCCCGAGTTCAAATCCAGCCTTAGACACTCACTAGCTGTGTAACCCTGGGTAAGTCACTTAACCTGCATTCCTCAGCTTCTTTATCTGTAAAATGGGGTCCTAGAAAGTCAGATAAGACTGAACACCAAATTCTTTGTAATGGGAGACTCAGAACAGAAAATCTCAAATAAATGTGACATAAGCTCTCCCTGGTTGCCCAGAGCAAGTTCAGGCCCTAAGCATGGGCCGGGCAACTTCCCCAAGCCGCTATCCGTGTTTATTTCTTGGTCGCTAAGGTAATGCCTGGTGTTCTGCCTGTGTTTTTGCAGCTCCCGTGTCTCTGGTTGGTGAGTCATTGTTTTCTGGGAGATGATGGAAAACTGGAGAGGAAACACAGGCGTGTGAGAGGGGCCTATGTCCTGTGAGCTCAGCTGCGGAGCCTGGGACCATGTTATTCAGAGGAGGGGCTATGAGCAGTTGGAGGCAGTGATGAAGACCTTGGATGCAACTTTCTGCCTATCTTTGCCTTTCTTTACCTTATACTTAAGCTCTATCTATTTGAATGTCGACTTCTCAGCCCCTTGAAAGTCAGGGCAGGTCCATCTTTGTGCTGGCATACTGTCCGGATCCTAGCAAAGCATAGGTATTAAGAAATCCTTGTTGCTTATTTGGTTGATTCATCAGAAGCAGGCTCTCTCTGAAGAATGTCATTTCCTCTTTGTGACAAAATCACTGGGCTGGTCAACCAGGAAAGTATTATCACCATACAGAATACACCTAGATTTCCTCTAAGTCTTGGAGGGCCCAAAAGGCCTCTCCTGGTGTCCCTGTGGACAAGACGAGTAACGGGGCTAGGTGACTGTACGGTTAAGTGGCCAGGCCCGGACTCCTCCAGCTCATAAGCACCAGGTGAAGGATTCAAATTTGGGTCTTCCTGACTCCAAGTCTGGGCAGATGTCCCAGTACCTGTCCTCTCTCCTTCCCCCTCTTCCTCTCCTCCCCTCTCCTATGTCCATCCCCAAGGATCAGAGCCACCTGCTTCCGCACCTAGGGGCCTCTCTGGGAGCACAATCTCTCTCTGAAGCCTGTGCTGTGCTGATGGCGTTCCATCCTCCTGGGACTCACAAAGACACAAAAGTTTCTCATCACCTTGGCCTCCACGGAGACTTCAGAATCAGGCAGGCATTGGGGGAGGGATCTCAGAGCCCCAGATGAAGCCTCGTCGGCCCCTCCCTTTTTCTTATGGATAGCCACCAAAGGGGCTGGTTTTTTTCCCTGAGCTCTGTTCCATCTCATCTGGAAATTTCCATCCTCTGCTTTTCAGGCTGGAAGCCCACCTAGATGCGGGGGGCAGGGAGGATGGCAGGGGATGTGGAGAGTATGATACTCAGGCTTTTTGCGGGAGGGTGAAGGAAGACTCCCAGTAGAGTGTAAGCTCCCTGAGAGCAAGGCCAGGTTTTTTAGTGCTATACACATGAGCTAGAACATGTAAGACAACAGATTTGAGGGGCCCAGGAAACATGGGGAGACTCATCTGAGCTGACAGAGGAGGAAGAAAGCAGAATGGAGACAATGTGGACCACAGTGATGGAAATGAAAAGTGACTTCAGAAGGAGCGTAAGCATGGAGTTAGGTTAGGGTTGGTGTCTGAATCTCCAAGGTAGATGAGGTCGCAAAGGCTCTCTGTTCTCTGCATTTTACAGATGAGAAAATCGAGGTCCAATGTTACAAATTCAGGAATTAGAGGTGAGAGGTAGAGCAGGCACCAGAATGCTGGGCTGGTTATCAGGGAAGCCCAAGTTCAGATGTGTCTGTTTAGACCCTTTGTAGCCACATGACCCTGGGCAAGTCACTGAGATGAGCACAGGACCTGGCACACAGTTGGTGCTTAATAAATGCCCATTCTCTTCTTCCATGAAATGTACTTTCTTTTCTTTGGTAGCTAGATAGGTGGGGGCTATGGGACTGTAATGCTGCATACTCCATTGGATACTGTAGTGTTCGCTGGTTGTGTTTCTATAACAAGGGCTGGATCTGTGGTGGATTATGGGGCGCAGATGTAGAGTTGGGAGTCATTGAGCCGATTCCTTCATTAAATTTATAGATGATGATGATAGCCAGTATCTATATAGCACTTACTATGTGCCTAGCACTGTGCCAATAAGCACTTTATAATTCTTATCTAATTGGATCCTTACCATAAACCTGAGAGTGGGGAACTATTGTTATCCCCATTTTACAGATGGAGAGATGAAGGCTTGGTTACATGACTTGCCCAAGGTCACACAGCTGGTAAGCGAATAGGTTAAATTTGACCTCAGGCCTTCCTGACCCCCAAGTCCACTGCACCATGCTGCCTTCCATTGGGAAATGAGAATAGTGTAAAAAACCCCCAGACATTCAACTTAAAAAATCATCCCCCCTCCCCATAGCCCAGACAGGGATCAGGCCTTTTCTACTTGTTCCAGAGGGGTACAGACTTCAGCCCTGCCTGCCCTGGCCTCTTTCCGACAGTGACCCCAGCCTTGCTGCTGCCGCCTTCACACACAGTGGGCTCACACTCCCTCAGCTCAGGGTCTTCTCAATCCCACTCCCATTCTGGAGATGTTAATTAGCACTGATGCTGGCTGGGGTGGGGGGTTCACACTGCTCTAACCCTCCTCCCTCCTCCCCTTCTCACCTTCTGGGGTATGCAGAGGAGGAGGGAAGGCTCCCAGCTCAGCTCCCATGCCTGGAGTGCTCAGGCTGTGAGCATTCCTCCTCCCACCAGGGGAGGGGGTGGAGGCTTCTAGCGGTCAGGCTGGAGCCCAGGGCTCTGCCAAGAGCAGTGTGGGGCAGCATTGAAGGGCCTCTGGGGGGGCAGGAACCTTGGGAAAGTCCCAAAGAGACAGATTTATTACTCATAGGTATCCTTATGGAGGACCCTGTGCTGTTGAGAGCCAGACCTGTGTTCAAAGCCTGCCTCCGTGACCGGGGCAGGGCCCTTCACCTAATTTCCTCATTTTGATGTGCACAGTAGGTGCTCAATGCATGTTGCTGCAGGGCTAAGGCAATATCTTTGCTGTCTCTGTGTCCTTCCTGTGTTGACTCTGGGCACACACTTGGAACCAGGATGGTCCAAACAGGGAGTGCCAGCATTTCTCCCTTACCTAGCCTCTGATTTCATTGGGACGGGCACTCCTGGGGGCACAAAATCCTTTTGTAGCCACTAAGACCATTGTCATTGTTTTCAAGCCAAAGCAGGCTCCTGGTCCATCTCTGTTCACTGCCTTAGTTATTGATCCAATGCCATGAACAAAAGAAGGAGTTAAAAAGACCCATGTTCAAATCACTGAGACACTGAGTGACCCTGGGAAAGTCACTTGGCCTCTGTTTGCCTCAGTTTCCTCATCAGTGAAATGGGGGTATTAATAGAACCTTCCTCCGTGGTTGGTTGTATGGATCAAATGCAGTAATATTTATAAATTACTTAGCACAGAGTAGGCACTATATAAATGTTCATTCCCTTCCTTTTCTGGGGTGATGTGAGGCAAGTCCTTTCCCCCATCTGTGCCTCAGTTTCCTTCCATGTAAATGGATGGGGCTGGTATCAAGGACCTAGGAGACCCCTTCCCCTCCTGGTCTGTGTTCTAGTGACAGTCCTAGGAAGTAGAGGCGGCAGAGCTGAGCTGGGCACTTGAGGCCCAGCACTCTTGCTTATCCCACATTGCTTCAGGTGACTGGGGTGAAATCTATTCTTTGCTTCTCAAACTGCCCACTCAACGCAGCAACCCCCTCCCTCTAGCCTCTGCCCTAAGCTGCTGGCTCACGCGTCCCCAGCCTCTGCCTGCTGGCGGCAGTCTGGCTCACAGGGTTGTGGCCTCAGCTAGGATTGGCTGTGCCAAAGGGCTTGGGCGGCGCCTGTTGCTAACTGAAAGGAACTGGGGGAAACAATCGCAGCACTTCAGAAAGGTGGCAGAATTGGGGAGAAGAAAGAAGGAAGGAAGGAAATTTAAAAGAAATAACTAAACAAACTTCCCTCCGAGGATGGATTGGTGCCCTCCCCCTGCCAGTCTTGCCTGGTGCGTGACTCTCCTCTGAGCCTCCTAGGGTACTTCCTCTTTGATTTTGCTGATGGCCCTGAGGAGGTGGGCACTTCTGTTAATAGGCAGACCTTTGAAGCTCCCTCTAATCAGAGCCCCCACTCCATTCTGAGCAGTTCCTGCTGGCACCGGTGCCCATCTTCATGAACCCCCAAGACTCCTGCGAACCCAGGTCCCTCTCCCTTCTGTTCATGCCAGGGAGACAATAAAAGAGTGTGTGTGTGTGATTGACGACAGTTGCCCCTTCCCACCAGACAGTGCCAGGCAGCCTCTCCTGTCTAGACCCCCCCTTCCAGCAGGACTTGACTTAATTCCCCCCAAGATACACACATCTAATCTGTCAGCAAAAAGGAGGCTTTGGTCCTGTTTTTAGAGATTTCCAGGGTCAGAGATGCTGTGGCCTTCCACACGGCTCACTCATATAAGCAATAATTTCTGCCCACTCCACGTTAGCCCGCTGAGCTCCTTCATGGGCTCAGCTGGAAGACCTTCTGGGTCTCTGGCTGGCAGCTTGGGGTACAGGTTGTACTCTCCCTCATGCCGGGATGGCCTTCCTCCTGGCTTCTGCCTTGGCTGACTGGTACGAGGGGCCTTTCCCAATCTCCTTGGGGTGTTGGTACCAGTGCTCACCCGAGTGACCCCCTCTTTCTCAGTACTAGCACTTACTTGGATGACCCCCCACCCCCTCAGTACCAGTGCCCACTCGGATGACCCTCTAGAGCCCCATTAATACCAGTGCCCACTCGGGTGACCCTCTAGAGCCCCCTCAATACCAGTGCCCACTCGGGTGACCCTCTAGAGCCCCCTCAGTACTAGTACCCACTCGGGTGACCCCTGCCCCCTCAGTACAGTGTGAGCTCCTCTGATGCTGGGACTTGTCTGCTGGGCTTGTCATTGTGTCCCCAGCCCAGGGTTGTGCTAGTGAAGGGCAGCTTGGGTTGTCTTTGGGGAAGTGGGACATTTGTTTCTTGACCCCAAGCATGTCCCTGAGACAGAGACCCATCTTCTCTACGAAGTGCCATGTGCCTGCCCGTCACGGAACACAGGCGCCTCTGAAGAATGGAAATTGAAAACCACCCAGGGGCAATGGCGACATGGCAGGGTGGGAGTGAGCACACTCCAACTCACTGCAGACAAGGAATTAAGGAAGAAAAACGGATTGAAGGATGGAATTGATGAAATGGGAGATGGAAAAGGCTCACGGGCCAGTCACATAGGGAAAGGGAGGGAACAGCTGGGGTGCTCATGCTGCTGCTGGGTGGACCCCATGGGGTGACACAGAATGGCCTTAGGACTGCTGAGCACAGATGGGCATGGACAGGCACGTGCCCAGCACCCCGCACTGGGCCACATGCAGCCTTGCTCCTTCTGTAGAGCAGACATCTAGACCACTAGGGCCCTCCCTAAGTGGACACTGCCTTCGCAGAGGCCCATTGAGCGAGTCCTCAGCAGGAGGCATCCCTAGGATAGCCCGACTGGGAGGTGCCCTGACGCAGAACCACAAACCCCATCCTCCTGCCTGGCACCAGATGGGACCTTCAATGCCATTCTACTCCCACATTGTCGTTGAACAGAGCACACCAGATCTTTAATAAAGCTGTGTGGAATTGAATTGAATTTTGTCTGATTAGAGTCAACTTTCTAATAAAACAAGTGATTAACCTCTGAAAGTATTTGTTGGGCCTGGTAAGGCAGAAGCCACAGGCTCTGCGAGGTGTAATGGACACAGATTTGGTACTCTTTTCCCCTTCCCTGGTTTGTTCCCCAGTTTTCTAGGTTCATGACAGTCAGGGGATGACAGTCCCTGAGACTCATTGAGATGCCTTGCTCTGGAAGGATTTTTGGAACTTGCCAGCATTCCCTGGGGCATCACATGGGGTGAGATGGAAGTCAGAGGGGCCACAGTCCCATCTTTGACACTTTCCAGCAGTGTGACCACAGGCAAAGCTTATCTATCTATCTATCTCCCCATTTATCCATCTATCTCTATCCAATTATCTCTATCCATTTATCCATCCATCCATTCATCTCTCCCTCCATCCCTCTCTCCTTCCTGTACCTCTTCCTCTCCCACTTGAATGACCCATAAATGTCCCAAACTCATCATGTCCAAAACTGAACTCATGAGCTTTCCCTCCAAACCCACCCCCTTCCAACAAACATCCCCATTACTGATGAGGGCCCCCCTATTCTTTCAGTCTCCTGAGTCTCTAATGTCTACTTTCTCTGTTCCTGTCCCCTCTCCTGCATCCAACCTGTTGCCAGATCTTGCCATTTCTGCCTCCATAACCATGACCCCATCTGACCCTTTAAACACCCATCCATCCCTCACCCCTCTCACTTGAGCTAGTGCTATGGTCTCATCATGGGGCTTTGTTCCTCAAACTCCCCCCCTGCAACTCTACTCCATCCTCCTTGTAGCTGCCAAAGTGGGATTTTTTTCTTAACATAGAGCTGACCCCTAATCAATCAACATCATCAGTGTTGCCTGCAGGAGCAAATAGAAGCTTTGGTTTTTAAATCCCTGCCCCACCTGGCACCATCTTATCTTCCATCCTTCTTATACCCTCCCTCCCTCCATCTATTCCTCACCTAGGTCACACTGGCCCCCACTTTCACTCTTTTGCCCTGGCTGGCGCTCCCCATGTTTGCCGGACTAACTCCCTCTGTCCTGCTGTTCCCAATTGCTGGTGGGCACTAGTTGGATTTGACCCCCCCTTGTTTGGGATGTTTTTCTATTCTTTTGAATTAATTCTCTCTGTGCCCATATATACATGCCATCACCTCTGATGGCATAGAAATGCCTGGAGAATAGGGTTGGTCTCACTGTGTGTACCCCCAGCGCTTGGCTCATGCAAGTGCTTAATCGGTCGAATGAGCGTCAGTCTCTACCTGTCTCTTGGCTTTTCTCTTGCTTGTCCACGAGCACAGTCAGGTCTGCCCCATCCTTAACACCCTCCAAGGGAGCCATAGGGCAATCCTGTCCTCTTTGCCTCATCTCCCCCTGGGCCTCCTCCTTGGGCTCAGAGTGTGATTTCCCTCCTTGGCTGCCTGATTTCTGTGCTTGGATTTTCTTCTCTTTCTTTGTTGCTCCCAGGGATCTGACTCCAGCCACAGCATCCACTCCCTTGCTCAACCTTGCCCAGAATGCTAATTCTTCCACGATGAAACCTTCTGTGTTTAACTGTTCAGAATAAAAAGGAGTTGGAGCAGGAGGGGGCAGGGCAGGCCAGCCTCAGTGGGTGGTAGTCAGGCTGGGCTGGGAAGATACCATTCAAAGCCCATCTAGGAGGCTGGTAGGCCAGGAGCTATTCAGTAATATGAACTCCTCCTGGGCACTCTGATGGTGCCCTTTGGAAGCAGGCAGTCTGAGAGTGGTTAGTCCCCCAGGCAGGCCTTGCAAGTCCACAAAGGCCACAGACAGAATAGATCCCAGCTCTTCTTCCTGTCTGGCATGGAGAGATTCAGACGGTCATCTTTCTGGATAAACAAGGGAATGAGGAGTGCCTGGTGCAAGGAGCCTTGTTCCATGTGCATGGGGAGCCAGGCCTCTGTCTGTCATATTTCTCATTGCTCTGAGATGAGCCCCTAGCAAGACTTTGTGGAAAGAAGATGGGCCTGGAGCTCAGGGGGGCTGGGGATGGAGAAGGAGGAGACACATCCTTGCTGCCTCTGTTTCCCTCAGCCAGTCCTGGTGGATGGGATCCCACTGCCCATCTGAGCTGGATGTGCCAGCTACTGAGATCTGGTGCCCAGGAAGCCCCATCATCTTTTTACTTCATCGCTCACTTGATCCTCTCTCCCTCCTCCTTTTGTCATCTGGCTCGTGCTTTTGGGCAGAAGGAAGGATGCTCTGTGGAGTCAGAGGACTTGGGTTCACTTGTACTAGGTGACTTGTCATAGGGTTGCTGATTTAGGAATGCCACTGAAGCCGTCTGGCTGGCTCCACTCTGCTCTCTGCTCCTCAATCAAGGACACTTTCCCTGCGTGTGCCTCAGTTTCCTCCATTCAGTGAGCAGATCGAATCCAGTGCCCTCCAAACCTCTTAGGACTATTCTCTCTTGGGCTCTTCCTTAGGATATCTCTCCTTTTATTTCTCTGAATTCCCTATCACATAATCAGTCTGTCACCCAGCCAGGGGCCTGTGATGGGACCTGCATTGTGCCATCAGGGGCTTCTCATTCTCCCCAGACTCATGCGAGTCCTGAGCAAAGCCATAATTAGGCCATGCTGTGCCTGGGGCAAATTTATTTGGGGGTGGGAGCATGGTAGTGCAGCCTACAGTCAGCCCCGCCTTTCTGTAGGGGTTGGTCAGAAGGCAGGACCCTGGACAGAGGCAGCTCAACCTTTGGGGGCCACCAGGGGCCCTGTGGAGATCGGGGGATGGAAATGCCTCCATCCTTAGCCCCTCCTCTGTGCCTTAGGGCAAAGACCCAGTGAAAACTCTGAGTAAGAAGGCCATGGGGTGACTGAAGGGCCTCTCTACAATCCCTTTACCTTATGGGGGAGGAAGTGAGGGCTCAGGTTACTCGGTTCTCCAAGGTACTGCCAGATACCTGATTCCTGAGCTCTGTACTTGCCCAGACTGAGCTCCAGGGGCTTTGGAGAGGCCAAAGAAGGAGTGATCTCTTTCTAGTCCCAGGGCCCAAGTTTGAATCCTGGAAATGCCTCATCTTACCCAAGTGACCCTGGGCAGATCACAGGTTCTTCCTCTGTATAATGAGGACATAATAGGAGATGACCCTCTGATTTGTGGACCTGCCCCTGATGACCACTGCTCTTTCTTGGATCCCCCTTCCCCCAGCAGTGATAAATGCTTCCAGTGTAGCCACCTGTGCCCAGACTGACTATTAAGAGCAAATCTTCTCTCTCTCCCCTTCCCTGCCCCCCCATCTCCATCTTCCTGCATCATAAATTATTATTGATTGGCCAGGGCAAGCTGGAGATCAGTTGGGGAAATAAAGCACCAGGTCTGTAATTGCTCCTGCTGCCGAAACGCTGTTCTGCTACCTAGACGCTCCTCCTGGAGCTGGGCTTCCCCACCAGGAAACACTCCGATAAATAACAGCCGTTAGACCCCAGAATGGGAAGGATCCCACTACACAGATCCATCTTCTGCCAGGGAAAGCTTGCAGCCTCCCCATCCTCTCCCTGTACGCCCTAGTCCTCCTCACCACTTAGGCAAGACCCATCAGACTCGTGGGGATGAGAGGCATTGGCGGGACTGAATGACAGGCTCATGCCCTATCTCCATACCTTTGTCCTGGCTGCTCCCCATGCTTGGAACGCCCTCCCTTCTCACTTCTGCTCACATGGCCTAGCCTGGAGGTGGTCCAAGGCAGGAGAGGGGTGTTCAAATCTTGCCCCAGTCACTGCCTTCTTGTGTTACCTTGGGCAAGTCACTTAATTCCATGAGCCACAGTTTTCTCATACATCAAATAGGGAGGAGGTGAGAGAGGAGGCCTGGGGGGGCACTTTCCAGCTTCAGATGTGGAATCTCTCTAGGTGCTCATGTCTTCTTGTGGACATGATTTCAGTATTCTTTCTCTCTTAGTATGTGTGTATATACATACATGTGTATATATGTGTGTATAATGTATACTTTATATTAATATATAATAAATATTTCATTTTGTTCTGCTTCAGTTATTTTCTGTGATGTCTAACTCTTCATGACCCCATTTGGGATTTTCCTGGCTAAGATACTGGAATGGTTTGCCATTCAGCTCATTTTACAGATGAGGAAACTGAGACCAACAGGGTGAAGTGACTTTCCTAGGGTCACACAACTAGCGTGAGGTCATCCTCTTGACACCACGCCTAGCTCTATGTCCACTGAGCCAGCTCTGTATGTGTGTGTGTATATATACATACATATATATATATATATATATATATATATATATATATATATATATACACACACAAATGTATACATACACACATACATTCTCTATTTCCTTGTCTGAATACACTTGTTTTTTTCTTCAACTGGTTATTATCTCCTTGAGGACAGAGACTGCTGCATTGTTTTTCTTTGTATCACCAGCTACTGACTCCTGGCTCGGTGCCTAATAAATGCCTTTTGAATGAGTGAATGAGTCAGAAGGCATGCTGAATGCCCTGCCCAGCACCTGGTGAGGGGAGTCCTTCTGGAGAGGTTTTGTTTTCCGAGCAGTCTCTTCTCCTTCAGTTAATTAACCAGTCAGTTGGCAAGCCTTTTGTAAGCACTTACAGTGCCTAGACATGGCTGGGGGGGTTCACTGAGCCCAGGGGCACACAAAAAAGAGAAGATGGCCCTGACCTCAAGAAGCAAGAGCTTGCTGTCTGGTTGCGCAGACAGCACTTAGGAAGAGTGGGTGCCTATCCTCGGTGAGGATGTTGGATGGGCCCGCGGCAGCTCCCGTTCTTCCAGGGCTCCAAGGCTGATGATGCTTTCCCCAGAGCAGCCCCCCAAGGATGATGACTCTTGGTGTCCCTGCAGGGGGAGCTCACTCCAGCAGCCCAAATGGGTGGCCAGCCTCATCTGCCCCTCCTGTCCTACTTGTTGGCATTCTGTGAATCCTGGGTCCCCGCCGTGGGCATGGGGCTTCCTTGGGGTCTGTGCCGTTTCAGGCTTTCCATCGCCAATCTCTCCATCCTGCTATGTGCCCGCTGGCGCACTTGTCAGGTCTTCTATCTCTTTGATGGCATCTTTGAGACACTTGTCTCACCTAATTGTTCACCATCAATGTGCCTCAGCCTCCTTAGGCCCAACACTTGTGCCTTTTTGCCCTTTGGGACCCATCAAAGGGCTAGCTCACCAGTCATCATAGTAATGCCCAACATTTGTCTTCTGATTTTTAGAGCATTTCCCAGCTCGTGGTCTCACTGGGTCCTCAGCAGCTCTGCCAGAGAGTCTGGGCATGACTTACTATTACCCTTTTGTGAGTGGGGAAACAGGCAGGCAGGGTGAGGTGTCACGGGGGGGGGGGCAGGATTAGACCTTGGATAAGTCCCTAGCTTTTTCTCTTTCAAAATTACCTCAGATTTATTTATTTTGTATGTTTTTTATATATATGTATGTGTTCCTTTGATGGAACAAGAGCTTCTTGAGGGTAAGGATTGTTTACTTTTTGTCTTTTTATGTCCAGCACCTGGAACAGTGCTTGGAACACAAAAGGTACTTCATCAGTGCTTGTTGATTGGTTTCCTAGGTGTCAGTTTACCCATCTTGTAAAATGGGGAGGAAGTTACATGAATCTACTAGAATCCTAGCAAATGAGAGTTGGCCTGATCCAGGAAAGATCAGTAGGTTTCAGGTGAAAGAACTTTCCAACTTTCCAGCAGAGCCCATTCTCCTCCAAATTCTCCACCCAAACAAAGCACTCAACGATACCCCAAAAGGCATTTTGTCCATTTGACTCACCTGACCCCATCCAGGCTTCCTCCCTCTTCCCCCTCTCAATCTAGCACAAAGTCTGAGCATGTCTTCTAAAGGGAGGGGAAGAGTTGTCTTTTCTTTGGATTATTCAGGTCTGAGCAGGTGGTTCTTGTTTTTGGTAGTATGAGTCAGGAAAATGGGAGACACCAGTGTTCCACTGTGCCCTTGTGATCTGATTGATTGGAGACAACTCCACTCCAGGTCAGTCACACATCCTGTCTGGTAGATCTTTGCTCCTCTTCCCCAGATCCTCTACTGAGAATCCACAGGGCCTTGGAGCCCCATCTCTGGTTCTTTTAATATTTTTCAGTGTGCCTCGCTTCCTGGTGCAGCTGACCTTGGATTAAGACCTGAGTTCAAATCCAGCCTCAGATATTTACTAGCTGTGTGACCCTGGATAAGTCATTTAACCTCTGTCTGCCTCAGTTGTCTCAACTGTAAAATAAATATAATAATGGCACCTACTTCCCAGGCTGGTTGTTGTGAGAATTGCATGAGATAATATTTATAGATTCCTTTGCACAATATGTACCACACAGTAGGCGTTTAGTAAATGTTTGTTGATTAATTGATCTCTATGGGACAACTTCAGGTTTAGTGAAGGAAAAAAGGAAAATGAAGAGAGGGGAGGGGGCAGGGTTTCCATTTAAAATTAGATCTGTTTGTGATGTCCATACATCATGCATGTACATTTAGGAGAGCTTGGGGGGGGGCACAGAGGAAACTCTTACCCCTCCCCTACTTTTCAATCATTTCAACAGGGAGCCCCCATCCCTGGGATCCTTTCCCCAGATATTGATGCTGGAGTATCTGAAGGGCTCAACCCCTATATGGGGTCCTCTCTTCTTCCCCTTCCTCAAGTATGTCTGATGAGCCATCCATGGACTCTGTAGGGTGTGGAGGAGTAATGTGTGCAGCCTTATCTCAATCCTTCCCTCTTCGAATAGAGACCCCCCAGAGCTGGAGGGAGCTGATAAAGGCTGTCATTTTCCACTATCTTTCTGCTGTGCCTGGGTCCCCAGGCTCCCAGCCTGCTAGGCCCAAGCTGAGTGATGCAAAGATTGTCTCCATCTCCTGGTTACTGCCCCCCAGGGGGATAGCTAGCCTCCCTCCTCTGGGGGAATTGTGGGCTACACAGCTAGTTCGAAGATGGCACCAAGTAGAACACTGCTTGGGGTCCCCAGGGCAGCACAACTTTATTTTCCCTAGTAGGGGGAGCTCTTTGAATAAACTGCACCCCCGAGGCCCCTCCCAGGCTCAGCAGCACAGCCAAGAGATTTGGGGAGGGAGACCAAGGAGAGATGAAATTAGCTGAGTGTTGGAAAAAGGCAGGAGAAGCCTGTTCCTGAGGGCCAGAGACGGAAAGGGGCAGACTCTTGGAACAGGCCTTTGGGAGGAGCCCAAGAGCCTGGGGCTGGGGGAGCAGGGCCTGTTGCTCCTGGGCTGATCCCTCTTTCCTCTGGGTGTTCCCAGCTTCCTCTCAGCAGCCAGGGTCTTTCTCCAGCCCATATCTCTCCTGCTGTTGCCCCTCGACATGGCTAGCCCAGTTTGCTACAATTTGCTGGTCCTCTCCCCCAAACCCACTGCAGGTGGGTCTCTATTCAAAGACTCTCTTCTTCTCTCTCCTCTCCTTTCCTTTTCTCTCTGTCTCTCTCTCTCATACACACACATACATACACACACACACACATACCCATACCATTGTCAAAATAACCCCCTCTGAGGCAGAAGGAGATGCCTCCTTCTGTAGGTTTCGTCTCTGTTACATTATAAGGAATCAGAAGACAAAGACTGCTGACCTCATCTGCCACAGCTTTGTGCTGGCTGGGTGGGTGATCATTCAGTTTCACAAGACCCTACTATGTGCTGGGCCCTGTGCTTCCCACACAAGAGACAAAATCCCAAATCACCTATTTCTAGCCATTACTCATGTTCTGTCCGTGGTCCTGACCATCAGAAGCTCTCACCTGGAGCTTCTATTCAGTTCAAGTCAGTTCCACAAGTCCCTTCTATGTGCCAGGCACTGGGAATTCCAGGACAAAAATGAAGCTGTCCCTGCCTGAATTCTAGTGGGGGAGGGCATGCATGTGCGAAGTGTCAGGGCAGAACTGGGAAATTTGGCTAGGAGGCTTCAGGCCTGTCTCTGAAGCTCATTTTGTGGCCTCATGTAAAACAGGGCGGGGCAGGGAGGACCAACAAGGTGACACGCATTGTCCCCCTCAGTTCTGACATTCCTTGATCTTACTGAGTCTGAAAGCTGTCCTGCCTCAAGGGAGCAGGAAGCTGGACAGTCTTGGGGTCAGAGCATCCCTGAGAACATGGGTGTGTGCAGAGACCCCTTCTTACTGCCTTGGCCAGATGGAAGGCAGTTTGGGTACCTTGGATAGGGTCAGGACTCCTGGGCTCCAATTTCAGCTCTGCTGCTTATTAACTGTATTTCCTTGGTTCAAGCTCAGAGGATTTACACAGTTTCCTTCCTGTGGAAGGGGGTGAGGTTGAAGTGGATGACCCTTGATTCCTCTGGTCCCAGGGCTCCCCTAGGGCCATCAGAGGACAGAGCACTGGTCTCAGGCCCTGGGCTTCTGACCCACAGGGTTGGCCTTGCATTTTCTCCTTCGGTCTTGTCTCCATGGTGATGGTAAGGTGCTCTAAGAGCCCTGTCAGCCTGGTCCTTTCTGGATTCCTGGTCTTGACTGACCAATGGAATGGTATACTGATGTGTCAGAGTGAGAGGCAGTCATGGGCATGCCGGGGGCAGGGGCTCGAAGCTTTCCCAACTCCCCCAAACCCAAACCTGCCAAGTTTCCCTTTTTCTGTTGAGGACACCAGTGTTCTTTTGACCCCAGGGTCATGCTAGACTCTTCTTGTCCACCCCCTTCCCTCCACTCGAGCCTCTTCCCTCTCCACTGAGGGAATTAATTAAGCTGCCTGCTTAATTCATCCCTTCAGTTCATTCTGCCTACAGTCCCCGAAATCGTCTTCCCCTAGCCCCAGGTTTGCCCACATCCCTCCCTTGCTCTAACGTTTTCAGTGGCTCCAACTGTCCCAGGATAAAATCAACCTCCTTAGCTAACCACAGCTTTATGCAATCTGCAGACATTTCAGCCAGGCGCGCCCCCACCCTCGCCTTTGTCTCTTAGAATCGTCCTTCAAGGCTCAGCTCAGGGGCTGTCTCTTCCCCCGCTCCAGGTGCTGTGGCTCACTCCCTCCCTCCTCAGAGCCCCAAGTATTCACTGCTGAGTTTTTGTGCTATGTTTCTAGTCTGGTAGCAAAGGAAACTGAGAGGTGACATATCCTGAACAAAGCACTCAGATATTCCCTGGCGGAACTCCATTTTGAACTCAGATCTTTTGATTTCAAATCCTTGTTCCTCCCCACCCCTCAAAGCCTACTCTCTGGGGCTCCTCTCTGCTCCCCTGGTGGCCCCTAGGCATCGGGGCAGGGCTCAGAGGGAAAGCAGCTGGGGATGCCTTGGTTTATTTACCTGGGAAGCCAGCCTTCCCGAGGCTCTGAGGGGAGGGGGCTGGGGGGAGCACAGGGGAGGGGGAGAGGGGGAGCCGAGCGGGCGTTGGGACCAAGGTGCCGTTCTGCGGGAGATGCAAATCACGGCCGCCTTAACCGTTCTCATCATTTATTTTAATGCCTCTGTGGTCCAGGCTTCGGGCTGAGCATCTCCCTGGTAAAATATCGCCCGCGCGGCTCTCAGCGGATGTTAATTGCATTCTGCCAGGGAGGGAAAACAAACGTTTTGGTGGCACGTACATATTAGCGCCTGCGGAGACCCTGTATATCTACGGAGTGGCCGCTGGGAGGATAAATAGAGGAACTTTGTTTTTAAAAGGCAGCCAGGCGGGGGATTTGCCACCCGGGGTCCAGGCAGGTGGGCTGGGTAGGGGAGGGGCCCCTGGGATTTCCTACCGGTTGGCTGTGATATGCATGTGAAGGGATGGAGTGGGGGGAGGAAGGAGAAAGGCTTTGAGAGGGCAAAGCAGAGGAGAAAGATACACACAGAGACAGAGAGAGAGAGAGAGAGAGAGAGAGAGAGAGAGAGAGAGAGAGAGAGAGAGAGGAAGAGATAAAAAGAGAGGGACCGAGGAGAGACAGAGGCAGACGTTGAAGCGGGGAGAGAGACAGACAGATAGAGAGACCAAGAAACATAGAAACAAAGCGATAGAGAGGAGACAGATAAAGAGAGACAGACAGAGAGACAGAGGAGAGACAGACATTGAGGGAGAGAGAGATTGAGACAGGGAGAGAGAGAAAGAGAGAGAGAGGGAGGGATCACAGCCCAGCTTCAAAAACAAAGTGAGTCAGTAAATTCTCCAACGTAGAAAAATGCTTTGCTGGTTCATTTTTTTTCCTACTTTTTATGGTGCTGTAGAGAGTCTCTAACACTAGGAGAGAAACTTGTGTAGGCAATGACAGAGAAGGGGGAGAACCATTTGTCTGCTAGCGGAGGGAAAGGTCGAGTTTCTTTGTTCGAGATGGCAGAGGCCGGCTTGTCTGCCCTGCTCTCTCTCCCTCTGTACTCCTCCCCCCATGTCGGTAACAATAATGGCTTACAATGATATAATATTAGGGACTCGGTATCGCTTCTCCCCAGAAGCCTCGCATCAGCCCCGTAATGGGCCCATCTCTACTGTCTGCCTTGTTCACTTCATTCTCCACTCAGGCCGCAAAGTAATTTCCTCTGAACACAGGTCTAAGCAGGGTTGTCTGTCTCTCTTCTCCAGAATCACCCATCCCTCCCCTCCCCTCACTCTCTGATCCGGCCTTCCTGTCGCCCCTCCCCAATAGTAGGTTTTATGAACATGTTTGTTGATCGCTACCATGCTTCAGGGCTCAGGAAAGGCCTTGCCTACTGCATTCTCTCTTTTGACCCTCATAGCAGCTGGGAGGGAGATGCTGCTATTTCCTGGGTTATTTCCTGGAGGGGTTAAGTGACTGCTTTGCCTGAGGTTGCAGGGCTGAGATCTGCCAGACTAAGTCAAGTGCTGGATACTCAGGGCTCTTCTACTAGGACCCTTCCTGCTCTCCCCAGTTAGAAATGCCCTTCCCCCAGGGCCAGAGCTCCCTATACAGCCCCTCTCAAAAGTCCTGATTGTATAAGACTGTGTGGGAGTGACCTGTGTGGAAGTGGTGTGTCCCTCCCCTCCCCCCCCCTTCTAGAGGGCAAGCTCTCTGCGGGCAGACACTGGGCATTGAATGCATGATCTCTGAGGGTGCTTTGAGCTCTAGGACTGTGATCACATGGGGGCAGTGGCTTCTTGTAAACTGGAAAGCACTTGGTAAATGCACAGAGAAGAAAGTGGGGCCACAGAAGACCATGGAACAGATGTCAAATAAAGGAAGAAAAAAGAAAAGATGAAAGAAAAAGATGAAAAGAAAAAAGAAAGAATGAAAGAAACAAAGAACAGTTTTGGTTCTGGACAAGAGCTGAGTTAATTTACTGCCCTCCTTTCTTCGGAAAGTGGGGGGCTTTGGGTGCTGAGTGTTGCATATGCTATCAGATTCAGTCGCTTTGATAGGAGAGAGGTTGAGATTTGTCTATCTAAAATGACTGGGGCAAAAAGATGCAAAATAAAGAAGCTGTTCCCTCTTTGCTGAATGGAATTTTCAGATTTGTAGTTGGATAGGCTTTAGAGGGCAGCTTCCTTATTTTACAGATTGGGAAATGGAGGCCCAGAAAAGGGAAGCAGCTTATGCAAGTTTACAACAGGGAGTGATGGGCAGTCAGGATTTGAAACTAAGCCCTCTGGCTCCCTCCACGTTCATGTTCTTTTCGTTCTTCTTGACTGTTTCCTGTTCAGTTCCAATCTGAGCTTCTGAGGCAAAGGTCAGAGGGCTTCCTGAAGAGCTGCTTTCTGTCCAGGAGAAGGGGAGAAGGGGTCAGCATGGTGTGGTGGGAGAGTTCTGGGGCAAGAGACAGAGGATCTGGGTTCGAATGTTGCCTCTGCTGCATATAATCCACCCATCTCACCTTTCTGGGCTTCTATTTCCTTATCTGTAAAAGGAGGGTGTCTATGTGGATCTTCATCCCAAAACCGAGGGCCCAGCTCTCCAGTCTTGATGGGAGCTGTGTTCCCTGGTTTAGGCAGGATGGAGAGCCCTGGGGTGCCCTGGATGCCCCTCTCCAGGGAGGACATAGAAAGCTTGGTCAGAGATGAGACTGGTGTGAGCTGCCCCTGGCAGGGGTGTCAGGCTCCTCTCTGCTCTGAGTACTTCCTTTAGGGCCTAAGTCTTCTATTAGCTTCCCATGTCAGCCCAGGTCTCTCCAGGGCCTGCCTTGGTAGCAGCCCCTGGTCCTCACCTCGTCAGTTCCACAAAATGAATCTGGGCTGACCACACAGCTGCCCCACAGGGGTCAAAAATGAAAGCTGACCTCTCTGTAGGCTGGCAGAGCCTGATAACTAACAAAAAGCTTTGTCCAAAGCCTGTCAACAGCCTGGTGAGGTACGCATTACAGGTAATGTGATCCCCATTTTGCACATGGGGACACTGAGGTGCAGAGCTGCCTGGCTCTCTCAGTTGGCAAAGTCAGAGCAGGGCTTTTCTGATTGCTGGTCAAGTACTCTCAGCTCCATGGGTCAGACTATCCCCTGCCTCCCCGCTCCCTGCATAATATACCCTTTGTGGGCACAACCCCTCTCCCCACTCTGTGGCCTGGGATCTTGAGATCCCCGTCAAGCTGCAGCCTCCTGGCACAGTCAGCCAGCTCTCACCAATTCTCAAGGAAGAGAGTTTGGGGAAGATTTATGAGATGGGTCAGAATTTAATTTGGATGGAAGATCTTGTCCAGCCGCCCCTCTTTGCTGGTCCAGATTAATTGTCTCCTTCTCTCCTCTCCTGGACCAGGCCTCCCTCCCACTCTCTCTCTCCCTTTCTCCCTCTCTCTCTCTCCCTCTCTCTCTCTCTCTCACTCACTCCTGGCTTTTGTTTCAGGGATTGGCCTCCTCCACCGGAAGCTGCTCAGCCGCCCCTCGAAGCCATAATAAACCAGAATTAGATTTGGGGCCAGAGCAGTGGGGAAGACCCTGAGCCTTGTTTGTACTTCAGCACCAGATTGAACAGGACAGGATTGGCTCCAGCTTGGCTCCCCAGGGCCCTCTCTGCCTCCTGCAGCGGTCACTGCCATGACCCTCAGAGAGCCCCCGGCCATCCCTGGGAGGGCCAGAGAAGGAGCCTGAGCTCTGCCCCTGCCTCTGGGTTTGTTTTATTTCTTCTCTCAGCTGACTTTCACTTCTTCCCGACCTTCAGGGCCTCACAGTTCCACAGCAGGAAGGGACTCCAGGGGTAGTCCAACTCTTTCTCTTCTTTTTACAGATGGAGAAATAGGACTGGGGGCCAAAGGAGAGTCTGTAGGCTCCTAGATCTAGAGCGAAGTCCTTTCACTTTACAGATGGAGAAACTGAGGCGTGATGCCATCCATGGCTACTGTGGGCCAGTGCTGAGGCCCAGAAATGCTATTGGCCTCTCCAGAGGCCAGGGGCTCTGCATTCCACCCCCATCCCCTGCTCCGCTGCAGGTCCTTAGGGAGCCAGGGCCAAGCTGAGGGAGAGTGCAGGGAGTCATGGTGGTTCTAGATCTGCTAAAGGCAGCAAAAAAATAAATAAATAAAATAAAATTCCCACGTGCGAAGAGGGAAAAGGGTACAGGCATTGCAGACTCCGCGAGCTGGATGGACCTCAGGGCGTCTTGTGCTACCCCTTGGTTTAGAGAAATGAAAACTGCATTTAATGCATTTTGACATGTTAATCCAGCTAATGTTCAACATTATCCTGGGGATTCAGTTCAGTGTTTAAGAATGAGCAGACTTTCCTCATGGTGTATCCCTAGGATCACAGACATACAGGGACTTTGGAGGTCATCTTGTTTACCCTCACCCAAATGAGAGAACACCCTGGTCTGCACATGTGTACACACACACACGCATACACACATGCATGCACACACATGCACACAGCAGCCAGTGGCCATCCCACCTGCCCTTGAGAGCTCCCGGCATCTGGAGACAGCCCAGTCAGAGTTTTTCCTTGTGTTGATCCTAACCCTGCTAAGGATAAATATCTCCCCCTTTCTCTCACCAGATCCTCCTCATGGATCCTAAACTGGAGCCCATCCTGGTCACTCTTTTCTGGATGCTGTCCAGCTTTTTCTTTTTAAAACACAGTACCAAGCTTTGACTGAGCTGAGGCAGAGTAGAGCAGGACTGTCCTTGGATTGTAGTCCTGGACACTTTACCTCTCCTTGTAGGCCTACAGTGGATTTGCCTTTTTGTTGGCCCCATTAAACTATTGACTTCTGTGGAACTTGTGGTCCACTGAAGCCTCCAGATCTTTTCAGACTGGCATGTATGCTCAGTTTCTCAGTCACTCATCGCAGCTTATCCATGTACCCTGCAGGGATCTCCTGTACTAACCAAATCAGAGGCCCTAGAGGATGATGAATAAGACATAATTCCTACCCTCAAATAACTTATAGTCTATAAATATGTGATATTCCTTCTGCCAGATGGGATCCCCCTTAGAGTAGGGACTATGAGTTATCTTTGTAGCTCCCCAGTTCCCAGGGCAGGGAAGGAAAGGACACTGAACAGCACATGCTGCAGTTTGTCATTGATCTGTCACTTTCTTCACAAATGCTCTTTTCTGACCCACCAGTGGGCTTTTGCCCAAGCTGTACCCCCTGCCTGTAAGGCCTTCCCTTCCCTCTTGGGCCTCTGGGATTCCACAACTTCCCTCAGCTCTCATTTCTGCATCCCTCACAGCCACCCTTGCCCCAGTACTGACTGCTGCTGCCCCTTTTATTCCTGACATGCCCTTCTGTTTAGTTGGTCTATATTTTGCTGTTCCTGCCTTGCACACTGTGAATGCATAGTAAATGCTTACTGATAGACTGAAGTCTCTGAGGGCTAGGCTATGTTCATTTTTTGTTGTTATTGGATTCCAGCATTTAGCACAGTGCCTGGTATATAGTCAGCCAGTGCTTAATAAGTGCTTGTTGACTGACTGAGTGAATCCCCCCTCTCCCAGCTGGAGGGGCAGCTCCAGACTTTGCTGACCTGGCTCTTAGACAACATGGGCCCTGGGCCTGGATGTGCAGCCTTTCTGGCCCTTCAGAGCCAGTCCTCTATGGTCCTCTCCTTATGGAACGCAGGGGCCTTCTCTATTCCAAGATGAAGCCGTGCATGCGTACAGCAGTTGCTTAATAAGTGATTGAATGAATGAATGCTTATTCAGTAAATACCTGAATAACCTATTGAGTCAAGTTGCTGGGTATGCTAGGCCTTGATCCTAGATTCTGGATCTGGAGAGCGTCTGGGGGTGGGGGAGCATCTGAGCCAATCCCTTCATTTTAGAGTTGGGAAAACTGAGGGAGACCTGGAAATTGGAAGGAATTGCCCCAAAGGCCGACAGTAAGTGGTTCCCTGGCCCTGCGTCTGGTGTCCTGTCTGTGAGGTGGCACCCATTTTACAGAGGAGCAGATCAAGGCCTATACAGATGAAGGGTCTTGCCCAGGGCCTAACTAGGAAATGGTAGAGCAGGGATCCTGTTCTCTTTCTACTATCCCTGGAAAATTTCAGAAAATGCCCCCTTGCTGTGCAAATATAGCTTCCTTTTTTCCTCGTTGACCCTGTAAATTAAACTATTCACACCTTCTGAGAGCATCTCTTAGGTTTCCTTCACACTGAGTACGGAGTGTGAGGCAGGGAGGCGGCCCCTCTGGCGAATGTTGGACATCAGCCAGCTATTGGGAGCCAATTGGCACCAAACTGGTTTTGGTTTGTTTTTTTTTAAATATAGAGACATGTAGGTGGCTCAGTGGATAGAGCAGAGCCTGGAGTTAGAGGGACCTGAGTTTGCCTGGCCTCTTTCACTAGCTGTGTGACTCTTAACTTCTGTCTGCCTCAGTTTCCTCAACTGTAAAATAGGCCCCTACCTCCCCGGGGTTGTTATGAGAATCATAGGAGATAATATTTGCAGAGTGCTCAGCACACAGTAGGTGATTAATAAATGCTTTTAAAAAATGTTTATGGATAAAGAGCCATCTCTGGGCAGAATAGTGAGGGAGGTAAAGTTTGTCACAAGAGTCATATCAGTTCAGCTTTGGTATCCTTGCCCCCTCCACCTTTGGATGTCCTCAAGTCCCTTGGTCCTCCCCCTCAGTGACCCTGTTGTTACCGTAGACCCAGTCCCACTCCCCCTTGGCCATGCCTTAGGCAGGTAATAATCTCTTCCGTGTCTGTAGCTTTATGGGATTTACAAGTCCTTTACGGCACATAATCCTTTGTTCATGTTGGTATAGTTCAGGGGTGAGGAACCTGCAGCCTCAAGGCTGAATCCGTTGGCATTCAAAGGGCACATTTGAGGACCTAGAGGGCCACATGTGGTTTCAAGGCTGCAGGTTCCCCACCCCTGATGTAATTGTTGCCATTTTATTGAGGGGTAAAATAAACCAGGGAGAGGTGAGGTAATTCAAACTTGCTCAAGTTGATTCAGCAGAAGATCCACACTACACAAAGGAATTCTTGTGTTATGTAGGGAGTATAAAGATTATCATCTCCTTTTTCCAGATGGGGAAACCAAGGCACAAGGAAAGAAATAGAGAAAAGACTCACTCATAGTCACTTAGATTCGTCATTATTAGGCGGAGAATCCAAACCCAGAGCTTTCTAGTTCACAGGCCCTGGACTGTGGCACACACCAGTGCCTCTCTTTCCTCCTCAGTAAAATGGAAGTATTTACACTCTGCTACTTTGTATCCAGTTTGTATCGGTCTTGTATACATGTTTACATCAGAATATTAGCTCCTTGAGGGCAGTTCTGTTGGTGATTGACACCCATGACTGGCCCAGAGTCACACAGTCCCTGAGTGTCAGAAGCTGCCCTTGAACCCTGGCCTTTCTGATTCAGATCCTAACCAAGCAGACACAGCCCCTTCCTTGGGCCTTCTGGGGCCTGATGCCAACCCTGCGTTTTGTGACACTCCCAGATGTGTCCCAATTATCTCAACAGGTTCTGAGAACGAAATTAATTTTAGTTCAGTGTAATTAACAAAAACTCAACAAGGCGTATCATCACACTTTGTGGGGGTGGGGAGTTGAGTGATACCACTTCGAACTTTAGTAATGAGGTATTTTGAATAAAATATTCCATCTCCTGAAGGGTTGGGGGACGCTCCAGTGCCCCCTCACCCTTGGTCCCTGGGCGACTCTGAGCTGGCCATGGTCTGCCCGTCTAATTTGGAGTCAGGTACATATTCCTGCTTCAATGCCTGCTTTTGACATTTCTGGTCTTCCGTTTCTTTATCTGTAAAAGGGGCTTGAAGTCAGCCCAGCTCTCAAATTGTGGTCCTATGCCTGCCCACCTTGATTTCTCCAGCGTGAGCCTTTATTCTGGTTGTTCCTACCACCTGCAGCTCCTTCCTTTCCTCTTCTTTCTAGGCAATGGGGAGCCATTGAAGGTGTTTAAGGAGGAGTGGGGCGGGGCTGATTGCCTCTGAGATCCTTTCCTGCTCCAACATTCTGCCATCCTGCACCCCTTTCCCTGATGGCCACCTGGCAGGCTATTTCAGGGGAAGGGGAGTTCCAAGCTATTGTAGTCCTCTTTTCTAAGTCGAGTGTGAATGCTGCCTCCACTGCCCCCCCAAACACTCCATGGCTCTGTCTGGGCCCAGAAAGAGAAGGCTTTGGAGTCCTGGAAGCCAGTGGGAAGAGGCCAGATTTGGGCTGGCTCTTGGAGGAGACTCTGCTTTAGGATGCTTCTCCTCCACCCCAGGCAGAGATGGGGTAGCCGAGTAGCTTTGTTTCCTAGGAGCCCCAGCACAGTCCTCAGAGCAGAGAGGGACCCCCAGAAATCCAGGAAACTTGGCCAGAGATGGAGCTCCATGCCATGTCAGCCCTCTGTTGGCTAGCTTTTCCACTAAGTAAGATATCAGAGGGTAAGATGGACATGTCCAATCTGCCCCCAGGCCTCTGCCCCAAGTGGAGAGGCCCAAGGATGATGGTAGGCAGCTGAGGCCTGTAGGCATTTGCTGTAGCAAAGGCTGGAGAGCTCATCTCAGCCCTGAATGCCCCTACGACCCACCCCCTTCCTCCTTTTGCCCCAGACAGAGGGCGGCATCTTAATGAACCTCAATTCCACTGAGGCTGAGCCTGGGTGGCCAAGGCAGGATAACCCAGTTAGGCTAAACGGCCCTTCTTGTTTCCTGGTATAATTGGATTTCATCCATGTTTTCAGTGCAGCTGCATTTAATATCTTAATTCCTCGGGTGGACTTGGCCTCCCGGGAAGAACTTGGCCTGCCATGATGCAACCAAGGCCACCCTGGTCAGCCTGAGATTATGGGCTGTTGCTCTGGGGGGGACCTTGGGGGCCATCACATCCGACCTCCTTTTACTAGTGAGTGACTCAGCCAAGGTCTCATAGCTGTTAAGTCTGGTGAGTTCACACAGGAGAGGCAGAATGAGTCAGTAGGACCACCTTCTTTAAAAGGTTGCCTTTTCTTTGTTTTTATTCCCTGCAAGGCCAGTGGAAGGGGAGTGCATGTATATGGAGACAAGAGGATATAGAAACCATTGTCTTACTGGGCTTGTTCCTCTCATGAAACAGCAGAGCTTCTGACTTCCCTGCCCTGGGCCTGGAGAGATGCCCCATGATGGAAGGGAGGCCAGAGGGGTGAGGAGGCCTGTTCCGAGTGCTCCTTGTGCAGGAGGGAAGCCCAGGGAGAGTGAGCCTCCCTTTGCCAAGGGGACCTAGCTCACTTTTGTATGGCACCCAACCTCCAGTTCAAACCTGTCTCTTTGTGGGCTCTCAGTTGTGTCCCCTCAGGCCAAACGCTCCCAAGTCTGCCCCTTCTACAGTCAGCCCTTGGCATCCTGGATGGCACCTCATTGGCCTCCTGAGTCTTCTCTTCCCCATCCTGGTGGACCTCCTCTGGATGCTCTCCCGTTTATTAACGTTCTTCCTAAAATATAATGTCACATTCCTCCTCATGGAGTCTGACTGGGGCAAAAGGCAGCGCCCCATGATGCTTGCCTCCTCTGTGTGTCCTTGGCCAGGTGTCTAGCCCTCTCTGAGCATCCTTACCAGACAGAGGATAGGGTCAGACTCAGTCATCTCTAAAATTCATCAGCAAATATTTATTTATCATTTGCTGTGCCAGGGCTGGGCATAGCAGCATCCCAGACGCAGAGCTGCAAGAGCCTTGCCCTTGAGGATTTAACACTGGGGGAAATGGGCCTCTATCCAGATGGCACAGGGTAGGGAGTGTGGGAAAATGTAGGGAACGCAGTGAAGGAATGAATGGGCTGAATGAAAATATGCTGATTATGTGCTAAGGCCTGACCTTTAGAGAAGTGGGTTCAGACCCTGAACACAGTGCCTTCCAGCCAACCTTGGAATTCTGGGATCCCCCACCCCACCTTCCCCTTTAACTATCTTACCCCCCAATCACTTATTTGTCTGTAGTCCTTGACCACCAGCACAACATTTGCTGACACTATTTCACTTGAGTCTCCCAATAGCTTTGTGGAGGGTTCCAGTAGGAATTATGACCCCCATTTTGGCAGGTGAGATAGCAGGCTAAGGATTGGTGACAGGCAGCACTTGAACCCAGCTTTCCCTGAGTGCAAGCGCAAAGCTCTGGCCCCTCCCATGAGGCACCACCTTGGCCCTATAAGGAATTTATAGTCAGATGACCTTAGACCAGACATCTACCTGCCGCAAGCCTCAGTTTTCTCATGTATAAAATGAGAGTTTGAAGATGAGCTCTCAGGGACCTTCCTACTCCAAAATCCAGCTCACTAGCTATACAATTTTTCTGGGCCTCAGTTTGCATGTCTGTGAAATGAGCAGGTTGGAGCTGGTAGCCACTAAAGGCCCCTGCTCAAAGTCTAATGTTGGGGGCAGACGGGCTGAGGAAAGACCCCTCAGGGGAGAGCCCTGGGCCAGAGACCCTGGAGAAGGAGGAGAGAAGAAAAGTCCAGCTTGAGATGAAGGGCAGAGCTGGAGGACTGAAGTCAGGGCATCTCTCCTTCCTCTGCTGTAGATCAGGCTGAGGCAGAGAGATTCCCTGAGGTCTGAGATGATGCTGGTTATCCAGAGAACTTTATTTAAATGTAAATGTCGCCTGCCTTCTTTCACTGTGCAGAAAGGAAGCCGGGCTCATGTGCGAACACACACACACTCACTCACTGGCTCACTACTCACTCATCCAATGTTGGGTATATACTTGAGACTGTCTGAGCCTCGGGCAGGGATCAAAGCTGTCTCTGGCAGTGTGGTGCTTGGGGTTAGCACCATTCCTTATGGGAAGGGAGGTTGGAGTAGGATGGAGACAGGGGAAGAGGCCGAAGGGTCTCCCCCCCATTCACATGACTGACCCTGCCAGGACCCTACTCTTAGGTGTCCCCAGGGAGGCCTCCACCAAATGGCTATTCCTTCTGCTTCTTACCATGTGACCCCCTATTCCAGAAAACTCCCTAACTTCTTAGGGCCTTCTAAGTGGCTGCAGCCCATGCCTCCTACCCGACACCCCTCACCACTGGCCACTCCAGCCCCATTGCCCTTCTCGTTCCTCATATACAACATTCCACTGACCATTTTGATACCTTGCATAGTCTATCCACCAGACCAGGTGCCTCACCACCTGCCTAGAAGAATCCCTTGCTCTCTTCAAAAGCAAACCTAGGTACCATCATGCCATCCTTCCCCTGCCTCAGTTGTCCTCAGATATTGGAATTGATTTTATGACACATACTTATGTGTATATATGTTTCCCCCAAGGGGAATGTAAGGTTCTTGAGCGGGGTGAGTGTATCCATTTTTGTTTCTAATCCCAAGACTGAAGAGGCCACCAGGGGGAGTGGATCGTGGGCCAGGTCTTGAGTCTTCCTCTGCCCCATACATAGCAGCTTCAGAACCCCGGGAAGGTAGCTCAGAGTCTCATTCACTTCATCTGAAATCAAGGAGGTTAGACTCCATGCTCTTAAGATTGCTTCCAGTCCTACATCTGCTACCCGGTGATAATTCCCTTTCCATCGACTCTTTAAGACTCAACAGGGTACAGGGCAGATGCTAGTCAGCCTTGGCAGAGGGGATTTCCTCCTTCAGCCATTCATTATACCGAAGAAGCCCCAAATCCAGACTCCAATCTCCTGGACCTAGCTCTGAACTGGGCACGCAGTAGGAGTTTAATAGATGCTTGTTGAATGAGCAATTCCCCCTACACTTGACCCAAGTAAAACTCCCTAAGTGGTTTTTTCTGAGTACATACATAGGAAGATAATCGTGCTTTGTCTTACCCCAGGCCTGCTTCCCAGAAGCCTGAAGACAAAGTCAGTCATCCTCCCTAAGGGAGGGAGGGGGAGCTGGGCCTCAGCGCAAAGGGAGTGGGCTGAAGGGGGGGCAGGCTCCCAGGCAGCTCGGGACCCTCCCCCAGCCCCTTGATTTCTCCCCTGCTCCTTCTCCAATTCCCCCCATGACTGGCGACTTAGCGACAGCTCCGATCCATCACCCATCTCTATTTTTAGGAGTTTATAACCCAGCTGTGAAAATTCACTTCATGCTGCTCCTTTGTGTGTGTGGAAGGCTTAGCCTGGGAGCCATTCTGAAGAGGGAATTATGGCATGGGCGGCTGGAGGGAGGGGGGAGAAGAGCGTTTTGGGAGGCTGAGGCTGGTGGGAGAGAATCTGTCTGTGGCTGGGCAGAGGCTTGGCAATGGGCTCGAGGATATGCCCCACTGGGAGCTCAGGCAAGGAGCATTCCTACCCAGGCTTTGCTTCTGAAAGACAGGCCGTGCTAAGGAGGCATGGTGGCCTGGGAGTTGGGCAGTGGTATGTGTGTGACTTTGAGGAGGTACTCAGTCACTCACACCTGCCATTGGAATGCCCTCTCTACCCCCTCCTCCATCTGCTGAAGCCTTTTCCATCCTTCAAGGTCCAGGTCACAAGCCTCCTCCAGGAAGCTTTCCTAAAGGCTGACCATCTCCTTCCTCAGATTCCTCAGAGCACTTTGCCTGCCTCTCTCACCATTCCTTCCACGTTCCCCCTTCCGTGATCCAAGAGGCCTCTTCTTTGACTCAAGATTTTCTCAGGTTACCACTGCTGTCATTTCACTCTTCTCCCCTCAAGTTCTCAAGCCTCTCAGGAACCAGTTCAGCTCTCCAAGCCCCAGGCCAGGATTACTCCCCCTCCCCACTGCTGTTCACAGGCTCCTGAATGCACCAAACGGTGCCCACTGGGCGCTCCAAGAAGCCCAGACTCCTCCTAATAACACTGAGATATTTTAATTTCTGTGATGGTGTTATATGTTTCTATGACAGACACAGCCCACATAAACCAAAAGTCCTTTGGATGTCCTCAGTCATATCTGATGTGGTTCTGCCACCCAAAAGCTTGAGACCCTGCATCCAAGAGAAAGCTGTTTATGGTCCACCCCCTTCTCACTTCTTGTCTGCTCCACCCCACACCCTGTAGAAACATCTCTAGTTAGCAACTATTTCAGAATGGCTCCATCCTCTCCACCTTGATCTCTGAGCTGCCATGGATAATCTTGGCCACTCTCTTCCTCCCTCTCTGCAGTTTTGGAGTTCTCCTCCTCCCTTTTTGACTGATCCTCAGTCTCCTTGGTTTATCAGCCATCTTGTACCCATTAATGAGGATCTGTCTGGGCATCTTCTGTTCTACCTCAGTATACTCACTCAGCACCTGGTCAGCTCCTGTGGGCCTAACGATATCTCTCAGGTGGCATAGTCCCTGCCTGTTGGTCCTTTCAAACTAGATATCCCAGAGACATCGAGAACTCAACGTTTCCAAGATGGGAACTCACTGTCTGTACCCTTCTTCCCCTCCCTAAACTCACCCCTCGAGAGTCAGCAAGCCATCCAACTCAAGGAGACTTGGATCTGCCACAGATCCTCACTAGCTGCTTGGGTCTGGGCAGGTAGCTTGGCTCTATGGGAGCCTCTGTAAAATGGTGACCTCTGATCCAAATCTCTGCCACTCTACCTCAACAGTCATCTCCTTCGTGGACTATGTCATGAGTCTCCCAATGGACCTCCCTACCTCAGGACTTTTCTGTCCCCACACAAGCTGCCAGAAGGACTTTCCTTCAGCAGGACATTCTAGTGACTCCCCATTGTCTCCAAAATCAAACCTAAACTTTATTTGGCCTTTTAAAAAGTCTTTCAAAACCTGCTTCCACCACTCTGTCTCTCCAGCCTCAGCCTCCCCAAGTACCTTTCCCTCACTCTAAGCTCCAGCTAACCTGCTCTGCCTTCTCTGTGCAACTCATACACAATCTTCCATTCTGCACCTTTGCCCTGGACATTTCCCATGCCTAGAATGTACTCTGCCTTCCCCTTTGGCTCACAGACTCTGCTGCATCCTTCTACTTAACAACCTTGGGTTTATTTTGTATTTATTCCCTATGTACTCAGGTATTGTTTCCCCTGACAAATATGAAACTTTTAAAAGAAGGAATAGTTTCATTCTTTATACTTGTATCTCCAGGGCCGTCTGCCCCTTACCAGCCTCTGGACTTACATCATTTAATTGCTTTAGACCTCAGTTTCCTCCTTGGTAAAATGAGTGGGCTAGTCTAGGTGGTCTCCAAGATGAGTCAGTCAGTGAGCATCTGTGCCAGCCCTGGGGGTACACAGACAAAGAACTAATCAATTCCTGCCCTCAGGGAGCTTAGTTTCTAGAGGAGATGACAGGATACCCCTGGAGGCATCATGAAGGAAGTGGGACCTGGACTGAGTCTAGAAGGAGAAGAGGAATTCTGGGAGGTGGAGGGGAACAGGGGGATGCTTCTAGAGCTGGGGATGGTCCGTAAAGAGGCAGAGATAAGATAGGAGGATAGAATGGGCAGAGGAAGGGACCGTGGAGATAATACAGGTAGAAAAGGAGGCCCCTTCCAGTTCCTCAGTCGGTCAAATAACACTTCTTAAGCACTGATGACACCTCTCTGGACCTCAGTTTCCATTTCTGTAAAATGAGGCAGTTGGACCTGACTTCTAAGATCCCTTGATTTTTTCTTTGATTTTCTGATCCCGTCACTATTCTACCCCCTGCGCCCATTTTACTAGGAGACCCCTCCTTCCAAGGACCCTCCTCTACCTCATCCCCCAGAGACTCCTGCCTCACTCCTGGTGGAAAGGCCTTGCACCTATGCAGACCACAGCCTGCCTTAGCCTCACTCTGTGTACATAACCTTCACCTCTGAGATCCAGGCTCCCGGCCTTTTGCCTTCATCTCTCTCTTTCTGTCTCTCTCTGAGCTCACTTAGCCCACTGGTCCTTGGCCAGCTGACACAGCATTCTTCTCCAGGCCTCCCACAAACCCTTTCCAGTGGGGCAGGGCCTGCCATGCCTGGGCTGTGCTGGGATGACCTGGCTGGCATGGGAGGGTCACTTGTGTGTCCCTTCATTCATTTGACCATCATTGAGAAAGACCCATGTGCACACCTGTGGCTGCCTGCCTCAATGGAAGGGGTTAGTGTCTGGTGAGGTTCCTCTGGGATGGCCGAGGAGGTTCCTGACCTGCAACTGGGCTGGCTGGGGTAGGGTCAGGTGTCATGGTTGGGCTGAGGCTGGGGCAGGGGCAGGTGTCACGGTTGGGCTGAGGCTGGGGCAGGGGCAGGTGTCACAGTTGGGCTGAGGCTGGGGCAGGGGCTTGCCTGAAATGGAGAGGACCCTGGGGGAGTCAGAGAGAAAGGGAGAGAGGGAGAGTTCTTTAAAGACCCTGAGGGCAGGTAATGGTGAGGGCCTCAGAGAGCAAATTTAGAGATCAGCTAGGCTGATGCCCTCATTTTACAGATGAGGAAACTGAGGACTTGGCAGAGAAAAGGACCTCCTCTGAACCTCTGGAAGCTGCTGAGGGGAGATGGGGAGGAGGTATGTGTATGTGTATGGCCCTGTGACTTCTTCCACCCCACAACGGCCCAATCCCCTCCCCAGATCTCCCAGAGGGACCTGGCTGCCTGCAATTTGCTGAAAAGGATCTTAATTGCTGTCTGGCCTTTGCTTTTCTTTCTCCTCTCTGCTGGTGGGGAGCAAGGTTGGGGGGCTTTCTACCTGGCTGTGCCTGAATGGGGCCTGGGCAGGCAGGGGTTGCCACGCTCCTGTACTGGCTCCTGAGATTCTGTTCAATTTAGCTGCCTGCCATTATCCCCATTTCCATGTAAATAGACCACAGCGCAGCCCCAGCCTCCTGTTGGGAAATGAGACTGTTCCCGGGGAGCTCGGGAGGGGAGGGTAATCAACCAAGAGGGAAGGGGGGAGGGGGCCAGTGGAAGGGAGGTAAAGGGGAAGGGGGCCCAGCCAGGAGGGAAGGGGGAGGGGAAATTAGATCAAGCAGGAGAGAGGAGCTAGACAGGAGAGGGGAAATGGGAGAATCAGGGATGGAGGAGGGGAGAGGAATTGGAAAAAGGGTGCAAGTGCCCCTGTGAAGAGTTAAAGGCCTAGGAAAAGCCTCAGTCATTTCACAGACTGTCTTTGTAGCATCAGTCAGTCGTGTTTGCTGAGTCCTGTCCGACTCCCCACGACCCCATTTAGGGTTTTCTTGGCAGAGGCACTGGAGGGGTTTACCCTTTCCTTCTCCAGTTCATTTTACAGATGGGGAAACTGAGGCACACAGGGTGAAGTGACCAGCCTAGTCCATGTCTGAGGTTGGATTTGAACTTGGGAAGATGAGCCTTTTTGACTGCAAGCCTGAGGCTCTGTGCCCTGTGGTGGCGCCACGCTGCCCCTAATTAATCATTTACGTGGCATTTATTAAGCTTCTATTCCAGGCTTGTGCCGAGCCAGGCCCCTGCCCTCAAACTGCTTACCTTCTAATGGAGTTTGGCACATTCCTATGTGCTATATCGGACCTGGGGGGGGTGGGCACCACAGTGTGTAGGCCCAAGGCCCTACCTGGGCTGAGTTCTGAAGGCAGCTGGGGCCCAGATGTGGAGGGGGCATCCAGATGTGGCTCTGAGGCTGGAGGAGGGGGGCAGTGGGACAGGTGCAAAGAGAAGATTTGAGATTTAACTGGAGAGGTGGGAGGCAGGGCACCCCCAGCCGCCTGGATGGTGGGATGACGTGGTCAGGGTACACTGAAGTGAAAGCAAGGCCAGGGCAGGGAAGCCCATTGGGAGACATAACTGCATGAGTGCTGAGCTGGGGATGGATCTTGGAGATCTTAGAGCAAAAGCGGAGGCTGATTCATTTCCTCTTCTGTGGCTTGCATGGAGTGTGAATGTTGTCTCCTCACTGGAATATTCTTGGTGGGCTGATGCCTGCTGTTGTGGGGGGCAGACCGCTGGCTGAGGGGGGCCTTTCCCATCCTCTCAGCTGTTTCCTGGGACTCTCCTACCACCTACTTTTCCTTGGTCTTAATTTGTACACATTTTCATCTGTGTTTGTGAGCTCTCCATGTGGTCCCCTCACACAGAATTTAAAGTTGTTCAGGGGGGGCACTTTTGTATCTCTGGTGCCCAACACAGTGCTTGGCACACAGGTGCTTGGTGAATGCTGATTGATGAGTAATGGTTCAGAGGGAGGTTTCCCATGAGGTTCTCTGCTCTCTCCTTGCCTCCTGACTATCCCTTTCTGATTTCCCCATGAATAAACATCAAGTGCAGATTTGAATTCTACTTTGGATATGACCTGAAGGGCATCTTTCTGCCTCAGTTTCCTCTTCTGTTAAAGGGGAATAATAAGTCACTTCACCTCCCAGGCAGCATTGTCATGAATCCTAAGGAACCTATAGAATCTTAGGCTTTTTATTGTTCTTGCCCCTGGTGGCTGGGGCCGTGGACCTCAGATAACTCCTGCATCTGATGTTGGCAAATCTACCAGCAACCTGGCTGTTCCCCTATCCTGGCATGGGCACTCAGTACAACTACAGTATTATTTAACAAACATTCACGGTCCCAGAGCAAGGTGCTGGAATAGAAGAATAATCCTGTCCCTTGCTGCCCTAACCATCCCAACAGGCCACAGTGGATTGAGAGCCCTGGATGGGGATCAGGACGACGTTGGGTTCAGATGTTGCCTCTAATTACTGACTATCAGTGGGTGACCATGGGCAAGTGACAAACCTCAGCTTCCTCTTCTGTAAAATGAGGTTGACTCTTGGGACCAAAATTGAGAG
Source organism: Potorous gilbertii (assembly GCA_028658325.1). Taxonomy (NCBI): domain Eukaryota; kingdom Metazoa; phylum Chordata; class Mammalia; order Diprotodontia; family Potoroidae; genus Potorous; species Potorous gilbertii. The sequence goes on from CM053770.1 coordinate 258,466,592, forward strand.
TACTCTGGTAGTCTGGAGATACTGTGGACTGAAATGACCAAGTGAGATGGAAGCAATGTGTTGGTAGGACCTATACTGGGACCTGCTCACCACTTCATGAGGTAGTTATTACAAGTATCCGTATCCCACCTTATAGATGAAGATATCAAGCCTTCGTGGGGACTTGGACCAGGTCATGCAACTAATAAGTGTTTGAGCCAGGTGTCTCCTTGACTACAAGTCTAGGCTCTGGGAAATGGGTACAAATCCTGACTCTGCTAACTTAGGAGCTGTGTGACCTTGGAGAAATCATTTAACCTTTCTGGGGCTCATTTTCCCCATCTGTAAAATGAAGGGTGGGGCAGCTGACAGAGGGCCAATTTTGGAGTCAGGAAGACTCATTTTCTTGGCTTCAGACATGTACTAGCTGTGTGGCCCTGGGCAAGTCACTTTACCCCATTTGCCTCTGAATTGGAGAAAGAGTAAACCAACTCCAATACTTTGCCAAGAAAACTCCTAAAGGAGAATCTGACAAAACTATAATGACTGAACAATATTGTATTGAGAGGCCCTGTGTATACTCTGGATTACAACATTCCTATATTACAGTGCATATCACAATGTATATCTAAGTATACAATGAACCCTGACGATAAACACATTGGGCAATTTGGGAGCTCTCTCCCCAAACTGAGAAGATTCAACATTTCCCTCCTCCATTTTCCTACTCAAGAGGCCTCCGTGTGAACCCCATAAATGGATAGGTAGACTAAGGCAGAGAAGAGGAAGGTAGTGAATAGACTGGAACTGATCTCTTATGAGTGCTGGGAGGAGGTATAGGAAGACTACAGCGTGTGCATGGAACGACAGAGGTTAAAGGACCAGAGGGATTTTGAAGCAGAAGGAACTCAACACCCCTTAATTATATAAACAAAGAAAGTGACGATCAGATACATTACAGAAGCAGTAAGCAACAAAACCTAGATTTGAATTCAGATCTCCTGGCTCCAAAAAGAAATATCTAAAAGAAAAAAAGGGGGCAGGGAAAGAAAAAGCAGTGATCAGAGTCAACCGGGGTAAGAGGGAAAGAGATGTCTAGACCTGATTGCCTTAAGCAGTACAAACTGTAGCTATCTGGTGTTGATTTTTTTTTAAGGAAAGAAATATACTACAATGTAAAAGAATTTGATAAAGGGAAAAACAACTTTAAAAATTATCACTGTGAATATAATTGGGATGACTGTTCCCATAAGCCTGGCAGGATGGATTGGAATGCAAAACCCAGTAATTTGTCGTATGTGAGAAACACATTTAAAATACAAAAATTCACAGAGTTAAAATGGGGTTTTGAAGAAGAATTTAATATGCCTCTACTCCCAAGCATGATTTCAGACCAGGGCAAAAGTAAAACGAGATATGGTCGGAAGAGACAATTGAGGAAACAGCATTATGCTTAAATACACTGTAGATAATGAAATGCAACCAATCAGTATTAAATATATATATATACATACATATATACATATATATATACATACATATACATACATGCCTTGAATGTTTTAGCTTTTAAGTACTCAAAGGCAAAGCCAACTGAATTAATGTAATTGTCAGCGACTTCAATGTGCCTTTTCCAAACTTAGACAAATCCAATAGAAAAACAAAGAACAGCTGAGATTCTTCTTCTGTACATAGGGTTTTCATGAGCTCCACAAATATTCCCTGTCCAACTCACAGTTTCTCTAAAGGTACTTTGTATATGATTTGTATTTACTTATTTCTGTTCATGTATAAAGTGCCCCTCCCCCTTTAAGCTTCTTGAAGTCAGAAACTATTATGTTTGACCCTTGCCTTCTCAGACTAGCATAGGCTATTAGGAATAAATGCTGATTGAGTGGAATCTGCAGCTACCCACTCCCCCCCAACTCTCTGAGCAAAACCACCAATGACCTCTTTGGAGTTCTCCCATCTTTTCATAGTCCAGATGTCACCACTACTGAGGTCAGTCAAGCTTTTATGGTAGACAGAGAACCTAGCTTGGCCCTTACTGCGGTCCTGCTAGGGTAGGGTAGCTAGGTGACACATTGGATGGACCTGAAGTTGGGAGGACCAGAGTTGAAATCTGGCCTCAGAGACTTACTAGCTGTGTGACCCTGGGCAAGTCACTTAATCCTGATTGGCTTAAACTCAACAAAAACAAAACTGCATTAATAAATGATATGGGAGGCCTTGTGCTAGACCCAAAGGGATACAAAGGAAGTAATAATATTAATAGTGTTCTCCCCTCACAAAGCTTCCCAGGGTCACATAGTCAGTAAGGATCAGAAGTAGGAATTGAACCCAGATCCTCTCCTAACACAAGTTAATTGATGGGGTGTTTTGGAGAATATTTTCTAATCCCTTCCTACCCCTATCTCTTCTCCTTGATCTGAATAGTAGATTCCTTTTACAAAGTGTTTTCCTCACCAGCAGCTACTCTAGGACTTATCTGTTAAGTCACCAGCTCCTTCCCAACCTCAGGGGAAATCATAGACCCTTTGCTGTCCTCATGTTCCTGGTAATAGCCTTGTCGGGGCAGATAGTGCAAAGGTTGTCATTATACGCATTTTACAGATGAGAAAACCAAGGCTCCCGAAGCTTAAATGACTTCTGCTTGGTGTCACATACAGCTTCTGTCAGAGCCTGGATTCCACCCAGGCCTCCTCAGGCATGGCTCTCATTTCAGTAGGAGCTAGGAAATGGAGTATTCTGTTTGTGAAAGGTTTTAGGAGAAATTTCGTGAGGTATATCGTTTGTAGGCTGAGGGCAAAATGGGGTGCTGGTGGGGAGGTGGGAGAGACACCTGAAATGTGACTCTTCCTAAGGTCACAGATTTCCATCTAGAAATAGCCCTTCAAGATCTATCCAGCCCATCCCCCTTTGTTTTACAAATTGAGAAACTGAGGCCCAGAAAGCCATGACAAAGGGTTGATTTGAACTCAGGCTTCCTGGAGCCTGGTGAAACTGGATTAGGAGTCTGAGGACCTGCTCTGCTCCTGACTCTCCATTCGTGTTTGCTTCTCTAGATTGTCACCCTTGCCCCTGCGCCAGGCCCCCCCACCCAGGGCAGGGACCTGCTTTAGGTATCCTTTCCATGCCTTCTAACACCTGGGTGGGGAGGAGAAGCAGGATTCATCCTAACCAGGGGCTTCTTTTCCCTCTTCTTCTGAGGTCTTTTCAAGCTTGGAATCCTTTGGCCCCCTGTCCTTAAGGCCTTGGGCAGGGGCTCGATGTCCATAGTGGTCCTCCCCATCTCTGTCCTGGGTTCCCCCAGCCTGCCTGGCCTGGAGGAGCCACCCAGAAGGGCGGAGGGTTAATAGTTCAACAGTCAGTACGTACTCCCATCATCTTGTCTGCCGGCAGGATTTAGTGTGGACTCAGTCAATAATGCGTTTGTTTTTTTATCGACCCGCCAGTGCTGTGCAGAATCAGCCGGTTGGTTTCCCTACTTCTGGTACTCCAAACTTGCCTAGATAGAAGCTGCCATCTTCCATGAGCCCCTCTAGTGCTCCCTCACCTGGCACCCAGGATACTCTCATCCCCCCAGTGGAGTGGGGTCCTGCATGTGCCCAGCCCCCAGAGGTTCATCTGGGCCCTCCACCCCAGGGTCTATCCTTCTGTCTAAACAAGTCTTCAGTAAGCACCTACCTTGTATGTAGCCTGGTACCAAGGGCTGAGGTCACAAAGGCAAAAAGTAGATTGGGATTCCCCTGTTTTGCTAGCTTGCCCTGCTCAGCTGGGCTATAAGGTGTCCCTTCTGGGTCAACCCTAGGGGAGCAGTGGCACAACTAGGGCCAGGGAGGATAGGCATCTGCCTACGGTGCAGCAGGCAGTGGGTATAAGCTTTGTGCTCAGATTCTCCAAAATGTTCCTTTTCTTAACAGTGCTTGCTTTAAGGCCAGAAGATCCATTTTATCGTGGAGCACCTTGACCCCACTCATTACTCCAGGCCCAGGGCTATACACCTGTCATTAGCACAGTCTCACATAGCCTAGCTATTTACTTGGTAGCAAGTTGTAAGTGGGCGCCATTTTGGCCGAGGCTCTATTGAAAAAAGCTTGGCTTTGGGGTTAGGAGTTGTGGGTCAGAATCTTGGCTCTGCCTCCTACTTCCTGGGTGACTGTGTCACTAGTCACCTCCCCACTCTGGGCTTCCATTTACTCCTTTGTAAAAATGCAGAAGTTAGCATTCCACATCTCAATGAGCAGATGCCTCTAGATATCCCTGCTTGACTGTCTAGACTCAGTGGGGAAGGAGGAGAAGAGGATTTCCCTTCCTCAAAGCTGGGTGTCCCTCTGTTGGCCCCCTTCCCAAGTCCAAAAGGGCGATGTTACGATCTCACAGTAAACTGGTTGATTTTCTCCCACCCCATCCCCCTGTCTGGAGATGGTCAGACATTCCCCAGCCATGGGAGGGGAGGGAAACCCTGACTCTTGAACCTAGCATAGTGTCCACCAGCAGCCTGGAGCTAGAGAAACAACTAGGGGCTCCTCAGGGTGGGCTTTTCCCCAAAATAGTAAATAGATCTCCCTCCCCTGAGCAATCCCGGAGTATTCATGGTCCAGCCCTTTAGATTGGAGTGGGGGTGAGTGGGCAGGAGGCTGGCCCTAGGCCAAGATCCTCTCCCACCCCCACTCTTTGCCTTCCTTCCTCCCTTTCAGAAGAGTGAAGGGGGGAAACCCACCACAAACCCCTGTTATTGTTCATGCCTCATCTCCCACCGAAGTTATTAAATTTCATTCCACGAAAAAATAAATCCATTTTTATTGCATCTAGAGGAGCCGATGGTGGTTTGGTGTTCTACCTATTTATTTTTCAAAGTCCTGTTAAATCTTGCAGTGATCAGCTGGGAGGCCAGCCGAACCCTGTGAGTCTTGGTTAGTTATGGTGTTTTCTCTGGCTCTGATTGCACTCAGAGACCTGCCATGGATCTTTCCCTCCTTTTGGAGCAGGGAGGCTGGAGGATGTGGGGGAAGGAAGAGGGAAGTGGACTTTCCTCAAGATCTCCAGGTCTGGAGCCGGCCCTCCTTCTCTCTAATTCCCACCCGGGCCTCAGACCTTCCACACACTTAATGAGGGCCTTCAGGGCAGACCCTGGGAGTTGGAGTTTGGGGGGTATCTTTGTGTCTTTACCTGATTCTGTAGTAAGAGCCTAATAAATGGTTGCTGAACAGCATGAATAAAGCACTCCCTTATCCTGCAAAGACTGGTGTCAGTGACTGCCCCACCTCCCTCCTAAACAGAGCCAGGAACACCCCTGGCTCATCCCACACCTGCTCTCCTCTTTGTGCCACTGCTGTTCACTGCTGAACGCGCATTCTTGGAGATGGGAGAAAAAGGATGTGCTGGTCATTAAGGTTATCCTGCGTTGGTGGTGAGAGCCCTGGACTGGAAACGAGGACCTGCGACCCTGGACGGGTCACCGAGCCCTTGGAAGCCTCATGTAGCCTTTTCTATGAAATGAAAATATGGCCTGCCTCAGTGGTTGTTTTGAGACTTTAAAGTGCTGTGGAAATGTGAGCTTTATCACTTAGAGATACATCTTTTCTAGTTCCAGGCTGAGGGTCTGGCACTGCTGGCTCCCCAGCTCTGCTCTCTGGGCTCACCCTACGATTTCCCTCATCCTTGAATCCAGAGTGATCCACAGCAAATGCTTGTTCACTAGGGAAACCGATCGGAATCTTGCCTGACATTTGCTCACTGTGTGTCCTTGGACAAACGATTTAAGCCTCATTTTTTTCCTTTGTAAAATGAGGACAGTAATACCTGATTGGAGTGGGGTGGGGTGGGGTGATACGCAAACTATAAACGCTTAAATAAATTTCACTGACTGTCTGAAGACTTAGTCCTTCCAGTTCAGATTCTCCTTATGTTTAATGGACATGGGCCTGGCTAGGAAGGACCTTGGAGCTCACTCCACTAGCCACCTTTCCTTTTTCTTGCCCAGACAGATATGGAAACTGAGGCAAAAGGACTTTCTCTGATATCACCCAGCACAGTACCAGAGCTGGGGCTCTGACTTCAGACCTTTGAGGCTTCCCCCTGTCAGAGGGTTGGTCACCTGTACTTTGACTGGAGAGTGGGTCGGAATCTCTCTGTGCCTGTGCTTTGTGGGGAGCCCTCAGAGCAGCAGGAAATCCTCCCTTTGTCCCAGAATGACTGCTTGAACCTGCTGTCCACCAATCAACTATGCCCCCTGTGGGGCCTCCACTGACTGCTAGGCTTCATCCCCGATTTCTCCCCTTACTTGGTTTCCCTGCATTCCATCCCTTCTCCCCCCAACCTATCCTGCACAGCTGCCAGAACAACATTCCCAAGGTGCCAATCCGACTGTTATTCAACCCAGGCTCAAAGACCTTCTGTGACTCCCCATGACCTCCAGGATAAAACCTCAGCGTGGCACCTGCTGAAGTTTGAGAGCCCTACCTAGGCCCAGATTCCTTTGTCTCAAGCCTCTGACAGGCCCACTCCCTAGCCATCAGTATCTGCTTCTTGTGGCTGGTTTCCCTCTGGGAAGAGAAGTGCCCTGAGAGTCAGGCAGAGGTCAGCATGGCATCCCTTGCAGCTCCCCCTCTACTTAAGATTCTTTCCCTGTACTTGGGGGCTCCATCCCTCTGCCCACTTGTGGTTTTTTCTGCCCTTCCTCTTCCTGTGGATTCCTCCTTCCCTCCCCATCTCTTCCCCAGGCAGATCTGAGAGTTGTTATGACAGGAATGTGGCGCACTTTAGGGCTGAGGAGCCAGTTTTTCCCTGGATTACATTCGCTCACATCTGTCATTACTGGAGCCATGCAGGGCCTTAGAGAGAGCTTCCTCATCCTCTGGTGTCCCTCCAGGCACTGAGAGCCCTCTCTGTCCATATAGGACACAGGTCACAGAGGTATTCTCTGCTCCGGGAAGCAGTGTGCCTCCCCCACCCCAGCCTCTTTCCCAGCCCTGAGAGCTCCCTCCCAAAGTGGCCTCCCTTCTACCCTTCTTGTCCAGGCCTGTCTGGTCTGTGACTCTCTTTCTCTTCCCTAGAAGGAGAGAAAACCTCAGGCAGCCCATTTGCCTGCCAAATGTAAGGGTTGTACGGAGGAGGCTGGCACAAGCAGATGCTATCCCTGAGGAAGGACACTGGAGGATATGAGTTCTAATCCCGGCATTGCTTCTGACAATGGGCAAGTACACACACATCTACACCACTCCCCCACATACACACATGGTGGCATCTCACTAAATCTATGATTTGCTGAACAAGGAATTGGGGGCATTGAGCCTGGCATCTGACAGTCTGCATTTATTGAAGTGCCTATTATGTGCTAAGCGCCGGAGAAGAGAGGTTATCTGCCTCTCAGGATGTGCCCTATAACAGCAAGAAGCCTGTGGCCCAGAGGATGTCCCAAGTTCTGTCTGGCCCTGTGATCTTTGGCTCCTCTTTTGCTCTGCCCTCAAAGGCAGAACTGGCACTCCTGGGTGACAATGAGTGAGGGGTGCTCCAAGGACAAGGTTCTGTGGTTTAGAGCCGACCCCTAGTGGAATTGGCTCCCTCCTCACAGGAGATCTCCAGACAAAAGTGACCTTGTCAAGGGGCTTCCTCTAGGCTGACTGCTGGTTCGAGGGCCTCTTCAGTCCCTTCTCCCTTGGAGGTGCTAGCATTACAGGACTGCCAACTGCTCCTCCTGCCGCTAAAGATGAGCTGAGCTGCCATGTGTGAAGGCATCTTGGAGCGCTAACAGGGCCCACCCAAAGACTTATCCATTTTAGGGCCGCTTGCCTACCCTCCCAGGCCCCAAGGACCCAAGGAGAGAGCATGAGTGTAGAACAGGCCCTCGGCTAGGGAGGGGCATCAATGCCTGCCTGGCCTGGCACTGGCCTGGCACTGGCGGGGCTTGACGTCATTCCTGCCCATTGAAATGCCTACATCTTCTTGCTTCTAATTTACATTTCGATTCTACTTCCTTAATTTTCCTTCAAGTTCACACTCCCCTGTTTGGAGAATCATCTTAATGTATTTATCTGCGAGGCAATTTGTTAAATAACCCCCAAGACTCGCTGGTTTTTTTCCGTTCCTAGCTTTTATGGCAGAGCTGCTTCAAATTGAATTAGTTGTCAGTGTCCCAGAGCGCATTGTAATGGGGATGAGTTCACCACCATCCCACTCATAAAAGTTTAGCTAACCACTGGCTAAATGGACCTGTGCAATGAGTGGCAGCTCTCCCCAGACCCCTACATGCCTGGTTTAGGGGAGCGGGGGTGGGAGACATCTCTGACAGGCCAGGGGAAAATCGCCTGGCATCAACCTTGCAAGAGAAGGGAGGGGGTGCATTCTCTTCCCTGCTGAGCCACCCTACCCCCCAGTAATTTCTCTCCTCCTCTCCTTTTCCATGGCCTCCTTCCCATTTCCAAACAGAACGTGGGAATCCAGGTGCCCACATCCTGTTTGGATGCCATTAAGACACGTGGCATGAGGAGATCCAGAAACCTGAGGAAAGTACTCCACACTAGACCCTGGACAGGGAGCCCTTACATGACTGAGAGAGGGAGGAGCTGGGGCAAAGAGCAGGGACTGAGGAAGTAACTCAAGGCCACCCCACCTTGGTGCATTGGCCATGGGTGAGAAGGATCTCCCTTCATCCCATGCTCTAGAAACCTGCCCTTCTAACTCATGATTCTGATGCTCCCTCCATGCTTGGCCCTCTGGGCCAAAGCCCCTCTGTTCTGTCCTAGTTATGCCTTGGGCTGGCTGGATTGCACAAGGGGTGGTTACAGCCAGAGCAGACACACACGTGGTATTACGCCTTCCCTCTCTCTTCCCTCCTCTGTTTCATTATCTGAAGTAAATGTCTGACACCCAAGCCCAGAGCAGGACTGTCACCTGTACTACAGGCGAGATTGGTGAGCTGAAAGGCCCAGGTATTGAATCTATATTTCATTTTCACATCAGCAGCCACTACTTGGCTCGATAATGGATTCCTCTCTCGATGCCATCCAGGAAAGACAGCGGAAGCGGGGCGGGGGGAGGGATCGGGGGCCTCCCTCATCATGTTAATGAATCTTGGCTGTTTTGTTCCTCTGGCCTGGGCTGGAAAACAGGTTGTGCTGGATATCACTCTTCTCCCTGGCCTCCCATTACTCATTCTCTAATAATAATGAAACCTAGCATTTATAAAGCCCCTACTCTGTTCCAGGCACTGTGTTAAGCTAGCCTGACAGATTTTATCTTACTTCATCCTTACAGTTCTGGGAAGTTGGTGCTGTTATTTTCTGCATTTTACAGATGAGGAAACAGGCAATTCAGATGTTAAGTGACTTGTGCAAGGTCATCCATTGTATCTGAGGCTGTATTTGAATGCCCTTCTTCCAGACTCCATGTCTGGCTCTCTATCCACCCCACCACCCAGCTGCCCCTGAGTGCCAGGATCTTCTCTCACTCAAATTCTGTTCTGTAAGCATTTCTAAAGTCCCTACTATGTGTCAGGCCCTTTTCTAGACTGTGGGAAATTTGGGGCTCCTGTCATCAGGGAGTTAGTCTTTAATGTGTATAAGTAAATCCAAATTGGATGCAAAGTACGCAGCTCTGGTCTTGTAGGGGAGGACATGGTGAATATCACTATGCCCTATGTTGTCATGAAAGAGTGTTAAATTTCAAGTCTTAGGACCTGGAATCAAATTCTGCCTCTTATCCGTCCTTACATTGTGACTGCAGACAAGTCACTTAACCCTCCTCTAAGCCTCAGTTTCCTAAATTGTAAAATTTGACTTCAATGACCTCAAAGGTCCCTTCCAGCTCCAAACTTATAATGTCACGATCCAGATTCTGCTCTAAGCCACAAAGGTGGAGCCAGAAGTCCAGGGTTTGGGTCTATGCCCTGAATCTGTGTGGTCTTCAGAAAATCACTTCCCATCTCTGAGCCTCTATTTCCTCTTTTGTCAAATGAAAGGGTTAGTGCTATTGAGAATGGACCTTAAGGAGGTTAAAGACAACAAGAATGCACCCAATTATTCCTAGTAGACAAGAAGTGGTTGACCAGCACTTGGAAAGCTGTCCCATTAATGAACCTTCAGAACGAGTAAGAGAAACTTGGCAAGAGTTCTTTGGACTGATGCAGAGCAAAGTCAGCGGAGCTGGGAGAACAACATGTCTGGTGATTCCAATATAGGCATTGAAACCACAGTAAAAGGCCTGAAACTTGGATCCAATGCAACGACTACTTCTAGTTCCAGAGGACAGGAAACGAAACACTTCCCTCATGGAAGTGTTTGTCTGAAGGGAGACAAACAGTGGGAAATTCTCATTACTTGTGGTGATCTCAGGCCAGCCAGTCTCCTCCCAGTGGCATCAGATCACAGAGCACCAAGGTCTCAAAAATCAAGATAGCGGTCAAACCAGCAGGGGCAAGGACGAGAGGCAAGATGGGGTAATGAGTATGCAGCGGATGACCAGGGGTGGCTGCTACAGGAGAGACCTCGGCTGGATTTCTGTGACTGGTCGAGGAGGCGGGCAATGGGCGAGAGAGGCAGCCACTGACCACGTGCCTCTAATTTCCGTGAAGCAGGCCGATGGAAGCCTCTGGGGTTCGGTCGGACAGTCCCTGTAGGGGATTTGCAGGAACGCATGAGAGAAGATCCCATGAGGCTCCAACCTTTGCTGTGTAGGATGAGCCTTGACTGATGATGTCAGGACACTGTAAATCATTGCCACCTCCTAAAAGACTGCCTGCTCATGTGTGTCTGGTGCGTGTGTGATGACACACTGCCCGTCTCCATAGATGGCAGGGATGCTGTGTTTCTCAGCATTGCAGGGAGTGTTCCTTTGGTGTGTCCAGGCCTCCCAGTGGGGAAATGGCCGCCACCAATGGAGTCTGCTGTTAACTTGTAGTCTTAGCCTCAAAGCAAGGGGTCACATGCTGGGATGCTTGAACTCCAAGAGGAGAAGAAAGCAACAGCTTCATTTTCCTTACTTGTAATTGAAATTTAGTATTTTCTCTGCTTAAGTAGAAACAGTGCACTGGGGAGGGGTCCGTGAGACAGCGAGGGTGCAGAACTCCTGCTTAGAGGATTGCCTGGGACGCCCACAGGGAGGTAGAGTAACAGGGCCAGGTTAGGCAGGACTTGCACCCATGCCTTATAGTCAGCACATGAGGCTGGATGGTGGATCTAGCAGATAATAAACTCTGCCCTCCCCAAAGGACTCCTGGTAGACCTCTGGTCTCTTGGGGACCCTCAGAGAAGAAGGAAGAGAGGGACTGAGTAGGCCCCGAGAGCCTGTGAGCTCCTGGGAAGCCTGGCTGTCCTCCTTTGGGGCTTTTCAGCAGCCTGGCCCTTCCTGGGCAGAGACAAGGGCATGGGATGGAGGTAGGAGCAGGTGTTGTTCATGCAAGGCCCCCACCCACTGCCAAATCCTTGCCTTGGGTTCCAGCTTCCTGCACCAGACTGTCCTGTTGTTAGGACATGCTTTGGATTTTAATGGGGCCAGAAAAGGAAAGTCAAGTATTCATCAGGCAAGTCTCTGGGGAGAGAGGCGGCCGAGTCTGAATGCTCTTGGAAGCCAGAGGCTAGAGGCAGGGGTGCCCACTCCTTGGTGGGAAGAGGGCCAACGCCTGGGCTCAGGGCTTGGAGGCGAAGGCTGGGGGTGACAGGCGAGGGAGTGGGCCCAGTGCAGACCCCTTTGTGCCTCAGACCCAGAAACCTTCCCCCCGGGTACAGCCGCTCTCTGCTCAGGGTCCTGGACGATGCTGAATCTTGAAGAATCTTGTGTGTGTGTGCATGTACATGTGTGCGTGTGTGCATGCGTGTGGTCCCCCAGGCTGTGCGTTGGATTTCCCCCCAAAGCCTAGCTCTGCCCTTAGGAGGAGGGAGTGATGCGTGACTGTCTCCATGGCGTGGAGCCCCAAAGATTCCAGGAGCTGCCTTGCCCTTCCCCTCTGACACACTGACAAGCGGCAGGCCTTGCCAGGATGAGATTCATTGTCACTGTTAGTCTGTCACAGCCCTCTTTGCAAACCTCTCCTACCCGGGATGCGTGCTGATGTGCAGTGGGCCCCCACCCTCCCCACACTCCTCTGGTGCTTTGGCGGCTGGAAGGAGGAGGCATTGTCTGCGCTAATTGCATTGTTAGACTGAGGTGCGTGCGTTGGCCTGTCTCGTTTTGGTGCCTTTATTAAACATGATTGTTGGCTGACAGCCGTGTGGGACGGGTGGTGAGGAGCCATGTCGGGGGGAGCTGAGTGCCTCCAAATAGGGGGAGAAGGAGGGGAGCAGAATGCTCAGTCTGTCTGTCTGTCCTTCCATCCGTCCATCCCTGGCTCCTTCACCCATGTTCCATCCCCAAAGCTTCCAGACAGCAGTGGATGCTGGGGTGCAGGGGAGTGGAAAGCTACAGTCTTGCCCAGGGTCAGTTCCTGCCTCTCCACAGGGCTGTTTCACATGGCTCCTTGCCGAGCAGTAATGAGGAATCTGTACCTGGGGCAGGTGGCACTTGATTTTGTGAGCTGAGCATGAAAGGTGCCTGCTGTGGATGAGGAAGGTGGGAGTCAGAAAGGGTGGGCACCCCACTGGGGCAGGGTAGGGAGGTATAGCAAGGAGGCAGACACAGTCCAGATCCTGCCCATCACCCCTGGGGGCTGTGCCCTAATTCACAGCCTTGAGGCTCCCAGATTTAGAGACCTTCCATACAGCCTCTAGATTTGAGAGAGGTGGAAATTGAGGCCCAGAGGGGTGGATTCAGGGTGGTCAAGGTCACCCAGACGGTATGTGTCAGGCAAGATTTGAACTTGGCCTATCCAACTCCAGAGCTAACACCCTTCCTGCTGTCACCATCATGCTACATCTTGAATGGCTCAGAACTATTTGGAGCCTCTATCTTAGGCCTAAGTCTGACACCTTGGCCAATGAGAAGCTGGAAGGCCCATGTCCCCAGTGGGAGAGCATTTGGGGGCTTGTCCATGGTGATGGCCTCCCCATGTCAGAGGTGAAAGGCCAGGATCTTCCAGCAGGAGCCTGACCCTGACCTGTCCAAAAACTGGAGTCATTGGCCCTTGAACTAACCTAGTTTTCCTTCCTGGCCACTGGGGCTGAGGGGAGGTAGGGTGTGTGTGTGTGTGTGTGTGACTGTCAGGCCCAGAGAAGGTCCTGAGTCCTGATAGGACACACTGGGTGTGCCTTCTATCATTCATTCATTCCCTCTTTTCTTCCTGAGCTAGCCCTGAGACCAAGTTAAGGCCATGGTTGAAGACAGGGGCTCCCAAGGAGCTTAGACTCCATGCCCAAGCACTTGGGTTAGCATGGGTCCCCTTGGAGCCCGCCTCAGAGTGCAAGGTTGCTGTCCAGACGGGCGTCCACACTGCCATCCACCAGGCTGGTGGCTGGCAGACCACAGAGATCCTATGAGCCAGGAGAGTGCCCTGCCCCCCGGGATCCACTTCTCAGCAAGGCTTTGCTTTGACTGAGCCTAGATCAGCCCCTCCTCGGGTCTGCCTCCTGGGGGCCAGGCATAACCAGCCTCAACTGTTCAGTCCAGTTCCCAAATGATGTGAAGCTTTGGGACCCCCAGATCAGTAGAGAGCATCGCCTGTCCAAGCAGCTTCCTCTTCTCTGGCCCAGATAAGCCCAGGTCCTTCCTCACAGAGCATGGTCCAGCGGCCCTTTGGTGTCCATCGGTGGTCAAGCACAAACGTCCATCATGGGCTCCTCCATGCCCTTCCTCAGCTCAGACTACTTCAGAGGTGCACACGCACATGCACAGAGCCATGCTTTTTCTGATTACCCTCCCATTTGTCAGTGCCCCCCCTCCAAATTACTTCTCTCTGTTCATAGTGCTTCCCCCGCAAAGGATTCAGTCAGTGCTCCAAGGTCAGGGGATGGTTCATCTTATTTGTTCCTGAGCTGCCTGACACGTAGTAGGCACATATTAACTGTGGATCACATACTGAGGTGCCCTGTGGTACCTTTTGTGGTCAGCCTGGCACAGGCATTTCTGCCTCAGGGCAACGGGCAGGGGCATCCTGGTCCATCCTGTCTCCCTGAAGCTGGTCCTGCTGCTTTATCCCCAGGCTTTAAAGATTATCTACTCCAATCCTTTCATTGTGCAGATGGGGAAACTGTGAGGCTTCCAGGCTCAGAGGGGATAATTGACTGCTTCCGGCTATAGGGTGGGAAGGAGGAAAGGAAGAATTTGAACCCAAGGTCTAAATCTTTAGTTCAGGTTTGGACTAAGGAAGGGGAAAGGAGAGGGCAGACCCTGGCCTTCTGGAAAGGCCAAGTAAACTGTGCACCTTCCCCTCAAAACAGGGGAAAAGGCACTGGATCTGTCCCTGGAGCCCCTGGGTTCCCAGCCGAGCTTGGCTGGCTGTGTGACTGTGGCTAAGTCCCTTTCCTTGATTTTCTCCCCTGTCAGAGGTTTCTGACGACCTCCCAGGGCCCTTCCCGGTGAAGGTGGCCTCAGCACCTGCCCGCAGGTGCTCCCTAGCCTCCCCTCGAGTTGAGCCCCCGCTGAGCGTCAAGGAAGGGCGAATCGACAGCAAAGTCAGCGTGGCTGCCACATCCATTTACCCTGACAGCTAGCAATTACACCGTGTGATAGCGAGATTACTCCAAATGCATTTATTACAGGGGCTAGGAGCAAGAGACTTATTTACTGGCAAATCCATACTCATTACAAGACTCAGCCTACCCTGGACTGAAAACAGCTCAAGTGAGACAAATAATTACCACGTCCTTCCCGCGCTGCGGCTGCTTTCAGGTACTTGGCAGAAGGCTGAGGGGTGGGCAGTGGAGGAGGGAATGAGGCCTTTTTTCATTAAGAAAAATGGAGAGAGGTTGGGGTACCTCCTGCCCCCTACACGTCCGTACACCTGAGATCTGGGCTGCACTGGGGGACCCTTAGGCTGCGAGTTCAAGCCCTCCTCTCCCAGGGTCAGAAGGCTGGCTGCCCTCAGGATCATGCAAATGCGACTGGGCTGGGGTCTGGTTGCCAAGTGGGCCATCCTGTGCTAGGACAGGGTGCTGTGGGGGATGGGACTGGAGCACTTCTCTCCTAATCCCCCCACAACCCCGAGGAGAGGGGAGGGGAAGGGTTCTCCCTCTTATTGTACCTGCTGGAGGTGAGCTGTGCTCATGGTCATAGGTCATACCGGTGGTGTTTCTGAGGTCATAGATGTGTGGCTGGAAAGAACCTTAGAGATCATTTGGGCCAACTCCTTCTTTTACAGATTGGGAAACTGAAGCCCAGAGTGCTTGGCACTTGTTGTGGGCATCATGAATGCTCATGAGTCATTCTAAGCCCAGAATTCCTTCCACCAGGGTCATGCTATGTTGGGAGGGGCAGGATTCGAACCCTGGCCTCTCACAATCACTGACTTAGTCATCTGTTTGCTTGGAGGCCTCTTTAGAGCCAAAGAGGAAGATGCTATATGGATGTCCCTGATTCCAAGCAAAGAGGGAGCCTCAGAGCTCCCAGAACACTTAGGCCCCACCATGAGAAGTGACTTATCTAGGGTGATGTCAGTGCTGGAAGCAGGACCATGTGCCTAGGTCCCCAGGCCCAGCAGTCAGCCCGGGAAGAGGCTGGCTGAATTCCTGGAAGGGATGGAGGTCGTCCCCTCACCCCCGGGTCCCATGTCATGCCCTCTGCCCTGGCTGGCACCCTCTTTCCATCTCCTGCCCTTCCCCCTCGTACCCCAGGTGCCCACTATCAATCCTGGGGGAGGGGAGGCTGTCACAGCCCTTGAAATGTGGCTCTGCCTCCCCAGCTCCCACCCGTGTGCCCGCTGGGCAGATCCTGGCAGCAGCCACAGCCTTGGTGCCTTAAATATTCATTCACTTGACAGAACGCTAATTAAACAAAGTAAGGTGCATTATTACTTGATTAAATTTTTTATTGGCAGTTTAATTGGTCTGTTGGTTGCCCCCTGGGGAGTTGTGTGGCCCCACTGGTGCAGGGGGGGGGAAGGACTGGGGCCTTGGGTGGCTTGGTTAGTCTTGGAGGACCCTGGTCCCTGCTCGTCCTTCCTCTTCCTCTCCATGTCCAACCCCCCAGACCCTAGCAGCCTTAGCCATGGGGGGCTTCATTGGGCTCTGGAGAACAGTCAGGGCGTCTCTACCCTCTCCCTCTTGGGCATCTTCAGAGGGCCCCATCCTTTCCCCTCCCACCTCCCAGGAAGCTTTCACTCCAAGATAAAGCTGGTGGTGTCTCCTCCAGAAAGCTGGCCCACAGTGTGCCTTGTCTGGGCCAGTCCCAAGACGCCTTCTCAGGCCAGCTTGAGCTGCTTCTTCAGCCCTCTTAGACCTTATGACTCTCCTAAGCTCAGTGTTATAACCCATCCCCACACCTTTGGAGTAGAACGGAACTGGTGTCAATTAAGTGCCTACTGTGTGCCTGGACCTAGGCTAATCACTTTACAGATGTTATCTCCTTTAATGCTCACAGCAACTCCATGAGGGAGGGGCCATGACCCCCATTTTGCAGTTGAGGAAACTGAGGAAAGGGAGATCTGCCCAGGGTCACCCAGCTAGTGAGTGTCTATGGCTGGATTTGAACACAGGCCTTCTCGACTCTGTCTTCTTCATCTCAAGGTTCTTACTTCAAGAAATAGGAAGAGCCCCAAGGACATTGTTGGTGGAGCTAGAGGTTGTTCTAGTTCAGGGGTGGGGAGCCTGCAGCCTCAAGGCCACATATGGCCTCAGGTGCAGCCTTTTCGCTGAGGCCATGTTTCTGGAACAGATCCTTTTATGAAGGGGATTTGTTCTGTGAGGTTTGGATTCACCACCCTCAGAACTAAATTGGAACTTTGTCCCTAAACTCAATCTCACCCAGAGGTGAGATTTCAGGAAATGTAAGAGTGAGGGTGAGGCCCCGCCTGTGCCCACATACTACCAGGAGCATTTGTGTGGCAGAAAGACCCCTCGAGCATGGCGGCGGGGGGGGGGGGACATCCACCCAATTGTGAGTGGGAGTGGGTGTGTGAATGGGATAGGTGTGGCAGGTGCCACAGTGAGTCCAGCGGTGTTGGGAAGCAGGCAGGAGGGATCTACCCCTACTAAGGGCCCTAGCTGGCTGTGTAACTTTGGACAAGTGCCTTTCCTTCTCCCTGTTGCACAAGGGAGGGGCTGATCTTGAGGCCATCAGAACCTGTCAGCTCTCAGGCTTGGGATCCCCCATTTTTGAGTGCTCTGGAGACAGGCCTCTGGGCTCTGGCCCCCTTCTTCACTAAACATGGGGTAATGGGTAGAGTACCATGATCAGGGTTCAGACCCAGAATGTGGACCTGAATCTGAGTGTCCTCCCTGTGCTCCACCCCCTTGGGCCCTGGATCCTGCCCAGGTAGCCACATCATTTGGTCAGAGAGCCTTCCCTGGCCCATTTGGATGGCTCCTGGCTGGAGGGTGGCCTGGTGAACAGCTCGACGGCCATAGCCTCTCCTCCTCTTGCCTTTAGAGGTGGTCCCTCCCTTCCTCTGTGGTGCTCCAGGGACCTTGGCCATGTGGGAGGGTCTCACCCTTGGGCCTCCTTGGCCCCTCTCAGGGTCTCAGCCCCAGGCCTGAGCAGGAGAGCATCTGCGGGTGTTTCTGGTGGGTCGCGGCCACCAGCCCTGATCATTGTGGGCTGTTAACAGTGCCAGATGCTCTGAGGATGAATCCCCTGGTGGGCTGGCCTAGCCAACGTATGTCTCAGGAACGTGATTACTGGGGGCTGGAGAAGGGATCTCATCTATTATGAGAATAGCCTTATAATGGGCTTTCAGTTGTACTTAATGTAGTCAAATATTCGCAGATTACAATGAGGTTATTAGATTGTTCAGATTTATACAGAACTGGAGCTTCTGGGGGGGAGGGGGTGGTGGGTCTCAGCATGTCTGAGTGGGAGAGGGGGTGACACTGCTACTGGCTCCCTGTGATCTTGGGCAAGCCTCTGTTTCTGTATCTGTAGAATGAGGAGGGCCCTCTCCTCAGCTCTAAACCTTGGAGCCTGTGAATCCCAAGACACTTCTAGAGTGCTAGTCCCCTCTCAGAAGGGCCCTTCAGTGGACCCTTGGCCTGACCCTCTCCCTTGGCCCCCTGGGACTCTCCCCCACTGTTCCTTCCTGAGTCCCCTTTCCATGTGCCCAAGCCTTTCTCGATGCTGTAGACCTGCTCTGCCACCTGGCCTTGGCCCTGGGTGCTACAGTGGAGGGGAGTGCTCTTACCCGCTGCCCTCCTGGGGTCCGCAGTGAGCATGGCATCGTGGGGCGGGCTCCATCCCCAGCTGCTGCGTTCAGACTTTGGCAAGCACTTGTCCGTCCTCCTACTCAGTCTGACCACATGAGGTGGGGGGGAGCAGCCTCTATGGCTGTGTCTTTCCAGGATTCTCTCTAGTAAAGATTCCTGATGCCCCAGATATGCTGTCTCCCATCCTGACACCTCACTCCCTCCTGCTGGCCTCCCTGCTACTTCCTGTACTCCATCTCCCATTTCCAGGCCTTTGTACATGGGGGCTCCCTGCCTCCTCATCTCTGCCTGGGCCAGTGGCAAGCTGTTCCTTCTTCCTCCTCTCTCCCCCACGTTTCTGCTCTGTCTTGTAAGTGTTTGCTGGTGACTTCTTGCTGGTGCATGGTTCTTCCCAGTATGATGTACTTCAGGACAGGCCTCCTTTGTTTTTGCCTCTGTATCCCTACAAGCTCGCACAGGTCAACAGGCATTTATTAAGTGCCTACTGTGAGCTGGGCACTGCCGTAAGAGTTGGGGACACAGAGAAGGGCAGACCCAGCCCTTGGCCTGCCCTCAGGGAGTGCCTAGTCTGACAGGGACAGTGCGAACTGCGTGAATGGCCAGTGGCAACCTCCTCCTGGGGCCAGGGGAGAACCACTTCTTGGGGAAGGGGGTTTTCTGAAGCAGCAACTGAACACAAGGAGCTTGGGCAACTCTCATTCCACTGCTGTTTTACAGATAGGGAAACCGAGTCCAGTACAGCCATGATTTGAATCTTAGCAGGAAGGCACTAGCCCACACTAGTCCTCTGGGGCTAGTCCTTTCTTGACCCAAGCCCCTAGGCTGCCTGACACTCCCATAAGAGGTCCATCAACCTCCTTTGTAGTGGCGCATCCCCACGTTGCTTCTGTGCCCTGCCTTCCAGGAAGTTCTGGGACCAGACATGGGGCAGAGGGTCGCAATCAGGTGGCATGATTGTGCCTAGCATCCTCCTTATCACAGGGAAACAGGAGCAGAAGAGGGAGAGAGGGAGTAAGAGTATGGGTATGCCAGCTACCCCCTGGTAGGAATCCCCCACCCCCAAAAAGCTGTTTAATTAAAAATCAATTAATTAATTAATTAAAAAGCCTTAATTCATTAATAGCTGTAATTTAAAAGGTAGCCCTTGGATGGTGCCAGGGCTGCCCCACCCTGTTTCCCTTGCCCAGGGGCACAAATACCTCCTCAGTGGATGATGACCAAGCCTAGCCCACAGGGTCCCTGCTCCCCAGAAGCAGCAGTCATGGCACTGATAACGCAGGGGTGTGAGGCTATCTTCAGGTTTCCAAAGCACTTTGCAAACTCTCACTCATTTGAGCAGCTGTATGCCAGCGGTATTTTCACCATTTTACATTGAGGAAACTGAGGCATAGGGAGGGAGGGCTCTGACTTCCTCAAGTTGTATAGGTCATGAGCCCAAGAGACAAGATTCACAGCTTAAATCTCTGAGTGTGGAATCAGTATTCCCTGGACCATCCTCCCTTCTGGGGCCCCTGCATCCAAAACTGGATTTTTCACTGTCACTGTTTAACAGGAAAGACAGAGGTAGAACCTGCTTTTTTCTGGCTGTAAGGGGTTAATGATAAGAGCCTCCTGGGAGAAGGTGAGAAAGTGGTGTGGTTTAGACTCTGGGAGTGAGTTCAGGTTAGACCAGGACAGGCCCCTCCCAGCCCTGACATCCCCTGTTCTAAGGCCCCTCCCAGCCCTGACATCCCCTGTTCTAAGGCCCCTACCTGCTCTGACATTTCGCGTCCTAAACCAGACCTTCCTGGCTCTCTCTCATCCTAGATTCTCAGTGCTTCTCCACGTAAGGAAAGCCTTCTTAACAGTGAGATCTATCCAAAAGCTAGGTGGGCCACCCTGGTAGCTGGCCAGTGCCCCTCCCAGATGACCCTTTGTCAGTGATGTTGTGAGGGATCTCCTTCTCTGGCCATGGGCTCCCCTGGGCAGGCCCCCGGACAACAGGAGGGGCTTCTCACCCCATCCTGGGCGGGGGAGAGCCAAGAGGGGGCGCCTAACCTTCTCTGCCAGCTGTGCCCTGACTGCCTCCCGTGCCCTGACTGCCTCCCCTCTGACCTCTCCTGTCTTTCAGCGGCCAAGGCCTCTAATTTATATTCTGTCTGGGAGTGCCGTTTGGCCGAGTTAAGCGGGCAGAATGCAGAGGCCGCGTAATTAACAGCCCAGTGCATTAGGCAGGTTTCTGCTGTGAAAGGT
Source organism: Potorous gilbertii (assembly GCA_028658325.1). Classification (NCBI taxonomy): domain Eukaryota; kingdom Metazoa; phylum Chordata; class Mammalia; order Diprotodontia; family Potoroidae; genus Potorous; species Potorous gilbertii. Next base: position 258,487,027 of record CM053770.1, read on the forward strand.
TATCAGAGAGGGCGAATGGGCGGGAGAGCTTGGCACCCGGTGGTACTAGGCCTGGCTGTGGCATGGGAGGGAGTCGGGGGCTCAGGCCTAGCCCAGGTGAGGTGATGAGACACCCACCCTTCTGCAGGCCCTGAGTCAGGAGTGCTGAGAGTCCTTGAGGACCCGCTCCTGCCAGGGTCCACATTGGCACCTCTTCTGCCAGGGGTACCTGGAGCCGCCAAGGGCACTCCTGTGATCTCTTTGTGGCATTGGACAGAACCCCGGAAGTCATGTCTGAGCCTCAGTTTCCCCATCTGTATGCAGGGGTAATGCTAGCCCCTATCTCTCAGGAGCATGCTGTGCCAGCCTCCCAGGGCTCTAGAGGTACCAGCACTTAATTCCCATTATTTACAGAAGGCAGCCGTCTGCGGGGAGCTGGTGAGGGTCCCAATTTCCTAGCCTGCTCTGACATTGAAGTTGCTGTGGTGTGGGCAGAGCCTGCCTTCTTTTAGAAGCAGCATAAAACCCTGCAAAAAGCTGTCCCCAAACTCAGCCCCTGCTTCCTGTCCGACACCGGATGCACCCTGTGATGATGAGCCTCCACTGCAGGCAAGGCAGCACCAGGCCAGGAGACTGGCTGCACCTGGCGGGTGCTCCCGTCCTGCCTGCCCAGCCCATGCCTCTCCACTCCTGTACCTTCCATGGCTCCCAGTGCCTCAGGTGAGACCTCACTGGCTCCACTCACGAATTCTGTCCTGCCTTCCCCGCCCATTCTACATGTCATCCCCTGGCACCAGCGGCCTGTCCTTCCTGCCTCTCCATCTCATCCACATTGTCCTGGGGCTGCGAATAAACTCCCCTACAAATCTGCCCCTTGAACTTATGCTCCTTCTCAGGTCTCTACTGAAAAGGTTCTCTGACCACCCAGAGCTTCCAGAGCCACTGGCTCTCATTCATTCAGTTAGTGCTTGTGTGCATGGGCACACTGTGGACAAACATGAACTTTAATATCAGGGTGGCCACTGAGGGGAGTTGGGTGAGAGTAGGGGTCTGAATGAGGGTGGGTGCCCTGGTTGTGTGGGACATGTCAGGGAGGGGGCCCGGAGAGGAGGTGTGGGGGTATAAATCTAGCCTTTGGCAGAAAGGAAAGAAAGAGAGAAGGAAGGAAGGAAGGAAGGAAGGAAGGAAGGAAGGAAGGAAGGAAGGAAGGAAGGAAGGAGAGAAGGAAAGGAGGGAAGGAAGGAGGGAGAAGGAGGGCATTTGGAAAAAGAAAATTAATCCAGTTCTAGACAAGTCTGGGGGACATTCTGGTGGGAGACCACAGGCCACTGTCCATCAGGAAGAGCTAAGACTTGCCCGTTTGTTTCTTCTGGACTCTCTTGCTTGTGGGTCCCAGCTAGAGATGGGGCATGTGGCTGTGTTCACAACGGGTCTAACCAAACCAGTCTAGAAATGTGAGCAAATCCCGTCAATTTGAGCGGTGATCTCATGAGAGATCAAGGAAAGGATGCTGGTTGAGCGTTCCGTTTAGGGACTGGGGTGTCGTGGTTGTAAGGAAGGGGAAGGCAAGAGACTCTCTCTGTAGAGGACCTGACATTCCTGGTGTGGTGTGGCAATAGGCATGGAGATGGTGGCAAGGGGCACCTGTGTAGATCACGGTGGCTATCCCAAGGACACAGGTTGGCATGGGGGCCCGGGCAGGCCTGGGCAGGCCCCAGTCCCTCCTCCCCTCTCTCACTCACGTGGCAGATGGATAGCAGGGCTGCCAATGGAAGCAGCCAGAAGGAATTGTCAGCAGGCCTGCTAATGAGCCAGTTTAACAGGTCCTTTCAAGATTGAGGAGTGGGAAGGGAGGGGGAGGGGGAGAGGGGAAGGTGGTAACTAGATCTAATTGGATGAGCTGAACTAGTTAATTAGAGGGAAGATGCAGGAGGAGCCACATTAAAATTTCAGGCCTTTTTGGAGGCAGAATCAGCATTTCCAGGCTCAGGGTTAAGCCCCTGGTCCCACAAAGAGGGAGAGACAGAAAAATGGGAAGGGAACCAGCGTTATTAATCATCTCCTACATGCCAGGCGCCGCACTAATCAGGCAGGTTACAGAGATCATTTCACTGGCACTGACTGGGCAGGAATGCCCCTTTGGATGTCAGCAAGGGGCAAACCACCACAGTCATGGTCATGGGTGTGTGTCCCAGGATCAGCCCAGTGAGTGCCCAGGAGGCCTCCTGGGAGGACCCTCAGAGCAGAGCTAGGTATTGGCAGCTATGGGGCATCAGCCCAGTAAGTGCCCGGACAGGCTCTAGCCAGAGTAGATATGCCCTGTATGCCACCCTCCCTGCCATAGCTGCTCTGCCCATGCCCTTCCTTTCTTCCAGCTCAAGTCGATGCCCCTTCCTCTGGGGCCCTTCTTTCCTGGGCTCTTCCCTCTGGCCTCCCCTGCCACCCTTCAGGGAGCTTTTAGTGCTCTGATCTTATAATCCTGGGGATTATAACACAGTGCAGGCACACTGGAGACAATAAATGCTTGCTGACTGACAAATTGCTGTATGCTTTTTGAGGGCGGGAACAAGCGGCGGTATGGTACAGATGCTGCCTCCTTGGTCTGGGCCTCAGTTTACCTCTTTGTGCAATGGAGAGATTAGACAAGATGGCCTCCCAGGGCCCCTCCTGTTCCAAGTCTATGGTCCCTTTTTTATCCAAAAGGCTTAATCTCCCTCTGCCTAATATGTGCTTGCTTGTGTTCTTGGCTTCCCCCCACCAGGTGATGAACTCTCTAAGGCCATGAAACATGTCTCATCTAAAAGCCAACTCTTTCCCTGTCTCAGCACAAGTCTTCTGTTCACAGCAGGCGCTTACTAAATGCTCAGAAATACAATGAAATCATCAAATGAAACTGTTGTTGCCTTCCTCCCACTCCAAGATGCTTATACGCTCCCACCCTCATCTGCAGCAGAACTGGGGACACCAACTCATAGCCCTTCAATTTGCTCAGGTTCCTGAAGCCTGAACCTCTGTCACCAGTGATGGCGGCATGTGCCAGCAGAGCCCACGGTGCCCAGAATGAGACTGGGCATAGTGCCTCCTCCTTCTCCTCCCTGACGCCAGGGGGCCCCTGCAAGCACTGTTTCCTCTGTGGAGGCAGGTGGAGGCCCACCCAGTGACCCTGCCTGGGACCCAGAGGGGGGACATGGGCAAAATTCATGATTCCAAAAGTGAGGCACTTCTGGTGTTAGCTTGCGACCACAACGTTGGTTCCCCAGGCTCAGGACTGCCATCAGCGATGGAGCATGGTGGACCCAATGGGATGGCACATGGAAGGCTTCATCCATGAGTGAAGGCTGTTCTTGCCTCTACTGCTGCTGATACAACTGTTGTTGTAATGTCACCCTGCCCTAGGGTTTGCAAAGCACTTGACTCTCTATAATCCTGGGAGATAAAGGTGTCTACATAGTGCTTTCATGTCACTCTTACTAATGGGGCTAGTTGGTGTTTTTGTTATCCCATTTTACTGATAGGGCTACTGACACTCTAAGAGTTCAAGGATTCAATCCAATCTATCAATTGTTCCGTATTTATCAAGGCCTCATATCCCAGTGATGTCACCGACCCGTGATGTCACCAGCCCAAGTGATGTCACCTGTCCAAGTGATGTCACCGACCCAAGTGTTGTCACCAGCCCAAGTGATGTCACCCATCCAAGTGATGTCACCGACCCAAGGGATGTCACCAGTCCAAGTGATGTCACCCACCCCAGTGATGTCACCGACCCAAGTGATGTCACCAGCCCAAGTGATGTCACCCATCCAAGTGATGTCACCGACCTAAGTGATGTCACCAGCCCAAGTGATGTCACCCATCCAAGTGATGTCACCAGCCCAAGTGATGTCACCCATCCAAGTGATGTCACTGACCTAAGTGATGTCACCAGCCCAAGAGATGTCCTTGCCCCTTTTGGAAACCAAAGGACCACTCCTGTCACTAACAGCCTCTAGGCTCAAGTATGCATTCCTCCATTTGGCGGTCAAGCTCCTTCTTAGACTTCGCCTCTTTCTGGAGCTCGGTGGTCTGTGCCATGCTAGCCCACCCACCTTCCTCATGTAGGATTATCTCCCTGTGCGTGTCTTATCTATGCCTGTGTTTGCACGGCTGTCTTTCCCATTAGGAAGGAAGTTCTTAGAGGGCAGGATAGTTTTCACCTTGGCTACATGTTGCATAGTGATTGCAGTGCCTGGGAGGCCATGAGGCCTTGATAAATACGGAACAATTGATAGATTGGATTGAATCCTTGTGCCCGGGGAGAGCCTTAGGGGAAGCCCATGAGGGAGAGGAGGAGAATTGCTGTCATCCTCATTTTACTGGGGCCACTTGTTATTAATGTTAATCTAATTAATTATTTATAACTCAGTAAGCTCATTCTGCATGGTCTCTGCTCCGGGTCATTGCTGCCTGGCTTCTAAAGGGAAGACAGTGAGACTTGCTGTGCATCGTCCAGCAGCCCCTCCTCTGCTGGGCCCGGGCTCACTCTGTGGAAGTGGGTGGGGTTAGTGAGGGGGTGGGGGCTCTGAGCACCAGGAGGGAGGAGCAGCCCTGGAGTTTCCTGAAGGATCCTTGTACCCCCCCCATATTTGGTATTGGACCAGCCCCCTTAGCCGTGGCCTTAGACAAGTCGTACCCCTTTTCTGAACGGTCAATGATCATAGAGATTGTAGGCTTGTGAAACATGCAGTGATCGGAAGTCTGCCGATCCAAATTCTTCCAGAAGAGCTGGGAGGGACCTCAGAGGACGCCTAGTCCAGTCCTGTCACTTTACAGTTGGGGAAACTGAGGCTCGAAGAAGTGGAATTTGAGCTCAGCTCCTCTGATTCCAGAATTTCCTTATACCATTTTCAAGAGGCGGGGTGACATAGTAGAGAGGGTGCTGGGTTTGGAGCCAGGAGTCCGGCGCTTCTCCCTGACTCCTTTCAGGACCCTGGACTGGTCACCTGATGCCCCTTGAGACATTCTCTACAACTTTTCTACACAGGACAGTTCCCCACCCTGAGGACCTCACAGCTCATCTTTATGGTCTGGCTAAGAGTTAGGATGTGGGGCTTCTGAAGAGCTGTTCTTGAGGGTTAGGGGGTCCTGTTCTTGTCCCTTGCCTTCTGCTTTTTCCATACATCTCAACTCTGAGGCTTAGGAAGCATGTCCTGACTTCTGGCCTCCATTTGCCCCCTCCCCAGTGCCACAGATCTGGCTCCCAGGCCTTCTCTCTTGCAGGGGCTGCTGCTGCCCTGTGGACTGAGGAGAGGAAGAGACTGAGAGCAGCTTCCCTCTCCACCCCAAGATCTGCCCTCTCATGCCCCCCATTCCCTCCTTGGCAAGGGGAACAGGGCATCCTAACTGAGCCTGAAGGCTAAACAGGCCTCTTGCAGTCTTGAGGCCCAGACATCCTGTAGGCCCTGGTCAGATCAGAAGGTCAGGCCTTGGAGGACAGCAGGAGACAGGGGCTCTTTATAAGAGACCCCTCAGGCCACCTCTCCCACAAGGCCTGCCTGCCCCTGGGTCAGTACTACTTAAAGACTGCCCTCTGTCTGAGGGCCTGTCAGGGACTGGGACTCTGGGGCTCCCACAATGGGACCTTTGAGACGCTCCAGGCGGGAGCTCCATCAGAAGCTCCCCCCCTCACAAGGCTGTCCTGTGTGAGGCTTCCGTGGGCCCCCTGAGGGGGGCAACTGTGGGGGAGGGGGCCCAGCTTCCCTCTCACCCACTGGGAGGGAGGCAGCTGGAGGCTGCTGCAGCTCAGTGGCCTTGAGGCTGACCAGGGTCCTACACTTGAGACCCTCGGGAGGCCCCCACGGAGGGTACACAGAGACAAAACATACTCAGATTGAGCAGAAAGAAGCCCAGGGCAAAGGTCATCTTAGCTCATCTGTGTCCTTGGGGGAATGGGATTTGTGTTCTGTTCATGGAGCTGGGTGAGCATCCCCACAGGGAGACAGCAATTCCCGTTTAGCCAGCATTTCTGAATGAGGGGGACCCTCAGAACCCCTGTGACCTCATCTGTAAAATGGACCTGGGGCCTGGTGGGGGGAGCCAGGATGCCTTCTAGATCTGGAGACTTGGGACACTGAAAGCAGTTCCTTGGATATCTGAGTCAAGCCCAGCCTCCCTCCTGTGTCCCACTTTTTCAGATTCCTCTCCTGCCTGGGATTGGATGCACACACTTTCACTACTCAAGGTGCCTAGGATTGGGCTCTGTACTTTGGGTGGTAGCCAGGCTAGTGTGGTTGATAGTCTGGGGGTGAAGGGGAGACCCCCCCAAGACCCCCCTCCTTGTCACTGGCTGTTTCCCCTCACAGGAAAGGGGTACCTCCTGCTCCCTGAACCCCTCCCTGGAGCAGGTTCCCTTGATGGGCATGCTCTGGAGTGGACTCTCCAAACTGGCAGCCCTTTCTTCCTCCAGAATCCAGGCCACTGCTGCTGTGGCCTTGGTCTCTTTGTGTGAGAGGAAAATGGTCACAGAAATACCCTCATCTCAAATGCTGAGCTCCGCCAGAAAGAGCTCTCAGAGAAGCAGGTGTGATTAGCGGTTCGGGGCTGCAGGCCCAGAGATGGGGGGAAGGGAGCTGGCTGGGACCCTGGAGAGGAAGAATAGAGTTGCCCTACCAGTGGGGACCAGAGGGAGGATCCCCTCATGGAAGGACATTGGATTATTGCTGACTCTTTGGTCACAGGGCATCCTGAAACACTTAGGACCAAAGGACATATACCTCCTTATGTCACTGAATCCAGCCTTGGTGTTTTACAGTTGAGTAAAGTGAAGCCAAAGCCAAGGGATGGGACTTTCTTTGCCAAGTCGCTAGAACAATATGGTGGCCAAGAAGCCTTAACTAGGCCTTGGGCTGCATCAGGAATGAGGTGGTGTCTGGGCTTGGCCTGGAAACCTTTGCAAGGGCCTTTAGCATGTGTCCCAGAAGAAGGGGCCAAGTGTGTCCAGACCCATGGGAAGTGCACCCCAGCCTCCCTAGTCCTCATCTTGCCAAGGATACTGATGTGCTAGCAGAGTGGGATGGCCAAAGGAAGAGAGGCTAAGGCAGTGACAGGCCCTGAGTCCTGGGCACTTAAAGGTCAAAGGTCAGTAGAAGGAACTTGGAATGTTTCCCTGACTGTCCTATAGCAGAAGGCTGGGCTGTGTTCTTGACCCCAGAGGATGGACCATGGAGCACCTGAGGGGCATGGCCAAGATGAAGCCAGACTTGAGGAGCTGTCCAGTAGGAGGGAGGGAGGACCCCTTCACTGGCAGGCTTCACCCAGAGTCTAGGTGACCCCTTGCTCTAGGCAGGATTATTTGGGTGTGTAGCATAGCTACTGAGCTTTCTTCCATCCTGAGATTCCATGATGCCCATGGTCATTCCTAGACCTCAGCATGGTCCCCAGCCCCTCAGGCTCCCTATGCCCACCTGGCCTCCTGAAAAGGACATCTTCTCTCCATCTTTTTCTGAGCTTTTCTCCAATCTGGGCTGAGCTCCTGGGCCCTGGCTGGATCCTGGAACGGTTGCTTGGCCCCTCCTCATCCTGGCCAGGCTAAGTGGCACTTCCCCAGCTCTTCCCTGAGCCCAGGTGCCTGGGTCTCTGGGTCCCAACTCCTAAGGACCTGAAAGCCTTTGCTCTCCCCTGCCAGGGCCTCTGCCTCCTGCCTGGCTGCCCGGATTCCCTCCGGGGCTTCCATTCTTTGGAACCCAGAGACCTTGTCTTTCCTGGATCAGTCAGAGTGTCATATGCCATGCCCATTAAACAGTTACACATGTACTCTAAAGACATCCCCACAGGAGCAGAGCTGCCCAGCTGGAACAGACCCTTCAGGCCAATCCGCTCCAGCCCCATCTCTGCAGAGCAGGAGAGTGGAGAAAGCCCTGGGCTTGGAGTCAGAGAGACTTGAGTGTGAATCCTGCCTTAGACATTTATCAGTTCTGGCACCCTGGGCAAGTCACTTAAAGCCCTCTCTTGGCCTCGGTTTCCTTATCTGTAAAATGGGACAATTCCTAATTCCTCCCCCCCATTATTGTGAGGATCAAGAAATATTTGTAAAGCACTTTCAAAGCTTAGGATGCCATGTCAATGCTCATCATCATCATCGTTAAAATTCCCAAGGGTGACAGATAGTAGTGGACGGAGCTGGGATGAGTTATGTAGCCTTAAAGTCAGAAAGGCCTGGGATTGACATCTGCCTCAGATCCTTACTAACTGTATAACCCTGGGCCAGTCACTTAAGTTCTGGGCCTCCTTTTCCTCATCTACAAAAACTGTGATCCTAATTCACTTTCATCTAATAAGTGGTATCCAGGCTGAGGGGAAGGAGGGAAGAGCCAGGTGGCTCCTGCCCTGAGGGATCCTTTTTTCAGTTGTCCCCCCTAAGAGGCTCCAGGCCCTGACAGAAAATGATTGGGGCTGGCCCCTACCCGAGCATACAGTTGCTGTCATAACCCAGCTGTTCCCTGGACATTGGAGTCCCACCCTGGTATCTGGCGTCTGTCTAGCACTCCAGCAGGGAGTCCTTCCTCATGTCCAGCCCAAATTCCTGATGCTGCCATATTAGTTTGCTCTTACTGGCCTGGGGTGTCTTTGGGCCTAGACAGACTCTAAGGTAGGTAGTGTTTGGGGGGCCCTTTTGGCTCTGATCAAGGCTCCCCTGGAGCCCTATCTTTCCCAGACCAGCCCTCCCCTCCTGTCCTGCTGAATGCCCCATCTCTGCAACAGGTATGGGACCTCACAGAGGTACATATTCCCTCTAGCGATAGAGATCACCACTCATCCCTGCGCACCCATTCCCATGGGACTCTGCTCTAAGACTTTCCATTAAATTGGCACAGTGCCCCTAAGAGGCTGGGTATCTCCTCACCTTTTCTTGGTACTGGGAGGGGGCGTTACTAGGAAGGTGCGTGGGCTGCCCTGATTCTTGCCCCTGAGTTGGCTCATTGACCCTCAGAGTACAGGATCCAAGATACGTCTGCCCCATGCATTTTGTCCTTTGCTGTCTTGCCCACCCTAAATTGGGTTCCAGGCTCTGTCTCCCTGGCAGGTTTTTGGGTAGAATGGGGGTTATGTGTATGTGTGTGTATATTTCACACACACACACACACACACACACACACATATATATATATATATATATATACTTACATATATATATATATACATATATATATTTACATATATATACTTACATATTTTTATATGTATATATATATATATTTATATATGCATAGCAACAGGGGAGGCAAGTTTTTTCTTCCTAGGATACAGAAATTGGATGGATGCTTTGAGACCATATATTCAGCTCAGAAATGGAAGCCATGGGTGGAAGCCTTCCCCATAGAGACCTGTCCGGCTCCTCTCTTCCCCAGACTGTTTCCAGCCTGGGACCCCTCCCTCTCAGCTCCTCACTTGTATTTCAATCTTGCCAAGGATGCCATCCATCAAAAGCCACATGGATATTTTCAGGAAACAGCCTGACATCCTGGTAAGTGATTGGAGGTGGCTGCCTGAGCCGGCACTTCCTAGGGATGATTCAGGCCTGATGCTTTCTTTCTCTTTCTTTGACTTTGTGCCAAGCCCAGGTAGAGACCATTAGTCAAGCGTTGGCATGGCTGGAATGGCCTCTGATCATGGCCCTGTGGCACTTACACAGTTGACCTGGCTAACCCACAGAGGGTGCAAGTGGCAGAGCCCAGGTGGGATGTCCCTGGCACGTGGGTGGCAGAGGCCTCATGGGGGCTGTGGCAGGGCTGCCCTGGAGCTGGCTGTTGGTCAGAGCCCAAGCATCCATACTGAATCCAGCAATGGAGGCTTGTTGCCAGCCCCAGAGGGCTGTCACTGGCATCACCCCTCTCTGTTGGGCATGGTATCCTGGCTCCCTCTTTCTGTTCCACTTTTGGAGGATAGCACTGACCGTGTGTATAGGGTGGGAAGGGAATTTCATCTGACAGGGAAGGAAAAGGAAAGTCTGGAGAATAGGGTAGGTGGTGAAGGCTGCCCATGGACCTAATAGTGGTCAGGAACAGTTTGGGGAACAGTCGGGTGGCCAGTTAGGATGGGATGTCAGGTGAGGGACTGGAGTATATGGTATAAGACTGGAAACATCCCCAGGGCAGGCAAGTTGCCTGATGTAGCTGATGGTGGAAGGCCAAGGAGGACAGATTTTATTTGGGAGCCAGTGGGGAATCACGAAAGCCTTTTGAGTGAGGGAGTCACGGGGTCAGATCTATGCCTTGGGAGGATGATTCTGACCATTTTTCAAAGAGAAGGCGCCTGGAAGGAGGTAGACCATACTTTAGGAGGCCTGGGGCTGGGGTCACAGTCACATTAAGAGTTAGAAGAGGGACCCTGAAAAGAGGTTTTTTAAAGGCAAGTTAACAAAGGCTTGGAAACCAACTGGCTATGGGTCCAGTAATTGAGGGGAGGAGTCAAAAGGAACATGGGGGCCTGGAAAGCTGGGGTGCCCTGCCGGGAAACAAGGGCTCTGGAAGACAGAAGGAGTGGTTTTAGAAGGAAAGGTGACAAGTTCAGATTCAGACATACCAAACTGGAGATGCCAACAGGGCATCCCAGTCTAGATGACTAGCACAAGGAAACTGAGGCCCAGAGTGGCGCCAGGACTTGCTCAGTCACGTGTCAGAGTCAGGATTCTTCCTCTCCACCTTAGTTTCCCCATCTGTCAAATGGGGATCACAAAAACTTAGCTTTCCTACTTTAAAGGGTAAAATGAGATCGTAAATACGAAAGCTGTGTGAAAAGTTGAGCATTCTCCAGATGTGAGGAATTTGCTTTGTTCTAGGCTGAGATGTGCTGGGGCTTGGACTTTGTCTTCTAAGGAACAGGTAACAACCAGAGCTTTAATGATACACAAAAATATAATCTTTTATATCTGACTCCCTTTTCTCCTGGTTTTGTGGAAATAGATGTGCCAGGGATCTGTGATTTCATCAGATAGATATGTAGTTGATGGATGATTAACTGATAAAGACAGATGGATGATGGATAGATGGATAGACAGATGGTAGATGAATAGACAGACGATTGATAAATGATAATGATAGATGGATGGATGGTTGGATAGATGGCTGGGTGAGGGGGCATTTGTAAGCATTTTGTCTGTATAAGGCCCTGTACTAACCACTGAGGATACTGATACCAACACGATATTCAGCCTCCTCCACTCTCCTTGAAGAAGGGGACACACACAGGGGAATGTGTCTATAAGATGGCATAGGAGCATAGCATGCAGGTGACTGGCAAGGCCCCAAAGGCTGCTCACAAAATGTCCAGTCCTCTGACTCTTAAAGTTCCAGCCTCTTTCTATCCTCCTCCATCTTTTCCTCCACTTTTCTTGCACGTCCCAGATGAGCTGCACCGAGCTTCCCTCGACTCCTCATCCAGGACCCTCCATCTCTATCTCTGTGGCTGCCTGGCCGGTGCCTCGTGCCTGAATGCTCCATCACCTCAGGGCTCCCTCCTGGAACTCTTGACTTCTCCCAAGACTCAGTGCCAGCACTGCCTTTTCCTTGGAACATTTCTTGATGAACCCATCTCCTAGGGCCCACTCCTCCAGAGCTCCTTGTATTTAGTCTGTGTATGTGTACATGTGCTTCCTCTGAGAGAGTGTAAGCCATTAAAAACGGGGATTGTCCATTTTTGTCTATCACCAGTTTGTAGAATGGTGGTGGGAACTTAGTGGGAGTCAGTTGATTGATGGAGGATGCCTATGGAGGGCCCCCTATGGGGAGCATGGACAAGGTGGGCATCCACGGGGGTCAGAATGGATTCAAATAGCCAAAGAAAAGAGGTTCTGTTTTACTGGGATCAGACGCAGAGTTGTCTGAGGGAGGCTCAGAAAATTTAAATGGTTCCCACGGTCACAGATACTAAACAGAGAAGGCAAGATTTGCCCCTGGGTCCACCTGGAATCCAATCTAGCCTCCTCCACCCAATAGGCCATGTGCTTCTCCCTGAAAGAAACTGTCTCAAATATAAAAATCTCATCCACAGTGGCACTCCTGGTGGAAACTAGGCTCCATACATGTCACCGTGGGAGACAACACAGTCTGAGGGTAGGAACTCACAATGAGAAGGCAGGATTCTGGAGCTGAGTTTCACATGTCTCCTGATCTCAGTTTCCCCATCTGTGAAATAGGTCTCATAACATGTGCCTTGCCTACCTCACAGGGCTAAAGGGATGGTAAGTGGATGCCCAAAGAGCTCAATTGAGCAGCACTTATTATCGATTTGAAGAGTGCTGCTTTGGGTAGAGTGTTGACCTTGAACCAGGAAGACCTGAGTTCAAATCCAGCCTCAGACACTTAGTATCTTTCCCCTTTGCTTCATTTTCCTCATCTGTAAAATGGGGATATAGTCATAGCCCGTGCCTCCCAGGGCTGTCCTAAGGATATGAGGTCTGCAGATACTGGTTCTGAGGGGAGTGGGGAGGGGTGTGCTCGATAGCAGCGGGGAGGCAGATTTGCTGAGGTTGGGGGTGGGGAAGAGGGGGCAGAATGAATGAGGCTGTGAAGCCTGGACTGGGCTGGACCAGGGATAATGGACACTTACCCTTCAGGACCCCTTGGCCCCAGGGCTGGGGGTTCTAAGCTGAGTGAGTTAAGTTCCTTCAGGGTAGGGTCTTTGCCCCCTCCTCCCCGCCCCCCTCCCCCAGCAAATATGCCTCCCCGCTG
>CM053770.1:258500212-258717253 GCA_028658325.1 Potorous gilbertii
CGCCCCCCTCCCCCAGCAAATATGCCTCCCCGCTGCTATCGAGCACATCCCTCCCCACTCCCCTCAGAACCAGTATCTGCAGACCTCATATCCTTAGGACAGCCCTGGGAGGCACGGGCTATGACTATATCCCCATTTTACAGATGAGGAAAATGAAGCAAAGGGGAAAGATACTAAGTGTCTGAGGCTGGATTTGAACTCAGGTCTTCCTGGTTCAAGGTCAACACTCTACCCAAAGCAGCACTCTTCAAATCGATATTGTGTTGCTCAATTGATCTCTCTGGGCATCCACTCACACCCCTTCAGCCCTGTGGGCAAAGAGGTTGGTTTAACTTGTATCCCCAGCTCCTGGCACACAATAGGCATCTGATAAATACTTGTTGCATCATCTTGAAATGAATGTGTAAGATAGGCCAATGCAGACACCCCCTCCCAGAGGGCATGATGACCCATTCCTAACAGTGAGAGGTCCCCCCAAGTCGTATGGACAGCATCAGGGAGTAGTGGGCTCCCCATCAGCAGAGGTATGCAAACAGAGTCTGGGTGACTGCTTGGGAATTCTAGGCCCTCCCAGGCCTGGACTCATCTCCCTACTCGCGATGAGGAAAATTCTCTGTCAAGCTTAAGGTGCTATTGAAACGTGAATTATTAATACCTTTCTTGTTAGTAGATGGTTCGGCTGAGGAGGGGCACCCAGCCAGCTGGTGCAGGTGCCCCAGCCCCATCCCTGCCAGTTCTACCCGTGTCTTGCCTTCCATCGTCCACCTGCCAAGAGCCGGGGGCCAGAACAGGACCCAGGAGAGGTGTTCCCCTTCATCTTAGGATGCGGCCGCCGGCCACAGCTCTGTCCCCTGGGACCCACCAACCCTGCTAGGCTCCACTAGATCGTGCCTCACGGGGCCAGCTGAGAGCTGGCTGAGAACACAGCAGTTATCTGGGCCCAAGAGAGACCTCATAGGAACAGACTGGATAGGGATCAGGCTGGGGCAGGCCGAGACAGGACAGAGTCCTGGGGAGAGAGGAGAGCATGGCCCACTCCCTGCCTCACCTTCAAGACCCCTAGTTCAACCCCTCATTTTACAGATGGGAAACTGAGACCCAGTGTTGGGATGTCGGAAAGACTTTCAGCAACTTCAAGAGCAGCCCCCCTTTCTCCTCCATTTAGTCTCTCCTATAACCATGCTGGCCATGCCCTCCACATAGTTGGTCATCCTTAGTCCCTCCCAAGGGGTTTCTGGAAAGGACCAGAGGAGTAGCCTCAGGGACCAGGGCTTCCTTCCTCAACCAGCTGGTCACTCTCTTCCTCCAACACCTTCTGTTACCTCTAGAGCAAACCCCCACCACTTAGCCCAAAGGCCTCCCCAGCCTTCCTGGCCTGACAGGATTTCATCCCATATTTTCCCATCCCACAGCCCTCCGCCATGTCTAGAGCACCCTCCCCCCTCCTCCTTGTCTTGGCTCCAAGCCTTTCTGTCAGCTATGGATGAAGGCGCTCTCTCTCCTCCTCTCTCATGTCCCTCGTCTCTCATCAGCTTTGTCCGCATCACACTCTCCCTCACGCTTACCCGTGTACCTGTCATCTCCCCTCCAGACACACCAGCTAAGCACAAATCAGAAACAATCAAAGTCAGAAGCTGACTCCCCTTTGACAAGCCCTGCTGAAGAGGTAGGAAAGCAGTTGGTGAACAACTGGGGCAGGCCAGTAGTGTGCTGCTGTTAGTTCAGAATACACACACGCACACACACACACACACACATACATGACCTAAATATAAAAGGTCACTTCATTTAAAAAAAATAGAGAAAAAAATGCAAGGAGCTCATTCCACGATAGTGGTTGGGGGAGAATTCTCAACCAACCCAGGGTGAGAGGTGTTTGCAAAAGATCAAAGGGACAGTTTCGATGACATAGTATTAAAATGCTTCTGTATAAACAAAATCAATGCAGCTAAGATAAGAAGAAAAACTGTCAATTGGGAAAAAGGCCTTTCATCCTTTCTCTTGCAAGCATAATGTAGGTTACAGAAATAGGAATGGTTTCATTTTTCATTTGATGTACTGGGCAGCACATAGTAGGTGCTTCATAAATATTTATTGACTTAAGCCCGATGGAACTTTCACACACACACACACACACACACACACACACACACACACACACACACACACACAGATATTTCCTCCACCTTTTCTGTTCCAGAAGAGAGCACCTCAACACCTATCCCTCACATTTGAGAATGGGGGTGGGGAGAGAGACAGAAAAAGGAAGGAAGGGAAGTTAGGAAGAAACAGCTCTTGGCCCGGCCTTGCACAAACGCATCTAAGTGAATAGTGAAATTTCAGTTTTCTCTCTGTCTTTCACCTCCTTTCCCTTCCACAAATAAATTATCAACATGACCAGGTCCCAGTGGAGCTGAGCCTATCACACTGAACAATGAAAACCCTTTTAATAGGATTTAAAGGGCTGGAAGTCGAAGCCCCCCTGGCTCTCCCCTAACAGAGATTGCTGTGTCTCCTAGAAGCTGGAGTGAATGACTCCAGTCAGCCACACTCCATCATCTCTCTCTTTGCATCAATTCTCAACGAGCTGAGGTGGGCTCCCTCCCTCAACTCCTGCTCCCTTTCTTGCTGGTTTCTCTCCTGGCACAGAGAGTGGCATAAGGCTCCAGCTCCAGGTCAGCTCTGTAATGTCACTGGCCTCAAAACCCAGCTGGGGGAGAAGAGACAGGAACCAGGGAGGTCGTTTTTACATTTTACAAAAGAGGAAACTGAGTCCCAGATGAAGAAGATTTGCCCATGGCCACACAGTCAGTAAGCTGCAGAGCAGGGATGGAAATTTAGGTTTTTCTGATGCAAATTCTCTTTCCCTTACAACGTATCCCCCAGAGTGTCCCACTAGGTAGACATGACCTTCCCATTCTATCCCAGCTCACTTCTCTGCTCCGCATTCAAAGAAGGAAAGAATTAAGGAGGAGAAGAAGAAAGGGACTAGGGAAGGAGTAAAAGGGGTGGATAAAGGAAGGAGAAGAATTGGAGAAGGGAGGGGATGAAGAGAGAAGAAAAAGGAGAGAGGGAAAGAAGGAAAGGGAGAGAAGGAAGGAAGAAGGGAGGGAAAGAAGGAAAGAGAGAAGAAAGGAAGGAAAGGAGGGAGAGAAGGAAGGAAGAGAAAGAAAGGAAAAAAAGGAGAAGAGGAGAGAGAAAATGTTGGTTGGGCAAGCTGACCACCCCCTGTCCTGGTCAGAACCAATGATCAAAGACTAACGTGGCCTGGAGGGGAGTGTCCCCTCACCCCAGCCCTCTCACGCTCTTCCCCCTAAGGGACAGATTCCCACACTCCATCCTTTACCCATTCAGCAAACATTTATTAAATGCCTACTGTGTGTGAGCTGAGGCACATGGGAAGCATTTCTGCAGTGGAACAACAGCTCAAAGGAGCCTGCCCGCGCTGGGCTGGGCACAGGCATGGGCACAGCCTGGGATGTCCTTGGTCCTAGGGCATGGGGAGCCCCAGTCTCCTTCCCTATCCTAATATCCTAATCCAAGGCTGGCAGCCCAATGTCCCAGGGTCCCAGGCAACCCCTCCCTGGTCCTGCTCTGGCTGCAGGAGGGAGAAAGGAGAATATCCAAATAAATTAATCCTTGCTAATAGTCTCGCTAGCTAATGAGTTACCCAGTTAATGGGCTGTCCCTTCCAGGTAGCATAAAGCTTTAACCTAGTTAAAATACAGGGCTCCCCAAGGAATAACTAAGGTCTAGAAGATCCAGACTTGCAGCAGGTGGGGGGTAGGCAGGCTGAGGGCCCCCAGGAACTCCTTGGATTACTCTTCGGGGGTGCTGCCATCCCAGAGGGATTGGGAGAACACCTCCCCTAAAGAGAGTCTGACCTGGCCCAGTTAGGTTGAGAGAAGCATCTCAGAGATGCTGCTGGAGTCAGAGGTCCTGGGTTCAAGTCCCAGCTTGTCTTTTGGGCAGTGCATTCACTTCCCTGGGCCTGAGTTTCTCCTTCCAGCTGTAGAACTAGGATCCCAGGTTCCAAGCACCTATCCATCACTGCCTGGACTCCCCAGAACCGCAGGAGGCCAGAACCAGGAAAAGGTAGAGCTTGATCAGTCCCACCCACTCAAATCAGTTCAGAAGCACATGTGGCCTAGAATTGTGCTCAGCCCCAGGCTCCAGGGACCAGAAAGGAGACCATTCTGGCCCTTGGGGAACTGTGTAGAGAAAGGAAGGGATTGGTCCGGGGTGATCCTGCAAGTAGGTGGCCAAGGTGGGACTCGAACCCAGATCATCCAGCTGTCTCCAGGACTTCTCACTACCTGGAGAGTCAAATCCCCGTTCCCTCAGATGGACATTCCAGGCCCCCCGCCAGCCCCTTTCCAGGTCTCTCCTCTCCTGCCTTCCTTGACCTGCTCCCTCCATCAGGAAGCTTCTCCTCCCCGCTCTCCCCTAGACTTAGCCAAAGAAAGTCCCAGAGTGTCCATCAGATTCATGTTTTTCATTGTACTGATGGGTAAACCGAGGCATCATGCGAACCTAGAACTAAAGCAGGAAGGGACTCCAAAGTCTGAGGCAGCTAGGGATGAACACCACACCTAGAGTCAGGAGGACCTGAGCTTGAATCGTTCCCAAAACATTTCATTGCTGCCTGCCTCAGTTTCCTCATCTGCAAAATGGAAATGATAATACTTTCCTCCAAGGGTTTGTCATTAGGATCAAATGAGTTATTTTTATAATTGTTGTATTTGCAATTATAATTTTTTTTAAATGGCCTATATTTGTAGAGTGCTTTGCAAACCTTGAGTCACTGCGTAAATGACATCATCATCGCCATCGTCATCATCATGTACCCTACGATGTACAGAAAGAGGAAACTGAGGCCCAGGGAGGTTCAATGACTCATCCAAGGTCACACAGGCAGTAGAAGGAGCAGAGCTAGAGTCTGGACATTCAGGGCCCTTTCCGTTGTCCCTCCCTGACCCTGAGGACAAGGATGGTTACTCAGCCCATCGCAGGCCTTGTCCTGGAGCCAGGAGGATCAGGCTGTGTTCCTTACTGGCCGTGTGGCCTTGGGTCAGTCATCTCCCTCTGGCATCAGCTTGGGCCATAGGTGGGGCTTGTACATGAGGCACTCTTCTTGGAAGTTCTGTCATCTGACAGGAGAGGAAACTGAGGTCTAGCCAGGTTAAGTCCAACGTCACAGAGGCAGGAAGGCGCCGAGGGAAGATTGGACCCTTTGTTGCTGCTTTATGTGCTGTTAGGTAAGGACCTGTAATTCTCTGTTAGGAGTGCACAAAGGGATCTTGGGTCTAAAGCTCTCAGGCCATCTCTCTACCCCATTTTACAGAAGAGGAAACTGAAACTCAAAGGGGGCTCTTTTGGAAATGACTTGCCCAAGGTCACAGAAGCAGGACCCAGATCCTCAGACCCCAGAGATAGCTCTCTGTAGCCTAGCAATAGATGGTTCAGCTCAGGGAGGGGAGACTGAGGATGATGGAGGATTGTTTTGTATCTACATCCTCTGGGCAACCCCCTACCCAGTGGGGGTGGAGGAGAGTGACCCAAAACATCATCCTGACTGCCCAGCCGCCCCTTTGAAGGTCCTGCCAGCCTGGGCCCGGCCCTCTTGAGGGGGTCAGAGGTTAAGCCTCTCACAAATTCCCAAAGCTTTGCTCTTTGAGTGGGGGGCCTGCCGCTGCACTGGCTTCCTTTCATGTCTTGCCCTCCTGGGCCCAACCTCAGGAGGCCCAAAGGGGTCGGATGACTGCTGCCTGTGGGGAGGGGACAGTCAGGCTGAGTCCCCCCACTTCTCATGCTGGGCGTCTCCTCCCCCACCTAGGGGGCTGGGAGGGGATGATCCAAAGAGAGCAAATTAATGGTAATGAAAAAACCAGACCCTGCTGTTTATGGAGCGCTTGAGGACTTACAGAATGTGACCATGAGCCACCCCCCTCTTCAGGTCAGTCAGCCTTGGTTTCTCACCCTGTAGAGTGAAGGCCTTGGACAACTCCCTTAAGCTTTGACCCTGTGATCCTGGCCCCTTGGATTATCCCAACGCTGGGCTGTGTGCCTGGGGATACAAGTGCAAAGGATGAAGCAACCCCTTCCCTCAGCCCCATGGCCATGTCCTTGGCCGGAGCCCACCCCAGGACACCCAGGCCGGAAAAGGCAGAGCAGGAGTCTACCCCCAGTCCAAAGAGAAAGCTTTCATGTTTTTCGTTGTGCCTGGATGAGTGGGCACCACACCAAGTCCCAGAGATTCCAAAGTCAGACCACCAGGGACCCTCTTGCCTTGTCACACAGAGGAAAAGATTATGCCTTTGGAAAACCGACCTTAGAGGCATTCTGAACACCTAGGCTCCACAGCAGCTAGTGAGCTGTGCTGAGTCAAGAAGGCCTGGGTTCAAATCCTACCTTAGACGGTTAATAGCTGTGTGACCTTGGGCAAGTCACAGCCTTTCTGGGCTTTTTCCTCATCTGTAAAATGGGGAAAATAATCAGATGGTGGTGAGCAGCGAAGGGACAGTGGAAAGAGCACTGAACTTGGGAGTCCGGGAGATCCATGGGCAAAGCCTGTCTCAAGTGTTTCATAGCTGGGTGATCCTTCCTGCCTCAGTTTCCTTTTCTGTAAAATTGGAGTCATAACCATCACCTGCCTCACAAGGTTCAGATGAGGTAACATGGGCAAAGTGCCTTTACAGACATGAAAATTCTGTGTCAGCATTCCCCTCTGGAGTCCCAGTGTGACTGCTTATCTCGGGTCAGGCATTCTGGGCCTCAGCATCCCCATCTGTAAAATGAGAGGGTTGGCCTCTAGCCCTGTTCTGTCTCTCAGAGCCTTTGTGTCCTCATCTGTCTAATGGGGCCTCATTGGGAGAGCAGAGGGAGCTGGGATGAGCCCCTTTGTCAGTCCCTGGGTAGCCTGAGTTGGGGGGCACTTATCTCTGCTCCCCCATCCCCCAAGGGCCCAGGGCTGGGGGAGGGGTAGGCGGCATGTAGACTCGACAGGCAAGATTTCTGACAGGAGTAATTTGCTCTGGGAGATAATGCCTTTTCTCCTCTCAGAAGTCGCTGCTTTTTTCTTGTCTCACCCCCCCTTCTTTTACAGTTTGCTAAATCTGTTGCAATCTGGTGCCAGAGATTAATTCAGGCAGAAGGAGGGAAAAGGGGGGTTGGGGAAAATGCCATGAAGCTGTTTCTTAAAAGCCACGGAGGCAGAAATAGCCAGGATTAGCACCCCGGTGACCCCAGTTTTAATTAAATCCAAAACCAGCCTGAAAATAACCCAGAACAGCTGACTCTCCCCTCGTCTCTGAAGCCAGAGCAGCTGCCCGGGCAGGCGGGCCTGGCAAAGGTCAGCAGCCTGGTACCCAGAGGCCTTGCCAACTAGGAGGAGGCTTAGTGGGCAGAGCTGTGGACTGCACGTAAGGGAGACCTGGGTGCGAATCCCACCTGGGACCTATTCCAGATGAGTGGCCTCTGACAAGTCACTTAATCCCACTTTGCCTCAGTTTCCTCTTGTGTAAAATGGAAATGATAACAGTGTCTGTCCCCACCCCCCATTGTTAGGATGGCCGAATGAGATAATAGATGTAAGATGTACAAATCTTAATGTGATCGACGAAAACTGGCTGCTGTTTCCTGTTACTGGAAGCTGCCATGTGAGACCATCATCTCAGGATTCTAATCTCAGGTCTGGGAGGCCCACAGACAGCAGGGAGGGGACTGTGACCTCCAGAGCCCGGCTGCTTCCTCTGTCTGGTGACTTTGCTGGGGGAGAGGAGTTGGGGGGGTGGCTTTAGAAGTTTCTTAGAAGGCAGTTCCTTAGAACATTCCCCTGAGGAGACAGGATGGGACAGTGGTTAGCGTGCTGGCCTTGGGCTCAGACAGAGCTGCTTTATCTCTCTGCCCCAACACTGAGGGATCAGGGACACTGCTTTTCATGTCGGAGACTCAGTTTCCTCATCTGTAAAATCATGGTCATAATACCTGTAGGCCTTGCCAAGACCTAACAAACCTCAGAACTGTAGTCACATCGTTAGGGCTCCATACACTCACTTCCCAGCTCTTCCCCAGTCCTGATTTCCTCCTTGCCAAAACCCCATGCCACGTCTGCCCCCTGCCAGGTCTCTGAAGGCCTTGCCCAAGCTGTCTTTGTCCACTCTTGTGGCCTTGGCCCCAGAGTAGGGACTGGGAAGCTGGGCTGGCCCAAGCCCCTGGAGCATCCTTCAACAGAAGGCCCTGCTGGGCCTTCTCTGGGCTCTCCTTGGCTCCCCTTCAGCCTCTGCCAGCATGAGCTGACAAGAGACCCCTGACTTTGAGCATCCCTGGGGGGTATTGGACAGGGTGGGGGCAGGGCAGGCAGCCCACAGAGAGCCTCAGCATACCTTTCCCCATGCCCCCCACCTTCTGACCCACACAGCATGGTCCCTGCACTGAGACTCCCCCAATACACACAGTCACGCCTGAGAGCCCAGGACTCTCCTAGTAGTCACACACACACACACACACATACTTAAACACACATCTGAGAGCCCAGGACCCTCCTGGCAGACACACACACACACACACACACACACACACACACACTCACACACTTATACACTCACATCTGAGAGCCCAGAACTCTCCTGGCAGACACACACACACTCACACACACACACTCACATCTGAGAGCCCAGGACCCTTCTGGCAGACCTCCTGCCCCAGACCCTCTTGGAGTCCAAGCACAGCTGGGCAGAGAGAACCTGGGAATCCCTGCCCAGGCCCAATGGCCGGCTGGGAGGAGGCTGCCAGGGCTCCCATTCATCTTTCCCCAACTCAGGCGGCAGCTCTGAGGGGGAAGGGGAGCCAGGAAGGAGTTGGAGATGGAACAAACAAGGCCCGGCGGAGCAAAAACACAACTTGGATGAAATGACCCAATGATGGAGCCTGGTTACATCATCCCCTTTGAGCTGCTGGCCAGCTGCTGCTTCACTTGGGCATGGTGGGGGCAGGGGTAAACACACACACACACACACACACACACACACACACACACACACCAGCCAAGGCTCAGCATGGAGGGGCCCAGCTCTGGAGCTGGAAGGAGACTCGAAACACCATCTAGCGCAGCTCCCCCTTATTTTACAGACTGGGAAACTGAGGCTGGCCCAAGGTCATATAAGTTGAAAGAATCAGGGGTAGAATTCGAACTCAGAACTTGTGAGTATGTTCAATGTTCTTTCCTGGGTTTCTAGGCTAACGTTATCTTAGCACATCATGTGGACAGACAGACGCACACCACGCACAGGAGAATGAGAGCTCTGAGGGTGGGATGGTTTTCTTTGTCATCTTTCGGTTCCTGGCCCAGTACATTCTATAAATATTGATACCTCATATGAGAGCTGGCATTGTAGTCACTCCCTGAGTCTGCGGTCGTAGATTTGGAATGGGAAGGGAACTTGGTGACCATTTTGGAGGCCCTGGGGTCACCCTGGCTGAGCTGGGGTTCTGAGCTCAGAGTTCTAACCCCAAATCCAGTGTGAACCTCCCAACCATCCTGGGAGGTAGGTACTAGAGAGATCCTCGTCCCCATTTGCTGCGTGGGGAAACTGAGGCTCAGGATGTACCCTGACTTTCCCACAGTCCCAGGGGGATCCCCTACACAGACCATGTCTCCCTCACTTCCTGTCACTGGCCCTGTAGGGGCCTGGTCTCTGTAAAAACCACTCTTCCCTGAGTCAGGAATCCCTAACTGAGTTTCATAGGGGCAGGAAACAGGACCTGAAAGTCACAGATTGTCAGATCTAGGAGAGACCTTAGCAATAACCTCCTCCAGGGCCTGGGTTTTCCAGATGAGGAAACTGAGGTCCAGAGAGGGAGGGACTTCTCGAGTCACACAGCTGATAAGCATCTCCTCTCCCCCGGGGATATTTGATCCCAAGGCTGCTGCCCCTTGTACTGTATTGAATCCATCCGTAGCCAAGTCTACATTTTACTGCTCACAGTCTGGCCCTAGCCTCTTTTCCAGGCTTCTTACACCTTACTTCCAGCCAAGGACTCTGTGCTCTGACCAAACTGGCATTCCATCTCCTACTGCCATGCCTTTGCATGGGCTGTGCCCCATCCCTGGAGTGCTCTCCCTCTTCTGCCCTGCTTTTGGCTTTCTTCAGCACTGAACTCCAACACCCCCTCCTAAAACACACACACACACACACACACACACACACACATATACACACATGAGCACTTTTCGGATCCTTCTGCTGCAGCATCTCTCCTCTTTTGAGTCTCTCTGTGTACCCATGGATGGTCCTGGTGTCTACCCCGTTCTAATGTAAGTTCCTTGAGGGAAGAGACTTCATATTTTCTTTGTTTCCTCCACACTAATAGGTGCTTAATAAATGCTTGTTGCTTGATCAGGCACCTGCTGTATACAGGTCCTGATGCTCAGCAATCGAGTGACAGCAGTGAAAAACAAGCCATCTCCCACCCTCTGGCAGCTGACACTTTCCTAGGGTTGATAGGCATCAGGGCCTGGCTTCAGATTGGCCCCTTCCTACAGGAGTTCCTTTTTTGGGGCTTCAGTAAGTTGAACTGACTGACCTCCAGGGTCCCTTCTGGCTTGAAATCTAAGACATTCTACACAATGTGAATGACGAGATTTATTAAATCTGAGCGCTGGAAAAACCCAGGGAAAGAATAATGATAAAGGGGACGAGGAGTGAGCTCTCTGGAACTGGAGTCAGAAAAACCCCAAGCAAGCCCTTGGGCTGCTTTCAGCCTCAGTTCCCTCATCTGTAAAGCAAGGGATTTAGACTTACTGACCAGCTTTAAATTTATGAATAGAACAGACTTCCTTTCCCCTCCTGGCATAGAGGTGGGGAACCATGAAGTCAGAATAGGACATACATTGTCAGCCAAAGCCCACCAGAAAGACTGGCACTGCCACCCATTATCTAAGGTACCAGAAGAATGGGAGGGGCAACCCCCTCATGTTACAACTGAGAAAAATGAGACCCAGAGAGGCCTCCCCGTTAATCAAAGTGAAGGTGCCAGGATTTGAACCCAGGGTCTGTGACTCTAAATCCAGATTCCCATTCACTGTATCCTTCTGTCATGTCTTGTCTCTGGGGACAAGCTCAGAGTGGTGAGAAGCTGGCAGAAGGGTGCACTCTCAAATCTCATGCACAGTTAATCTGAAATTCTGTGTGTCCTGGTGTGTGGTTTAATGCCATTTATCCATCTAGAAGAGTTTTCAGGAGATAGCCTTCCTTCCTTTCTCTCTCTCTCTCTCTCTCTCTCTCTCTCTCTCTTTCTCTCTCTCTCTCCCCCCTCTCCCTCTGTCTCCCTTATTATAATTTTTCTCCTGTAAAAATATAACAAGGCCCCAGATCATCTCCCCTTGTCTCCAGCCATCCGTGTGTTGAATAGCCTTGTGCCTGGCCTCTCCTGCCTCTGCCCTGCTTGCCCAGTGGCTGCTGCCCACAGACCTTCTTTGGGCCCAACTATTGGGGTACACAGCTTGTCGAGGAGAAACAGTCTTCCTCCAGCACCCAAGAATGAACTTCAGAATCTGGGCCCAGGGCTGTCCTTGACTCCTGCCATTTTGTGGTGGTATAATCAGCCTTTGTGGCCTGGGGGCAGGTTTGAGGTGCTGCTTCCCATCAAGGGAACCCAAGCAGGCCCAGAACTGCTTCAGCACCAACAGGGAGCTTTCAGAATGCCCCAAGAGTCCAAGTTGACCTTCTCTCTATTCTGTTTCCACGCACTTGTCCTGACTGCCCAAACCAGCTGGTCTGGGAGGCACCAGGGATGGGAAAGACACACCCCCTTTCAGCGGGTTCAGGTGCACAGTGTCCTTTGCTTGACCTTTCAGGGCTGGTCTTTTGAGTAGTATTAGCCCATTTTACAGATTGGCAGACAGAGGTAAAGTGATCTGCCCCTGGTCTGGCTCCCCATAGTACGAGTAATACCCTCTTAACATGCCTAGGTTCTGTCCACAGGGGCTTCCCCAACGGCTCCCCAGAAATCATTTTCCATCTTACATAAATCATAGCGCCTTTGGTTGCCTGTCTGGGGAATCCTTGGTGGCTACAGCTCTATGAGGAAATGGAGGGGATCTCTCTTGCCCAGGCCAGAGCTGCCCCTGGAGAAGCACCTGCTTGCAAAGCTGGGAGGGCCTCTTAGGGGTCCCATCTATTCATTCACTCCCATTCGAATCTTGACAGGTGGTTGGATTGGGGCAGATGCCCGGGCATCTCTGCTGGGTAGGGAGCCTAAAGTCCCCTCTTGTTCACTCTCTGGGACTGAGCAAAAGACAACTCCCTCTTCCACTTGAATATGCTAGCATGCTCCCCACCCCCACCTCCCAGTTCAGCCTGAACAGGCCCAAATCCTTGGATTTTCCCAAGTATCAGAGGAATGCCAGACCCTTCACTGTGCTGATTGCCTTCCTCTGGACATGCTCTATCTGATCAATGTCCTGCCCAAAATGTGGCACCCCGAGCTGGGCCTAGTCTTCCCTATGTGACATGACTGGGACAGGGTGGGGGGGCAGGGAGGAAGGGCTGAGATGCCAACCCCTCCCTCCTGACATCCACAGCCTTTCCCAACATGCCCACCCAACAGGGCCACATCGCCATTGTTAACCTTGACATAGGAAAGCCGCTGACGCTGACCCCGGCTCCTGGGCCCTCCCTGCCTGGCGCCAAAGAGTGTGGGCATGAGGGGAGAATGAGGCATCGCTGTGAAGGGCATCACTTCCCCTTGGGCCTATCCCCTCGCACGGCAGATGAACCAGGCCCAGCGGCCCCTGCCAGGCTGTAAGGGGCCGACGTAGCCAGCAGCCCCTCCATCAGCAGTGTGGCTCTGAGCTTGCTCCCTTCAGACCCTTCCCTTGAACGGGCATTTGCTCCCTGGGTGTTCAAAGCATCTCTTGGTCCGCCCCTTCTCTGTACAGATTCTGCATGCAAAGACCCTAAGCCTCTTTCGCAGAAACCTCCATGGATTTAACTAGGCGTATTCAGGCAGAGAGGGCTGCCCAGCTGGCTTCTTTCTTTCCAGCTGGGAGGGGAGCCCTAGCAGGAGGTAAATGTGATCGGGTGGTCCCCCGTCTCCCCTCCCAACTCCACACATGTCTGTTCTGTATAAACCGGAGAGAGACAAGAAGGCTGGAGTCCTAGATGGAGAGACACTGGCCTAGGATTACTCTGTAGGTTAGTGGGGATTGTAGCCCTAGGGGCAAACCCATCCTGGGCATGGACTGGGAGATGGAGACCTGGGACCCCCTGGGCTGGCTGATCTAATCATTGAGTGGGGTGATGCTATGGGGGCATGACAGCTACAGGGTCCAGTTAGTGGGCACAGAGGAGCAATGTTGGCACCCTGGAGCACAGCCCTGACTGCCCCACCCTGCTCCTGAGCGAGAGGCGGGGCCCAGATGAACCCAGGTTTCCCAAGTTCCCACTACACAGTCCCTGTTCACAGCACGCAAAGGAACATGTCTGGCAGGTTTTGAGCTCTCTGGGGAGAGGAGGCGCAACATGAAAAGCATGAAAGAGAAGGGGGGGAGGTTACCAGAGGAGCGGGCAAGCTCTGCCATGGTCCAGGATCCTTTGCTTTTGGCCCCCTGGGGCACTTGGAGAAGAAGCCTGCCCCCAAAGGGGACCCATCCCATTAGTGCCTGATGGAGGAGGCCTCTGTGAATGACTGCCAGGTCTGGGCCAGCCTGGGATGAGCCTGTTTTGGCTCTGGGGGGAGATTTCCTCCCCGTAGGAGGGCCTGGCCTCTATTTGGAAGCCTTCTGGACCCCAAAACCCAAATCTCCAGGCTCGGAATGAGTTTACTTGGAATTCACAGGGGGAAGATGAGTGTTTAGTTGGCAGTGCCTTTTGGGGAAGGTGTGTGTATGTGTTCATGTCTACATGTGTGTGCATGCATGTCTTAGTACCATCAACTTTCTCTATTTGTGTCCTCCTATGGGGGACAAGTTTGTGGACTTTTTCAGATAGATAATTGTGTGTGTGTGTGAACATCAATTATTTTCTCAAGCAAACAGCAAAGTCACTGCAATGTCTCTCTGCCCTCCCCCTCACAGCAGCCTGTGGCTCACTAACTGTCCCCATCTGGGCACTTCTCTTTGCTCTGGAGCCAACAGACAGGATTGCCACATCTAATGCATTTCCTGCCCCAGGTTGGAAGGCATGGACACCCCTCCCATCCCTTAGACGTAGGAGCTCAGGGGTTGAGAAGGTCGCCTCCTGAGCGCATCTCCCACTACCCTTACTGCCTGGCCAGTCTCCAGAAGTCATCTCCAGACTGTCTTTCTCCCCTGCAAACCCCACATCTCCGGGAGTGGGGCTGCAGCTCCAGCCAATTTTTATTTTAAGCCATGTTTGGAAGCACCAAACCAGTCACCCAAGGAGAAAGAACAAAATGACAGGTGATGTGGCGGCCTCGCTGAGGCTCACCGGGCCGGCGGGAGCCGGAGCTGTTATTTCCAGACGCTAGAAAATAGAGCAGAAAGAGCTTGCCTACAGCTGCTGGCCTAGCTCCAGGTGGGGGGGGGGCATGAGGATGCTTCTCCCCACCCCCCATCCCTCAACCCCAGCCAGCACTTCCTGCTCTCCTTGCCACTCTCCTCTCTTCTCCTCCCTTCTCCACCAAAGAGCACCCAGCATCCCCTCCAAAACTCCCGCCAGCTGCCGTCCCAGTAACTCAATCATGCATCGATCTGAAGGAGGGAGGGCTCTGGGCTGATTTATGGGATGGAGGCTGGCAACTTCCGCCCCCCTTGAGTCTCCAGAGAAACAGATGCACCTCCTCTCCCTCCCCCAGACGTGCACACACATGCTGAGCTCCATCCCGGGTCACCACATTTCACCTCTGTAGAAACAAGCAGGACCAACCTGCCTCTCCTCTGCCTTAGCGGGCAGCCTTGTTGGTGCCAGGTGCCCAGCATCTGGGCTGATGCCAAGAGATGAGTTCTGGCTCTCAAACGACAACCCTTCTCAAAAAAGAGCCCCCTCCCTCTGTCTTTGGAGTCATCTGCAGGGCTCAGGGGGCATAATAGCGGCTCACCTCTTTGGATTCCAGCTGGGCAACTTCTCATCTGGGAGAGGTGCGTTATGCCTGGTCATTCGTCCTCCTAATCTCCTAGCTGCCTTTCCTGAACATCCCACTCCTGGACCCCTGTGGGGAACTGGAGGTGCTTATCCCAGAATTCACTTCTCCTGCCCACCTGAATCCCCCACCTCAGTAGGATGGCCCTGCCCTCTTCTGAGAAGTCTGGATTCATTTTCTGCTTTTGACACTTCCTAGCTGGTCATGTCACTGGTCTGACCCTGTTTTGTCCTGTGTCCTGTGTCCTCGGTCTGGGGATAATACTTCCTTCCCAGGGTGGTTGTGAGGCTCAGATGAGACAGATGGGTATAAAACTCTGTCTAAATAAGTGTTGGCCACATGGGCCTCCTGGGGGGCAGGGACGGGCTCGCTTTTGGCTTTATGGACAGGTCTGGCATACATAGGAGCTCAGTAAAGGCTCTTTCTTTGGTTCGTTGCTGCTTCCTCTTCTCTGACAGAGGGGAATCCTAGGGTGAGAGCTGCAGGGGACCTCAGAGGTTATCTGGGTTACCCCCTTTCCCCAGAGGGGAGCCCTGAGAGGTCAAGTGCCTAGCCCTAAAAGCCATTAGGTGTGGACAGCCAGTGTAAACAGTCAGATCAACGATCCTGGGGAGGAGATGGGGCCAGGGTCTGGGAGACAAGTTGGAGGCTCCTCTTTTTTTCTTTCCTTTTAATCCTTTTTATAAATAATCCCCTGCTCTCCAGCTGTGATTCATCCCACTGGTCGGAAATAGGCATTCACAGATCTGAGAGCCACTCTTTGGCCCAGTGACTGGGGCTCTCTCTGGCGCTCTCTCCCACTTTCCCTCTCTCCCTCCTCCCTCTCTCGCTCCTCTCGTCTCCTCTCCTCTCCTCTCGTCTCCTCTCCTCTCGTCTCCTCTCGTCTCCTCTCCTTTCCTCTCCTCTTCTCTCCTCACTTCTCCTCTCCTTGCCTCTTTCCTCTTACATTTCCCCGACTACCCTCAGTAGAATCCGAGCTATCTTAGCTCCCCAGGAGGGACCCAAGCCACTCACTGCCCCTCTCCTGTCAGTGGAGCCCCCGAGCTTGGGCGGAATCCCATTTCCTTCTCCCTTCCACTGTGACCCGTCTCGGAGCGGGTGGTGGTGAGTGTGTGAATGCGTGTGTCTGTGGATGTGTTGCATCTGAGGGGGCCCAGGGTCTCAGCCCAAGACGCGCTGCTCCCATATAGTCCGGTACAAGGAAACGGAGGTTCTGCCCGTGCTTGGGGATCCTGGCCCTCAGTGTCCACAGCTAGCCCTTCCAGAGAGTCAGACCGAGAAGGGGCTCTCCGCCTCCGTGGCCTCGGGGCAGGGACCGGGCCTTCGCCACCTTCCCGATTGGGAAACGCACCAGTTCCTCCCACCTTCCACCCACTCCCCAGTTCCCAGGTCCGACCTGGGGGCCCGCGGAGGCCGCCGACAACCGGAGTTAGTGCAGGGAGCAACTTAACAGCCTTAGGGCTGGAGGCATCTGCCCCTCGGCCCCCAACCTGACGTGGTCTCGTCTCTCCCTTGCCTTCTCTGCCACGCCTGGGACACCCCTTTGGGGCTCAGAGCTGCCCTCCACTCTCATCCCAGCGCCCCAAACAGCTGTAGGTGCCAGGGCGGAATCCTTTTCCTCCGCCAGGTGCCTCATCCCCCTCCCCCGCCCCAAATGTCGCAATAATCCGTCCCGGCTCCGCTGCCAAAGCCGGCCCCTAGCAGCCCTGCCGCCGGCTCTCCCAGACCCTGCGTGGCTCCCGGTTCTTTCTGGGTGAGTATGTTGGAGCCAGGGTACCCTCTGCACCCCAAATCCACCTCCTGCGCGCTGTTAGCAGTCTTCCCCCCTCCCCTCCCCCCCACCACACACACACATCTACCGCACAAAGTCAGCGGAGTGCAGCCAAGGGGGAACTCCTAGCGCCCACCCATTCTTCACAACCGCGAGGACCCCAGCCCTTCCCCAGCTTTAGTGTGGGGGCTCAGACCTCAGGTGTTGATGGCGCCTCGGCCGGCCCAGAGCCCCGTCCCTGGCTGCTAGCCGGGATCTTAGCTCGGAGGGGAGTCTGTGCCCGCTCCCTGCGCGCGCGCACACACACACACACAGACACACACACACACACACACACACACACACACACACACACACACACACACACACACACACACACACACACACACATACACACACACGAAAACTAGACCCAGGCGCCCCAAGCCCGGCCCGGCCCCTGCGGCGCCTCGGGCCGGGCCAGCTTACCTGCAGGTTCCAGGGCTTCGCAGGAGGGCAGGCGGCGGGTGGGCAGACGGGCTGCAGGCGTCAGCCCTCCTCGGGAAAGTTTGTCATCCTAGGCATCCGGGCTGCGCTCGGCGGTTACTCCAGGTAAGCGAGTCCAGGCTGGGCGGGGGGACGAAGGGGTGAGCGTGCTGGCAGCCAGGCAGGGCGGGAAGGGTGGCCCCCCCACCAGAGGATGCCGGCGAAGGGCTCCGAGGAGGCTGGCAGGGCCGGGGGGCGCTGGGGACCAGCCCTTGGCAGCAGCAGCACATCACCCGCTGCCGGTGTACATAGCGACTGGCCCTGAACCGAACCGGCGAGATGCGGGGATGGATGGATGGATGGATGGATAGATGAATGGATGGATGGATGGAAGGATGGATGGGAGTATGGGTGCGCGCCTCTGTGGGACTGTGTGTGCGCGAGAAAGCCAGCAAGGAGGGAGAGAGGGAAGGAGAGGGAGGGAGGAAAAAAAACCAACCCTCCCCTGCCTTGCCTTTCCTCCACCACCCCCCTCCTCTTCCTCCCCCTTCCCTCCCTCCCTCTCTCCCTCCAGCCCAAGGAGCAGGCGCTGAGCCAGACTGGGGAGGGAGGCTGCGCTAGCGCGCACAGGCCGGTGGGGATCAGTAGTGGGGCGGCCTTGGCCTTGGCCAGACTACTCCGGGACCGAGGCGGCTCTAAGGCAGCATTCGAGCATCCTGTTGGGGAGGTAGGGAGGAGGCGGAGAGAGACAGCAGGAGGGAATGTGGGCACGCGGGGCTAAGGGGACTCCCCCAAACGGTGGCGCATGGGGACCCCAAGAAGCAGCCACGTCCCTGCTGGAAAGGCAGGCGGGGAGGAGGTACCCACGCCCACGCTCTGTTCTGCTCCTCCCAGCTAAGATGGCAGATTGGACCTAAGGGAAGCAGCAAGGATCAGGGTCCTGAGCCCGAGGGGGAGAGGGAGGGAGCCTGCTGCAGCCTGCTGCTGCTGCACACCACCCGGGGAGGCCAAGGAGGGGCTCCCCAGAAAATCGAGGAGCCTTTGGTGGAAATAGAAAGGGAAAACCCTGGGCGCTGACCACCCCCGACCCCAGCTGTGTTACCTTAGCTCAGTCCCCACAGTTCTGTAGACCTCACTTTTCTCACAAACCAAAGGAGGGGAGCACAGGATTTAGACATGGTAGAAACGCTAGAGACTGCAGTCCAGCCCAGACATTTTACAGATGGGGAAACCGAGGCCTAGGGAGGAGAAGGGGCTTGCCTTTGGGATGGAGAAGAGAACCCTGAAGAACCTTCCTGGAATCTGGGACAAAAGATATAAGACAACTTACTTCCCCTCTCAGGCCTCAGTTTCTTCTTCTGTCCAAATGATCTCCAAGGTCTCTTCCGGTTCTCCACTTTATCTCTGGCCCTGGAACCACATGAGACTTCTATGAAAAGACTTTGCAAACCCTGACGTTCTGTATCAGTGTAGATATTATTTATTGTTGTTCTTGCTCAGATCCCAAGACTGAGAGCAGAGAACAGGCGGGAGTTCATGGAAGGCCCCCTTGGCCCCCTCTACCCCCCTATCCCCCTATCCCCCCTTCCTCAAATCTCTTACCTCCAGACTGAGTTTTCTCAGAGGGGCCTCCCCACCTGCCTACCCCTGCCTCAGCTCAAGAAGATCTTAGAACATCAGGCACTCCTGAGTATGAATTATCCCCTTCTTGAGAAGAAGGGGAAACCGAGGTAGAGTAGCAGATTCGGTTTCATCTCTTCTCCTTCCATCCCCCCACCCCACACCCAAGAAGTCACAGATGTAGAAAGGAGTGCAGATCTTCTCCCAGCTTCCACCCTCCCATCATGATGTCCCAAATTGTCTCTCTCATTCAGCATAAATTTATTAAGCACCGACTGTGTACACAGTGCTCTAAGCATGAACTCCATTTAGGGTCCACAGAGCAGGTACTGGACCTATGGACACAGTCATTTAAAAGCCTCAGTTTCCTCATGTGTCAGATGGGGGTCAGGGTGCTGGTCCTACCAACCTCACAGGGTTATTGTGAGGAAATGACTCATGTGCTCCCTAGTGTTGTGTTGTTCAGTCTTTTTTTTCAGTCACATCTGACCCTTTGTGACCCCATTTAGGGTTTTCTTGGCAAAGATCCTGGGGTGGTTCACCATTTCCTTCTCCTGCTTATCTTAGAGATGAGGAAACTGAGGCCAGTAAGGTGAAGCGACTTGCCCAGGGCCACCCAGCTAGGAAGTGTCTGAGGCTGGATTTGAACTCATGAGGACGCATCATCCTGACTCCAGGTGCAGCACTCTGTGCACCATACCCCCTAGGATGAGGCAAAGGTGATCATTAACCTTCCCTTCCCTCCTGCCACCCTTAGCTCTCAGCTCTTGGTCCTCCAGTGAAGGAGAGGAGGTGAATACTAATAATGGTCATATCTACACTGATAGAGAATGTCAGGGTTTGCAAAGCATCTTTCATAGAAAGTCTCATGTGGTCACAAGGCCAGAGATAAATTGAGAACTGGAAGAGACCTTGGAGATTATTTGGACAATAGGCCTGATGGAGAAAGTGAGTTGTCTGATGTCATATGTGCCAGATTCCAGGAAAGTTCTTCAGGGTTCTCTTCTCCATCCCAAAGGCAAGCCCTGTCTCCTCCCTGGGCCTCAGTTTCCCCATCTGTAAAATGTCTGGGCTGGACTGCAGTCTCTAGCATCTCTACCATGTCTAAATCCTGTGCTCTCCTCCTTTAGCTGGTGAGAAAAGTGAGGTCTACAGACTGGGAGACTGGGCTAAGGTAACACAGCTGGGGTGTGTGTGTGGGGCAGTGCCCAGGGTTCTCCCTTTCTATTTCCACCAAAGGCTTCTTGATTTTCTGGGGAGCCCTGGCCTCTCTCCCATCCAGGCCCTCTCTTTGGCCTCCCCTAGGCTGGTGTGCAGAAGCAGGGTGCAACTGGCCCCCTCTCTCTCCCTGTTGGGCTGAGGACCCTGATTCTCACTCCTTCCCTGAGGTCCAGTCTACCATCATAGCTAGGAGCAGAGTGTGGACATGAGCACCTCCCTGCCATTCACTTCAACTCCACAAGTCACCTGCTATGTGCAGTGCCCTGTGTTGGACTCCAGTGATGGAAAAAACCAAACTGTAACCATCTCTGCTTTCAGAAAGCTTAGATTCTACTATGGGTAGGGAAGGAGAGAGCACCCACACAGCCCCCAAGGAATCTATCAGTCAAAAGAAATCTAGGTGAGTGGGGAGGCAGCTCACATTCAGCAATCTAGTTAGAAGCCTACTGTGTGGCAGGCCTTATCCTGAGTGCAGGGGACACCAAGGCAAGGAACCTGGGACTTTGGGGTCCCGGCCCTTCCAGGAGGAAAGTCAGAGTCTTTGCTTGGGCCTTACAGAGCCCACAACAAGCTGGGTATGAGACCTCAAGGCTGGAGGTCATGGAAGGCCTTTGGGGCCAGGAACTTTGCGGGACAGGGAGTCAGGGAACCACCATAGCCTGGAGAATCAGAGCATCTCTCAGTGTTTTCCCTCTCCTCTCCCCAATGCATCCGGGGAATCGGGATCTGCCTATATCTGTCCACCCACACCCTCCCGATCTGCTCTTTCTGCCTCTCACCCTCCTCCCCCCATCTCAGATGCACAGACGTTTGAACAAGGGAGCTCACCATTCTAGCAATTGAATCAGACTTTTCTTATGCTGGTCTCTCCGAGCCATGGCTACTCTTTTTTTTTTTCTCCTTGTGTTTTTGTGCCCTTCTCAGAATCATCAGGTCTTGAAGGGACCTTTGAAATCATTCAGTCGTATTTCATTCCCCATGCAAGAATCCCCCCAACATCCTTGGCAGGTCTTTCATCAAGTCTGTACCAGAAGACTTCAGTCATGGGGAGCTCACTACCTCACAAATCAGCTAGTCATACTGTTGGACAGCTTTCTTTCCCTGGGGCTTGGAAGATCTATTTCCTTTATCTCCCAGTGACCCTCCCATTACCAATAATATTCTTTATCTCCTCCCCAATTCCGTTTAGTCTGGCTTCCCTACAGGTATCTTGTAACTCACAATGGCGCCACAAAACCCCAATTCAAATGTACCAGCATAATGCAATACACTTGGCATTTATTAATCATCTGCTGTATGCCGGATACTCTGCTAGGCTGGGAGAGGTACAGAGTTTAGATGAGATGTGAGACTTAATCATGTCTTCCTAGAGCTGAGTGATGATGGAGGCAGGGAGTGGGAATAAGACCCCAATAAAAATAACTCATAGACATCTCTACATGGTCTGTATATTAGAGAGCAGAAGAAGAAAGTAGAGTTTAAAATCTGAAAGACATCATTGTTGACCAGGAGAATCAGGGAAGTCTACCTGGAGGAGGCAGCATTTCCACTGGGGTTTTATGAGTCTATAGGAGTCCAGCATTTGAGGATGGGGTGGAAGGGCATTCTAGGCTTCAGGTGAAGGGTGAGCCAAGGCAAGGAAGTGGGAAAACCCAAGGCAGGTGCATGGATCAGCATCATCTGCTCAGACTGGGCTCTCCTGAAACAGAGTCATGGGGGACAAGCTGGAAAGTCAGAGAGTGCTATGTCGTGAAGGTCTTAAATGCCAGGCAGAGGACTAGGGATTTTATTCCACAGGCAAGAGGGAAGCCCTGAAGGCTATGTGAAGTATTTCATGACGTATATCTTGGAGATAACTGACAAAATGTGAAAGGTGTCGCAATCTCATGGATGAACTGTCTCCTCACCACCTTGGCCTTCCATATACACTCCCCTTCTGGGGCCCCCCAACAAAAAGGAGGCAGGAGGAGAGAGGAAAAGCAGACCAGTGGAGACCACCCCCTCTTTGGATTTCACAGCCTCCCTGCATCCAGGGCTGGGCCTAGGGACACTCAGTGAACAATGAGAAGGAACCAGAATAAGAAACGATCCTGTAGATTTGTGACTTTGACCTTGGATGTGACAAACCTGGGCTCTCCCAGCTCCCAGGGTGGCCATAACCAGCAGCCTGGAGGTGGTGTCATCTTGGACATCTGCTGATATGGAGCAAAGAGCAGCCAGCCTTTCTGGCTTACCTCAGTACCCCCTCCTGCATTCCTCTGGCAACCTAGTTGTCCCCCCCTCCCCTCTGAGAACCTCGTCTCCTGGTCACTGTTCCCCCACCAGCCTCCACTCCCCAATTACAGAGGAGGAGAGCTTGGGAAGTCCTCCCACATCCCTCATTCTAATACAACCCCCCAGGGAAGGGCTCAAGTCAGGAACCAAGACCCAGGGGAACCCTTCTTTATGGCAGCACAGAACTGAGAGATCACTCAGGTGCCCAGGGATTGGGCAAGGGCTGAATAGAGCCTGATCTGTCATTGAGTATTGAGAAACAGACTGTTAATAGAGCAACAGATCTATTCAAATATGAGGAGTTTGAGAACGTTGGGAAACCTTCTATGAACTTACGCAGCGCAGGGAGACGTCTTTGCAGACCCACTCACAGACAGCCTTAACAAAGCCAAGGGAAGCACCCTGAAGGGGCAGCCAAAGTCCACCTGATGTATTGACCAATCTTGCCCTGGAGGAGGGTGGAGGAAACAAGCCTCTCTTCTTTCCCTATCAAAGTGGGGGACTCTGTGTGCCTCGGGTTGTCCTCGAGATCTTGAGGCAGCCCTTGTCTTGTCATCTCCAACCTTAACATCACTAGCTCTTCAGCCAGGCATTTGCTGGTGTGACTTGGAGCCCTTCACCACCCGGGATGCCCTCCTGGGGTTACCCTTTGGTGAATTTACCGAACTACCATGCCGCCACCCCCAGGTCAGCAGTACTGGGTGGGCACCACAGTCAGACTGTCTGTCATCCCTCACTCCGTGTGTCCTTCAGGCCTCACGCCTCTTCTTGCCCATGGCTTAGCCTTGGTAACGTGCTCCAGCCTCCTGGTACCCATGCTGGGTCTCTCTATTGCCCTCTATGCGGCTCCTCTGGAGATTTTGGCCTTCCATGGTTTGCAGCCTTTGATCTTTACCTGAAGGACATTGGTATTCAGAAGATGGGGCCAGAAACAGCAGGTGAGCATGGACAGCACCCTCATCAAGGACCTTCTTGATGATTCTTACAAGATCAGCCTCCCCAGGGGTAACCTAGGAAGGTGCTGGATTTCCCCTGCCCTGCTCGGATTGGGGGTGCCATGGAACTGCCGATCCATAGAGCTGAGACAGACCACGCAGATGGACAGGGAGCTGGCCGGGCATTGAAAAGGCAGAATGGAAAAGAAGCTACAATTGCTTTCTCATTTAAATAACAATAAAATATTTTAAATGATAGTAGAAGGAAACAAAAGGAAGAGCTGATCCAAAGCAGTGCATGATCAGACTGTCAAATGAACAACCCAAGTAGTAACGATTGGCGATCAAAGGAGCATGGGAAGGATTGAGGCTGGGGCGTGAAGAGAAGGCAGAAGGGCTGGGGGTTCAGCTAAGCAGTAGAGGGTGGAGGCCTCTGTACAGCCGAGGGAGTGGTCTGTCGAGATCAGTTAGGCACCACCTTTTATACAGGCCTTCCTCCATCTCCTCAGTGGGTACAGCCCATTCCCCCAAAATCTCTTTGTATCTATTTCCTTCATGTATGTATGTATGTGTATGTGTCTGGTTGAGGTGAGCAGCCTGCTTCCCTTTCTGTTCATCCATTTCCTGACTAATCTCTTGAAGGCATTTCCTGTGCATATAATATATGATGTCTTCTAGCTTACTTAGACCCACTCTTGTCTCTCCATTGCCTTTTGGGTCCTCCATGGTTTAGAATCTCCAGAACTTGTGCGGGGCTGTGACTTACAGCCATCTCACATCGTAAGGTGGCTGTTGGTGTGAGCAAAATAAGCTTTTGTCTCAGGGAGCAGCTTGGCACCACTCAAAATTCTGCACTGTTCCCCAAATGCAATCCATCCTGCCCTCTTCCTCCAGTTCCATTCTGTATCCAGCTCGTCCATCTGCAGAACCCAATCCAGATTGATGTACAGCTTAGTGGGCAAAGACTCAACATTGTGAATCTTGTTCATTTTGCTTTTCTCCCAGAGGCTGCTACTCAATCTCTTTGGAAGAGTTATGGATCTCATGAAAGAGGCTCCATCATCTTCTGAAACTTGGTGGCATCCACAGTGCCTCCTGAAAACAGTAGCCACTAAAATACTTCACTATCCATAAGGACAGAGGACAAATTCTATCATTTCAATTCTGTGTAGAATATGTTCTGTGACCAGGGTGGGCACCTCTGGCACTGAGCATTCATCTTGCCTTTTGTTGAACAAAAGTTAACCCTGGGGCTTGTATCTGTCACATCAAGTCCACAGGTGTTGATTAAGTGACTGCCTGGTCCCTGGTTCTGTGCAAAGTCCTGGGGATACAGAGAAAAGCAGAAACAGTCTCTGTCTTCAAGGAACTCACAGTCTGTTGGAATCAAGTGATCTAGTTGGGTGTGGTACATGCATGATAGACTTCTCATTGAAGAAGACATCTTTGGGCTCCATTTTGTCTACGGAGTTAGTTGTAAAGAACAAATAACAAACACAGTTGAGTCTTATATTCGCTACCTCATTCAGTCAGTTGGGTGACCATGAAGATGTTTAAAATAAATGGGAAAACTTGCCTGTTCTCATCTCATATTTTCATCAAGAAAACCCACTGTTTATATGTAGACCATTATCTTAAAGATGCCTTAAGGACAAGAAGGAAAGTATGACTTTGTCACTATTGATCAGTCATTGATTGGTCATTTATCAGTGCCCTTGATGGCTTTTTTTTAAGGCCATCTTTTCCAAGTTCCAAATCACAAAATAACTGGTCATCTAGTCCAGTCGTCCACCAGATACTTTCCAGCCTGTCAATGTCCTTCCTAAAACACAGTACCCGGTACTACATGCAGTACTCCAGATGGACTCAGACCAAGAGAGAATACACAGAAACTTAAATCTCCTTATTCCTGGAAGACGTTCCTCTCCTGACACAGTCCATTATCACTTTAGGGTTTTTGGGTTTCCACATCACGTCGCTGCCATATTTCGCTGCCATCATCCCCTGTTGAGGTTGCAATTCACTGAAACCCACAGATCTGTCTCAGACAAGCTGCTAACCCTGCTTCTCCTAGCTTGCACTTATAAAATGGATTTTTTTGAACTGAAGGGTGAAACTTTACATTCATCCCTATTAGATTT
The DNA here is from genome assembly GCA_028658325.1 of Potorous gilbertii. Classification (NCBI taxonomy): domain Eukaryota; kingdom Metazoa; phylum Chordata; class Mammalia; order Diprotodontia; family Potoroidae; genus Potorous; species Potorous gilbertii. The sequence goes on from CM053770.1 coordinate 258,525,742, forward strand.
CAAGCTCCTGTAGGGCAGGAACTGTTATTTGCCTCCTTTTGTATCCCCAATGCCTGGTACATAGCAGGCACTTAATAAGCATTGATTGATTGATGGATGGATTGATTGAATTTGGTCTTAGGAGATTCAACCCTTTAGCCTGTCACAATTGTTTTGGACCTCTCAGCACTTTTAAAATTATGCCACCTCCGGCACTGGTTTCCTCTGAGTGTCCTGAGAGTGATTTGGTGATATATTCCATCTTCTGCTGTGCCCTTTCTGCCTTCTGTCAGGGACTGAGTCCCTGTGTGGTGTTCCCATCACCAGTAAGGATAGCTTGTCAGAGGAACACCGATTTGCCTCTGTTTCTCTCAGTTTTACCTATAAATATTTTGGTGCATAATCTAACTTGGTTTTGGCATGTAGTTTTCTGGTGATTTGTTTTCTCTTGTAGCTCTGTTCTTTACTGTGTTTGGTGGGGCAATTTGGCTCATAATTCTCAGACATCTTCCTCCTTAAGTTTCAGAATTAAGTCTTATATTCTAAAGTAGTGTTGCCATTAATGTTCTCTCTCTCTCTCTCTCTCTCTCTCTCTCTCTCTCTCTTTCTCTCTTTCTCTCTCTCTCTCTCTCTCTGTGTCTGTCTTTCTCTCTCTCTGTCTGTCTGTCTGTCTGTCTCTCTCTCTGTCTCTCCTCTTTTTCTCTCTCTGCCATGTTCCAGCTAACTGGGATGGTCTTAGTTTAGGGACATTTGGTGGTACAGTGGACAGAACATTGGACTTGAGTTCAAATTCAGCCTCAGATCCTTCCTATCTGGGTGATGCTAAACAAGTCACATAACCTTTCTGTGCCTCAGTTTCCATCTCTGTAAAGAGTAATGGCATCTCCCTCATAGAATGGCTGTGAGGATCATTGATAACTTGAGTAAAGTGCTTTGCAAACCTTAAAAGCATCACATAAATGTACTTTTTAAAAACCTCTATGTTATCGTGGTTGTTTTGTATGTCAGAATTCAGCAGAAAATCATGATTATCAGATCAATGTCTTGTCCTTTATCTGTTTCCCATTTAGGGCCCTCAGCAGCTAGGTTAGGTAGGAGCTATTACTATTGCAGTGTCCTCTCCTCTTCTAATTTAGCATTAATTTTTATAATTTGCAGTAATGTATTGATGAATATAGACAATTGATCCAGAAACTTTTCTTACATCAGTTACCAGTTCATCTCCTCAGTGTTTAAGTATACTCTTCCCATTGTCTTGATGTTTTCACATATTGGGGGCCACAAGTCCATGACATAAGCTCACCAGTTGGAAAAATGTGGGGTTATTTAGCCCAGAGAAGAGAGGGTTCAGGGGCACAGCCAAGTCTTTAAGTATTTGAAGGTCTGTGTATGAAAGAGGGTGGGAGTTGCCAAGAAGAAGGTTTAGGTGAATGTCAGGAAGTATTTCCAAACAGTTGGGGCTGTTCCAAAGTAGAATGGATAACCTTGAGAGAAAACAAGTTCCTTCTCATTGGGGGTCTTCAAACCTCCCATCAGAGTCACACAACTTGTCAGGGTCCTCTTATAGCTGGTTTTTTCCCCTTAAGAACGGGTTGGATTCAGTGGCCACCAGGGCCATTTTTCAACCCGCAGATGCTGGGACATGTGTCATCCTGTTGACCTCTTCATAAAATTTCTCTGTTTCTCTATCTTAGGCACCACGTGCAGCTCCTAAGCAGCTGGTAGCTTCTATCTTCTTCTCATCTCAATCCCTGTAAAGTGAAATGGCCAAGGATTTCTTATCTTTGGGTGCAAGATGAAACCAACCCTGCCAACTCCTTTATTTTTCTTCTTTCTTGTTGTCTGCATCTGCTTTGTAGCTCCTGATTTCATTTATTGGGAGAATGTCAATACAGACATGGTCGGGTACCTCCAATAATGTCAACTCATTGGTCATTGGCTAAGGACCTCCCACTTAGAGTACCAGCAGTTAATGTATATTGACAATCTGCAGGCTGGCCCCCCTTTTCTGGCCTTCCATTCTTCTCCAGGTAGAAGTACAAGAGAGCCGTGCAGGACCGAGGGCCATTTTGGATTGTTATGTATTTATTGGGTTGTGATGGCCAACAGATTCATCGCTTATCAGCCAACTCCCAAATAATGAGCCTTCCCATACTTAGGTAAGCTCACTCTTAGCCAGCAGGCATGGCCTCTTACCAGGATAGTACTTCAATCCTTTTCAACCTGGTAGAAATTGTTGGGGGTTATATTCCACCAGCATAGCCTTCGAGGACACAGGTCACTTGATCAGGCATCCAAGGAGGACTTGTGGCCTACTCTACTGTAACTAATTTTTTTGGACTCATGTTTAGTTCTTTACATTCATCTCTATTAGATGTCTATGTTGGACCCAAGGTCATATAAGTCATAGGAGACAGAAAGGGATTTGAACCCAAGACCTCTGTTTCTAAATCTGGGGTCCTTTCCATTATACCATACTGGATACCCTCCCCCATCCTTTTTAGAACATCCCTCCCCCCCTTTTATGTCCTTACATCCTACCAGGACCCTCATTCCCTTGTCAGAATCTACCCTCTGGAAAATAAGTGGTGAAATCACCAGGGTAGGGGGATCGGCGATGGGTGGAGCTGACCGCCTGAGCCCACCCATAGCTGAAAAGAACCCTAGGGAAGCTGGGTCTATCTCTAACATCTGGGGCAGTCCAAGGAAGACCTGGTCTGAGCGATGGGAGTGACTTTCTCTACCTCTTGACAAACACAGATATTTCTCTTCTATGGAACTAGAGATGGTGGGGAACCTGCTTTTTAGATAAAATAAATACAACCTCAAAGACTCTTAGTATGCAAACAAAGACCTCAGAGGGACCTGCATGTGGTTTATTAATTCTAGCCCCGGGTTTGCCGTCCACCAGAGGGTTGGTTGTGAGCCTACCTTGGGACATATGTGACTTGATTTATCTCAAAGTGAGTGTGCTTCAGACAGTGGTGTTCTTTGGTATTAAAAATAGGTCCAGTTACAAAAAGGGATTGAAGTGGCCTGCATCCTTGCCCTCTGCATGTTCCCTGCCCCCAGGCTCTGGCTCTGCCAGGATAGAGGCATCAGCCTCCCAGCATAAAAATCGAAACAGGCAATCTGAATCACCTGGTTCCTTGATTTCAATCTTCTGGACATGGGAGGGTCCCTGGCCTGGGTCCCAGTCATAACCACATTGGATTGGGAGTCCTATGTGATTTGGACTCCTAACTTCCTTACTATCTGTGTGACTTTAGGGAAGGCATTTGCCCTCTGTGGACATTGACTTTCTCATCTGAGAGAAGAAAGCCATGACCTGGATGATCTCCCAGGTTCCCTCTGGCTTGAAATTTTAGGAAGCCAGCTGCCCCCTGCCTTCCCCTCACCCACCTGTCTCTGTCTCTCATTTCTTTTGGAAATTTGGCTGCCCAACTTGAGATGTGCCACCTGCCCCCACCTCTCTGATGATTTTCCCATTCTCCCTACATAAGGGCTGCTTCCCTGCTGGTGGTGATCTGACCAGTTGACACACCCTGTCTCTGATAGGAAGTCTGGGCAGAAGAGCAAGGCCGAGATGGAGGCAGATGTGATTCCCAGGGTCCCCCCTTCCCCAGGGAACCTGATGTGCCTGTGTCCTTAAAGAGCTGGGGCACACACACCTTGGGGAAGCCCCAAGCTCTAGGTCAGAGGTCCACGAGCCCTGTGCCTGGGACCCCAGATAGGGTGAGTTGGGAGGCCTGGGGGAGGGGGTAGGAGCCCGTTAGTGACAAATGAGATTGATCTGAGGCTGGCCATAAACCAGCAGCAGGAAGGGAGGGAAGGAGGGAGCTGGGGAGGAAGGCAGGCAGGGGCTGGGACTGCTGAGGGAGGATGTCTGTGATGTGGTTGCCTGGCAACCGCAACGCCTGGTGCCAAGGAGGGATTCTTAAAACAGGCGTTGGAGCATAAAGAGGGGGTTTGGAAGGAGGCTGGGCAGTGGCTCTGCATACCAATGGCATGCCCAGCAGCAGCCTCTGCCTTGGGCAGGGCCAGGGAGCCAGAGCCTCCCCACCCTGGGCTGTGGGGCTGCAGGTCAGGGGGCCACTCCCCACGGCAACCTGCCTCCTCCCCAGGGAACCTGCCAGCAAGAGAGAAAACAGCTGCACCTGGCAGGTGGCTGTGCTTCTAGACTGGCTGGAGCCCTCTCTTGGGCAGTCCTGACAGGTGGGCACCTCTGAGGTAGCCAGGCCCTTTTGGTAGATGGGAACCCAGAGGCTCAGACAGAGGTGGCTAGCCCAAGGTCGCTCGACTTGGAAGTGCAGGATTGAAACCTGGGTCCTTGACCTGTGCAGCCTACTACGTTCCTCTCCCTCTCTATAGATTACCTACAGTAATGGTCCTCTTGCTTCTGCATTATGACCTTCTCTGAAGAAGGGGGCTCACATCTGTATTGGTGGCAAGACTTAGAGTCAATCATCTGCCATTTATTAGGCACTGACTGGATGCCAGGCACTGTGGTAGGTACTGCGAGTACAAAAATAAGTGAAGCAGTATCTGCTGTCAGGCAAAAATACAGTTGCCCCTTCCTAGCCTGGAACAACTTACATTCGGCTGGATGTGTGTGTGTGTGTGTGTGTGTGTGTGTGTGTGTGTGTGTGTGTATGTGTACATAGTCTGGAAATACCCAGACTAAATGCTCAGTAAGGCCTGGAGGACACAAGGCACTGTCAGGGCTTGGGATCTGAAGGGGGTCCAGTACAAGGTGGTGCTTGAGGGAGGTGAGGGGAGGGATTCTCTGAGCTTATTCCAAAGTCATGGAGATGTCATGCTGTGTGTGAGAAGTTGAAAGGCTGGCCAGATTAGAGAGGGCAGAAGAGTAAGTTCAGGCTAGGGCTTTCAAAGCCAGAGCAGCGTTGAGGCACTGGGGGGCTATCCACATTTATTGAGTGAAGGAGTGACCAGTGGCTGAAAATTCCTTTGGCAGCTGTGTGGAGGATAGATTCGAATTTGGAGAGGCCGGAGGCAGGGACAGAGATTAAGAGAACATGGCATGAGCAGCGATGAGGGCCTGAATTAAATCCAAAACCAGTGAGATGGATGCCCCAGGCTCTGGCACCCAGGGCATTTTCTGGCTGTGTGGGGAGTGGGTTCACACCTGGAAGGCTCTGCCTGGTAAGTTACTAGGATGTAACATTATGGTCTTTGTTGCTCAGTGTTTCAGTCCTGTCTGACTCTCCGTGACCCCATTGGGGGTTTTCTTGGCAGAGATACTGGAGTGGTTTGCCATTTCCTTCTCCAGTTCATTTTACAGAGGAGGCAACTGAGGCAAACCAGGTCACTCATCTAGTTAGTGTCTGAGAGGCTGGAGTTGAACTCAGGTCCTCCTGACTCCAGGCCTGGTGCTGTCTGCGTTGTGCCACCTAGCTCCCCAATATTACAGTTGCCAATTATGGAATTATTACATTAAAATATAATTTCTTTTAGGGCCAGAAATGCCTCCCTTGTTTGTTTTTGTATCTTTGTGCTTAGCACAGGGCCTGATATACAGTAAGTGATTAACAAATGCATTTTTTTATTCATTCATACTCATTCTCATCCCCTATTACAATGGAAACCCCTTTAGAGGAGGGATCACTTCATTTGCTTTATCTGTATCTCTCCGTCTAGCTCAGAACCTGCCACAGGTGCTTAATAGATGTTGGTTGGTTGACTGCTACTGCCTCCCTCCTCTCCTGGATCCTTACTGTGGCCTGATTGAGGGATGAAGCCACCCTTGGGTGCTTGGTCCAAGCTGTCTGCCAATTCTCAATGGATTGTGTTCCCTCTCTGGGCCTCAGTTTCTCCTTTTGTACAGTGAGAGGTCCCTTTGCTTCTTAAAACTCTGTTCCTCTCTCCCCACCTAACCAGAGACCCTCTTTATGGGTTGTCTCAGGATCCCCTCTTCTCTCTCCCTCCTTTTTCCAGCAGCCTGGAGGCTGGGGAGCTGGTTCAGATGACAGAGTGCTTCCCTGATGCCCAGGGATTCCTTTGTCTTTTTGTCCAAGATACCATTTTGCCTCCCCAGGGGGCTAAACCAGTGGTCTGGGCAAGTGGTGATGAGGGGGTCGACCAGGTGCAACTGGGCCAATGTTACAGAGACATCTGTCTGGCAGGCTTCCCAGCCCCCCGGAAATATCCTTTCTCTTTTTCACTCATTGTCCCATTAGCTCTCCCAGGTGTGGCCAGGCTCAGAGAATGACCAGCTGCCAGGCCCTCAGGAGCCACCCAGGGCTCACCAAGGCGCCTTCTGTAGTTTTAATCTGAGATTGAACCAATCCTCTTTAGGCAGCTTTGGTCTTGGCAGCCTGAGGCTCTGCCTCCCCCTCAAAGGGAAGCCCCTTAGTTGTCCTGACCACCAGCAGGGATGAATTCTCCCTCCAGATATCTGGATTGCCTCTTCTACAGGCCCAGCCTTAAGATAGAGCTGGGTCCTGAGGCTTCCTGGCCTGGGCGAGTCACTGCCCCTTGTGGCCCTCAGTTACCCTAGTGGTAAAATGAGAGAGGTAATCTCTAGTGCTTAGCTCCCCGGGCTGGACTAAGGCCCATCACCTGTGTAAAGATGAGATTAGCCAGATAAAGCACTTAGATGCTGTTACTGTTACTGCTTCCTGGGGAATGTTTGGTTCCTTGAGGGCAGAAGGGATGACCTTGAAGAAATGGTCCATCAGGAAAGGAGGCGGGCTGCTTAGTCATGTGGCAAGAGTAAGGGGCAACAGATGGGCAGCCCAAGTGCGCTGCTGCCCCTACCATGCATGAAAAGACCTAGGGGAAGGCTTCCAGCACGTGGGAATGGGGTGCATCCTCTGTGGAGGACCCCTTACAAGGCACGGACTGAAGTCATGCAGGGTGAGAAGCCACTGATTGAATGGAAGATGCCCCGTCAGTGAGAGTGCAGGGCTATGGAAGCATTGGGTGTTACATAAGCATTGGAATTCATCGTGACAGCGGTAATGACCAGTGTTTGCATTAACATGGTGTAATGGGTAGAAAACTGTTTGTCAAGCCATGAGGACCTGGGTTTGAGCCTCTCCTCACGGACACTGGTAGTGTGAGACTGGGCAAGTCATCACTGTAGGAAATTCTGACTATAACTTAGAAAAGGTGCTGACCTGCATTGGTGAAGAGATTTACCTCACCTGGGAGTTCCTGTATCAATGAAATCACAACTTCAGGCCCTATCTCTAATGATAAAGTGTAATTATAACCAACAGATAGGGATAGGTGGCATTTACTGTGATACACACACACACAGCACCTGGATGGTTCAGCGAATGGCCTGGAGTCAGGAAGGCCCATCCAGTTTCAGTTATTTACTAGCTATGTGACCTTGGGCAAGTCACTTCACCTCTGTTTGCCTTAATTGACTGAAGGAAGAAATGGCAAAACACTCCAGTATCATTGCCAAGAAAAACCCACATATGATCCATGAAGAGTCAGACACACCTGAACACAACAAACATATATAGATATCTACATATGTACAACATACAGATACATAGATACATACAACACACACATACATACATTCATACAACATACATATATACATGCGTACAACACATATATACATAATGTGTGTGTACATATACACACATTCATACACATATACACATAATGCATGTATATATGTGTGTATATATCATATATATACACACTCATTACACACATTCACACACATACACATATACACACCCATATACACATAATGTATGTATATGTGTATATATGTCATATATATACACACACATGATATTCATGATTAATCACTGCTGTTTCTGTAGTCCTGTAAGGTTACTCCTGTAACCACCAACCACGTTAAAGGAGGCAGGAAATATAAGAATGTTGTCCTGGTGCTTAGTGCTGTCTGTCCTTCTCTTCCTCCTGAGTTCTCCTCAAGGGTCCTACGTTCCTGTCCTTCTTGGATCAGCCTTCAGATACTTAGCTCTTCTGGAGTTTGCTCATGCACTAGCCTCTGGAAAGCCACTGTGCCTAGTACCCAGGATATGCCCCTACCTGGTTTGTCTCCTCTTGCCTCTCAGAGCTGCCTTCCTTTTGATGTCACCTGATGACAAGCCCTCAGTTTTATGCCTCCTACTGTCCACCATGTGGCCCACCCACTCCCACGGCCCTGCTCCCCCAAATAAACCCAAACCTCTCTGTAGAAACCATGGGCACCTAGTCTGGCTGGGGCAGAGTCCTCACTAGGTAATTAGGCTTTAAAGATGTTAATGGTTATGCTAATCTAGGCCTGGAGATGAGAGCCAGCCAGCCATTTTTGGAGGGGACCAAGGAGGAGGAGTGGAGAGCATTGTAAAGAACTTCAGAGCTTTGAGAGAAAATGTCAGTTCAGAAAGCCTCAAAGCCAGAGCTGAATGCAGACCCAGGGTCCTCCTAAGGAGGGATGGAAATTCTCAGGTCATGAGAGGTCTGCCTCTGCCTTGCTGTGTCACTCTGGGCAAGTCATTTGACTTCTGTTCTCTGTAGAGGGTGGAAGATTAGACCAGATCAGGGCATGATGGGATTTTGAACAAAAGTAACCTTAAGGATTTAGGGATAGATTTCAGTGGATCCATTATGACCTTAGATGGGGGTAAAAAAAATTGCATCTTCATTTTCACCAACTTCTAACTGGAATTCAGCATTTCCTTCAAGTATATAAAGGAAATACTTTAATTTCCTTAATTTAAGGAAATTTCTGAGAAGGGCACCCCTGACACCAGCACAGGTGTCAGCCCTCCTCTGGGCTGGCCCTGAGAGGCAAGGTACTGGTAGTGAGTGGGCAGAAGTGGGCCAACATGTTGGATCCTCAGTAAAGTGGAAGCATCCTGAAGGCAGGCTCTGTTCATTCAGTCTCCAGTACCTTAAAAGACTCTTTGCCCAGAGTCTTGTGTGAGTGGCCAGGAACAGAGCTGTTTGGTGCTGGGGCCCACATAGAAAAGGACCTTTCTGTCCTGTTCCCTCAGGGAGGGAGGAGCTGAGGGAGAAGATATCTGGTCTTGGGTGGGCTCAGGTGGAGCTGGAAATAACAGTCAGACCCTGACCTTTATCAGACACCCACGACCCGCAAGAGAGGGCTGAATTGAACTGGGCTTGGTCCTGTGGACCCTAGGAGCAGTGGTCAGTATTTGATTGGGGTGGTCATGGGAGCCAAGCCATGCATGAATAGGATTGATCTGGCAACCTAGGCAGGATGGATGGGAGAGGGAGGGAGAGCCCGTGGTGGGGTGCTGTTGATCACAGTACTGGAGGCAGGAAATGGGGGGAGACTATGAGACCAGAGGCCAGGGTGGCTGCACTAGACTCAACAAAGGAGGCCTGTTGGCCAGTTGGCCTGGGGGTGGGAAGATGTGGAGAGGAGGGATGGAGTCAGAGGCCTGGGGGAAAGCTCAGAGGGCCCCCCATTCTCTGGGGCATTCAGAGCAAGCCTAAGACCACTGTATTATACCCTATATGTGGGGCCAAGGTGGTCATCTCAGGCCAGGATGGATTGGAGTGCTGGGGTAAAGGTGGACAGGAGGACGTCTGTAGGGTCATTCAGGGCTCCAGATTTTGTGGGGAGGTGGGATCATTCAGAGCTCCAGATATCAGGGGCAGGTGGGGTCATTCAGGGCCCCAGATCATTCTTCTCTCTTTTCATCCAGTATCTAGCTGAGGGTTTGAAATTGAGGGAGGTTGATTGATTTGAGCTAAAGTGGGGAGGAAGGAAGACAGGCCAATTACCTTTTTGGTCACCACGTACATAGGAAAGTGCACTTGGAATCAGGAAAACCTGGGTTCAGATCCTGAGTTGGGCACCTGGTGACCCTGGGCAAGTCACCAGCCTTTCTAGGCCTTAAACAAGGGGAGTGTATTCACAGACCTCTAAGGTCTCTTTTGGCTTTAACTCTGCCATCTTCTGTCAGGAAGCCATGACTTTGTCTGAAGCTGGGGTCACTGTCATTCACTGTGCAGTGGGAGGATGGGTAATATTTGGATCTCCCTTCCTTGGTCATGACCCTGTTCTGTCCCCCTTATATGCCTTCCCTCCCACCTCCCTGCCCCTTCTCTCAGTCCCTCTGGCCCTTGGAACCAGGGCCATCTGACTATCTGAGGTGACCCTTGGCTAACCTGACCACCTCCCTCCACTGCTGGGCCTCCCTTTTGCTTCCCAGGCGATCCACATTAGGATCAGGGCCTTCTGGAGACACTGAATTACAATTGTAAATATGGAATGATACCCATACAGTGATGATTGAGGCTTTCTCTGCTTTCTCCTTGAGGCTGAGTGAGGCAAGGGTCCAGATAAGGCCAGATGGAAAGGCAAAATCCAATGCAATTCACTGTAAGAAATGTCAGTCAATTCTCATATATGGGCTCAAACAATCACCTTTCAAAGTACGGAGGAGGGAAGAGAGACCACCAGGCCACAATTCCTTCAAGAATCATCGAGAGACTTAGAGGGCTCCATACTGGTCAAGCAGCCAGACAATCAGTGAGTCAGTCAACAAAGCAGCACATTGGTTGGGCAAGCCTACCTTCGCCAACTTGGTTCAGGGCCCAGTCAGAGCTTCCTTGGGCTCTGGCTGATTGGCATCAGCTATTTATCTGTCTTCTTCTCCCATGAGACTGAACTCTTTGAGGGTAGGGGCTGAATTTCACCTTACTTTATATCCTCATTACCTGGTGTGCAGTAGGTACTTAATAATACATGTTTGTTAACTGGTAGGTCATCCTCCCCATTAAACTGGGAGTTTCATGAGAACCAGGACTGTATTTTTGCCCTTCTTTGTATCACTGGTGCTTGGCGCAGTCTGGCATACAGTAGGTACTAAATAGATGTTTCTTGCCTTACTGATCGAGTGGACGGAGAGCATCAGGAGAATGGACAGATTGCTAGGGGCCTGGAGTTCATGACATAAGACTGAAGGTGCTGGCAACGTCAGGTTTAGAGAAGAAAAGCGGGGAAGGAGCGTAACAGTTGTCTTCAGGAATCAGTTCTGCCCCAGAGTGGAGCAGCTCTCCTCAGGAGCTGGTAGCCTCCCCCTCCTTGGAGGCTCAGACTCCACTATGAGGTGTCAGGTCCCAGTAAAGATTGGAGGAAGCCCTCCCTTCCTCTGAGGTTCTGGGAGCTTGATGCTGTGGGTGCTGAGTACTGAGTGTCCAGCCTGTGATCCAGGGCCCGAGTCCCACATCCAGGGAGGAGCAGTTTCAGAATTTGAACCCAGGCCCTCTGATCTCAAATTCTGGGCTCTCAATTGCCGACCCCAGAAAGGCATCCAAGACATGTTGTGAGCTGTGGCCATCTGGTCTCATCCTGATTGATGTCCAGTTTCCAAGGTCAGCCTCTGAAGGGCGGCAGTTGTCAGTAACCTGACGAATACTCCCTGATCCCAGCCCCCACAGCAGAGGGCAGCCTGCCCTCTTCAAGCCTGGGCTGCTCCCCTCCTACACTAACCTGTCTCAGCGATTTCCTTGGGTCACTGGACTCCCTCCCCAGCACAGGGCACCTTGGTACTAGGCACTCCCCACAAACACCCCCACACATGCGGTCGGCCTCAGAAGGATTTATTCCCTCATCAACGAACAACCACGACAGCATTTCTGGAGGAGAGGGGATGGCTGGAGAGTCCGTGGGCAGCTCAGCCCACTGTGGCAGGCGGGGGGGCGGGGGTTTGGTCTCCTTCCAGAGGTCACCTGGCCTCAGCATCCTGAGTGTCCAGCTGGGTCTCTGGGACTTCCTTTCCCCTGCCCTGGGGCTGGAACAAGAGGCTTGAGGAGGGAAGGGATGAACCTAGGGGTCTGAGAGACAGGAGTGAGCTCAGGCCTTACTCATACCCTGAAGAAGGGATGGGGTATGGGGCAGGGGGCTCCAGCCACCTGGACAGTGGCAGAGTCTGGGAGGTCCAGAGCCAGCCAGGGCCTCCAAGTCTGTGTAGCCCAACTCTCTTGCCTTAACAGATGGGGACACTGAGGCAAGAGGCAGTCCTAGAAATATTCCTAGAGCATCAGGGAGTTAAGTGATCTTCTTGGGGTCACACAGCCAGCACCAGGCAGCTGGGGGACCCTCCTTCCAGAGGCCACATTCAGGGCACAGAGAGGCAGAGACGGAGGGGTTGATACAGAGAGACAGACAAGGAAGGAGGAAGCAGAAGAAGCAGAGGTAGAAAGGGCTGGGGGAGGAAAGGAGACAGACAGATACATTTGGGAGTCAGGAAAACTTGAGTTCAAATCTGGCCTCAGACACCAGCTGTGTAATCCTGGGTGAGTTCCCCCAGCCTCTCTGGGCCACAGTTTTCTCATCTGTAAAATGGAGACCTAAGATCTCTTCCAGCCAGTCAGCACTTATTAAGTGCAGCTTTGTGCCAAACGTTGTGCTGTGTAGGGGATGCAAGGAAAGGCAAAGGTGGCCACTCCCTCCTTTGAGAGCTCCTAGGCATACTCAAGTAGGGATGGGGTGGAGGGAGGGGAGCACCAGCATTGGGGGCTGAGGGCCAGGAATGGCATTCCTCAGAAGAAAGTGGAATTGATGGAAGCCATGGACACTGGGGGCGGAGGTGAGGAAGGAGAGCATGCCAGGCATGGGGACCAGCCAATGCAAAGGTCTGCCCCCAGAAGGCCAGTGTCTCTGAGCCATGGACTCTGGGGAGGGCAGGTGTGTAAGAAGGTGAACTTGGCCTCCTCTGGGTTGATCTGGTTAGCCCGAGTGAGGTCTGTGGACCAGATCTCCCCCCAACCCTTGGTTAAACAGAATCATTTAAGGTTAAGGTTTTCAGCATTAAATATATCCCTGCTGGATAATGGAGCCCCTAGGCTGTGCTTCTAAGCTCAGGAAGTACTTAGGAAGCAGCAAAAGGGGAAAGTGCTGAAGTCAGAAGTTCAAGGGTCTGGGTTTGAGTCTTGGCCCTTTCTGGTCATCCTCTTGACTTGTGTGACCCTTAGCAAGTCTCTTCTTTCAGCCATTTCCCCATCTGGCAAATGAAGAGAAAGACCAGCGGCCTCTGAGGCCCCAAGGTCTGTGATGCCCTGAAACCTCATGGGGTTTGGAGCAGCCAGACCCCAGGGCCGGAACCCTCCCCTGGAGAAAACATCCACCTTCACCAGGGCTCACAGACCCAGGGCTGGAAAGGACCTCAAGGCCACTGGGGCCTCATATGATGGATGAGGAAACTGAGACTGAGGAAAGGTGTTCCTGAGGCCCCTCCCAGTCCTGACATCCCATATTCTAAGACCCCTCCAGCCCTGACATCCCCTGTTCTAAGGCCCTCCCTGCCCTGACATCCCCTGTTCTAAGGCCCTCCCTGCCCTGACATCCCTCACTAAACTTCCACTATTTCCTGCCCCTCCCCCTCTTGCTGACCAACAGAAGGTGCTGGTCACTCCCTCGGTCCCCATCTTCAGAGGTCTGGGTGCTTTTGGGAGAGGCCCCAGAGCAGGATCCTGTTGGACAAGTCCCCTGTGCCTAGCACCTTGGGAACAGCTGAGGGGGGCGGCAGTCACACCTTTGCTCCCCTCCCCTGCTGTAGTGGGGGCTCTGAGAAGCCTGGGCCGACTCACGCTGAGGGTCAGGGTCTCCTTGAGCCCCAGCCCCCTGGAGGGAGCAGGCCGGGTGGGCCTCACTGCCCCCCTCCTCTCGGAGGCCAGCTGCCAGTCCGTTGGCACGCCTTTCTGCGTCTGAACCAGTGCCAGCTCATTTGTGGCCAGTGTTAATTAAGAGAGAGACGTGATAGGGAGAGAGGTGGGGAAGGGCTGGCAGAGGGCAAGCTTTGACAGCCCTCCAGAGAGCACGGCCCCCTCCCTCCTGGACCTCTGGCCTTGGGCCCCACCAAGAGGCAAGGGAGCACCCAACTATCAGTCCAGCTGACCTTGCTGCGGCCCTGCCATGTTCCAGGCACTAGTCTAGGCACTGGGGTCAGAGAAACAGTTCTGCCCCGACCCTTGAGGGCTTACATTGTATGAGGAAATGCCCTTCAGTAAAGAGAAGTGAATGTAAAAATGAGTAGAGGCCTCTCTGAGGTGCCCCTGGCCGAGCCTGAGAGGAACCCAGGACTCCCTGGAGGTGTCCAAGGGAGGCACACCTGGAGACCAGCTGGAGTGGAGAGTGGGGGGAAGCCTGAGAAAGCCACCAGGAATGGGGGGCTGAGCCTCACAGGGAAAGGTCCTAAAGGAGGTTCACTTTTGTCCTAGAAGCAATAGGGAAACTGGGGGTACATGGAGGAGGGGAGGGCCAGCAGGTGTCCTTAAACTTCTGGGTGTGCATGCGTGTGTGAGTGTGTGTAAATGGTGGGGCCTGGAGAGCAATCCCCCTGCCTGTTGAAAGGGAGCAGAGGTCACCCCTGAACTGGGAATGGATGTTTCCCTGGTTCTGTCTCTGTCTCCCTCCCTCATTTTTCAGCTTTAGTCTCTGGATCCCTCTGCTGGCCCCCTTGGTTTGGGGATCAGGGCCTGCCCATCTCTCTGGACCTCCCCGGGCTGTCCCCTTCTCCTTTCTCCTCTCTGTCTCTTCCTCCCCCTCTCCCCCACCACAGTGCCCCTCCCTAGCTCAGGGAGGCCTGAGCTGTTCCCTTACTCTCCATCTTAATTAGCTCCTTGTATTAATCTCCCAAGTAACGTGGTAACTTGCAGCCCTGGGTTTTGAGCCTTGGAATTAATTACTCCCCGAGCGAGGAGCTGTCAGCTCTAAAAGACCGGGCCTGGCTTGGAGTCCTCCTGACGGCCCCCCTGCATCCCTGCCTCAGCATCCTTCCCAGCCCCTTCCCTCTTCCAGCCTCCTCTCCCTCTATGTGTTCTCAGTCCTGTTCCTTCCTCCACCTCCCCCATCCTCCTATCCTTGGGAAGATGCTTCGCAAACCTTAGAGCATGTACAATAAACTCTGAGTTCGTAGGTTCAGAGAATCTGCTTAGGAAGTGCCACAGAAATCATCTGGTCAGGCAGGAGATCAAGTCTTCCTCTACATTCTACTGTCCCCCTTACTTTTCCTCAAACTTGGCATTCAATTTCCCACCTTCATGCCTTTGCCCAGGCAGTTTCCCATGCCCTTCCTAAGCACCTCGTGCAACATCTGGCTTGTGTGTAGTCCTTGAGGAGACCTTTCCTGCTCCCCCAAATTCCTGGTGTTTAATTTTAAATTATCTCCACTTCTCTGGACACGTCGCCTCCCCTGTAGGGATGGAAGATGTTTGCCGGCAGAGGCTCTTTTGTAGGCTAGCACACAGCAGGCACTTCATAAGTAGTGGTCCCCATGAAGGAAGGATCCGCCTTGTGCCCTCAGCCCCAGAAGGCAGATATAGCAACAGCAGGGAAGTGGCAGAGGCAGATCTGACTCGATGTCCTGATCAGTGTGATGGGCTGCATGGGGAGAGGTGCAGGCGAGGGGGTGAGCTGCTGTCCTTCACTTAGGCACCTTGTAGTGGGGATGGGCTGGCTTGGACAGCAGCTGAGGTCCCTACCCCCTTGCCCTGCCTGGCCTGCAAAGTTAGGTCATTCTGTGAAGGCCCAAGGGCCTCTTTCCAAGGCTGCAGTTTTCCCACTTGTAAAATGAGGGGCTGGGTGGCTCGTCTCTTCTCCTCCCCCGGTGGGAACCTCTGGTAGACTCCCCTATCTGACGGTCCATCAGCTTGCCTGCCGGGTTCAATGCTTGCCTGACTGGCAGCCTGCTGCTGAGGCCGGCTCACTCTGATGTTTATCAACCATTAATCAGCTCCCACCTGAGGCATCTCTGGACTCCAGACCCAGCTGTAACCCCCTGGGATGCAGACCTCTCACCTGGCCCAGCCTGGGCCCAGGGACTGCTGGTGCAGGCCTTCCTGCCCCCATGACATGGATAGGGATGCCAGGCATGCCAGGCCTGGAGCTCTGGGGCCTCCAGGAGCCTGGGAGGCAGCAAAGACAGACAGCCTTGATTCCTCCTGGCCATTCTTGGGTAGAAGAAAGAAGGGGGCAGCCGATTAAGAGCCGTCAGGGAGATTGACAGGTCTCGCTCTGGAAGTTGGCAGCTTCCTGAAGGTCTGTCAGCTCCAGCTCAGCCTGCTAGCCGGGCAGACAATTGGATTCGGAGATTGGAGGTGGTGGGAGAGCTGAAGGAAAGGGGATAAGTGGAGAATTGGGGGTGGGAGGTTCTTGGGCATTGCTTTCATGGGGCATCATCTCCTCTGGCTTCTGAAACCCCCCAAATGTAGCCATGTCTGGGAGGCTGGCCTCCCCAGAATGGGGCATATCCAAGGTACCAGGGCAGTGAATCCCCAGGAGTCCGGGCTGCCATTATGTCCTCCCCACCTCCCCTAGGGGAGATGGGGTCAATGGGGAACCTGCCATACTGGCATCTCTGCCCACTCAGCACCCTGGCTCAACTAGGTTTTAGAAAAGGTTGTATCCAGAACACTCCCTGTAAGGGTGGAGTCATGTGAGGAAAGAGCACAGTAAGATTATGTGGGTCCCTGAGCTCCACCCGCCCTGGGGCCAGGGCTGGCCCCCAGGATCCTCTGGGGAACAGAGGCACTCCTCCAGGGAGGATGTCAGGGGAGGTCCAAGCCCCTCAGTCATCCTGAGGAGAGCACCCCTGACTCAGGCTGTGTGCCCCCACTTTCACTCCATGTTAACAGCCTATGTCTGGCCCCTGTAATGACAAGAAGCCCAAGAGGCAAAGGGAGCCCCTTTCCTTCTTTGCCCTGGATGGATCAAGAGGAAAAAGGGCCTGTGCATTTGCTGTAGCCCAGGGTATGATGGGATGTGGGGACCAGGGACATCATGGATAACAGGGTGCAAAGTGGGGAGAGCTAACCACGTTGTCCATCATTCCACACCTGGCTCAGTGCCATCGTCTGGTCCTGGCATGTGTGTGAGTGCATGTATGTTTGTGTGGGTGAGCATGTGTGTGCACCTAACCCAAGCCTAAGCCAGAGGCCTCCTCCAGGAAACCTCCCTGACCTTTCCAGCCGCCGCCTCCTCCTCCTCCATCAGGCAGAAATGCATTCCGCAGCCCTCTGATGCCCCTCATCATACAAAATTATATATTACTATTGTCGGGGCTGGCCTTGATCTGCCACTAGACTGTGAGCTTCCTTGGAGACAGGGACCAGGCATGATCTGATCTCTCTCTGGCTCTGCATACAGTAGGTGCTGAATAAATGTGGATTATCTGGACTCTTACTTAACCTGAGCTTTGATGCTGGGACAGATTTTGTGGTGGTTGGGGAGAGCTTGCTGGGAGGGCTGGTGCCTAAGACACTTAGCCCCAGGTGGGTTCAGGGCCCTGGGAAGGTACAAGGGAGCAGTAGGCAGATGGCAGCCTGCAGCCAGGGCAGGCAATGTGGGGGAGGGGGGTGGGGGATTGGCCCAGAAGGTAGGAAACTCCTGAGAGAAGGCCAGTTGGGCAGGGGAAGGGAGCCCTGGGGGAAGTGGTAGGACTTGGGAAAGACCCTGAAGGCTGAGTCTCCAGGCCTGGTGGCTAATGCGCCCCTTGGGGGTTGGCATCCTGGTCTCAAGTCCTCACCGCCCCAGCCTAGGTTTGGCTTTGGGTCTAAATAGGGTGGGGGACCTGCAGCCTCAAGGCCACACATGGCTCTCTAGATTCTCAAGTGTAGCCCTTTGATGGAATTCAGACTTCACAGAACAAATACCCTTCATTAAAGGACTTGGTCAAAAGACTACACAGGAGAACCTAGAAGGCCATGTGTGGTCTCGAGGCTGCAGGTCCCTACTCCTGGTGTGCTGAGTCCTGCCCAGGGCAGAAGTGAAATCTCCTGGGCCTTCTCCTCATGGTCCTGCCACTGTCCCTCCCTGGCCAGGCCTGGGTGGCCACATCTCTGTACTCAGGAGCCCTTGTCCTCAGCCATCCAGGAAGAGCCAGACTCAGGGTCCCAACAGCTTGCCAGCTCCTCCTTTACCAGCTGGTGCCTCTTGTGCCTGAGGACCCTGGGCCTGGCGTCTCTGCCCGGCTGGACACCCCATAGGAGGCCAGCCCCGCAGTCCGATGCCTCTCACTAACCTTCTGTCCTTCTCTTCCAGCCAACAGTTCCCTGCTCGGAGGCGGCGGTGGTGAGTATGACCTTGCTTTGTTCCTGGGGCTCCCTGGGGGTCCTCTCCCTCTCTGTTCCCCTCTATCCACCCATGCCTGGCTCAGTCATTCTGTGCTCAGTGTTTGTACATTGATAGGTTGGTTCCTGTCACCCCTTTTCCCTTTCTATTCCTTTCCTCTGTGAAGATCAGGTGAGAGACGGGGGTGTTTGGCTTGAAAAGTTCTCTTTTCAACTTGAGTGAAAGGAGGGTCAGACTTGTTCTGTGGACCCCAGAGGAGAGTGTTCTCCCTGAAATCACTGACAAGGGTGGTTGGAACAGGTTGCCTCAGTAGGTGGTGAGCTCCCCATCCTTGGGCATATTCTGTTTGGGATTACTGGCACCCTGGCGAGTCGAGCAATAGCCCTGGAGTGTAGATATCCTGAGTTCTGATCCAGATGCTGTGGGACTGTCCTGTTCCTCAGCCTCCTCATCTATAAAATGGAGATAATATTATCTACCAGGGTTGTGAGTGTGAAATCAGCTAATGTATGTGAAGTGTTTAGCGCATAGTAGGTGCTTAATAAATGTGTTCACTTTCTCCAAGTACTTTGTAAACCAAACCCTCAAGTGATCCAGGAATGCCAGCTGGTAGTAAATTACTATTGAGGCAGCCTTGGGGTAGTTCATTGAGAGCTGGTCACAGAATCTGGAAGACCCCGGTTCAAGTCCTGCCAAGCCCCTGGGCAAGTCAGTGCTCTAAGGGCCCCTTTGTAGGACCAGGGACTCTGAGTAATTAGCCTCATTTCAGTTTCTGCCAGTGGTCTTAGAAGTTTGGCATCTCCTCTCCCCCAGCCCATTACTCCTCCCCTCCTCCCAGTGCTGTGTGCACGGACCTGGAAGGGCCTTGGAATCCAGCCTTTATTTTTCAGGCATGGAGACTGAGGCTCAGGCCCAGGAGCCAGCTTGTCCAAGGTCACCCATCTGAGGAGCTGTAGAGTCTTTGAACCCAAGACTTTGCTCCAAGTCCCTCACGCTTTCCCCTGCAGTGTGCTAACTCCTTTCCTGGGTCACCCAGGTGTGTTCCCTCAGAGGTTTGGGGTAGAGAACAGTCCAGATGCAAACCCTGTCCAAGTTCATGCTGACATCTTGGCCTTTGCTCATTTTTGCAGACTGGGGCAGAGGCGTTCAGACCAAGGAGTCTGAAAGATTGTGGCCCCATCAGGTTCCCAGAGGGGTCCCAGGCTCAAGGTGGGGGGAGAGTGTGACCCTGATGTCCTAAACCAGAAGAGAGCAGGTATCTGGTAACTGGGCATGGAAGGGGAGGAAGTTCAGAGTCTGCTGTGGCCTGGCAGCGGGATGCCTTCCTGCCCAGGACCCAGTGCCCCCTGCATCCCTGGGCCCCCAGCCTCCCTCCTGGGCTCCCGTGGTGGTGTGCAGAAGTGATTGGTGAGCCAGGGAGCAGAGGTTAATGGGCTGGAGGATAAATCCTGGGGGCTGTATTTACCGCAGGCGGGCAGGCGGGTTGTGGGGCCGTGGCCAGGTTTTAAAAGGGGGAAAAATAAAAGGGTCATGGGTCAGAGATAAATAAGAAACACATTAAGAGCTGTCCGTGATGGGGAGTGGGGGAGACTGTTTATTCCTGTTTTCCTTCTCTTCCCAATGATGGGCCCCCCCACCCCTCCTTCAGTCCTGAGCTGAGGTGTAGAGGACATTCCTGGCTGGGCAGACTCAGAAGCCCCATCTGGTTCCTGGCTCTGGCTTCCAGGGTTGAAATGGCATTGATAGCAAAGTGCTGTATGGTTATTGTCTCATGTGAGCCCCGCGACAATCTGGTGACATAGGTCTTAAGTTTCCTCATTTTGCAGGTGAGGAAACCGAGGCTTGGAGGAGTTGGGACACATACCCCGTCAAGCAATGTCAGAGGCAAAATTCAAACTTGGGTCTCACTCACTCACTCATGCAGTCATTGATTCAAAAAGTGTTTACTAAGTTCTTACTGTGGGCCAAGTTAGAAATAACAAGGGGAGGTCAACAGGACAGCCTGTCTTCCAGGCCTGCCACTGACCCTGGGTAAGTCATTAACTTAACCTGCATTAGTAGAAGACATTTCCTCTCCTGGAGTTCCTTTTTGGGTGAATCATAGGTCCAGTCCCTTCCTTACTCACCACATATGGTGCTAGGCACTGAAATACAAAGGCAGAAAGGAAACCCTCTCTACCCTCCAGGAGATCCTAGGATTCAAGCTGAGCAGGACCTTGGAAATGGACTTTTCCTTAGAAGGAGACCAAGGCTCTGTGGTGTTAAGTGCCAGCATCTCATAGATCAGAAGTGACAGAGTCCATATTTGAGTCTGATTCTTCTGGCTTCAAACCTATGTTTTCCTAAGTTTAAGGTCCAAAACCCGGGCATAATGAGTGCCCATAGTGGGCTAGGGAGCTGTGGCCGCCACACTAGCCATGTCCCTAGGACTGGTGGGCTTGCAGAACACAGCTAACAGGCCCAGAAAGGCCAGAGGAGAAGAAACTGGCTGAGGTAAGGGTCACACTTGCTGAGTGTCAGGCGTCCCTGGGGACTGAGATCATGGCAAGTCTGAGGCTTTGCACAGGATAAGCAATGTTTCCTCATGGGATCCTCCTCTGGGCTGTCTCCCTGCCCTGATCTGCAGACAGGGCGTAGGGAGGATGCAAATGTCTGAATTCTCTGTGAAGACCAAGGACTTGAAAAGTTCTCATTGGAGCCCCCCAGTATCTTTGTGGGGGTGAGTCCTGGGGACATTATTATTGCCATTTTACAGATAGGGAAACTGAGGCCAGGAATTATTAAGTGACATGCCCAGTGTCCCTTATCTAGGAAGAGTCTGAGACTGAATTTGGTCTACTGTTTCCCTGGGATTGTAGCCCCCATCCCTAGAGCTGGGAGGTACCCCAGAGGTCATGAAGTTCACTCGCTTCCTTTGAAGGCTCCAGTAGAGGAAGAGATTTCTCCAAGATCATTATGTTAAGACAGGGAGAGCAGGATCCAAGACCAGACCTTCTGACCCCACAGAAGGGGCAAGATGTCAGCAATCCAAAGACAAGCACAGAGTTTTTGCCTTTCTGTGTATTCCCAGCTCTTGGCACAGTGCCTTGCACATGGGAATTGCTCGCTAAAGGCTTGTTGACTGCCTGCTTGACTGATGGATGCCAAAACCAGTGTTTTCCAGGCTCTGGTATGTGTCCCAGGACACACAGTGAAGGTCATTTTTACATCTGTCCCTGAGATAGGGAAGTGAATGGGGCTGGAGGTATGAGCACCCCAGGATGAGGGCTAGGCAGGACAGGACAGGCCCTGCCCAACTGATGGGGTCTAGAAACATTTGCTGAGGAGAAGAAGGGGGTTCTCAGGGTCAGGGGCCCTTTGGAGAGACCCAAGAGAAACCCAGCCCCTGGACAATGATCTGGATGGAGCAGGCTACCCCACCCCCAGCTGTGTAGCAGCAGTGGTCAGGGGACCAGTGAAGCTAGCCCTCCCCAGCTGTAATGAACAGGGGGGCTGGAGAGGGGTAGGTGTTTACAGAAGCCGTAGGCTCCTGACAGAGATGGATGGGCTACTATGGCAGGAAGACAGTGCTGGGAGGAAATGGGCCCAGGTCCGGCTTTTTAACGCCGATTTATGGAGCCAACGGGGGGCAGGTCAAAGTGGGGCTGTTAGTCTGGAAATGGGATTGCAGAACAAAGTGGAGGGAAAACAGCCAACAGGAAGTGGGGGGGGGGCGGGGAGGGGGTGTTGGGCAGCCGTCTGAAGACGGGAGCAGGGAACCGGGAGGCAAGCTGAGGGACGGAGAGACAGGTGTGCCTGTGCACCCCCGAATCCCTGAATGGGCACCCTTATGACTAAGGGCACTCCTCCCACCTCAGGATCCTGTGTCTGCCTGTAAATGCAGTCACACACACACACACACACACACACACACACACACACACACACACACACTCCTGCCCTGCAGGAGATGGGGCATGGGACGGAGAAGGGCATCACAGGTAATAGTGCAGATGCTACCTCCTCCAGGAAGCCTTTCGTGATGCCTCCCTGCCCTTTAGGATCCAGCATGAGTGAAGAGGAGAGCTTGCTCTCTGTGTCTCTCTCTCTGCCTGTGCCCTCCTAGATGGTGAGCTCCATGGCGGCAGGGACCCTGTTCTCTAGACTGCCTTTCCCCTGGTGCCCAGTGAAGGGCTCTGCTCATAGCATGCACACACTCAGTGTTTGCTGGAGGGATACATGGATGAGAGGCGTGGTCAGGAGTCTGCAAGGCTAACCTTGTGCCCATCCCCTCAAAACCTGGCTGAAGTCACTACTTATGCAACTTCATTTCCAAGACCCCCTTGGGGTCCAAAATCAGAGCCTAGACTCATGGTCCTTTGTATGGAGGGAGTGGCTGAAGTTGGAGTGAAGAAGGCGTGGGTTCAGATCCCCATTCTGCCTCTTAACCACCACCACCGCTACTACTAGTGTGACTCTCGTGGTTATTAGAACTACTGCTGCCGCTGCTACTACTAATATTGACAGCCAGCCTTTAGAAACTGCTTTGAGCTTTGCAAAATGCTTTGTCGGTGATCTCATTGGATCCCTGTGAGGGTGGGGCTGTTACTATCTCCATTTTGCTTAGGGGGAAATTAAGGCTGAAAGGTTAAGGGATTTACCCAGGATAAAGCAGCTGGGAAGTTTCCCAGGCAGGGTTTGAACAGGAATCTTTAGCCACGGTACCACCCACCTGCTCAGTCCCTGTCTCCACAGTAGAATAGTGATAATGCTTGGAGCAGGGTTATGAGATCTAGGATATCCTCTATGATTACAGATGTGGAAACCAAGGCCCAGTGGCATGAAGGATCACCCAAGGAGTAAGGGCAGAACCTAAATGTGAAACCACTTTGCAAACCTTGGCACACCCTATAAATGCTCCTTGCTCTTGGTATTAATAAATCCTATTCCTGTGGTCAGCTCTCAATCCTCCATGTTTCCCTTTCCCTCTCCCCTTCCTGTTGTCCATTCCCTGCCTCCCCAAGTCTTACAAAGGAGAGGAGGTGAGGTCCAGCCTGGCGTGTAAGGAACAGAGGAGGTCAGTTTGACCAGACCAGGAAAGGAAGGGAGGGCTAACATTACAGTGACTCCCTGCAGAAGAGGCAGTGACCAGACTCTGTCCTTGGTACTGACTTGGTTGGCTGTAGAAATTTCCCTGATGGGAGCTGATTGGGTTCTGTTGCCCTTAAGCAGATCTGAAATATCAGGGGAACATGGTTAGGCTCCCTGGTTGAATTCCCACTTCTGTCCAGCCCTCAGTTCCCCTCCCCTCCTCACCCTTGGAAGATGAGTGAGTCGCCCATCAATGTCCCTTCCACTTCTAACTCAATGGCCCCAGGAAGTCCTGATCCTTGCGCTCCCCAGCCCAAGCTGGGATGATGGGGCTGCTTTCCCAGCATGCCCAGAGCCCGGATCTGCAGAGCTGCTGGACCATGCCAAGTCCACTCCAACTTTTACTGCCACAGTGAAAGCCTTTTACTGGTCCATAAAAAAATTTTTTTTAAAAGCTCTCCCATTGTCTGTTAAAAAAGAGAGGCAGGGGCTTTAAATCAGAAGCTAAATCAACACACCCCTGACAAGAGTCCTTCTTGTTTATTAGGACTGAAATGTTTACGTGGCGATAAGCAGCGGGCTTTCTCTGAGAGATTTGTGTTCTATTTTCAATTACCCCTCGTCTTCTTCTGCCACTTTGGCACTAACGGGATAACAAATGTATCGGAGTGTTTCAATTATTCACCTAAATCACGACTTTGCCAGGCACCGCTGCCCGGCCTGGTGACAGATTAATTCAGTGCTTCCTTCTACTCCACCACTGGCCAGCTCTGTGACTCCCCCCCACCCCCACCCCAGCACCTGCCCTGGGTCCTGGCCCTGCGGGTGTCCAAGCTGTCTCCACCCACCACTCCCGTCCTATTTCTAATCACTCCTTGCCTGCACACTCTGCTCCAACTATTCTAGCTCGACAGCCACCCTCCAGATGTGACTTGATTTCCCATCTCCAAGACTTTGCCCAAATGGGTTAGGTCTCCTCACCTACACCCCACAGAATACCTGGCTTCCTTCAAACTTAGATCAGATCACATCTCCTACGCAAGATGAGCTTTTAGTAATGTCTTTTTATATTAACATATCATCTGAATCAATGCTCTATATTAATATAGTATTTATATTATATGTTATGTTATTGTATCATTGTGTGCATATTATACTATTACATTGCCATATATTAATATGTTAATCTATATATCAATGTATTATTATTAAATTAATATGATTTTTATTATATTAATTATTAATATATTATATTATATTAATATATGGTGATATATTGTTTATATCAATATTATATGCTTATATTAATATATTTACATTAATATTGAGTTTTGATATATTAATAGTAAATGTTATAATAAGAGTATGTATTAATATATCATTTATATTATGGATTAATATATTTATATTAATATTTTATGGTATGTCAATATTATTACTACATCCTCCTATTAACATGTATGTGTTGATACATCATTTATATTAATATATTATTGTATCAATGGCATTATTGACCTGTTATTTATATTTTATACTTAGCATTACATTAATCTATTATGATATTAAGATGAGTTATATCTGTAGTGTATATTAATATCATACATTTTTTGTGTTGATATGTTAATATGGCTTATTGTATTGATACATTATTTATTTGGCACACTTCTGTACGCCAGACACTTTGCTAAGTGCTGAGGATATATTGAAAAGCCAAACCAGTGCCCGACCTCAGGGAACTCCCAGTCTCGTGGTGGAGACCCCCCTGGAGCAGCTCTGGACAAACACACAATAAACCAGAGAGATTGGAGGTCATTTCTGAAGGAAAGGTGTCTTGCAGAAGATGGGATTGTAACCGAGCCTTGAAGGACACCAGGAGGTGGAGAACAGGGTTGCTGTAGCCTACGGGGAAAGGGGCTGAAGCAGTGGAGGGGTCCCAGGGGCTCAGGCTGGGGCTTTGAGAAGCCGTCACAAGTCAAGCGCAGGCTAGGAACCCTGGAGTGAGCGATGCCACGGTCCCTGCCCACTGCCCCTAGGCTCATGTTTCATTTTCAGAGAAGTCGGGCTGCTCAGGGGTACAGATCTGGGGTCTGGGGTTTTCCCTAAGAGTAAAGTCAACAAATGAGCCTCCCCTCAGCTTGCCTCAATTTGATCCCCAGCTTTTCCACGTCGGCTCCTTCTCTGCCTGGGCCGTGGCTGTCAGCAAGCGGGTTCTTGGGGGCAGAGCAGGGATGCCCAGTGATGGCTCCCTTCTGATCCACAGCACCTGGTGGCCTGGCATCATCCTACCATCATCCAGCCTGGTAGCTGTTCTCTTAACGCTCCTCCCAACTTTTAAGTGACTCAGGCAGTCAGGGAGCATCTATTAGGCACCTATGGTGTGCCCAGCCTGTATACATGCACACGCTCAAAGGAGCCTTGTGGCACCAGGCCCTTAACCTCTCAGCTCCCCCAAGCAGCTCTAAGAGTAGGGGCCCAGGAGCTTTATTAGTAAAGAAAATTTCCATGTTGGGAGTCTTCTTACACTGATGCAGGTACAGATCCAAGACATTATCCCACCCAGGAGAGTGTGGTCTTTTCCTCCCTCTGAAGACCCTCCCCAAACTCTAGGCCTCCCTCCCCTACCCCAGACTCACATGTCACACATAGCTCCTTCCCCCTCTCTCATTTTCTGTCTCTCCTCTCCTCCTTTGTCATTCTTTCTCTCTCTCTCCCTCCCCCTGCTTTCCCTCTCTCTCTCTCCCCACCTCCCACCCACATTCCCCCACTGCCTGTGAGGATTAACTCTGGGGGCCAGTGTGTATTCAAGCTGTGGCTTCTGCTCATTTAATTTTCTGATCCTCCCACTGCCCCCGGTGCCCTCACTGAGCCGCTATCACCCCATCAGCCAGGCCCAGCTAATCTCTTATTGCTGCCACCTCTGGCCGTGGAGATTGGCGCCAGGGGGATCCCGGGGTGGGGGAGGGGCTGGGCCTCAGTCCGCAGGCCGCTGCCATCACAGTCCCCAGATCTGGCCCTCACAGACCCGGCTGCCGCACCCAGAGTCCAGGCTGGCTGTCACCAGGCGGGATCTCTCAAGCAGAGGGCCTCCTTCCTTCCTGGCCCCCCAAGTCTCCCCTCATCTCTTGGTCTGCTGCTCATCACGCTAGAAGATTCCAGAGGGCCGCTGAGGGCAGAGGGATCTAGCAGGGGAGGGGGGAACCAGCAGGACTCCCTGCTCAGGAACCCAAGGTCGGAAAGGACGGTGCTTGTCGTCTAATGGAGAATAGACCAGGTGGAATAGACAGAGCACTCGGTCTGGAATCTAGAAGACCTGAGTTCAAATCTAGCTTCAGACACATAATAGCTATGTGATCCTGAGTGAGTCACTTCATGCCTGCCTGCCTCAGTTTCCTTATCTGTAGAACAAGAGCAGTAATAGCTTCTTCCTCCTCCTATTTTCCAGAAGACTTTGCTGGAAGCACTCCTGTAATCCAATCCCATGCTGATATGTACCTGGCCATCTCTTATTCTCAGTAGCTTCTTCAAAATGAAGAGGCTAGACCAGATGCAGCCTCAGTTTCCTTCCATTCCTAAAATTGGTGCTCCTAGGAATTAGTCTATGTGCCCTCCTTCCTAGAGGCCAAGGAGCCCCTTGAGAATTAACCACTACACCATCCTGTCTTTCTAGCTAAGGGAAATAGGAGGGGATGTGTGATCAGGCCAGTGTTTGGCTTATAAAGTGCTTCAGGGAAATGAAAGGAGCACTTTGCTCCTACAGAGGGAGCACAGAAGTGAAGGAACTTACAGCTGGAAGGACCTCAAAAGTCATGAAATCCAGCCCCTCCCCCATTTTACAGATGTAGAAACTGAGGCACGCCATGGTCACACCTGCACTCGGTCAGTAAACATTTAGAAGCCTCTGTCTGTGTGCCAGGCACAAGGGATACCAAAAAAAACAAAAGATAGTTCCTTCCACCCTCAAGGAGGTCCCACCCAACAATAACACTAAAAATGCCTGGAAACAAGCTACAGTTAGGAGCGGCAGGAAGTCACTGCCTAGAGAAGGGCTTAGTGTGGAAGACTGGGTTTAGGTGAATCTTGAGGGAAGTTGGGCTGCCTTCAGATATTGGCTCCATCCTGGCTCCATACCCAGGCCTCACTGTGCCCCATGCTCTGGCCTCCCTACCTGTTCCGAGCTAGGGAGGCTCCTTGAGGAGGCTGGCCCACCGGAGGCTCCTGGCGGGTGCCACACCGTCAGGCGGGCATCAGCAGCTGCCACGAGGTTCTTTTTAATAACGGGAGTGATTTTTGCATGATGAATGGGGCCCAGCCGTCATATCCATAATGAAGCCTTAATGTTTTCAAATTCCCATTTAAGGAGCTGCTCTCACTCAATAATGAATTTCAAATCACAGAGCTGGAGCCCCGGCCTATCCATCTTCTCCCCAGCTAGGGGGAAGCCTGCTCGCCCACCCCCTGCTTGGCACTGGACAGCATTGGGCATACTGCCTGGCAGGGCCCTGAGGGGTACAAGCCCTTGCAGAGTGGCACAGAGGGGCTGTGGGCTCCTGCTGGGAATGTGGCCAGGGACCTTAACTGCCAGGCCCAGGACAGGAAGAGAACTGTGTCTGCAGTGGGCAGTGGACTCTAGACTGGAGCCCCCTGTTCTGAGGTCCCAGGGCAGAACTTAAGGTTTAGCACACAAGAGGGGAGCCCTGAGCAGCCTTAGAGCACAGAACACAGGACTGTGAATTTAGGCCTAGAAGGGACTGAAGAACATAAGTCTGTTAAAGCTGGGTGGGCCCTTGAGCCAGGAAGGACCTTAATGTAGAATGTCAGGACTGAGACGGATCTTTCAACATTGCATGTCAGGGCTGAGAGGGGCCTTAGAACATGGGATGTCAGGGCTGGGAGGGACCTTTGAGATCATATGGCCCAACCCCTCTATTTAACAGATGAAGACACCAAGGCTTGGGGTGTGATGGGTCAAAGTCCCCCCAAAGTGAGGGGTGACACCCCAGCTCCCCTGAGCCCACGGGGAAGGTCTGTGGGCAGAACTGGGCAGATGTCCCCCAAAGGGTGACCAGGGTCTTGGCATCTCTTCTCAGTCTGTTGTGAAGAGAGCCCATAAGGGCAGGAGCTCTCACCTGGCCGGCCCCTCCCTGTCTCCAGGTCCCATCCTCACCAAGTGTGCTCCCTGCCACCTGGCTACCTGCCCTTTCTTCTATCTGCCCAGGCAGGGAGAGCCCCAGGGGGACTGTTCCAAGTTACTCAACAGGTGACCTTATAGCTGGGACTCCTTGGAGCAGAACCTGGACCTTATCCCTTCTCATATACATAGAGCCCTCAGTGGGTGTCACGCACACAGTAGGCCTTTAATAAAGGTTTGCTGAACTGGAATTTGCATGATTCCCATTTTTGTGATGGGCAAACTGAGGCCCAGGGAGGGGCATGGCCTTGCTGGTGCCCATGGAGTCAGGAAGGATGCAGGCATTATGCCTGCCAGAGTTGGGGCTCCCTCCCCTGCTTCTCTTGGGCATGTCCATGCAGCTCCCGAGGGGTTGAGGCTAGAGGTCATTCCCAGCCGGACACTGGCCTCCCTTTTTGCCTCCTGGTTTGGGGGGGGTCGCTCTCCTCCCCCAGATCCACGCAGCCTGAGCACCCTGGAGGCCCAAAGAGGTGGAGGCTGCATTTTGTGGACGGAGAGGGGGTGCAGAGACCTCCTTGGGGGGCTGCATAAGGGGGTGGCCTGGTGAGAAGAGGGGTGGTAGACCAGACTTGGCAGAAGGGGGGCAGGAGCTTCCCCTCCCCAAATCACCTGGCTTTTTTATTTTCCTGTATTTTTCTATGTCCATGTAGTCTCCCTGCTAGACTGTCAGGTACCTGAGGACAGGTTCTAACCATCTGGCTGGCCAAAGCAGGACACCTAGCCTTCCAAAAAAGGAGGGCAGGGCATTGTCCCACCCAGAGCATGTGTAGGATGGGGGAGGAGCTCCCCCAGTCCAGTTTTCTATTTAGACTAATTATTCCTGCTAAGCAAGTGTTAAGCTAGGCTTCTGTTTGAGTGAACCATGACCCTTGTTTTCAGTACCCTCAAAATTTAGTGCCCTGTAGCAAAGCACTGATTGCCTGCCCTAGTTAAGTCTCCCAGGGTAGCTGCTAGCAATCATTGTGGGAGGAGCTGCCCCTTCTGGGAGGGTCATGGTCCTGACATAACAGTCACATGGTCCTTGGGGGAGCATTCCTTCCCTAGACATGACCCAGCTGCCTCTTCATCAATGGACTATGTATGGACTTGGAGGGCAGGAGATTTGAGTTCCATTTGATTCTGGTTAGTCTACTTCACCCTAGCCTCAGTGCCTACATCGTTATCGTGCCCATCCCCCAAGGTTGCTGAGAGATTCAGACAAGATGATGTTTGTAAAGTGTTTGTAAACCATAAAATACTGTGTAATTCAAGGGATTGCCCCAAGCCCCCCAACGGTAGAATCAGTGCCTAAGGGGCCTGAGGAAAAGCTGGGGAGGGGGAGTCACTCGGCTGGGGTCCAGGTGGACACAGCCTCTGCTGCACTCTCTGAATCTCACTTGCTTAGTCTTTAAAACAGAGGTAGATTTCTGGCCCTGTGACTCACCTCGTATGATTACCTGACCCGCCTGGTTTCAGTTTCCTCATCTGTCAAATGTGGTCCAAATCCAGATGAGAATCGGTCCCAGGACCCAACGAGGATTAGTTAGCCAGAAGATTGTCCCCCTGTGGCTCATATTCTGGCATCTGGTATCCGAAGGGGAGGTCGGTGCCATGAGGGATCAGATCCAGTCTGCTTGGCCTCAGAGGGCAGAGCCAGGTTTGGGGACAGAAGTCAGCAGAAAAGGAAAGGCACAGTAGGCTTGGAGGCAAGAACCCTAGCTGACTCTAGCAGGTAGTGAGCTCCCCTGCCCTGGGACTCCTAATTAGGGCTGAGCTGGAGGGGACTAAGGCTTTTTCCCCCTTGGAAGCCTGTGTCCTGGAGGACAGGGCCAGAAAGAAAGACCCAAGGACCCCTACGACCCTACTGAGGGGCAGGGAAGCGGGAGGGATGTCCCTGGGAGAATCTGAGATACTCCAGGTGGAGGGAGAGATGGAGAGAACAGATCATGCACCCACAAAAGCGAGGTCGGCCCAGCCTAGGGGGGCCAGGCCCCCCAAGCAGGAGCCCTGCCCAGCCCCACCCAGGCCGATACCAAGACATTTCCTTCAATAATTAATTAGCCCCTGTTTGCTTGTTTGCTTAACATGAAAAACGCTATCCCACTGAGGGGTTTTTTTTATTGCTGAATAAATTTAAATATTTAATCTTTCCTTCATGAATATTACAGTGGCCTAAATATCCACCATCAGCCCCTTAAAATGCTGTTATTAAATTGCTCCCAGAGGATTTCCTGGTTGTTCTTGGAGGATGGGGGTGGCCCCTCCCTGAGAGATTCTTGTCTGGGGAGGGAGGCCAGTGGGTCAGGGAGGGGGCCAGAGGCTGACCAGAGGCAGCATTCTGGTAGCCCTTTTCACAGATGGTGTCTCAGGGAGCTGTTCTATAAGTTATCAGCCCATTTTTAGGGAGGAGTCAGTTGAGGCCCAGAGAAGGAAGAGGCCAAGGGAGTCACCCATGGTCACACAGCTCTGAGGTGTCCGAGGCAAGATTTGAACGCAGGTCCTTTGGGCCCCTCTTCTTCCCCAGGGTTTGTCTTTGCCTTCCTAATGACTGACGACTTTCGGGAACCAAACCTGTGACTTCAGGCCCCGCCTCTGCTACTGCCTTGATTCTCTCTGACCCTCAAGACTTGGTTGGGTGGAGCCTAAAGTTCCTTCTATCTCTAAAATCTGCTTCTAGGACCCATCACCTTCTGCCTCATGGAGGAGGGCAGGAGCTTTTAATCTTGTTGCCCTGACTTCAAACCCAAGGCCCTGCAGGTTTGGCAGATTTGGCCTAAGGAGTTTACATTCTGGACTTTGGCTTCCCCATCTATAAAATGAGGGGGTTAGCCTCTGTGATCTCTGAGGTCCATTCCAGCTCCTGCCAGCATCCCCTCACCTCCACCATGCCTCAGGGTCCCCTATTTCTTCTCCTCTATCAGGGACACTCACCAGGGAGGCCAAGAATCCTCATGGAGAGAAACCACGGACAGGAGTCGGGAGAGTCCTTCCTGTCATGCTAGCTGAGTGAGCTTGTGCAAGTCACTGAAAGGTGCTGAGACCTTGGCTTCCTCTTCTGTTCAGTGGGCAGGACAGCATCTTCTTTTTGCACCAATTCCCCCAGATACCCCATTCTCTCTAGTAGAATGAACTGTAGCTACCAGTTAGCCCAAAGCTGCCTTATCCTCTCCCAATCTTGTCGAGGGGATCGCAGCCCCGGGACCAGGTCTTACTGGTGTTTGCAGGGCTGACCTGTGGAAGGTAGAGGCAGGAGCCCCAAGGGGAGTGACAAAGAGGCCCACTGAGGCTGGAAGTCAGGAAAGACTTCTGTCCCAAAGTGGAGCAGGATACTCCATCAGGTAGTGAACTCCCCGTCACTCAAGGTCTGCAAGGAGCCAGATGCCCCTTTCTTGGGGGTAGTTGTAAGAGAAATTCTTGCGTAAGCTCTGGGAAGCCAGGGCCTCCTGCCTCATCCGCTCCTGCGTAGCCACTCACAGACCGCTGGCACAGTGCGTACTCCCAGGCCCCCGTTTGTAAGCAGCCTCAGAGGTCAGCAAGTGGATTGCAAGTCAATATACCTCTTCTTGAGCATGGCCAGTGATGGGGAGCTCACTACTTCTAAGTCCCAGCCCCAGGATGCCCTGTAAGGGTACGTAAGGGTGTGCAGGCATGACCAAAGCAAGAGCGGGGTGAGGCAGAGGACACAGGGCTGGACTGACCCCTGGTCACCCCCAAAAACCCTATCTCACAGCTTCTCTCCATCCTCCCAACCACAGCAGGAAACATTAAGTCTGTTAAATACACATTATTTCCGTGCTCCTTCCTCTTCCTGTGGGCAGGGTGGAGCCCAGCCAAGAGCTGCAGCCGGCCTGGGGGCAGTGCCAGGGCCAAGGCCGCAGGGGCTTCTTGCTGGGAGAGCTGCAGAGAACCATGAGCCCCACCCCAGGAGGAGTTGTGTGGATAGGCCATCTGCCTCACCTGCCTTCCACACCTGGGGCCACTAAGACCAAGCAGCCCCTCCCCCTTGCCTGCTGGGCCTTAGTCTTCCAGTCCATAAAGTGGGCTGAACCAGATGTCATCTCAGCCCCCAGGGATGGAGGTCTGCAGAGGCCTTTGCTGTAAATAAGATGGGGACAGGACATGGGGGGCCTTGAAGGCAGTCCTCCCATGGCCCAGCCTGGGTCCAGAGTGCTGGACAGGCCAGAGGAGGTCAGGCACCCTCGTTCCAGCCATGTTCAAGCCTTCCCAGATGCAGAGCACCAGTTTCTGTGGTGACAGGCTGCCTGCTGTGCCAGCTGGAAGCCCGAGGCCCACCTGGCCCCAGGACCTCAGAGGCCTCCTCCTCCAGGGAGCCCCTCTCCTAGTATTGCTCAATCCTGACAGGTCCTGCACCCACCTTGCTGCTGCCTCTCCTTTTAGGGGCCAGAACAGCCATCGGGACAGCAATTGCCCTTGTTTGTGCCCCCACATCTGGCAAGGTCGCATCACTATGTCCATTTCATATGGGCCAGACTGAGGCTAGGGAAGGGGAAGTGACTCATCCAAGGTCACTCAGCAAGCACCAGATCCAGGGTTTTCCCAGGATCCTGCAGACAGACTGCTCCCCCAAACAGGTTTCTCCCCATAGATATACAGAACAGAGCCTGGCACATCCAGGAAAGGGGCCTCGAGCCCAGGGCAGACCCCCAGGCATCCAGCTCCCAAGTGTACTGTGAGCTGAGAGTCCCCTAGCTAGGGGGTGGGCCCCCTCAGGCCCATCCAGAAGCTGCTGCCCAGCTCCTGGGCTGCCAGCTGCCTGGCCCTCTCCCCTGGTTGCTGCCTGCACAGGGTCAGAAAGGCCCCTCCCAGGGAGAAAGGAAAGCAGCAGGAGGGAGGAAGGAAGCAGGCAGAGAGGATGGCTGTGCTGCTGCCCCTGATGGAGGGTGTGGGGGTCTGGGACCCTTGAGCAGGGCTGCAGGCTCTACCTCTCCCCAGGCTATGGCCAGGACTCTTGGGCTGGCCCTGGCACAGTGCCCCCAGTGCCATCAGCCTCTCAGAAACCCCTGGAGGTTAGAGGGGTGTGTTCTCTGCTTGCATTTCTCCTTTGCAGTCTGGTGGGCTGGGGGAGAGCCCCCCCATCAGACCCTGGAAGCCCTGGGTTCAGGTCCTGCCCATGACCCACACTAGTAACCTCTGGGCCCAGCAGGTGGCCCTCTGGCTCTGGGAGCCCTTGCTGCCTGGACTCAGCATTGGTACATCAGGACTCCTAGGTAGGAGGTGTTGTTTTTCAGGGCTCAGGGTCCCAGGGGGGCCTGCCTTCCATATCTTCCTGGAGCCCAGGCTGCCTGTTGGATAAACAAGCAGAAGAACCCAGCTCCAATTAAAGAAAGCCCAGCTAACGAGGCTGCTCCTCATTTGGCAGCTTAATGAGCTCCTGGCTTCCAGGAGGCAGAGGCCGGGCTCCTGTGAGATTTCTCATTCGGGGGGTGGGGGGATAGGGCAGACTGACAATGCAGCAGGGGGAGAGATAGAGAGGGGAAATCGAGTCAGAAGCTCAGATCTTGGCTTCTGAGTACCCCAGCTCTGACACTCCAGGCTCGAAGGGCCCTAAGATCCAGATCGTGAAAGGCCTTGAATGCCAGACCAAGTCCCCAGCACCAGCCCCATCTTGGCCAGGTGGGTGGGGTGGGGCAGGGAGGGGAGCCTGGCATGGGGACGACCCACCCCACCCCCGGCACTCTCCAGGGCTCCCACTCTTTTCTCCCTGCCACCCCCATCTTCTTGCGTGCCTCAGTTTCCCTCTCTGGAAAAAGACCATATCTCATTTTTTCCCCACATCCCTTTCTTCTCTTACGACTCATTGGCCAGTGGATAGATCAATCAGGAAACGTTTACAAGACTAATAAATCAATCACTGTTGTTGTGATGAAAGGTTTGCAAAGTGCTTCACATCTTATTTGATCCTACGAGGTACATGGCTGTTATTACCCCCAGTTTTACAGATGGAGAAACAGAGGCAGCGGTTCAGCGACTTGCCTGGTCACACAGCTTGTCTGGGCATCTGAACCTGGCTTTGTCTGCGGCGCCACCTAGTGCTCAGTCGTCATGTTACAGGCTTTGTAGCCCCATTGGGGTCCTGGGCCAGGAGCTCATCTCATCTCTATGAAATGTGATTTCCCAGAGCCAGAGTCCGGAGTTCACATCCTGCCTTGGGGTTGAATCCATGAGCATTTATTTTAAGCACTTACCTTATGCCAGGCTATGCGTTTTACAAATGCCCTGACTCCTCCTGCTGCTCACGAGGGGCCCCTCCCAATGCCTGTGGCCTCCCACAAAGCCTTTCCGCTGAGACTGCTTCCTTATCTGTAAAACATGGGTAGAAGGGTGGTGGTGAGACAATGGGCAAACCCATGGAGATGCCGGCCCTCCCTCTCCCGTGGTCTCTGCTTTTGCCTTCTTGTCTCTTTGACCTCAGATTGTAAGCTCCCTGAAGGCAGCTCCTTGCACCCTGGAGTCAAAGGACCTGGGTTCCAATCCTACCTCTGATTCGTGCTCAGGGATCTTCCTGGGCCTCCCCCCTTCTCATACATACTGGTAAAGAGCCCAAGAATGGACTTGGGGGAAGGGGGCAGGCTGAGAAGCCAGGCAGTCAGCCCGAACAGAGGAGGGCCACTGCCACTGTGCTGCACCCATGTTCCTGGCACCTTGCGCTGAGGAGAGAAGCTGTGTCTGAGGGTGAAATATTGTCTCATGGACTGGCACATAAACCAAGAATGAGGAATAGAGCAGCCAATCCATGGGGAATGGGCAGCCTCTTCTGCCCAGTGTTCTCAGGCCCCTGGCAGCCCTTCTGTGACCCAGGTTGGGGGAGAGGAAGGGTCAAGATCACGGTTGCCATGGACTGTAGGGCATCTTGAAGGTCATCCATCCCACCCCAGCCCCTTCTCTGTATAGAGGAAACCAAGGAAGGACTGATGCCTACCCTCTTGGGAGAGGCAGTGGGGTGTGGGTGCAGAAGGAAGCACACCTTGTGGACCGTGGGCCCTTCTGGGGAGAACTTGGGGGGTGGGGCAGGGTCCAGAAGCAAGCACCAGCTAGAGAGTTGAAGGATCACCTCTGGCATGTGATTTCCCCTTCCCCACCTCAGTTTCCTCATCTGTAAAAGGAAGAGGCTGGACTGATGAGGAGGGAGAAAAGATGCCGGGCCTGGCAAATGACTTGCCCAAGCTCAGACAGGTCATATGAAAGCCAGAACTGGGACTCACAGGTCCTCACTCTTGATCCACTGTATTCAACTGGAGGGCAGTCTGGCCTAGCCACAGACACCTTGCTTTCAGGCTCTCTAGTCTCTGAGCCTCAGTTTCCTTCTCTGTCAGATGAGGGTAAGAGCTTATAATTAACTTCCTCGTGTAAGCCTGAGGGGCAGGAGAAAATGGGGCTGTTTTTAGTGTTCTTAATAATAATAATGTTTCTGTCCAACGTAGGGAGGGGAAGGCCTGGCCCTGTCTGTGGCATCTTATACTGGAGTGACCTTGTGCAGGTCTCTTCCCTTCTCTGCGCCTCAGTTTCCCCATCTGTAAAAGAAAGGGGATGGGTTTGATGCTCTTGGCAGCTCCTTTTACTGCCCAGCAGTGGAGATGAGCCAGGACTGTGAGAAAGGGAGCTGGCCGGGGTGGGGACAGGGGACCGCCCCCTCCACACACAGACCCCCTTTTCTGCCCTCCTCCTTGTGGCCCTGGGAAAGATGCCAAAGCTTTAATATCCAAACAGATGAGAAAGGGGCAGGGAAGGGGGTAGCCTGAGACTGGGCGTAGGGGTCCCATAAGGGAGAGGGAGGGAGGCTGCCCCACTGGTTACATCTGTCAGGGACATGGATGGGAGGGAGGAGGCCAGATAGGGGCTCCCCCAACCCCCTCCTGGGGACTCACTGGGCTTGGTGCAGAGCCACTGACTCAGAGATAGCATGGCCAAGCCAGGAGAAAACCTTAGAACAGAAAGAACTGAGCTGAGAGAACCTTCAAACCTAGAACATGGAAGGTCATGGCTAGGTGGGGGGTAGGGGAGGTGCAGCAGGGGGGAGCTTCGAACAACATAACTGACCATCAGGGCTGGGAGGGACCTTAGAACATAGAACCCAGAACATCAAAGCTAGAAGAGACCTTTGAGAGCCTATTGAGTGGACATTTTACAGAAAGGAAAACAGGCTCAGAGAAATAGTGACTTTGGCAGTCAGTAGCAGAGTGGAGCCCAGATCCCTGTTTCCCCATCACAGCTGGCTCCCTTCCCATGCACACTGGCATGGTCCTACAGAGTTTTCTGGATAAAGGGCCCAGCCAGGTGTGGGGGAGAGGGCCAGAGCTCAAGGGTCCCTGATGTGCTTCCCCGACAGTGGATGGCTGTATCCACCGAGCCGCAGGTCACCTGCTGACCGAGGAGTGCCGCACTCTGCACAGCTGTGAGACTGGCAAAGCCAAGATTACTGGGGGTTACCGCCTGCCAGCCAAGTGTATGTCTGCCTGCCCCTGAAGCCTGAGGGTGGGTGGGAGGGAAGATGCCCCCCATCCTCAGCTCTAGGCCAGAGAAGGTTTGGGAGCCTGGGGGGAGGGGGCAAAGCCCAGGGACACACCCCTGGACCAGGTCTTGGGACTGTCAGCCACCTGCTCTACCTGTCCCCATGGCTGGGGACCCAGGTCAGGGCTGGGTCACAACCAAAAACAAAATCTGGGCATGGCCCATGCCTGCCAAGCATCTCCTGTGGCATCACATCCAATCTTGGATCTTGGGGGTCACAGCCACTCAGGCCTTCTGCCTCCTCATGGGTGACTGTACCCTGAGCCCACCAGCCTGGATGGATGTCAGGGCTGCCTCTGGCAAGCCCCCAACCTCCAGACCCTGTCATGACCTCATGCCATGAGCCCTGGGTGAGATGGGGAAGGCTTCCTGGCTTTTCTGAGCAGAGGTGAGGGACAGACACAGAAAATCTGTCTGGACTGGGTGCTGTGCCTGCATTCCTCTATCATGCCTCATGTGTCTGTGCCCACATGAATGGGAGGGTTGCATGCCTCCCATCAGCCGGGTGATGGGCTAGGTGCTTCATTCCCCATGTTAATTGTGCCAGGTCAGCTGGTGAGTCTTCCTGGGCTCCCGTTGGGCACAGAGAAGACAGTGCCAGGCAGGGATGGGGGTCTGAGGATGCAGACATCAGAGAGGATGTGACCGGGCCAAGGTCAACCCAGTAGTGCTTGTGTATGAATGCCAATGGCCCAGATGTCCCTGGTCATGTCCTGGGTCACTCTGAGAACAGGCAGGGGTGCCAGGCTAGGGCAGAGATAACAGACAGCAGGGCTCCACCCTGAGGGAAGCCTTGACTCTTGCTCCCCACAGACGTCATCCATACGGTGGGGCCCATTGCTCAGGGAGACCCCAGCCCCAGCCAGGTCCAGGAGCTGCGCAACTGCTACCTGAACAGCCTGCAGTTGGCTCTTGAGAACCGCCTTCGATCAGTGGTGAGGGTCCCAGGTCCGGGCGGTGTATTTGGGGGGCAGGGGCAGGAGTCCCAGCTAACAGCTGTGTTTGTCCCCCAGGCCTTCCCTTGCATCTCCACTGGGGTCTTTGGTGAGTGTGGCCGTGGCCAGAGGAAGGGTGGGCAGGGTGGGGGGTGAAGGAGACGCTGATGCTCCAGCTGCTCCTGGACTCCCATAGGTTACCCCAATGAGGCTGCGGCAGAGGTGGTCCTGGGTACCCTCAGAGAATGGCTGGAGGAGCACAAGGACAAGGTAGGAGGTTCAGGGGGAGCCCTCCACTCTGGATCCACCTCATCCCCTGCAGACCTTTGACATTGAGGACTGGCCAGAGAGGGAAGGGGGAGAGGGTCCTCCTGAGCACCCAGACCCTTCTCTGATCTCAGGTGGATCGCCTGCTCATCTGCGTATTCCTGGAAAAGGATGAGGAGATATACCGCACGCGGCTGTCTCACTTCTTCCCTGTGGGTAGGTGTCTGCCCCCAACTACCCAATGTCCTTAAGGTGTGTCCCTCCTGAATAGTCCTCTGGAGCCTGCGGGAGGGGGCACCATTGGGGGAGGAACCCCCACTGAGGGGAGGGCCCCGGGAGGCTAATCCTCGTACCTGGTCTTCACTCTGCCTTCCAGCCTGATGCTGCCCCTTCCCACTCCCCAAGACTGGTAAGAAAGGTCCCAGTGTGCTGCCCAGGGCACTAACCCTCCTCTTCCTCCCAGGCCCCAGCTAACCCTGCCCCTTTCCCCAACAGAGGCAGACAGGGCTGCTGGCTCAACCTGCCCCTCCCATGTCAGGGCTGGGGCCTGCCAGGGAACAAGGGTGGGGAGGCACAAGGGGGCCTCCGCTGACATTTTGGCTCTCTCTCCAGATCCTCCCCTGGGGCTGCAATCCCAGCTCTGAGAACAAGATTGTTCACCCTAACCCAGGACCCCATTTTCCCATGAGGCTCCCACAGGAACGAGGGTCTCACAATACTACTCAATAAAGCCTTCTCCTCAGTACTAGTCCCAGAGCTTGCTGAATGGTACACAGGAAGGCCTGAGGCTGTGGAAGTGGGGGGAAGGTCAGGAACTTGGGGGGTCCTGAGCTCATTCATGTGCTTGGTGGGGGGGCATCCCTCCTGCCCCCATCCACAGGACCAAAGAGAGCCTCCGGCCAAGGGCTGACCAGGCACCCGCCTGACCGATCTGCCCCTCTGCTGGCCCTCCCCCCCAAGGGAGGCAGCAGGAAAGCGGGGCTGCTGCCTGTTTGCCAACAATTAGTTCACATTTATTGAGGCGCGATACAGTTGCACAGAACACACAGCCACACTCCCTGCCCTTGGGGGGCTCACAGCCTAAGAGGAGACAGACAAACCATTAATTCTTTGGGGGAGGGGGTCGTTTTCTGTGGCTCGGATGGCACTTTGGGGGCTGGGGAGAGGAACATCCACCCACTCTTCTCCTTGCTGGAAGAAATGGAGAACTCAAAAGAGAGCAGAGAAACACTGGTTAAGGCCCAGCGAGCCAAAGCAGGGGGAAGGGAGGGGAGGGAAGGCAAGAGCGTGGGGAGCTGGGGGGCAGCTTGGGCCATCGGGACCAGGCAGCCTCTTGGAGGTGAGATGTCCACCCAGGGTGATGGTGAAGCCCCAGGCCAGGCCCAGGAGAAGCTGCTGCAGAGTCTGTGAGGCCCAGGGAGGGCTGCCCTGCTACCTCAGCAGCCAGGGCAAAGAGGAAGGGGTTGCACCATGCTGCTACAGAGTGGCAGTGCCCTCTGCTGGGGACAGAGCTAAGAACAAGCCAACCTTCTAAGAAGCAAGACCAAGGCAGGCACCAGGACAGGAGCAGCAGCAGAAGTGGGAGCAGAGGCAGCAGGGAGCCCGGCCCTCCATCTGCAGAGCCGAGCATATGGTGGGGACTGAGCCTGGGCACGGCCTGGGTCAGCACCAGGGCGGGCAGACCACCATGTGGAAGCACAGTTAGTTAGGGTTAGAGACCCCACAGACCCGGGGAAGGGGCTGTGGCATCAAGAGATCCATCACCTCCCAGCTCGATGGTCCTTGGAAGAAGCACCCCCCGCCCTAACAGACCATTTCCTTCTGGGTTTGGCTGCTGGGGGATGGACTCCCCCCGACCCCCAAAGCTTGGTTAGACCTGGACCAAAGGCCCCATGAGCAAGAAAGGGGCACCGGGCCCAGGCAGCCAGACCTAGGGCACGCACACGCAGCAGCAATACACGGGCGCGCACATGTGGCCTCACCACCAGCATCCCCTTTAATAAAACACGCAAGGTCATGGGTGACAGGGAGAGAAAAGGGAGTGAAATATTACCATTTACAACCACAAAAAACCTCTGTACATGTCTAACGCCTGTTAGCAGGGGAGGGGGGAAGGGCAGGACTGGCTCCAGCACTGGCGGGCGGTGGCCCGGGGCGCTGTCCCACCTATTTGTAAAGGATGTCGTAGTGTCCGGGTCTGTACAGTAGATACACCTTGGGCTCCGAGCCCTCCGGGAAGACGTGGGGGTTGGTGGTGCCGCCCTCGCCGCGGTCCATGTACTCCACCTGGATGGAGACATTGAGGGCCTGCGCCAGCGCGATGATGTGGATGTGATCGCTCTCCTTGCACATGGGCTCCACTTCCTGGAGGGGCAAGAAGGGAGAAAGGTGACTGGGGCAGAACCAACACTGATACAGCCAGGCCACTGCCCCTCCACTCCTGCCCAGGCACACTCACTTCTTGGGAAACTGAGGGGGAGAGAGGGGAGTCTGAGCTACTCTTGGGCCCATCCTCATATGTCCATTGACTTGGAGTGGTTCAGCCAAATGACACACTACCTGCTCCTTCCCTGGACCTGCCTGGCTAAGGGATAGCCTGGTTAGGAAGCAGAAAATAAAGTGTTTGGGCACAATGCCTCATGAATAGGTGAGCTGTGATTGGCACCAGTGAATGGAGTACTCACATCCAGGAGAACAGAGAACCAAAATTGGGTAAGAAAAATGAAAAGGTAAAAATCAATGTGATGAAGAGCAAGCTGGGAGCTGAGGGGGAAGCAGGGAGAGCATCATGGAGGAGGAAAGCCAGGGGGAAGGGGCTGCACACCTGCTGACAAAACTCCTTAACGGTCCGGCCCCCCTCAATGAAGTGTTCAAAGAACTTGCTCTCTCGCTGCAGGTAGCCTGAGGTGAGCAGTCGCAGGTAGACCACCAGGTAGTCTGAGGTGCTCTGGTCATTAAAGGAGGCCAGCAGTTCAGCCACAGAGGTCTGCTTCTCCACTTGCTCTATCAGGTCCATGAACTGCCCAGAGGGAGGGAGAGGGCAGCTGTCAGTCATCCCACCTGGCCCTTAGGCCTCCCCATCTGAGTTCACCAGTGTGAAGGGCCAGCTCACCGTGTTGTGGAAATCCTCAATTGTGAACTCGGTGAAGCCCTGAGACACCAGGTCCTCTTTGCTCTTGGCAGAGATGGCTTTGAACCTGCCGGAAGGAAGGCAAAGTCACTTAAAGGAGGAGGGAGAAAGAGGCAGCCAATGGGAGTCACCAATGAGATAGAGATGGCATGGGCTGCCCAGAAGGGTTGGGGGCTCATCAAAAGGCAGGTGGAAAGACAACTGGGATCTGAGGTGAAGAGACCCCAGCTGGGACCCCTAAGTTCGACATTTTTGACAACGGTGCCCCAGACTAGTTGTAATTGAAGCCTGTTTCTTTATCTGCAAAGTGAGGAGGCTGTTTGTACTGCCTACTTTCCAGTGCTGCTGTCAAGAAAGCACTCTGTAAGACTCCAAGATAGGAGAGGATAAGACGGCCATGCTCACTACGGAGGGCTCAGTCAGCAAGGGGCTTCAGGAAAGGGGACCCTGCAGATGCCCTGAGGGATACCTCTGCAGTTCCTTGCTATCTTCCAGAAGGGCCTCCAGGTGGGAGAACCCGAAGGCTCGGTAGAAGCAGTTGCCATCTGGCCTGGTCTTTCGGATGTAAGAGTATTTTTTGTGTAGGTCCTGTGGAGAAAATGGAGAAGGCACTGAAGGCCAAGGTGAAGATAGGCAGCTTTCCCTTCTGTACACTAGCATGGGCTGTGGACAGAGAAGGATCAGTGGAGAAATGGGATGTTCTTTTAGCAAGGAATGGTGGTGGAGAAATGGAGGCAGAAACTGTCCTTACTAACAGCACTTGAATGTGGGTCTTCCTAACCACTCTGACCTTGTGAGAAAAAAGGCCATGGCTTCCCCCAGTGATGTGCTTGGGACATGGACACAGCAGCCACATCACGTACAAGGTGGGCCAAGTCCCCAGAGGGCTGGGATGAAAGGGGACCTCTGCACACACCAGGTGACAGCAGAAGTCAATTCCTGGCCTAAAAAGTGATTTAATAACCAACTCTTCTCTAATTCCAACTAAATACCTGTAGAACTCAACACTAAATACTACAAAAGGCCTTTCCCCATCCACTTTCGGAAGCCCCAGCTCTCAGGTGGAATCACAAGGTTCCCTCATCTCCCTACTGTGGGGAGGGGGGTCTAGGAGCCCCTACCTTGATCTTCTGTTGATAGATATTGTCATCTTCCGCATACTCCTTGTAAAGCACAGAGAGCTCCAGGCGCTCGGAGACCAGTGGATTCTGAACAGCAATCTGCAAGGAGGAGGGAAGGAAGGGACAGGAGCAGCAACTTGACAGGTCCAGGAAAATGTCTGTGTCCACCCCAATCCCCAACCAGGAGTACAGGAGCCTACAGACTCCTGGCAGGACCGTGGTCTGCCTTTCAGAAAAGCACTGGTTCTCCTGTATCCCTCTGCCAGTCTCAGAAGGCAGGGCCAGAGGAGCTGCTCCCCAAACCAAAGGCTGGACAAGTGATCCAGGGACCAGTGAGCCAAGCCCCAAAGAACAAAAAGTGGGGCCTCAGGTTCAGAAATGTTTCCTTAGTCATCCTTTCATCTGTGTTTCCAGTCCAAGCCTAGGATTCTCCTGGAAAGGTCAGTCCCTAGACCAACGCACATCAGCAGCTGGTCAGCTCTCAGAGGTGCTGGGGGGGATGACTGTGGTTCGGACCCTGCAACTCCCAGGACAACGACCGGCCCCATTCTTCCCCAGTGGAGACCAGGCTGAGCCGGCCCTTGGGGCTCCTCCTCCCCCCAGGCACAGCCCTCTTCCCCTCACCTCCTGCTGAATTCGGTCCTGCTGGGCCATGATGGCTTCATCGTAGGCCAAACAGTTAACTCCTGGAGAAAGGAAAAAACAGATGAAGGGCCCGCAGCTGGCTGCCTCCTCTGCGCAGACACCCTGGGTCAGGCCCAAAAGCTGGTCCAGCCGATCACGGGCTCGAGGTCCAGCCCTGCCGCTGACTCGTCGTGTCTGGCTCCGGGCCCTCCTCTACCTGCCCGGCCTCTCCAGGTGCAAGAGCAGCTCAAGGTGACGGGCAATGGAAACTCTCCGGAGCAGCCTCGGGGCTGACCCTCGGGGAGCGGCCCCCACCACGCGGGCCGGGCGGCCAGGCCCGGGGAGGCACCCCCAGAGGCCGCTGGGGCAGGCCAGGAAGCACCCGGGGGAGCCGGCCGGGCCCACCCAGGGGGATGGAAGGTGCAGGGGGCCGCGGGCGAAGGGGAGCGATGAGGTCATGGGATGGGGGAGGGGCCGGAGGAAAGCGAGGGGTCTGGGGGGGAAATCACAGCGGGATAATTAGGGAGCCAGATTCTCGGAGGGTCGGCCTTGGGGGTGTGAGGGGGAGGGCCCAGGGGCGGGGCGTGGACGCGGAGGCCCCGCCCCCTGGCCCAGCATCCCCACCCTGCGGGAGCCGGAGGGAGGCGCGCGCGGGCGTGGGCGCAGGTGCGCGCGAGGGGCGGTCGCGAGGCCGCGGCAGCCTCGGTCTGACACTGGGCGCGCCCCCCTCCCCCTCGGCCGCGCCGTGCGCAGGCGCGCTCGCCCCTCAGGCGCGCTCACGTACCCGCGCG
The DNA here is from genome assembly GCA_028658325.1 of Potorous gilbertii. Taxonomy (NCBI): domain Eukaryota; kingdom Metazoa; phylum Chordata; class Mammalia; order Diprotodontia; family Potoroidae; genus Potorous; species Potorous gilbertii. The sequence goes on from CM053770.1 coordinate 258,569,398, forward strand.
CTGCTGCCGCCCCTCCCCCTCCGCCCCAGCCCGCGCGGCCGGGGGTGGGGGTGGGGGTCTCAGGCGGCGGCTGCTTCCCCTGTACGTGGAGGGGAAGCGATGGAGCTCGCGCGCCTCGGCTCCGCTCTCGGGCCCCCGGCCGCAGCCCCCTCCGTAATGGCCGGGCCGCGCATCGCCCGCCCTCCCCGGAGGCTCCCGGCCCCCACCTCCGCCCCCGCGGCCGCTACCTTCTGAGTCGCTTCCCAGCGGCTCCGGCTTCTGCTGCTGAGGTTCCTCCGCCGCCATCTTTAAACAGCGCCGCACCCACGACCACTTCCGGGTTATTAGCGCCTCTCCTCCCGGAAGTGAACGTCCCGCCTCCTCCGGACTCGGAGCTACATAGCAACGCCCATAGCAACCGGAAAGCCCCGCCCCCGCCCCACCCCGCCCTCCCCTGTGGGCCGCCTAGTCAGCAGGAAGCTAGGGATGAGGCATCGGGAGATGGAGCCTAGAATCTGCAGCTGGGAGGGCCCCTGGACGTCATCTGGCCTTGCGGATGAGGAAACCGAGGTCCAGAGACCTGCCATTGTAGAGATGGGAGCCCCGAGGCGGAGGGACGCGCACAGCTCAGCCACGCCCCTCCCCCTGAGGAAGGGACCCCTGGGTGCCTGTGGCCCAGGAAGGCCTGGGTCAACGGAGCCAGTAGTCCAGCCACCTCAGAGAGTGCCCAGGACCAGGGCCCAGAAGTGTCCGAGGCAGAATTCACACCCAGCCCAGCCGGACATGCACTCAGCACAGGAGGCACCACACAGAGGAGGCGCTTAAGTTTCAGGAGAGAGGAACGTGGTAAAAAGATGCCCACTCCAGGGCCACCTTGAGGCAGAATTGGAGGCCTGGGAGAGACCTCAGAGCTTGTCTCTTTGTTTTACAGAGGAGCAAAATGAGATACTGGAGAAGTGATTTGCCCAAGGAGACGAACTTGAACCTCTGAATCCCCCTTTGTTCCTGTAAAGACTCCAGGGAGAATCTCAGCATGCTACTTTCACAAGATGTAGAGGGGAAACCCTTAAGATTACAGACTCTTAGAAGGGACATATGGCTTATAACTGAAGCGTGTCCTCATTATCACCTAGCCTCGGATGAGTCGTCCAGACTTCCAGTGAGTGTACCCCACTCTAGTCTACCTCCGCAGCAGCCTCTGACACTTTGGACAGCTCTCACGATTAGGAAGTTTTTTTCCTAATATCAAATCTAACCTGACCTCTTGGCAACATGCTCTGGATTCTGCCCTCTGGGTCCAACGCTATTCCACCTGATAATTCTTCAGATACTTGAACAGAGGCACCACATAACCTAAGTCTTCTCTCCAGGCTCCGAATCTCCAGTTCCTTCCATTTATGCTCCGGGAACACCATCCTTGCTACCCCTTTCCCTAGTTCATCTACCACCTTCTTAGGTTGTGGCTCCCAGGACTGAGCATCTTCCTCCTCCAGATGTTTTCTGGTCAGAGCCGGGCATGCAGTGACTTATGGCCTTCTCCCTGGAAACTGAAGTCTTTGACATGGCCACAAGGCTCTGGCTGTCATTTCCCACTGCTCACTGGTATTGAGCTTTCACAAGTCTCTAGACCTTCAGACTGGTGGCGGTCTTGCTGGGCGATGCTTTCATCAGCTCAGACTCAGGTTGTTGGACCTCAAGGGTAAGTCTTGACATTTATTCATCCTCTGTTTAAAATTATCCTGTTTCCAGTGCTCTGCCCCGTTAGCATCCAGTGTTAGGTGTCCCATCCATGTGTAGATGGTGTGCCATCTACACGTCCCATAAACATTCCATCTATGCTTTCATCCAGGTCATTGCCCAAAATGTTTAGCAGCAGAGGGCTAAGCCTAGTCTCCTGCCATGTTCACCTTGTAGCATGTTCAGACATGAGACAGTGGACCCTAAAATCCAAGTGGAGAATTCAGGAGCCTAGAGGCTATGTCCATCACAGCTCCAGGCCCCAGGGCCAGAGACAAACCTATCCTACCAGATGAGCCTGTAGTTATTACTTCAGGCCTCTCAGTTCCTTTCCCCACTGCTACCACTCAAAATGTTTCTCCCCATATTCCATAGCTGAAAGGGACTTTAGCCATAATCTACCTTACACTCCCATTTTACAAATGGGAAACTGAGATCTTGGGACCTGTCATAGAATGTTGGAGCTGGGACTGATACCAGAAACCTCCCTTCCCCTAGCCTGGTTAGAGGTTAAAGGTAATCTCTTCTCCTTTATCATCTCAGACGGTGCTGGTAGCATGTCTGGGAATCAAAGCCTAATGACCGCTTCAGTTAGGAACTTTTATGCTTCAGGAATTCTCACTAGCTGAAAAGTAACCCCCCATGTTGGTGAAACCTTAAATCCAGGTGAAGATCCCTGCTTTGACCTGGCTGTGGCTCAGGGCAGACAGATGTCTGGGTCCCCTGAAAGGCTCATAGAATATAATCTGGTGAGGTGGTGACCTGCATTTTAAATCTATACAAGACCCTCCTTTGAAGTGAGCCAGGGGCCTGAGATACTGCTTCCCCCTGCCTCCAGTTAGGCATATGCACTGCTGCCCCCTCCTCCTCCTTCAGACATGCACCAAGCATCCCCAGGGCTGTCAGTGGGTGTGGTGCCCAGGTAGAGCAGCAAGATTGTCTGGGCCTCACACACAGTCTGCTTCTCCCGTTTCTGGGTCCCACTAGACTGTATTCTTACAGGCACCCCATGCTCTGCTTGGCCATTTTTAGTCTACATTTAATGGACAGACTCCAGGCCAGACCCTGGTTTGGGAGCAGTGCCAGGCCAGAGGCAAGGGTAGCCCGGCTTGTGCTCAGGACAGTCATGGAAGGCTCTGCCCTCACACAGGGCCATCCTCAGCAGAATAGTGACCCAGGTCCTTCTGGTCCTTTCAGCCCTGCTGCTGCAAAATCTAGCTGGCAGGCAGAGCTCGAAGCAATGGCCCAAGATGGCCACAAAGACAAAGGGGTTAGGGGAGGGCGTGATGGGGACATGCCTTGACTCTTCCCCAGGTAAGACATGTATAGTGGGCCAGAGGAGGCAGCCAGTCCTTCTGGGAGGGGGACCACAGCTCCCCTAATGGGAAAGGGGCTGTTGGATAGGGTAATGGGGAGCCTCGATTGCCACCAGGCAGGCCCTGGAGTCTACCAGTCAGGTGTTCCCAAACCTTTGAAAGTATTTCCGATTATCCACAGGCTCAGAGCCACGGACCAAGTGAACCAGGGCAGCTCTGATGTCAGAGGAGACTCAGCAGTGTCTCTACTTCAAGGCCTTCTAGTTAAGTCAGAGTACTGGAGCACCCGCAACCCTAAGGGGCAAAAATACCCCACTCCCAGTTCAAAGAGCCACGTTCCAGGGGCAGCCTGCAAGTTTTGCCAGGACTCTCATAAGATCAAGGAGCAGTAGGTCTTCATTTACTCCTATGAGGAATTAGTGAGGAACCCCTCATCCCTCAAGCTTGCCTTGGGAAAGCTGAGATGGGGGTACAACCCTGTGATTTCAATCCAAGTCAGCTTCCCCTGGGATGAGGGGATACAAAGCCTGAAAATGCCAGGCCATGGCCCCTGATTCTCCCTTCTACCCCCACACATGCACCTGTTGCTACATGCACTGCTCACAGGACTGAGGAACCACCACCCCCACTTCCAGCTGCCAGCTTCCATCCCCAGCACAGTCTGACGCAATTCGGAAGGCCATGGCTGCTGCCCACCTCAAGCTCAATGCCAGATGCCCCAAGCAACACCATTTCCCCCTTAGCACCCCATGCCAATGAGAAGCAACCTCCCCCTACTCCTAGCAGGCTACAGTGAGCAGCACAGGAAGACCAGCCTTGGGAGGGTGGCAGTTACCAGGGAAACCCACAAGGTCAGCCTCTGCTTGGCACATCCTTGCTCAGCATCAGGAGCATGGCTATGAGATCAACACCAGGGCTTGGACTCCCCCCTCCTCATATGATCTTTTGGGCAGACAGCTGAGAGCCAGCGCTCTGCAAGAGGAAGGTAGCACTATCCCAAAAGGATACCACCCATCCTCCCCCAGCTCCCGACTGAGAGCCCAGATCTGCAGGCTAGGCCCTGCTGTAGGGAGGAGAGGGCAGGTGCTTGCTCCTTTCTACCCAGAAAGGGTGCCTGATAAGGCCCCAGGATGATTTCCCAGTGACTCTCAGAGTCCCATGCCCCAAAGCTCAGGGTGGAGTGCCCCGCTCCCCCTCACAAAGGCAACATCTGTGAAAAAGGAAAGCCAGTCGTAGATCAGAGAAGGTCCCCTTTTGAAGGAAACCCAGGGCAATGGGGAGGAACCACTGGGGTAATGGGGGAAAGCCCAGAAATAATCAAACAAGGGGTTCAACCTTAGCTACGACCACCACTTCTGAAAGAAAGGACCCTCCTGAAGCAAGAGAAAGCAGTGAAATAAGGTTATTCCCAACTGGCCTCCATCTTTTTCTCCCTCTTTATATCCTTTCCTCCTGTCTGCTCTGCCCTGACCAAACCTCCCAGCCTGTGGTGTGACAAGGTAGACAGCCCCCCAACATCCAAGCACCAGCTCAGTCCCTGGGAGAGGCCACAGGGCTCTTGGTGGAAAATACTGAATGAGGGAGGAAATGAGCAAGGTAAACCTGCTGAGATGCTCCTCAGGGGACACTGAACGAGCGCTTACTGAAGGTCCCCATGGAAGAACCCTTTGAAATGGGCCTGGTTCTAAACAAGCCAGGGGTGGAAAGGACAGTGACAGAGTCCACACGTTCGTACTGAATGGGGCCTGTGTAGGGACTAGACTTTGTGAAAAACTGCCTTTAAGTCTAACTGGGGGGAAAAAAAAGCATTTTTTTTTTAAAGAGCGTTTCAAGAGTCAAGAGGGCATTTCCATTGAGCATTTACTAAGCACCTACTCTGGGCTAAGCCTTGCTGTATAGTACCTCATCAGATCCTCAAGCCACCCAGGGAGGGAGGAGTAGCTCAGGACTTGCCCAGGCTCCATCACTACTAGTTAAGTGTCTCAGGCTGGATTTGAACCCAGGCCTGCCTGACTCCGCCCCATTACTTGCTAAGGAGGAGACTCCAAAGGGATCCAGGGTGGGCTGGGAAGGTCCTCAGCGCAAACAGGAGGCTCAGGAGGCAAGATGGACTTTAAAGAGAGATTTCAATTGACTTTATTTTAACATGCTGAGGAGGCCCCATCTGCCAGGCCAGAGCAGACAGCAGGAAGCCTGGCAACGGCGAAGCAAAAATCAAATGGTCATGATTGATGAACTCATCAGAAAACGGAATGCAGGGAAGCCGGTGGTCCCAAGGCCAGCGGGCAGGGGCCGGGCCTGTCTCCTTCACTCCTTCTTCTTGTAGCTGTCCAGGTGGGATAAGATCCAGCCCGCGGGCACGAGGAGGCACACGAAGCTGGCCGCCATGGCGATGGTCTTGTCCTGCGGGGGCACAAGGGGGTGATGTCACGGGGGCTGCCTGATGGGCAGTCAGGTCAGCGCGGTCTCGCCTCCTCTGACCACCCCCCCAAACAGGAAGGCTTCTCCTAAGGGGGCCCGCTCCTAGGGCTGAGGAGCCTAAGCGGCCACAAACGTGGCCGAGGCCTCTCCTTCGTGCTGGGGATACAAGGAAGGGCCCGACCCAAAGGGGGAGGCGCGAGGTCAGGCTGGAGATCTGACGGGTCCCAGGGAGGGGAGCCTGGGAAGGCCTAGAAATCGGATCGTCTCAGCCTCCGGGGCAACAGAAACCCCGAATTGTGCACAAAGGGCCCCCCAATGACTGCGAAGGTCGGCGGCCGTCTACACCTCCTCTGTCTACACGCCGCTACTGCCCCAAGCCTGGGGTCCGGCCCAGGCCCCCGTCCCCTCCTCCACCGCAGGCCAGGGCACCCAGGAGGAGCTGGGAAAGGTCACGGGGTCAGAGGGTGGGGTCACGGCTGGAGCGCCCCCAGCTCACTGACTTCCTGCGGGAGAGGGAGGGCGCTCTGCCCTGGGAAAGTCCCCGGGCCCTGTTCGTCGGACAGAAAAGGAAACCGAGGCCGCGAGCGCGGCGTGCTCACCAGCAAGCTCAGCTCTTCCCGGGCCGGCCGCGCGTGCAGGGCCGCGCGGGGCACGCGCACCAGGCCGCGGGCGGGGCGCGTCAGGCCGCTCAGCAGGCGCGGAGCCAGCGCGGACATGGCGGCGTCGGGGCGCGGGCCGGGACGGGAACGAGACCGGAACGGAGCTCGGAAGAGCAGGGACAAGGTCGCTGGGAGCGGCGACCGGAAGCGACAGACAGGAAGAGGCGGGCCCGGCGATGGCAGAGCCCCGGAAGTGATGCGCCCGGCTCCCGGCGCCACTGCCTTTCCCGCGTCTCGCGTTCCACGAAACGGCCAATCAGACGGCGGGATGAGTAATGGGGCGGGGTTTCTCACGGAAGGGGAGGGGAGGGGGAAAAGGCGGGGCCTGGAGGAAAGGGGAGGAGGGGAGGGGCGAGGAAGGAGTGAAAATGGAAAAAAGAATGAGTCGATGGGTGAATGGAGCGTTTAGTAAACGCTTTTCGGAGTGGTTCGGTCGCGTCGGACTCCTCCTGACGCCACGCTGGCCGTGTCCTGCTCCAGCTCCTTTGACAGATGAGGAAACTGAGGCAGCCAGGGGGAAGTGACTCGGCCCCTCCTGACTGCTAGCTGCCCTGGGCTAGCCCCAGGCCCCCAAACCACGCTCCCGGTCCAGTGGGGGTGACCACACCCGAGAAGGGCCCGGGGTCATTAGGGGGCAGTACGAAGCATGTGGGTCATCAGCTCAGGTTCCCCTGGTGCCAAGGCTTTGTCTCCTGGATCTTCGGGATCTGTGGCTGCTTCTCCGTGGAGACTGCCTGCCGCTCAACCCTCGGGAACGTCTCCGTCATGGTCTGGGAGGGGATGGTGATGGACAGGGGGATGGCTGGGTCACCTGACCATCCAGGCACAGACAGCCTCCCATGTGTGGTGTCCCATCCTGCCCTGGAAGAAGAGGAGAGGGGCTGAAGGAAGGCACGAGAATGACCTGAGTCACACACATTGTGGCTGCACCCCTGGCAATGTGAAATACAACAGAAGAGGGAACCCTGAGAACCTTGGTTGATGGAGGAGAGGTCATCCAGTGAGAGATGGCAGTTTGTTCTATGGGACTGGAGCTGGGGAGAGAAGTCGACTGGATTTGTACATCTCAGTCAACTACGTAAAGATTATAGTTGAAGTTAAGGGAGTTGATGAAGTCACAGAGGAAAAAGAGGGCCCCCAGGATATACCCACATTTAGAGTGGGATAGGGGATAATGATCCAGCAGAAGAATCTGAGGAGGAGTCAGGTAGAAGGAAATCCAGGAGAAAAAAGTTTCCCCCAAAGTCAAGGATTGAGTATTTAGGAGGAAAACATACTCACTAGGGTCAAATGATGAAAAGGTCAAGAATGTTAAGTAAGTTAAATAAGGTCATAGTTTTAAGCAATGAAGACATCATTAGTAACCTTGGAATAGTTTGGGAAGGGTTGCCAGAATTTTCAGGGTCCTTCCACAAATGAGTCAGCGTAGATTACAGAGAGACAGATGCACTGCAATGGATTTATCCTCTCAGGAGGGTGACTCACTCTATCAGGAGGTGATGGATCTAAGTATTTGAGGCTGAATTTGAACTCATGAGGATGAGTCTTTCAGGTTCCTAGCCCACTTTTCTATCCTCTGCTCCTCCTAGCTGCCTGGAAGATTATGTCAAAATTTGGTGGCCTGGAGAAGTTCATTAATATTGTACATCAATTGTTTGCCCAGGTTCTGGATAATGGACAATGCTCTCATGCCTTCCCAGTCATCAGTGGAGTGAAACAAGGCTGTGTACTTGCTCCCATGCTTTTTAGCATGATGTTTTAAGCCATGTCAAATACTTTTAATGAGGCATCAAGGTCAACAGCATCAAGGTCAACTACCATACTGATGGTAAGTTCTTCAATTTGAAAAGCTAAGACCAAAGTGGAGGGAGTGCTGGTGCATGGTTTTCTGTTTGCAGATGATTGTGCACTCAATCCAGCCTCTGAAGCTGAGATGCAACAAAGTATGGATCAGTTCTCTACTGCCTGTGCTCATTTTGGCATATTAACACCAAGAAAACACAGGTGCTCCATCAGCCTGGAACCACACATGGAACCATCAATTACAACAAATGGAGAAGTTTTGAATGCTGTGGATAAGTTCACTTACCTTGGTAGTGTACTTTCCAGGGATGTATACATTGACAATGATGTTGATTCATGGATTGCCAGAGCTAGCTCAGTGTTTGGGAGGCTCCAAAGGAAGGTTTGGAAATTAGACTGACTACCAAACTGAAAGTCTACAGAGCCATTGTGCTGACCTCATTGTTATATACTTGTGAAACATGGACAGTCTACCAGTGCTGTGCCAGGAAACTGAATCGCTTCCGTTTGAACTGTCTTAGGAAGATTCTGAGGATCACCTGGCAGGATAAGGCACCAGACACTGAAGTCCTTGCTCAAGCTGAACTGCCAAGCATTCAAACTATGCTTCAGAGAGTGCAACTCTGATGGGATGGCCACATTGTTCAAATGCAAAATATATACTTGCCAAAAAGACTTTTATGGAGAACTCACATGGGGCAGGTGATCTCATGGTGGTCAGAAGAAGCGATACAAGGACAATCCCAAGGTCTCTCAAGAACTTTGAATTTGATTGTGGGACATGGGAGACACTGGCACAGGACCGTTCAGCATGAAGTGCCCACATCAGAAAAGATGCTGTGCTCTGTGAGCAAAGCAGAATTGAAACAGCACAAAGGAAATGTAGGATGAGCAAATTTGGAGTAACCACCCCAAATGTTCACATGGGTTATCTGTGTCCAGTCTGTGGTGGAGCATTCCGAGTCTGTATTGGTCTGACCAGCCACAGTCATACACATTGAAGCTTCACTTTATCATGGTGATGTCATTTTGGTCCCCTTCGAGAACAAAGGACAGCAACCAAGCATGTGATGGACACATGTAGACACTTCACAGTTCTACAGGTGATATATAGGATGTCCCTGCTCCTGAGCCACTTGAAACAGAGTTTTGGATAAAATCAGATCAGACACAAAGACAGGAAAAGGAACATTTTTAGGAAAGAGAAAAAGGATGTTTAAGCTGTTGCAAAGGCCTCCTACACAGTCATTTATACCAGACTGAAGAAAACAGAATCCTCTTTATCAGTCAATTAATTAACATTTGCTGAGCCCCCCAAGTTGTCCTCCAGAGACAGAATAAAGAAAAATGAGGGAGTTCCTGGAACCATTCAAAGTTTGATGAATTTTCTTTTGTTAAATTATTGGGGAAGGGGAGAAACTGAAGGAGAGATTGGGTGCTAGGTATCAACAAATAAGCCCAAAATGAAAGCTCTTGTATTTTCCCCAAACTCCACTTTCATACTGAGGAAGCTCATTTTCATGAGGGCTGAGAAGTGAGTAGGAGAAGAAATGGCCAGGTCCATGGCCTTGTTGCATGCCTTGCCTTTTGATAAACCAGAGCATCAGTGGACAAGACTGTTTCCTCGTATGTAGAGTGAGGGACTTGGATGGTGTCAGAGGGCCCATCAAACTCTGACCTCATGTTCAGTTCTACGCCAGACTAGGCAGCAACACATCTCCTGATTCCCATTGTCCTACCCTTCCCCTCACCCACAGCCCCACTCAAGAAGTTGTCTCCTACAGGGCCCTACTCCCCCTTCCCCAAAATACAAATTGACTAATGTGGAAATTTAATTCTTTGTTCCTGAAGCTAGGGCTCCTCCCTTTAATCCTTGGTTCCTTAGATTCTTTTATACAAAAGCACCCTCATTTTGTCCTACGAATGGCCTCTCAAACCACATGAAAATGTGGGGCATGTAGACAGCAGAGAGAGGGAAAGAATTTGGAACTGAAAATAATGCCCCACCCCAAAAAACTCAACAAACATGAAAAACAACCTGAAATGCAAGCTTTGATTCAATTGCTTGATCATTTCTCACTATCTTTCTTTAACCAAATTAATCAAACAAGACATAGGGATCAATCAGAAATAGACATTGAAAAAGGGGGGAGAAGGGAAAGAGTGTTTATTAAGGGCCTACTATGTGGCAGGCACTGTGCTAAGGGATTTATGTGGGTTATCTTATTCCAGCCTAACAACAACCCTGAGCGGTAGATGCTGTTGTTACAGCGGAAGAAACAGACTGCCTTCCCCAAACCACATAGGTAGTGTCTAATGTTGGATTTGAACTCGGATCTTCCTAACTCCAGGTCCAGCAATCTATCTCCTGTGCTACCTAGCGAAACAGAAGACTTCATTTTTAAAAACCACTTTTAAAGAGCATGTATTGCTTATGCTACAAAAGTTATTCTCAATAAATGAGAGAGAAGTCACTCTAGCAGACTTCTGGGTGAGCTAAATGTAATACACATGCTTAGCTGACAAAATTCCTGCCTAGACTTTGGAGCAGGTATAGATATTTGGGGTTGAGATAAGCCTGGGGCAGTAACCAATGAGAACTTTGCTAGGTTTGCGTGTTAAAATATGTATAATTCTGCATGGGTGGGGCAGAATTTCGAAAGTGGGGGGCAAATACCAGCATTGCAGTCCAGGACCCCCACAAAAGATTTCATTTAGGACTGCTGAGGATGGTGCTAAGTGAAGTTTGAAATGTCTGGATGGCACTGTATGCCCCCAGACCAGGCTGAAACTTTTTACTGGAGACCTGGAAAGGGCCCTACTAGGGCCTCTCCAGATCCTTTAAAATATCCAGGAGATCACCATGTCCTGCTTACAGCCATCTACAGCCAAGCAGGCCCCCCTTCCCTCCCTCCTTCCTCTCCCTGTGTCCACATAGGGTATCACACCCATGCCTGTGGATGCTCAGCCCAAAGGAGTGTACATTTTGATCGTTGAAACCTCACAAGATATCTTGGGGTTTACAGGCTGGATTTCTTCTTGAAGGACCCTGCCTCAAACCCAGATCACTCTGGCTCTCGTTGATTGGCCAACAGTAGGTCCCAGATCAAGTACCACTTGGTCGTAGTTTGGGCTCTGAGGGCTCAGAGTGAGTGTAAATAGCAGTTGTTTCTCTTTTGGCCAGAAACCCTGAGACTCTTCCCCTCACAGACTGGTTTTGGGTGTTTTTGTTTTTTGACTAGATTAGAGAAGCTGTTCTACACCTTAATTTCTTCCCTAGCCTTGATCACTGAATAGGCACTGCCTCAAACAAACTGAGACCTGGGAAAGACCTTAACTTACAAAGACAAGGCACTGCATCCGGGCCATCTCCAGTCTTCTGATTGTATCTGGCTTTGGACCCATGTGGCTCCGGAGAAGAAAGTGAGGCTGGTGACTCTGCATAGCTCTGCCTCACTGAAATCCATATTACTCACTCCCTGATGTCATTGTCCTCTTCATGAATGAAAGGCAAAAGACGAAAGAAGCCAAGTGGGCTGTCTATTAACTAAGGTAGAAGAGAGCTATGGCTGCTCCTCTGACATTCCATGTTCTAAGGTCCCTCCCACCTCTGACATTCCATGTTCTAAGGCCCCTCCCACCTCTGACATTGCAGTTCTAAGGGCCCCTCCCACCTCTGACATTCCATGTTCTGAGGGCCCCTCCCACCTCTGACATTCCATGTTCTAAGGCCCCTCCCACCTCTGGCATTCCATGTTCTAAGGACCCCTCCCACCTCTGACATTCCATGTTCTAATGCCCCTCCTACCTCTGACATTCCATGTTCTAAGGCCCCTCTCACCTCTGACATTCCATGTTCTAAGGTTCCTCTCACCTCTGACATTCCATGTTCTAAAGGCCCCTCCCACCTCTGACATTCCATGTTCTAAAGGCCCCTCCCACCTCTGACATTCCATGTTCTAAAGGCCCCTCCCACCTCTGACATTCCATGTTCTAAGGCCCCTCCCACCTCTGACATTCCATGTTCTAAGATACTGCTTTGGGCTAGGTATAGTCTTGGTGAGTGTCGCAGGTGAAATTTGAGGTGCCACAGTAGCAATAGCGGCTCACATCTCACTCCACAGACAGATTTCTGGAAGAAAGTTGCCAGCTAATTCTCTAACAAGGCCATGCAATAAATAATTTGTCCACCTGGTGGCACTAGATGCAAACTACCTGTCAAGTGGTTTCATTTGTATCCACTGGAGGTTGGGAGCAGGGAGCAGGAGGGGGTGAGAAGGGGGGTGGGACACCCGCCCGGTGGCTCCCACATTCCTCTCTGGTCACCACCACTCTCCAGGACCTGTAACAGCTTGTCTTCTTGCTGCAGGGACCCCCCACCAGCTCAAGCGTGTCGGTAACATGCTGCAAGTGGCAAGTATTGAGCAGCTGGGGGCAGCTGTCACTTCCAGGGGCAGGAAGACATTGGCACAGAGTGAAGCCAGAAGGCTGGCTCTTCACTGAAGGGCAGGAGAAGGGGAACCTGGGAAGCCTTGGAGACCACAGGCAGGCGTGCTCGCTCCTGCCTTCCCAGGGGCATCCCAGATGTGTTTTCCCCAGGCACCCTTGGGGAGGAGGAAGGGAAGGAAGAAAGGAAGGGAAGGGGAGGAAGGGAGGAAAGAAAGGAGGAAGGAAGGAATGAGAGATGAAAGAAAGGGAGGAAAGAAGGAATAAAGGGAGGGAGGGAGAGAAGGAAGAAATGGAAAGGAAGATGGGAGAGAAGGAAGGGAGGGAGGAAGAAGTATTTATTACATGTTCACTATGTGGCCGGCCACTGCACACTAGGGATAAAAAGTTTTAAAAAGACAATTCCTTCCCTTGAGAAACTTGCATGTTAATGGGGGAGACAATATGGCAAGGGGTAGCTAGGGAAGAATATTTTGATCTGGGAAGTCACTACGATGATAAGTGGAGCTACAAGTCATTGAGCGAATCTGCACACCTTTCCATGAGCAAGGGTGGTATTGATTTGATGACTAGCACCAGAGAAGAAGGGGTATACTAATGAGGGTGACAACATGGCAAGAATATGGTCAAGGATCAAGCCTGACTGGATGTAATGGGTTCTCAATAGCTGACACAGTTTGACCCAAGTAGCTTTTGTTAATTCCTCCCACAGATAAAAGTTTTACAGACCCTGAAAAATCAATCATGGTACACTTGTAAATGTGCAGCACAGGCCTGGGGAAGGCTAACACCACCATCACAATCTTTCTTAATATTACGCATGGCACAGAATGCAAAGTGTGGTTATTGCAGTGACCAGATGTCTGAGTTACCCACAGGGCATATCCTACACATGCACACGTGGCCAGGGTATGTGCATACCCATAGACCATAAGCAAAACAGCATAAAACAGTACAGCAATGTAAAACTAATCATTTACTACAGGGTATCACAGTGCACAGATGAGTTCAAATCCAGTCTCAGATATATCCTAGCGTTGTGACCCTGAGCAAGCCACTTGACCTCAGCCTGCCTCAGTTTCCTCATCTATAAAATGCCTGCTAGGGTTGTTGTAGGATCCAGTGAGATATTTGTCAAATACATGGCACACAGTAGGCACCGTGTAAATGCTGGCTATCATAATAATGACCTAAAACAGCAGAAAAACATGAATAATCCTTAGCAAATTATTAAGTAAAAAGCAAAAAGTCACATCTAGCTAACAAGTCTATATAGTTTACACCACAGGCATAACACTAGTAGAGACAAAATAAACATAAGAACAATTTTTAAACCCAAAGCGGTAACATTGACAGCATGAGCGACTTTACACATGAGCATCAATCGGTGCTGTCTGGTGTCATGCATAACCTCATCCCCTCAATATCCTAAATAAGCAGGGCTGCAAGCAGGGTGGGGAGGTGAAGGTTTTGCCAACTGTTGATTTTTCTGCACTTTGGCCTGAGTTGGTAGACCACAGGTAACCCTGCAAGTCACACTCCCAGAGAGGTCAGACTCTTAGCATTTTCAAACATAGTGGATCGTCTCTGTATCCCAAGGCAGGCTGATGAAGCAGCGGGCAGGAAGTCCTCCTTCCTGCAATTGTTTGAGTCCTGAGGTCCCCATCAGGCTCAGGAAGAGTTTGTGGGTTACAGTACACAGTGTCATCTTCACTGGAAACACCACCTTCTGAACCTATCGAGGACCATCCCCACATCTGGCAGACGATCTTTAATTCTCAGACTCGGCTTATCCCACTGTCTGTCATGTCTCTCCCCCTGTTCATCAGATGCTCTACCTAACTCCCCTAAGAGTGATAAGAGGTAGCTGTGAATTGTCTTTGTAGGATACCCCCCTGGTCTGTGGCTGCTCTATAAACAGACAAGCTTTTTAGTCTCTTAGCTAATTAATACCAATTGGCTTTCCAATTCCAAGGCTGCTAATTTATGTGTTCCCTGAACGTCAAGATTGCTCAGCAAAATTATCACCTTGTTAAAGCTCTTAACGATGGCCTTGAGGTCCAGATACTAAAGTAAATACTTGCTATTTGGCATAAATTTCTAGAAAAACTGGATAGTGGTTGGCAAAAATTAGGAATATACCAACACCTCACACCATATACTAAGTTAGGCTCCAAATGGATATATGACCTAGATGTTAAAGGTGATATCATAAATAAATTAGAGGAGGAGGGAAGAAATGACACTTTTGCACTTTGGATAGGGGAAGAATTCATGGCTACATAAGGAATAGAAAAGATCACAGAAGATAAAATGGACAGTTTTCATTTTTGTTGTTTAGTCATTTTCAGTTGTGTCTGACTCTGTTATCACATTTGGTGTTTTCTTGGCAAAGATACTGGAGTGTTTTGCCATTTCCTCCTCCATCGCATTTTACAGATGAGGAAAAGAGGCAAACAGAGTAAAGTGACTTGTCCAGGATCACACTGCTAGTAAATGTCTGAGGCTAAATTTGAACTCAGGAAGATGAGTCTTCCTGACTCCAGGTCTGTTACTCTATGCATTGCACCACCTAGCTGCCCTAATTTTCAATTACATATAACTAAAAAGTTTCTGCTAAAACAAACTAATGCAGCTAAAATGGGAAGGAAAATAAGTAACGGGAAAATATCTTTATAGCAAGTTTCTCTGATAAAGGCTTCACATCCAAAATATATAAAGAACTAATTCAAATTTAGTAAGAATGAGCAATTTTTTTGATAATGACTCCATATACAACACATACACTAAACTATTGAAAAACAAACAAACCATCACAACAGAGATGTGTAGTCTGGCAAAACAAACGCCCACGTTGGCCACGTCCAAAATTTCCAGTCTCTTCTCTGGCAGGAGGCGAGTGTATGTTTCAACTTCAATCTTTTGCAGTCAGGGTTGATCACTGTTCGAAAGTCTTTCAAAGCTCTTTTGCTCTATAATGTTGCTTTCCTTATAAAAATCGTGCTCTATTTATTCTGCATCAGATCATAGAAAGTTTCTCTAGTTTCCTTGAAACTCTCAATATTGTCATTTCTAAAAGCAAAATAAATATTCTTATGCGTATATATTTATATATGTATATATACATACACACACATACACTTCCATTTATTTAGCCTTTCTCTAAAAGATGAGCTCCTTCTTAGCTTTCACTTTGGGGTGGGGGCGCTACACAAAAAAGAGCTGCCAAGAGTTTTCAAGGAAGAAATTCAAGCTATCAACAATCATATGAAAAAAATGCTCCAAATCACCAGGAATTTAAAAAATGCAAACAAAAGCCACCCTGAGATTCCACCATCAGATTGATAAGGATGATGAAAAGTTAAATGGCTATTGTTGGAGGAGCTATGGAAAAACAGCCCCCTCCTCAAGGGGCTTTTGGAGCTATGAGTTGACTCTACGTCTACACTCATATTAAATATATTTTCACATAAAATATCTGTCTCTTTTCTCTCTGTCTCTGTCTCTGTCTCTTCTTCCCTTTCTCTGTCTATCTTTCCTTCTCTGTCTCTCTCTTCCCCCCTCTCTGTCTGTCTGTCCCTGTCTATCTCTCTCTTCTTTATCTCTTTGTCTATCTCTCCCTCTCCCTGCCTCTATTTCTGTTTCTCCCTCTCTGTCTCTCTCTTCTGTCTGTCTGTCTCTTTCTATCTATCTTTGTCTCTCTCTCACTCTTCCTGGCAGCATCCAGGGAGTAAAGTTCCTGTTCACCCCTGGCATGTGCTCCCTGCACTCAGATGGCCCTTTAAGGGCCTAAGAATCTGGCTTGGGGTGAGACTATTTTGCCCTTTTCAGTTCTAGGCACAGGTGCTGGAGTCCTCAGACCTTGGCGCTCTAGCCGCGGTGACCTTGGAGCAGGATTCCAGGCCCAATATTGCTGCCAGCTCAGCAAGGGCTGATAAGCCAAGTGACCAGGACCTGAGCCCAAGGGGGCCTTGGACTTGAACTTGGGACAGAGCTGTGCAGAAACCAATTTAAGCTGTGAAGCTAATGCCCTTCTCTTTCCCAGACACCAAGATGGAGAAGGGAGAATTGTGCCCCCAACTAGGTGCTGGGGAGTGTTTACATGTTTGTTCTTGTTATACTTCTGAAGGAAATAATTCTTTTGTAAAAGCTAAGCTGAGTTGTTAAGAGGCTAAATGGAAGAACAGAAGCCTGGGGTGGGGGTGAAGGGTGAAATAGAACCTGCCAGGCTTTGGGGGGATGAGGGGAGGGAAATATTAACATAAAACAACTTGGAGAAACTCAAAACCTTAGATCAATGCACTGACCAGTCATGTTCCAGAAAAGTCAGGAAACTTGCTACCCATATTTTTGTTTTGTTTTGTTTTCTTGGGTTTTTTTTAATCTTTTATTTTTCACAATAGTATTTTATTTTTCCAATTACATGTAAAGATAATTTTCAACATTCATTTTTGTAAGATTTGGAGTTCTGAATTTTTCTCCCTCCCTCCCAGGCCCCCTACCCAAGACAGCAAACAATCTGATACATGTACGATCATATTAAACATATTTCCACATTAGTCATGTTGTGAAAGAAGAATCAGAACAAAAGGGAAAAACCACGAGAAAGAAAAATTAGAAAAACCATGAAAATTGTATGTTTTGATCTGCCTTCAGACTCCATAGTTCTTTCTCTGGATGTGGAGAGTATTTTCCATCAGGAGTTTTATGGAATTGTCTTAGAGCACTGCATTGCTGAGAAGAGCTGTCTATCAAAGTTGGTCATCAGACAATGTCGCTGTTAATGTGCACAGTGTTCTCCTGGTTCTGCTCACTTTCCTCAGCATTAATTCATCTAAGTTTTTCCAGGTTTTTCTGAAATTTGCCTTATCATAATTTCTTATAGCACAATAGTATTCATTTACCACAACTTGTTCAGCCATTTCCCAATTGACAGGCATCCCCTCAGTTTCCAATTCTTGGCCACCACAAAAAAGCTGAAATCAATATTTTTGTACATGTGGGTCCTTCCCCCTTTTTTATGATCTCTTTGAGATCCAGGTCTAGTAGTGGCTACCCATCTTCTGAGAGGTGAGGGACCCAAGAATCAGACACAGGCAGTGATATTATGAATTTGCTTCATTTGACCATGCGTATTTGTGTCAAAGGCTTTGTTTTTCTTCTCTTTTTCCAATGAAAATGGGGATGGAAAAAAGAGAGGGGATAGGGTTAAGGAAAAAAGGAAGGTAGGGAGGAAGGAAGGAAGAAAAGAAGGGAAGGAGAGAGGGGAGAGAAGAGGGAGGGAAGAAAGGCGGGGAATTAGGAAGGGAGGGAGAAAGGAAGGAAAGGGAAGGAAGGAAAGAAGAAAGAATAATTATTAAGGCATTTGTTATTGTACAGAACAGAAGGAAAGTCATAAAGATTCGTAAACAACTAGGAGAACTTTGAAAGTTACAAGTCGAATTTATTCTATGTTAAAGGAAAAGTGAACTGTACGTAATAGAGATCTTCAACCTCCTGTACAATCTTCTTCTGTTCTACTTTGTGTCTTGAAATGCCTCTTTTGTTTTGTGTTTGTTAAGCCCGGAAAATAAAGTTAGAAATAAAAAAATGAATGCATAAGACAACAGCCTTCAGCCTCCACACAATCAGGGGCTGGGTCAGAGGGCTCCTGAGTGGACCCTGGCTGGTGGGCAAGCTCTTTCCCATACTGGATTTGTGAGCATCTGCATGCTCCCCATGTCCCAAGACTTCCAGAGCACAAGTCACTCCTAGGCATGATTCTCATCCAAACACAGCCAGTGGGTTATTCCTAGCCAAGTGGGACCTGTAGGCTAGAAATGTCCCCCCTGCCCCCCGCCCTGTCCACTCCAATGAGATTTCTGTTTCCATGTCCTCAACAAGTTGGTTAATGTACAATTAAAAACACCCAGGCTTTGGTCCTCTCTGGCAGTGGAAAATCTTGATTCCTGCATGGAAGAGGAGGTCATTTTCCATGACTCCTCCTTCCCTGATCCCACTCACAGAGAGCCAGCCATTCCTTCAACCTGGCGGTTCCCCATAAATGCACCACTTACAGGTGGATGAACTCTGAACTGTCCTTTCCAGATCACAATTTTGTTTCATTCCACTTCTCTGCCTGCCTTGCAGGCTGGGACCTCCAATCCCTCTTTCCCAGGCCATTCCCCCTGAATTGGTTAAACTCTTCTCCCTTCTTTCTCTCTTAGGAAACTCCCCGTCATTCTCCTCTCTTGCATCCTGTCACTGACTTGGCCTCAGCTTTGGATCTTTCCCATCATTTGTTTGCTGTTTCCTTCCTCCTCCTGAGCCGCCAATGTTACTAGAGAGAATTAGGAAGCCGTGATACCTGGATCCTCTACAAATGTATGTTATATGACCTCCCCTGGGCCCTCACTGCAGCAAGGCAATCCTTTTACACTTCTCTGACTCCCTTTCCCACTCACCACAGCAACCTTTCCAGACCTTTTAACCTTCACCAAACTTCTCGTGGCTCTGTCCCCCAGCCTCTCCTCGACCCCAGTGAGACTCTTGTCCATATTTCACTGAGAGCTCCCTCTTCTCCCCTTCTCCTCCTCCTCATCTCACAGCTCCTAGAAACAATCCATCACTAGCTCCTCCTTTGCCTTCCTCTCCCATAATGAGGGCTCTTCTCCTCACCAAAATCAACACCTCTATATTCATGCACCATCCCATTCCACTGTCTTCTCCAGCACATTGCCACTCGACTTCTCCCACTCTCTCAGTTATCTGCAAGCTCTCTAGTCTCCTTGCTGCTTGCCTACACCCCCATGTCTGCCCCATCCTCCAGAAATCCTTCCTTGACCTCCCCATCCCTGTTAGATATCATCCCAGTTCCCTCCTCCCTTTGGTGGCCAAACTCCTTGAAAAGCTGCTACAATAGATGCCTCTTTTTCCTTTCTACAGTCTGGCTTCTGACCTCATAACTGCTCTCTCCAAGGTTACACTCTTAGTGGCCAAATCCAATGACATTTTCTCAATCCTTGTTCTCTGACCTCTCTGCAGGCTTGAGCACTGGTGATGACTCTCTCCTCTTTAATATTCTCTCTACATTTTCCAGATACCTCTCTCTTCCTCTATCTGCTTCTCTGTTTCTGTCTCTATCTCTCTTTCTCTCATCTGCTTCTCCTCCTGCTTCTCTGACCACTCCTCCTCTGTTTCCTTTGCTGGATCAGGTCATGTCTACTGGCCAGCTTTGGATATGTCCCAGGGCTCTGTCTTTGGGCCCCCTTCTCACTAGGTTCATCATCTCTCTAGGCTGATGATTCTCAAGGACACGTGTTCACACTGACCTGCCTGCTGATCTCCAACTGCTTATTGGACATGTAGAACCAGATATCCCACAGATATAGGAGAGTCAACATGGTCAAAGCTGAACTCATCTTTGCCCCCAAACTCCCTCCTCTTCCCACCTCCCTGCTCCTGTCCTGGGCTCCCCCATCCTCCCAGTCTCCTATGCTTACAGGTTAGGTCTCATCTTCAACCCCTCCCTCCCGCTGTCCCCCTCCATATCCAATCTTGTACCAAAGTTCGTTCATTTTAACCTCCCTAAGGTCTCTCGAATCTGCCCCTTTCTCTGCTCTGATGCTGCCACAGCTCTGGTGCAGCTCTCCTCACTTTGTGCCTGGATTCCTGCTGGTTGGTTGACTGGTTGTTGTCCTTTGTTCTCGAAGACTAACATGACATCAACATGATATGGGTGAGGCCTTTTGATTCATGTGTAAATTGGATTTAAGTGAGGCAGAGTTACACTAAGTCATCAGTCTCACAGTCTACTCCAGTCATCATAGTCCAGTGGGAGGACAGAGTCAACTCAGGATGCAGCGGATGACCTTGGTGTCTTCGATGTCTAACCAAGCTTCATCTGCCTTCATGGACATTGGAACAAATTGTTCTCATCCACCCATTCTACCAGGGGAAGTCTTCACATGCTTGGAGTAGACACTCCCCCAACTCACCAGTGGGTTTGAGACCTGTTGTTTACCCTCAACCTGGTTTGACCTGTCTGCTGAAATGGTTTACCGGGGCGTGGCCGCTATGCATGCTGCTGCTTCTTGGAACCACAGGTGAGAATTGAGTGGAACAGGTGGACACCAAAGGTAGAGAGAGCCCCCAAAAGGGCTCGGCAGCCAACCCACCAAAGGTACTGGTCCTCCTTGAACACACCCTACACCCCAAACCCAAGTAATCGCCCACTGGAGGCTCAGCCTTCTTTCCATCTCTCCCTATCCCTCCTCCTGCTGCTCAAATGTCAAAGCAATCTTCCTAAAATGAACATCTGATCAAGTGACCTCCCCATTCAGTAAACTCCAGGGGCTTCCTATCACCTCCAGGATAAAATACAAAGTCCTGGGTTTGGCATTCAAATCCCTTCCCTAGCCTGCTCCTGCCTTCCCAATCTTCTCACACTTAACTCCTTGCCTGGTCCTGTTGGATTCAGTGACACTGGCCTCCTGACTGCCATTGCACAAGACACTCTATTTCCAGACTCAGGGCATTTTCTTACTGGTGCCCGATGCTGGGCACTCCCTTTCTCTTCATCTCTGACTCCTGAATTCAAGTCCCAGTCAAAATCCCACTTTCTACAGGAAGCTTTCCCTGATCTCCCTTAATTCTAGTCATTTCAATGAGTGCTTTCCTTCTGAGATTATCTCCAACTCATCACGTGTATGGAGTGTTTGTACATCATTGTTGCTAGTTGCTTCCTCCTTTAGACTGTGAGCTACTTGAGAGTGAGGATTATGGCACAGTGCCTGGTACACGGTAGGACACAGAGCCTGGCACACAGTAGGACACAGTGCCTGGCACACAGTAGGACAGGACCCCAACCCCAGCCTGCACCAAGCAGACTGGCCTTCCAAGCCCGGGGCCAAAGGAGGGCATGCCCCTCCCGAATCGACTCCACTAGACTTCTCCCTCCCACCTTCTCTAGCCCAGGCTTTCCTCCTCTGGCTGCCCCCACTGACCCGACCTTGCTTCTCCCTAGATGGGCAGCTCTGGTGTGCTTTCACCCTGAGCTCTCCTGCTTCCTCATAAGGGACGGAACTCACATTTGCCCCCTGGGCTATTCCTGGCTGGGCGTTAGCTCACCCACCCCTGGCCACATACACACCCCAACCCCCCACTCTGATTCCTTGGTATTTTTAATCTCTGCTGGCCTCAGCCTCTTCTCAAGGCAAGGAGTGTCCCCTGGCATCTCTGCAGTCCACACTCAGGGACCTGCTCCATCCCCTTCTCCACCACTGACCAACCCAAGAATCCTGGAACCCCCTCCCCCCACTTCCTGCCTTGACATCAGGGGTACTCCAGGACTCGTGGGCCACTTCCATCTGGGCCCATGTAGACTGGTCTGAGGAGAGGAAGGGAGGCTGGGGCCCCAGGAACCAAGGGGGTACCTCTTTACCTCTGTCTAGTATTCTCCCATTGTCCTATCCACCTAAAATAGGGCACAAATTTCAGATGCCAAAATCTAGGGCCAGAAGGTGCCTCCAAAGTTGTCTAGTCCTATCCTGCCCAATGCCACTCAGGTTAGAATCGTTCAGGGTTGGGACCCAGTACCTTAAACTCCCGAGTTCTTTTGCTTAAGTACTCCTGCTAGGGAGGCAGACAGCAATGGCAACAGTGCTTGCTCCCAAGGGGCACAGAGGGCATAGGGAAAGAGTGGACAGAAGGACAGTCTTAGAAGCGATGACCTGGGTGCAGATCTTGCCTCTGATACACACAGCGTGACACTTCCCTTCTCAGAGTCCCAGGTTTCAGATGTAAATTACAGAGGAGTTGTCCATCTGTATTGGGGATGGAGTTTTCATATTAGGAGGTCCCTGGACAGAAGAAAATCTCAGGCCTAGACAAAGCAAAAAGGAATTTCAAGAGGGTAAGACTGCTAACATGGGGAGGCATAGAGAAAGGTTAGGTCTTAAGGCAGCACTTGGGCTGGGTTCTAATCCCTTCCAGACCTAATTGATGAAGCTGTGATCCTTTGATAGAAGCTAAAGAAATTCAGTTCAACCTGCATTTATTAACCACCAGTAGGTTAATAAATGTAATACGAAGTTTCATGTAATAACTGTCTCATGGCAAAATTGCAGGCAGGCACTGGGTTAGGGTGGGAGGGAGAAGGTTGGGTATTTTTTTGGAAGGAGCAGGGCTTTCTTGGCACCTGCAGATGCTACCAGTGACTGCCTTCTCATCTTACACGGAGGGCCCGGTGCAGGGGGTGGGGGGTGGGGGAGGCCTGAGGGGAAGAAGGACTTGTGTCTCTTGGGGTCAGTTGAGTACAGAGGAGCTTCTCTGGGCTTTGGCCTTCCCAGTCACCCCAGTCTGCTCCCAGTAGCTTCTGCCCTTCTTTTTCTCACCTAGGATTCTGCTGAGCCAATCCTCCACCCCTCTGCCCCTTCTCTCTTTTTATTGTCCCTTCCCTCTGACCTCTTGGTCCCTCTGGCCCTAAGAGGAGGAAAGCTCCAAGAATAGTCCCCTAAAAACTTGTCAGGGGGCACAGAACATACATGTTAAGAAAAGAAGGCTAGTCCCATCAGAAAGTATTGCCCCATACCAGGACCCTGCTTACCCATACATGGACTGCAGGAGCAACCCCAGGAGGGAAGGGTGCCCAGAGCCAAGGGGCTGAGACTGGGACAGCCACCCTAACAGCCTTGCCTTGCCCATGAAAGGTCCCTGCTGGACAGCTGCTCTGGACCTTATCCAAATATGGAGCCCTTGAGACTGCCACCTCAAGGGAGGGGTGAGGGCATCCAATGATCCGGCACTCCTCCTCCCTCTACACTCAGGTATAAATACCCCAGGGCAGCCCTAACCTCGACCACCTGCCAGTTTTCTTCTCCCAGAACTTCTGAGCCTGCAGGAGCTGGTAAGAACTTAGGAATGCCTAGCCTTCCATTGACTTCTCTTTTGGTGAAGTTGGAGATGGGGACCCAGCTGTTTGACATGATGCAGGGCAAATCTCATCTTGGCTAGACTGGAACCTAGGGGGGGAAGAGCATTCCAACAGCCCTAAGAGTCTCTGAGAAGGGATGCACATATGTCACTAGGCATAGGAGAGAGGGAGAAACAGATTTCCCTACTGGGAGCCAGGCAGCCCGCCTTAGGACCAGCACTAAGAGTTGAGTGGAGTGGGGGCCTTGGGGCACTCAGGCACTATTTCTCGCACTTACTATGGGCCTGGAATTGAGCTAAGCACTAGGTTTACAATGAGATGCAAAATAAATAAATAGATGGCCCCCCTCTCCCCTGCCCCAAGAGCTCCCTTTCTGAGGGGAAACTTTGATTTTCCCCAAACCGACGGCTCAGGATGGGGGCGGGGGGAGGGGGGCACTGCTCAGGGCAGTTGTCTTCCATGGTCCCAGAACAGGAAAGAAAATGCGAGAAAGGTAGAGGATTTTGTTGGGTCCGAGGACCGGCTGCTCTATCTCCCCGGGCCAGCCCCTGCCTTCTCTCGAGACCTCAATTGTCATCCCCTGTACGATGAGCACTAGCCAGCCAAGCACAGCCCTCAGGTAGGGGCCTGGGATCCTGAGATGGTTAAAGGCTGAAGTCCCGAAGATCTGAGGCTAGAGACAGGGGGATCCCTTTGTTCTTTAGAAAAGTTAAAAAAAGGCGGGGCTGGTTTTCTGGGGCAAGAAGAGAATTCAGCCCGTGCCGCCGCCCCCCATCCCCCGCCAACCTTAACCAGGCTGCTCCAAGGTGGGCCCACCAGGAGAAAGAGAGGGGAGGTGGCAGACACCCAAGGCTTCCCCCTTCACTTAGCCTTTTCCCTCCCAGCCACAACCACTGCCACCATGTGCGATGAGGACGAGGTCACCGCGCTGGTTTGTGACAATGGCTCTGGGTTGGTGAAGGCCGGCTTTGCCGGGGACGATGCCCCTCGAGCCGTGTTTCCCTCCATTGTGGGCCGGCCCCGCCACCAGGTACTGGGCTTAGAGGGAGGAGGGAGCGAACGAGAGGGTAAGACAGAGAAATATAGAGTCAGAGATAAAGAGGCAGACATCGAGAGAAGTGAGGGGCAGAGGGATGGAGGGAGGGAGACAGAGACAGATAGCCTGGCACTCCCACGAGAAGCCACCTCCTCCCCCTTCCCCTCCTCTTCCCCTTCCCCTCCCCCTCCTCTTTCCCCTCCCTTTCCCCTTTCTCCTCCTTCTCCCCCCCTCTCTCCCTCCTCCCTTCTCTTCCCCCTCCTCTTCCTTCTCCCCCTCCCCTTCCTCCTCCCCCTCCTCCTCCTTTTGCCCCTCCTCCTCCTCTTTCCACCTTTCTTCCTCCCTCTCTCCCTCCTCCTCTTCTACCTAGACCCTCTCAGCTCTGGCTGGGCCATGCAGTGAGAAGATCTTTGTCTTGGAGTCCTCCCCGTCCGGTCCTCGCACCCCCCATTCCTGTTCTCTCCCTCCCTCTCAGCTTCTGACTCTAGAGAGCCGAGGCTGGAAGCGGAGAGTTGGAATCCTCAGGTGCTTTGCATGGGTGCAGCCCAGCTGTGTGACCCTGCACAAGACATTGGCCCCCTCTTTGGGTTTTGGTTTCCTTGTCTGTAAAAGGAGGGGGGTTGAACCAAATGGTCTAGCAAAGGTCCCTTCCAGCTCCAAATCCAGTATCCCTTGTATTCGAAAGGCAGTTAAGGAAAGAATGGATTAGAAGTGTTCTGCTCCGTCCTGGAGTAGGGATAGGAAGCCTGGACTTGGGGTAGAGGGACTCGGTTCTGTAGGGAAAACCCTTCCCAATCCTGAGAGATGTTTGAGGGGACAATGAGTTGCCGGGGCAGGGGGATCCCTGTAACTGGTGGAGCACAGGCTGAGTGCTGGAGGACGATTCTTGGTCAGGCACGGGAGTTCCCCTTCCAGTGAGATTCGGTGAAGATGTCACTTCCTTCTCCGAGCCTGAGTTTCCTAGTTTGTAAAAGGGGGAATAATATTTGCACTAGTGATCTGACAGGGTCTGGGGGAACAAAGTACGTTTTAAAACTTAAGAAGGAAGCATTCTGGTTTGTAACTCCTCCGGCCCTTTACACCCCTCCCCATCTAAACTTTGATAGCCTCAAAGGGGGTCCTTGTTGCCTCCCCAAAGCCTGAGCTGGGGCGGGCCGGGGGCCAGGGTCTAGGGCTTCCTTCCTTGTCCCTGTGTCTCCCTGCCTGGACGCTCTCTGATGCTTGGCCCTGTTTCCCGGTCTCCAGGGTGTCATGGTAGGTATGGGCCAGAAAGATGCCTATGTTGGGGACGAGGCGCAGAGCAAAAGGGGCATCCTGACTCTCAAGTATCCCATTGAGCATGGCATCATCACCAACTGGGACGACATGGAAAAGATCTGGCACCATACATTCTACAATGAGCTGCGAGTGGCCCCTGAGGAGCACCCGACGCTGCTCACCGAGGCCCCCCTCAACCCCAAAGCCAACCGTGAGAAGATGACTCAGATCATGTTTGAGACCTTCAACGTGCCAGCCATGTATGTGGCCATCCAGGCTGTGCTGTCCCTTTATGCCTCCGGCCGTACCACTGGTGAGTCGGGATCTTGGGGATACCCACTGCCATCCTCCCGACCCCAGGACCTGTCTTCAGTCCTCCTCCCCTGGTCAACCCTCCCAGCACCGCTCCCCAAGCTCCAGCCCCAGGACCCCTCCCTAGCCTCCCCTCTGCTCCCTCCGGAGTCTCACCCAACCCTCCCTCAATAGTTCCCATCCTTGACCCCTCCACAATGGTCCCCATCCCCAAGACCCTGCCTAGCCCCACCCCAGACTCCTCTGGAGCTTCACCCCAACCCCTCCTCAAAGATCCACATCCTTTGGAACCTCTCTTCCCCCAAGATGCTTTCTCAGTGGTCCCCCACTCCCTCATCCATGGTTTCCTTCCTCTGAACCCCCTTCTTCTCCTTAGTTTCCCCTTCCTTCAGACCCCAAATGTACAGCCTTCAAGATTCATGCTGCCCTATGGCCAAATCTTGGGTGCTCACATCCTCAAATATCTTCAGACCCTTCAGACCCTAGTTTCCCCCTCCCCATTCTTTTCTACTAGACCTGAGACAGCACTTCCTCTAACACTGCCCCCTTTCTCCCTTCCCTCTGCTCTCTTTTCACTCCCCTCTACCCTGGGTCTGGACCAGGTCAGGTTTGCCCTCTGGGAAGGTGGGCCTGGGACTTTGGGGCTGAATGTAAGTGTGTGTGGAGGCGGGACTCTAAGGGTCTGTGTGCCCTGCCCCCTACAGGGATAGTGTTGGACTCCGGAGATGGTGTGACTCATAATGTGCCCATTTATGAGGGCTATGCTCTGCCCCATGCCATCATGCGCTTGGACCTGGCAGGCCGAGACCTCACTGACTACCTAATGAAGATCCTCACAGAGAGGGGCTACTCCTTCGTCACCACCGGTGAGCCCTCCGTGGGCCCCTGAGCTCCCACTCAGCCATCACTCATGGCACCCAGCCCCTGCCCCTACTTGCAGAGACTAAGGTCCTACCCACCATACATCCCTCACCACGCATCAAATAAATCTGCAGCAGCCCCCAAAGCCTAGACCATCTCCAGTGTAGGGAGCTCCCCATCTTCTATTGACCAGTCCCCATTTTTGGATAGCTCAGGTCAGGAGGACCTTCCTGAGACTGACCCAGAATCTAGATCTGGAAACTTCAGTGAACCCTTACATAGTGTCAGATCTGGAAAGGAGATTGGCTCCACGTTTGTTTTCTGGAGCCAAGAACATGATAACCTGGAAAGAAGGCTAAATCTGAATCCCACTTCTTCCATCTGCTACCTGTTTAACCTTGCCTGAGTAACTTTCCCCTGTGGTGCCTCAGTTTCCTCATCTATAAAATGAGGGATCCTTCCACCTCTAAATCAGATATGACCCTAAACCTAATGCCTTTTCCCGACAAGTCTTTTTCATACTTATCACACCTATCATGGTACTACAGGTCAAATGACCCTCATTTTACACACGAGGAAACTGAGACCCAGAAAGCTATAACTTATAAAAAGCAGAACCAGAGTTTAAATCTTAGTTCTCTGATCCTGAAGCAAATGCTGTCCATAGCCTTCTCCATCACATCACTGCGCCACACAGATACGGTAACAATAATTATTGATAATACCCTGACCTTTGTTAGGCACTTTTGATCAGATACAGTCTGAGCAGCCCAGGAAAGAGCCAGGTTATCTATCACTTGCCAAGTGCTAGACGCTGTTCCTGGACTGTGGGCTAGAATGGAATCCTGGTTTATTTTTTTGTATTGCAGCTGAAGTGCTCTCCTGACTGATAATGAGCTTACACAATCCTCCTACCCCTGGTTCCACCACCACTAAGCTTGTTTCTCATTAAATTCCCTTAAGTTGGGTCTGTCATGAATCCTACATTTGGTGCTAGAAGGAATCTTAGAGATCATCCCAATTACACCTTCCTTTTCTGGATGGAGGAGGCAGACACCCAGAGGAACTGATTGTCAGAGAGGAAGTGTGGTCTAATGGAGAGAGTGTTGGATTTGAAGGGAGGAAACCTGAGGTTAAAACACCCTTTCTGATAATCAGGCAGCACTTGAGCATTTATTTGGTTACAACAAGGTGCCGGATATGGTGCTCAGTACTGGAGATATGCACTGCCTGTCCTTGGGAAGCTTCCACTCCATCTATGGAGATGGGGAGTCCAACACTGTCCATGTGAGACATGGACAAGACATTCAATCTCTCTGAGTCTAAAAAATGGAGAGGAGAGTTCCTGCCTTGAGGAGTTCTGAGGATTCACATGAGATCAAGTTGCTAAATTGGTTACAATTGGCTAATGGAGCAGGGGTTAACCAAGGCCAGGGCATAGATGCCTAGAGCTGGAAGAGGTCATCCCCACTCATGGGAAATGGGAGGCCCAGAGATGGCAAGGAATTTGTTCAAGATCACAAAGTGAGCCTCGTTGAGGTTAGGGGGATGGAGTTGGTACTTAAACCCAGTTCTTGGCCAACAGATTTCCCATTCTTTCCTCTTGAATCATAAAATCCTGGTGCCGATTGCAGAAAGGCTGACCTGTCCCTTATAGGGGCACACAGGAGTTGAGCCTCATAGACCTGGGTGCACACCACAGGCCTGTCTCTCCCATCTCTCACCTGTTTGTCCTCTCCCTCCTCACCCAGCTGAGCGGGAGATTGTGAGAGACATCAAGGAGAAGCTGGGCTATGTGGCCTTGGACTTTGAGAATGAGATGGCAACAGCGGCCTCCTCTTCCTCTCTGGAGAAGAGCTATGAGTTACCAGATGGTCAAGTCATCACCATCGGCAATGAGCGCTTCCGATGCCCCGAGACTCTCTTCCAGCCCTCCTTCATAGGTGAGTTCTCCAGTTGGGGGAGGGCAGCTTTTGGCTTAATTCTGCCAGTCTGGGCACGGTCACCGGGAATCTCTCTGCCTGCCTTCCCCCGGCCACACCCTGTAAAACAATAGCTCATATTTCCATGGTGCTAAAAACGTCAGATCCTGGGATGGAAGCAGTAAATACTCCATGCCATTTTATAGATGAGGAAACTGAAGGCTGTGGTAAGTGTCAGAACCGGGCCAGAAACCCAGATAGCCAATCAAACCTATGGTTCCTTCTACCAGAACACTGAGCTCCAGGTCAGAGCACCTGGGTTGGGATCTTGGATCTTTATGACCTTGGTGAAATTCTTTTCCTTCTCGGGGCCTCAGACTGCAGAATGAGAGGCCTTGTGGTAACCTTTAAGTCCTTGATCAGACCAGCCAAAATGTAGCATGTTGTCTCCGTCTATTTCTGTCCCTGACATCCCTCCTCACTCCTTCTTGCGTCCCTTTTACAGGGAAGAAGAGACAAATTTTTGAGGGGGGCATTGATAGACCAGTCATAGGGCAGAGTGGATAGAGTCCAAAGTTTGGAGTCAAGGAGACCTGGGTTCGAATTCCACTTACAACACTTACTTGATCCGTGACAATGGGCAAATCTCTTAACCACTCTACGCTTATTTCTTCGCTATAAAATGAAATACTTCCTGTAACACCAACATCACAGGCTTAGCAACCTTAAAGTGGCACTGAAATGTTGGTTATTCCTGCTGTGCAGCAGCAGCACCAGCAGGGGCAGTTCTAGGTTGATACTCTCATAGGTACCTGTCTCCTAGAAAATCCTAAAAGAGAAACTGGGCCTGGGTCTCCTGGGAAGTGGGAAAGTTGGGTCACAAAGCCTAAGTCACACACTGACTTCCTCTTCCCCTCTCCCCTAGGCATGGAGTCTGCTGGGATCCATGAGACCACCTACAACTCCATCATGAAGTGCGACATCGACATCCGCAAAGACCTTTATGCCAATAATGTCTTGTCTGGTGGAACTACCATGTACCCCGGTATTGCTGATCGGATGCAGAAGGAAATCACAGCCTTAGCTCCCAGCACCATGAAGATAAAGGTAGGGGAAGGTGGGGGCAAGGGAACTGAGCAGAACTGAATACTCCTGGGTATGGGGGGGAGGGGAGCAGTGATGGACAGTCCCCCACCTCCTCAGTCTGGGATAGAAGCTGCCTCTGGCAGTTGAGGAGAAGCTGTGATTCCCAACAGATCTTCAGAACAGATTGGATTCCTTGGCAAACTAGCAATAGCACAAATCCAGAAGGAACCCTCCTGGACTGGCCCTTTTTCCAGAGCCAAGGATGTGATGGTTGGCATTCTTGCCTCTGGTTAGTAAGAGTCTGAGACCCCAGAGGATTGACAGCCATGGTGGTGGGCTCTCACAAGGCTTCAAAAGAGGGAGGGCAGAGCCAAGGCTTCTGATCCTTCCCAACAGTCACCTCCTTGATGCTCTGCTCCCAACAACCTGGGCACAGGCGAGTAATGGTTATTTAAGGTGGAAGGCACCTTTGATGGACATCACTTATTTCAGCTCCCTTAGGTTACAGAGGGGAAAACTGAGGCCCAGGGAAGTTGAAAGACTTGTCCAAAGTTACACTGTGACTTAGTGGTAGAGCTGCGAGCAGAACCCAGTTTGATTTCCAGCCAAGGGTTTTTCCATCATATCCTACCATCTTCCTCAATTCAATGACTAAAAAATTGATTCCCATCATGAAAGTGGCTGAGGACCTCAACAGAGGGAAAGGCCTTTGAGGTCACAGGCTCCAGGGCAGGAAGGGCTCTTTGAGCCTGTTGAGATTGGGGCCCAACCGTGTTTCCCTGGGACCTCCCAGTGAGGAAACTTTATCAGTGTGGCTGGCACCTTGAGCTGCCTAGAGCAGCTCAGGATCACCCAGCCAGCATGTATCCAAGGAGGAATCTGCCCCTGGGTCTTCCTGACTTCCAGACCAGCTACCTTGATCCCAGAGACATAGTTCCTCTCCCCAAATAACTGGTACTGAAGCCTGGATGTGGGAGGTACCCAAGGGCCTTCTGACCCCTCCCAGGCATCTGATTTACTTTTTGTCAGTGAGAGAATGCCCCATCCCCCAACCCCAGGAGCTGGTTTGAGATGCCAGGAAGGTATCCAAGCAGTCATGTCCAGATTGTGCCCTAAGCATGGCCCCCACACAAACCAACCCAAGGAAGGGCTCTGCTGAACGCACACCACCTCTTCTCTTCCCTCAGATCATTGCTCCCCCTGAGCGCAAGTACTCTGTCTGGATTGGGGGATCCATTCTGGCCTCTCTGTCCACCTTCCAGCAAATGTGGATCACCAAGCAGGAATATGATGAGGCCGGCCCCTCCATCGTGCACAGGAAATGTTTCTAAGTTCTCTGCCACACTGCCTCTTCTCACTGCTGTCCTTGGCCCTTTCCTGTCCTATTGCCTCTTTCCAGTCTCACCAAAGCACATGCCTGCCATCTTTTCCACCTGGGCTGCTGCCCCCTCTGGCCAAGGAGCAGCCACCATGGCTATGGTGAAGGGAGACTATTTCCTTTTCCTCCTTGGCAGGTGCCATTGCCGATGGTCATCCCCTTGTACACCTATCTCAGCTATAACTCTGGCATGGGCAGGGGCAAAGGCAAGGGATCTTTTTGGGAGAAGGAAACAATCTATTTTCAATGTCACAATAAAGTATTGGAAAGGAAAACTGTCCATTATCCAATTAGCATCCGTACACAGCATGTCATGTCTGGATGGGCTCACCCTGCTCCAGGAGGCCTCCCCAAGGCCACATCCTTTGGCTCAGGTGCCCCTATTACTGCTTGCTCAGATCTAACATTACCTTAGATGGGGATGGGGGAGGAGGGAGCAAAGAGAGGCCTTTGAGCTGCTGAATTTCTGTCCAAGGGGTAGGAGTGTAGGCTTATGGTGGCATAACATGGTCAAGATATCTCAACTTTATGCCTTCAATTAAAGACAGTTGATTTACACATCTTCATTCATTTATACAAGGATCAAACTGGGAGCACCCAAGCTCTAGAGTTAGAGCATCTAGAATAACACAATGTCAGAGGTGGAAGGCACCTTAGAGAATATCTAGTCCAACTCTCCTTTTACAGATAAGGAAACTGAGGCCCGAAGAGAGGAAATGTCAAAGGTCATATGATGACCAACTGGCAAAACCAGGAAAAACTTGGGTCCTTCTGACTGCTAGTCTGATAATCCTTCCATCATTCAGGTATCTTGGGGGACAAGGGAAGAAGATATGGAATGTGAGCTCTAGGACCTCCCAACCATCAGATAAAAGAATTTGAGAAATATGGGAAGATTTGGAGGAAGTGAAGCTAAGGAGAGACACCATGATGAGAGGCTGTCTAGTCCTCATGCTAAGTGACTTGTTGAAAGGGTTGGACTAGATGGGTTCCTTCTAGCTCTCCATTTGTGACCCTAAGACATTGTGAAACAACCCATAAAGACCCCTGGACTTGGATTTGTTGTAATTAGAGGAGTTTAGAAACCCTTAATTTGTTGTGTTAGCAGTGAAGTGGGTGTTAGGGGGTGATAGACCTGCAGAGTGGCATACACGGTCCCCTGACGCCACTGGGTCACTGGATTCACTGAACTTTTTGCTGTTACAACAGAGTTCTGTTGGGGGGGGGGTGGGATCCTACTCTCAGGAAGTAGCTGTGGTGCAAAAACATGAGGCATCTAATAAAACTCTATTCAAAATAATTTTATAAATACCCCACAGTGTCAGAGCTAGGAGGGCCACACAGAGCACAGAATGTCAGAACTGAGAGAGTCCTTAGAAAAGGGAGTATGAGACTAGAAAGGACCTTACAATAGAGAGTGGCAGAGCTGGGAGCAGTCTTCAAATAGGGAATGTCACAGGAGTCAATGACTATAGTAATTACTGTTTGATAAGCCCAAAGACTTCTGGGATAAGAACTCACTATTGGACAAAAACTGTGGGGAAAACTAGAAAATAGCATGGCAGAAACTAGGCTACACCAACATCTTACACCATATACCAAGATAAGGTCAAAATGAGTACATGATTTAGACATACAGGGTGAAACCATAAGCAAACTAGGAGAACAAGGAATAGTTTACCTGTCAAATCTATGGAGTATGGAAGAATTTATGATCAAACAAGAGATAGAGAACATTATGAAATGCAAAATGAATAATTTTGATTACATTAAAAAGTTTTTGCACAAACAAAGCCAGTGTGACCAATATGAGAAGAAGCAGAAAGCTGGGAAACAAATTTTATAGCCAGTGTCTCTGATAAAGTCCTCATTTCTCAAATATATGGAGAACTGAGTCAAATGTATAGGAATACAAGTCATTTCCTAATTGGTAAACGGTCAAAGGATATGAATAGGCAGCTTTCAGATGAAGAAATCAAAGCTATCTATGGTCATATGAAAAAATGCTCTTACTCCCTCTTGATTAGAGAAATGCAAATTAAAACAACTCAGGTTAAATTAAATTAAATGCAAATTAAAACAACTCACCTCACACCTATCAGGTTGGCTAATATGACAAAACAGAAAAATGATAAATGTTGGAGAAGATGTGCGAAAACTGGAACACTAATGTTTGTTGCTGGAGAGCAATTTGGAATTATGCCCAAAGAGCTCTGAAAATATACATATCCTTTCACCCAGCAATACACTTCTAGGTCTGTATCCCAAAGAAATAATACAAATGGGAAAAGGACCCCCAGGTACAAAAATATTTATAGTAGTTCTCTTTGTGGTAGACAAGCATTGGAAATTGGGGGGATGCCCATCAATTGGGAATAGTTGAATAAGTTATGGTACATGAATACAATAATGTTCTATAAGAAATGACGAGCAGGAGGACTTCAGGAAACCTGGAAAGACTTGTATGAACTGATGCTGAGAGAAGTGAGCAGAATTAGGAGAATATTGTATACAGCAACAGTCACGCTGTGTGATGATAGACTTAGCTTTTCTCAGCAATGAGAAAAGATCTAAGACAATTCCCAAAGACTCATGATGGAAAATACTATCCACATCCAGAGAAAGACCTATGGAGCCTGAATGTAGATCAAAGTACGCTATTTTCATTTTTGTTTGTTTTTTCTTTCTCGGGGAAACCTTTTGTTTTGATTCTTCTTTCACAACATGACTAATGTGGAAATATGTTAATCATTTTACATGCATAACCTATATCAAATTATGAGATTCCATCTTGGAGACGGGGAGAGGAGGGAGAAAAAAATATGGAACTAAAAATCTTACCAAAGTGAATGTTGAAAACAATTTTTACATATAATTGAAAAAAATAAAATACTATTAACTTGGGAGGGGGGAAAGAATAGGGAATGCCAGAGTTGGAAGGGCCCTTGAAACTGAGAATACCATAAAATTAGATCTTCTGGGGTTGCTATTTTGAAATTAGGATTTCTATTTTGGTGTTTGAGGATTTTTAATTTTTTGTTTTTTTTTTTAGTTCTATGCTCAATTCATTGATCTGCTCTTTCTCTTTTATTGATCTAAGAGTTTAGAGATAAACATTTCCTTTTAAATACTGCTTTGGCTACATCTTACAAATTTGTATATTGTCACATTGTTGTCGATATCAGTTGTTTCTATGATTTGTTCTTTGACCCACTCCTTCTTTACGATGATCTAGTTTCTAATTGATTTTTAATACATGCTTCAAATGCCTTTAATTGAATATAATTTTACTGCATTATGGTCCAAAAATAGTATGTTTAATATTTCTGCTTTTTTTGCATTTGTATGTGAAGTTTTTATGCCCATGGCCAATTTTTATGAAGGTGCCAAATGCAGCTGATAAATTAGGTATACTCCTTTCTATTCTTTCTATTTATATACAATATATATTTAATTTTTCTAAGATTCTATTCCTCTCCTTAATTTCTCTTGTTTATGGTTAGATTTATCTAAGTCTTAGAGAGAGTAAATTGAAGTTCCCTATGAGTATAGTTATACAATTTCCTCCGGTAAATAATTTAACTTTTCCTTCGAAAACTTGAATGCTGTGCTATTTAGTGCATCTATGTTCAGTATTGGTATTGTCTGTGGTACCTTTTAGCAAGATGTAGTTTTCCTACATCTCTCTTTTAATTGGGTCTATTTTTTGCTTTTGTTTTGTCTGAGAACACAATTGCCACTCTTGCCTTTTTCACTTGAGCTGAAGCATAACAGATTTTGCTCCAATCCCTTATTTTAATTGTGTCTTTCGGTTTCAAGAGCAACTTTTGTTAACAACATATTGTTGGATTCTGGTTTCTAATCCATTCTGCTTTTTCTCTTTTATGGATGAGTTCATTCCATTCAAAGCTATGCGTGCTAACTCTGTTATCCTCCATCCTGTTGTCTTCTGTTTAATCTTCTTGTACCTTTCTCAAAATTGTTTTACTTTTGACCACTGCCTCCCTTAATCTACTCTACCAATTACCAACCTGCCCCCTGTCTTTTAACCCCTTCCTTTATACTTCCCTGTTGGGTAAGATGAATTTGTATACTATGTGTATGTATGTGTGTGTGTGTGCATGTGTGCATATGCATGTGTATGTTTTCCTCTTTGAACCAGTTCAGATGAGGTTCAAGCATTGCCCACTAACCCACACACCACTGCATAAACTCTACTTTGGGTGCCCCTTTTATGTGGGATAATTTTCCCCATTCTTCCTCTCCTGTCTCCCTTCTCCCAGTGCATCCCTCTTTTTCACTCTCCCATTTTTTTGAGATCATCCCTACATAATAGATTCACAACCCACATTCCAAGTATACTCCTAATTTCCATAATGATAATGTTTTTAGGGGTACTACATCATCTTCCCTCAGGCAGCTAGGTGGCACAATGGATAGAGTGCAGGCAATCTTCCCGAGTTCAAATCTGATCTCATACATTCATTACCTGTGACCTTGGACAAGTCACGATTTACCTCACTTCGTCATCAGTAAAATAATCTGGAGAAGAAAATGACAAACCACTCCAGTATCTTTGCCAAGAAAACCCCAAATGGAGTCACAAAGAGTTATACATGACTAAAATGACTGAACAACAACAAATACTTTCTCATATGGAAATGTAAACAGTTAAGTCCTTCATGATTTCTCCCTCATATTTACCTTTTTATACTTCTCAAGTCTTGTATTTGAATGTCAAATTTTCTTTTCAGCTCTGCTTTTTAAAAGTTCTTTTGGTTACATTTTAAGTTCCAAACTGTCTTCCTCCCCATCCTGCACTAGAGGCGGCCACCACTTGACACAGAATACACAATAATATGCATGTGCATATGCATGTGTAATGTGTGTTTGTACATGTGTGTATATGTATAAAACACCATGCTATGCATATTCCTACTTATCAATTATTTCTCTGCAGGTGGATATCATCTCCCTTCATAGGTCCCACAGATTTTGGTATGTTGTCTATTATCATTCTCTTTAATAAAATTAGGTGTTTCTATGATTTATTCTTTAATCCACTCATTCTTTAAGATTAAGTTATTTAGTCTCCAATTAATTTTTAATCTGGGTTCTCATAGTCCCTTACTAAAAATAATTTTATTGCATTATGATCTGAAAAGAATGCATTGACTATTTCTACTTTTCTGCATTTAAAGTTCTTATGCCCCAATATATAGTAAATTTTTGTAAAGATATGTACTGCTAAGAAAAGTGTATTCCTTTCTATTCCTCCTCAATTCTCTCCAGATAGCTTTCATATCTAAGATTCTGTTAATCTCCTTGACTTGTTTATCTTTTGGTTAGATTTCTCTAGTTCTGAGAGAAGGTTGAAGTCTCCCACTATTATAGTTTTGCCACTTATTTCCACCTGTAATTAATTTAGCTTTTTCTTTTAAAAATGTTGATGCCATACCATTTGGTGCACATGGGTTTAGTGTTGCTAGTTTGCTATTGCTATTGTTTTCTATAGTACCCCTTTATCATAATGTAGTTTCCCCATTTCTTTGGTCTATTTTACCTTTGTGAGATCATAATCGCTACCCAGCTTTTTAAAAAAAAATCAGCTGAAGTATAATAAACTCTACTATAATCCTTTTTCTTACTCTATGTGTATCTCTCATTTTAGTATGTGTTTTTAAAATAAACAATATAATTGGATTCTGGTTTTTAATTTATTTTGCTATTCATTTCCGTTGTGGGTGAGTTAATCCCATTCACAATGTTATGATCACTAGTTGTGTATTTTCCTCCATCCTAATTTTCCTGTTTATCCTTTTCCTTTTTTTATCCTATCCTTTAGACATCTAATTTACTTCTGACCACTGCCTGCCTAATCCACACCCTAAGAATCCCTCCCTTGTCCTTTCCCCTCACCATCCTATTTCTCTGCAAGTTGACTTTTGTACCTTTCTAGACACATATTAGTCCCTCTTTAACCTAGTTCTGATGTGAATAAGGTTCTAGCACTACCAACTCTCTACCTCCTTCTGCCCTCCACTGTAACAGTTCTTCCATTCATGCCTCATTTGTACTATATAATTGTTCCATTTTATCTCTTCCCTACCCAACTTTATTTTTTAGGATCATTCCACCATAGTCAACTGAACCCCAAGTCTTCTATGTTCTTTCAAACCATCCAAGTAATGATAACATTCTTAAGAATGAACACTTTCCCATATAAGAAGTAAACGGTTTGACCTTATTAAGTCCCTTGTAACTGGTCCTTTATCTTAACATTATGTCTCTTCTGACTCTTGTAGGTCAAATATTCCATTCAGTCCCGGTCATGTCCTTATGAATAACTGAAAGTTATCC
The DNA here is from genome assembly GCA_028658325.1 of Potorous gilbertii. Taxonomy (NCBI): domain Eukaryota; kingdom Metazoa; phylum Chordata; class Mammalia; order Diprotodontia; family Potoroidae; genus Potorous; species Potorous gilbertii. The sequence goes on from CM053770.1 coordinate 258,606,883, forward strand.
TTTTTTTTCCTCCCATGCAGGATCACACTCAGCTTTGCTGGACAAGTCGCTCTTGGTTGCTCTTCAGAGTCATGATCCATGCCCTTCAGCCTTTTATTGTAGAAGCTGCTAAATCTTATCATTCTGATTGTAGTTCCAGAGTATTTATTATTTCTTACATTTCACATTTTCTTCCCTTTTTTTCCTTGTTGTTTTGTTGTTTCTTGATGTCTCATGGAGTCATTAGCTTCCACTTGCACAGTTATGATTTTTAAGGAGTTATTTTCTTCAGTACTTCTTTTTTTTTGCACCTCTTTTACCAAGATGTTAATGCTCTTTTCAAAATTTTCTTGCATAACTCTTTTCCAGATTTTTCTTCTACTGATTTTTGAAATGTACACATACCCACACACACCTTTATTTCTCTTTAGCTCCTCTAGGAGGAGGTCTTTGGGCTTATGTCCAATTTTCATTTTTCTTTAAGTCTTTACGATGTTTTTATGTGATTGTCTTCTGAGTTGGTCTTGCCCTTTCCTCTCACCATAGTAGATACTTAAGATCAGGTTCTTTTTTTATTGTTTGCTCATCTCTTTCAGCAGCTAGGTGACACATTGGATGGAACACCAGGCCTGGAGTCTGGAAGACCCGAGTTCAAATCCAGCCCCAGACATTTATTAGCTGTGTGACCCTGGGCAAGTCATTTAACCCTGTTTCCTCAGTCTCATCTGTAGAATGAGCATGAGAAGGAAATGGCAAACTACTCCAGCATCTTTGCCAAGAAAATTCCAAATGGGGTCACAAGAAGTTGGATATGACTGAACATTTTCTTTTTAAAGCCCACTTGCTCCCAATGCTAGTACTGGGATCCCCTGAGATCTTTCTAACCAGATATTCAGTCTCCTTACTGTCCCTAGGAGTCAGTGCTGCTCCCGCCACCTTCTGCTTCCCCCTCTCCTGGCCAGCCCTTACCCCAGTGGCCACTGACCTTTTTTTTTCCTATTTTCCTAAGGTGCCCTGAGCTGAAAAAATGACTATTACTTTTTAGCTCAGAAATCTGTGGTCACTTGGTAGGTGAGGGCTTGGGGAAAGTTTGACAGTTCTGACCTTTCTCTTTGCCATCTTGATTCTGTCTAAGAACAGAAAATATTAGAGCTAGAAGTGCCCTTGGCACAGAGAATATCAGAACTGAGAAAGACTCCTTGCCTGAAGCGCTTCCTCATGCGACATCTGTTGCTCAGTGAACCACACGGACCATTATCTTTCAGAAGCCCACCCTTGGACACCACCTGCACCTACTCTTATCCCATTCTGCCAGAAAGTCATACCAGCAACTGAACAAAGTGTCTTTTATTTGTAACATACAAATAAAACCAATGCAAAAGGTTTGCTTTTTTCCCTTTGATTCCAGTGAGAAAAGAATTTACTAAGGAAAAAAAAAAAAATATATATATATATATATCAAGAGTAGGGGTCTGTTTTCAAATTTCCCTCTAAAAAACAGAAAGGGTTAAAAAGAATCACACTCACCCGGACACATACACACTCCCACACACGCATGTACACAGACACGCCAACAGAAGTGACCCAGCACGGGCGAAGGATGGATACAACTTAAAAAGAAGACATCTTTAACAAAAATACTTCAATGGGCCCCAAACAAAACAGAGAGCTACATTTCTCAAAAACTAGACTTAGTTGAAGTTGAGGTGAGACACTGATGTGAGGGGGCCAAGGGGATCTCACACCAGGAAAACCAAACCAAGGAATGATTTGCTAGTCCTTCGATGCTGCCCATCAGTTGAGTCAATAGAAGAGTGCTGAGATAAAGATGGGGGCAAACTCAATGCCACCCCCCTGCCAATGAGTTTGGTTATTGGGGTCTGATTACTAGGAAGAGGTCAAGAAGTCAGTAAAAAAGAGACACACAAACTCAAGTTACTTGGAATTTTTGTTGGGAATTCTTTTGGAATTCTGGGGGTATAAAGTCAGAAATCCATGATCTGAGACCCAAAATATTTTGGTTCATATCCCTGGAGAGAAGGGAAACTCTTCTTAAAAGGTACTTCGTTGCTCCTAGCATGAGGGAGCTCAAATCAGCCCCTTTCAATGACCTAGAAAATCCACCCTTGTGGGCAGGAGCTTCTCTGAGAGACACTAGGGGTGGAGGAGTGGGGATTTAATCCAGTGTAAAAGCTGCAAGGCGTCTTAAAAAAAAAAACAAAACAAACCCTGGCCCTTTCCAAGGGAAAGCAGGGTGTGAGCTGAAGAGGGGAGTGTTGGCCTAGTGCCCAGGGTCCCTGGTCTCCAGCAGCTCACAGGCTGGTGTTTTGTAGGATTGCTCCCACACAGAGGAGAAGGGGGAGAGGGAAGGGGCTTGCAGGGAAGATTCCTAGAACAGGCAGGCACAGCTGCCTCCTGAGTTGGGGCAATGCAGGTGTGAGGAGAATCTGAAGTCAGGTCCAAGGATAGACCTTCTACAAGAACCTTCACAGAGGTTAAAACTTTAAAGAGGCTTCCCTACCCAGGGGCTTCACGGGCTTGGTAGCTCCTGCTTCAGATGGGACAGATGAGAGAGGGAGTTCAGCAGCTAAAAAGCCCCATCTCCCAACCTCTTAGCAGGGGCTGTCTCCTCCCTATCTCAGAATCCTAGTAAGGACAGAGTAGATTCTGCCAGAGAGACTGAGAAATTCTGCATGAATGGGAGCAGGTCAGAGTACATCCCTGAAAGAAAGAGTTGCTCTCTCTCTGGTCCACAGACAGCTGGTGGCATCTGGACAGGGTCAGTAGCACTGTTGCCTCACGGAGGCCCCAGAGGAGGAGAAGCAGGGCTTGCTGCTGCTGGGCAGGGAAAGAGAAGAACCAGCACCAAAGTACAGAAGAAATGGCATTGAATATGCAGACAGAAACTAGGCCTCTTTCTAGGGGAAGCCTGGGGACTCCCTGACATTGTTTCCCCAGGAGAGGGGCAGCAGCATTTGGGGAAGAAGCAGAGCAGAGGTCAAGCTGGCATCACTGACTGTCATGGGCCTCAAACCTGTGGCCCGAAGCTCTGCCCAGGTCTCTCAACTCAGGGCCAGGCACTCACTGGGCCCGATGGAGAGAAAAGGGTCAGCACTGACCCTCTGAGTGGTTCCCACAGGTGTCCCATGGACCCTGGGGGTCAATTTTACTCTGCACTTCTGCAAATATACATCTTACAGAAGGGCTCACCATTCCCAGTTCACTTCTCTGGTCACAAAATGTCTTCCTTCTGGGAAGGGCTTACAAACCCAATGCCAACATACCCTCTCAACCAGACTCCCCTCAGGGTTGCACAGGCACCCCACTTCTCCTTTCTTCCTTTGTGGAGGAGCCAAGCTGTGTCTAGCTACTGTTCTACAAACAATAGGGTCTTGCTGTGGGTGGGGGAGGGTTCTGGCTAAGTAGAGAAAGGGAAGAGAGCTCCTTCCAAAGATGAGGCTTCAGAACAAGTCCATCTTGCAGCATAGGCTTGCCAAGAGCCCCGCCGGGCCACCTCGAGAAGTGGGATGGCTCTGCCCAGCTCACCAAGGCTGTGAAGAGGACAGATGAGGACTAGGGGAGGGGCAATACCTCTGGCAGCCTCCAGAGCTAAGGAGACCACCACACTGGGGGCCCTGAAAGGTGAGAGGCAGCTGAGAATGTGTGGAGTGATGGGAAACAGGGGAAGGGAGCAGGTTGCGGGGAGAGGTGACTCTGAGGCCTGGTGCAGCCTCAGTGGCAGCAGCCGCCACAGTGCCCACCCGAGTGAGCGTGCTGGCTGTCCCCAAACTTCGTCCTCCGGCTCAGGATCTCATAGGCACAGTCATCACCACAGCAGCCAGACATGCTGGGAGAGGTGTCATCAATCTCAAACCTGTAGGGCAGGGGGTCCCTTCGGTGAGTCACACAAGCCCCTTATGGCTGGCAAAGCGCCCCGTGTGTGAACCTGTGGGGTCCTCACCACAACCTTCACTCACAGAAGAGGAAAGTGGGGCATGGCAGGATGTGCTGGGCCCCAAAGCCCCATGGGATTCCCCCCTCGAGGCTCAATGGGCCCGAGTCAGAGGGACCTGAGCACCTTGGTGCCTTGCCAGGAGTGCTGGGCACTGAAACAGGAGTGACAAATGAAGGAGAAAGTGCCCTGAGCTCCCTGGGCCCCCACATCATCTGACAGCAGGTGGTCACTAAGCCCAGATTGAACGCTAATGTGATGGAGAAGTCACCACTCCCCGCTCATCTTCTGTTCTGCGGAAGTGAGGGACAGAGCACCCTGCCTCGGACTATCCCAGGCTGGCAGGGAGGAAGGGAAGGAGGTCAGAAAAGGGGAAAGAAAGCCTGAGCACCAACCCCTCCTCAGATCCAGGACCCCAGGACTTACTGCAACGCTTCTCTGAAAAACTGGTATGCTCCATGGTTATGTTTGAACACTGTTAGCATGACTTTCTTCATCTGGGTGCTGAAGGAAAGGAGAAGGGCATGTTTCTGGGCTCCACAGCCCAAAGCAAGCAGGGTGGTCCACTCCCAGTCTGAGTGCAAGGACATGAACACTCTTTGTTGGAGGGTGGGGGTGTCCGGAGGATTGTGTCAAAACAAAATACTTCAACACATAAAAAACCCAGAAGGCTCATCTTCCTGGGAGTTTAATTCCATAAAGGATGTTCAAGCCTTCACAGGTTTGCCCTTTGTGGAAAGGGCATCGAGGCAAGAGGGCCATCCCCCACTGCTTCTTACCTGTTGGCCACAAGCTGCAGGATTTGGATCAGAAACTTCCCCAGACCTTTCCTCCGCACTTTGCTCTCCAACTGCACCTCATAGCTGGAGGAAGAGGAAGTGAGGATGAGCTTGGGTAACGGAAGAATGCCTCCAATGGGCATTTTCAAGAAGAAAGCAGGACCAGATCCGTCCATGTACACGGGTGAGTAGGGATGGGAAGGGGGAAGGGAAGAAGAGATGGCTACAAAGACATGAGGGAGCAGGGGATTTAAGAGGACAAGGAAACACATTCACGTCTATGCTAACCCCCTACATGAGCTGCTGGGGTTGGCCACAGAGCCCAATGGACACTTCCAGGTTGCCTAATGGGTAGAGCCCCAGAACTCAAGCCAGAAAGACCCTACAGATACTTTCCTACAGTGTGACCCTGGGCAGGTCCCTTGACTTTTTTATGAGGATAAACCAAGATGTGAACACCTTTAAAGCACTCTAGAAATGCCAGCCCCAATCAATGTGCTGAATGCCCAGGGCAAGGAGGTTCCCATGCCCACCCCTAGGCTGGGGCTCATACCAGTACAGGACTTCATCCCCACACTCCACATCAAAGCGGAAGTGGGAAAAGGCGACTGGCACAGCGCTCTCTTCCCAAGCAATGAGGTACCAGGCTCGGTCATCGGTCATCTCCTCCCTCTTCTCTCGATCCTTCCAGCCCCATTCACTTTGTTCATACCTGGCAAAAAGGAGGAAGATGAGGGTGTGAGAAGCTGAGGGAAGCAGCAGGAGAAGCCAGTCAGTCCTTCAGGAGGCACTTACAGAGTCTGCATGTTGGTTTTGGTGAGGTCAAAGGCCCAGTCCACTGTAGCCTGCTCCAGCCCCGACACTCGCTTACACTCAATGGAAACGTTTAATCTGTGGGGAGAGAGACACAGTGGAGACCTGTGGACTGAGCTATGGTCGGGGGGACCATCTGTCTCAGGCCTTCAAGGCCATCCTTCAGTTTCAGAACACAATTCAAAGCCAGTCAGCACACTTTGGCTGAGACCTGACTCCAACTCCCATTTCCTCTCTCCCCTTGACCTTTGCTCCCATGGCTCTATCAAACCCCAACACTTACACAACACTTTCCTCAGAACTCTGACAGGGAAGTAGTAAAAGCATCAGTATTCCTACTTTTCAAATGAAGAAAGGAAGGCAGGTCACCCTGCTAAGAGTGAAGCCAGCAACAAGCCCACGTGGCTGCCCTGTCTCCACAATGCCCAGTCATCTCCTACAAAGCATGTCCTGGGTGTCTACCCATCTCTCCCCCTCCCCCAGCCAGAATTTCATCTTCCTGTGATTTCTCTTCCACCTCCTTTAAAGGATGCCTGCATCTTTTCAAAAAGCATCTGTAATTACATTAGCCAGAGCCTGGAACATGCCCTCAGGAGATTCCCAGCACCCATGGCCAAGCTTCAGCAACCTCACACCCTTTGTCCTCTCCGTTCACTAGATTTGGGCCCTCTCAGGTCAATCCTGTCAGGAAACCAAAGACTCCTAAAGACACTGTCTAGTCCCAACCTCTGTCTTTCTTGGGTGCAGGAGATCACCAGCCCTGCAGGCCACCTCACCCTGCTCAACCTGGCCATGGCCTTCCACCAATTCTCCACCCAATAGGGTCTGGCTCCTTCGAGCCTCTGGGATGCTCAGAACTGCCCCAGGGTGGCCTCTCTGTCACTGACTCTGGGACCAGGCCAGCTCCTTCTCTAGTCATACCTACCCTGAACCAATGGAGAAACTGAGGCTAAGTGCCCACACGAAGAACAGCAAATTTCAGGCTCCAGACCATGCCACAAAGCACTGAGGGCCACGGCTGCTGTACCAGCCTAGCCCTTATGGCATCCCCTCTAAGAACCTGGAGGTTTTTAAAAAGAAGCCTTGAATTCTTTGATTAGCATCTCCCTCTTTGATCTAGAACTATTATAGAATGAGGTTTTTAAAAGTTGTTTTCCTATGAACAAAAATCAATTTTCTCTTGAAATTTCCCTCCACCCCAGCCCCACACTCAGGAAAAAGAGAACCAAAATTTTTCTATCAGATATGTGTAGTCAGGTAAACCCCCACATCTTAACAGAAGTAATCATTTTTCCCTTAAAGCTGCCCCCCAACAAGAATACACATGCATACATGCACGCACACACTGCCCCCTTTCCAGCCTCTCAGGCTCACATTCAGGAGTCAGCCTACCTCTTTCCCCATCACATGCATCAGTGCCAAGGTCTGCTGATTTTATCTCCCCAACATCTCAAGATGCCCCCTTCTCTCTTCACACCCCCACCCCTGGCACACACCCTCATCACTTCAGCTAATTCCAGTCTCTCCCCCTAGTCCATCCTCAATTCAGCTTTTTTGTATCAGCCCTGACCTTATTCAATAACCTCTGGTGGCTCCCTATGGCCCCAGGATCAGATTTGTTTGGCATTCAAAGCTCTTCATCACCTGCTCCCTAGACCTTTCCAGTCTTCCGACACCAGAGCATTCTTCTGTCCAGTGACACCAGCCTCTTGGGGGCTCCAGGCTTTCTCTGTGGCTGTCCCTAGGCCCTAAATGTTGCCCTTCCACCACTCCCACTACAGACCACTCTGGATTCCTTGAAGTTCTAGGTAAAAGTCCCCTCCTATAGGAATCTTCCTGCTGTCCCTTTAACATGTGCTCCTTGGTGGCAGGAACTTTCTCTGCCCTTCTTTGAATCCTCAGCCTTAGCTCAGGGCCTGGCATACAGCAGGCACTAAGTAAATGCTGTGGAAGACTGAGCATGGCTACTTCAAAAAACGATACGCTTTTTTCTGCTCGTCCCTCTGCCAGGGTCCTCGGCAGTCATGTGTGGTCCTTGCATGGTCAGACCTAAGTCTTCCACATTTGTTTGATGGGTAGTGCAGTACTGTAGTACACAGAGTGCTGGTCCTGGTCTCAGGAAGACCTGAGTTCAAACCTAGCCTTGGATGCTCACAGGCTACGTGACCCTGGGCCAGCCACTGAACCTTTATTTATCTCAATTTCTTTATTTGTAAAATGGAGATAACAGCACCTACCTTCCAGGGTTGTTGTAAAGCCTGAAGAATTGTGAAGCACTCAGCCCGGTGCCTGGCGCACAGTAGGTACTAAGTAAATATTGAGCCCCTTCCCTTCCCCCCTCGCCACTGCTGCTGTTATTGTATAAGTTGTCCTGGTTCTGCTCACTTCCCTCGGCATCAGAACGTACAGGTCTTCCCAGGTTTCTCTGAAGTCTTCCCCATGCACCATTTCCCCATCAGACATTTTGAATCTCCTTTCAACGGGATATACCAGAAACCCCTCCTCTTTGTGGCTCCCAGCATGTTGGGTGGCTACGCTTGGGGTGGGAGATGGGCAGACACCACCCAGAGCGAGGAGAAGTGGATGGGAACACACTTTACTCTTGTCAGATGAGTCACAGATCCTGCAAATGGACCCATCTGCCACCTCTTCTGATACATCCAGTGCTGGCTCTATCACCCAGAGTTCTGCCAGTCTGGCCTGTTGTGTTACGAACACAGAGGCTCCTGACATGTCTCTGGGCGCCCAGGCTCAGGATCTGTTGGGATAATGGTTTCCAAAGGGCCTGTGGCTATTGTGATTCAGAAACTATGAGGAGACTTTCCAGAGGCTCAATAGGAGAGAGACTGGAGGCCAGGAAATGTCTGACCTGAGGCCATGAGGGTGACAGAAAGATCTAAGCCTTTGTTGTGGTGGACAATTCAGACAGGCCAAGGTGAGAGTAAGAGCTGTATACGTACCAGGTCTGCCTGGAGAGGCTGCCTTTGGGGAGCACTAGGCATAAAGCCCACTGGTGGGCTTAACTAACCCGTGACCCACCTCTGACCAGATCCCAAAGAGAAGCCCAGGAATGACTGGGCTGCCCCTTAGCCCAGCCCACACTACGTGGTGGGGGAGAAAGAAAGGGAAAGTGCTGAACTCCAGGTTTCCCAAGCAAGTTCAGGGCAGAACAAGGCAGGGAATTCTATCACCTAAAAGGGGAAAATGGAGGCTAGGTCACAGTGTCTAAAGAATCAGGAGCCTCTTTCCAAGTCAAAGTGCCCTGACTCCTAGTTTTCAGCCTGGCACTCAGTGGATACTTAACAAACAGTTGCTTCTTCCCAAAGGAAGGGAGTGAGCAGCTCCTGATGTCAGCAGAGGCCCCACAGGAGGAGGCGAGTTTCTAAAGACCCCCAGGAGGTGGAGGTTAACAAAGGCCCTAGGACTCACCCATTCCGGTCGTATTTCTTGAACACTGGAAAGGTCTCTAAAGGATCTTCAAGCTAAAGAGAAAAAAGGGAGTGGAAGCCTTAGTGCTAAGGTGGGCACAGCCCTTGACACCATCTCAATGCGGCCAGGAGGCCCCGGGAGTCTGATCTTGGGAGCTCACGACTGATAGACTCTCTGTGTCCCCACCCCTAGCCACAGCCTGGTCTGTGACCTTGCCCTGAAGGTGACCACTTGGCTCTCCTGCTGAACAAGGGCAACAGCCATAGGTGCGTTGGAGACATCTTCTCCAGCAGAGACAGAGAGAATGTGACTCCTTTTTCTGCACTATGAAACAGTCTTTGTCCAAGTGGTCCATATTCCCAGGCCACCGCCACATGGTTCTGCCCAAATAATGGGACCAGGAGCTGAAGGGAGACATTGAGGCTCTTGGCTGAAGGGGAAGCGTCTGGCATGAGTCAGGAAGGTTGGGCCCCAGATGGCCCTGCCCCCGACCCCTCCAATAGCGTGGACAAGCCTGCCCAGACACGCCACTCTCCTCTCCAGGCACAGGACCAAGCAGCTTCCCAGGCCTGGAATACCCTGCCCTCTAACCTCCACATCCTCATTAGGAGCTTTGCAGTTTGTGTGTACCTTCTGTGCTGCTGGCAAACCCCAGAACAGCAGGGACCCAGGCTTTCTCCAGGCTTTAGCCCAGTGCTCTGCATACAGTACACTGCTGCTATCAGGGTCAGGCTGGGAGCTCCTGGGATGGCCAGTCAACATGCTGGTCCCACACTGAGGTTTTCAGCTCAGAGCCACATGCCAGACTTGTGCTCAGTGAGCAGTGATTAAATGATAGTCATGACTGACTTTACCACCCTGACTCCCCCAAAAACAAAGCACTGCCAGGCTCCAGGCAGCTCTAACAACCAGGACAACAAATAGAGTCCAACCCAACTGAGCCATGCCATCCTCCTGGATGGTGGCCAAGAAAGGCTATTGGTGCTGGGGATGCCAACCCAGAGCCCGCCCTAAGGGCTTCAGGCTGGAACCCAGTAGGAGATGGATGGAAGGAGCCGGACTTACCTTGTTGGCGGCTTCCACTTTAGCACAGATGGCATCCATGGCAGCCCGCTCCTCCAACCTCTTCTGTTTCTTCTCCTTGGCTTTACTCGACTTTCTCTGCAAAAATGAGAGAAGAAAGTCCTGCTCAGGGATCCCCAAGCTTTGCCAGAAGCCCAAGGGGCTCTCTTGGAGGGTCATGGACTCAAAGCACTCAGGTGCTTGGATGTCCTTTCCTACATGGTTAGAGAGGGTCAAGAGCTCTGTCTAGGGGAGTTCAGGGACAAAGTTGGGCTCTTCTGCCAAATCTCTCATGAGGGGCCCATCAGCCCTCCTATGAGGAAGGCTCACACATGATAAGAAGTGAGTGAGTGAGTTCACTGAATAAGAGGGAAAAACTCTTTATCTCCCAGGCTGTCAAGAGTGTGTGACTGCCAATCCTCAACATTCACACGCAGAAATTTCTCAACTTCAAGCATTCGTGTGATTTTGTTAGTAACTTCATTTTCGCTTTAGTGATGGCAACCGTGTACGTTCACAGATGAGCTTAGTAGAGAAAAAAAGTCAGTAGTGTGACAAGGTGCACTGGTCTGTGGAGGGGTGCCTCACCAGGCCCTTCGCTGGTCTGGTTCACTTACTTGTCACTTGGTCTTCACAACTCAGGTTTTGTGTGGTAACCATGCCTCCCAAGTATAGTGCAAGGCCTCTGGGCTCGAAGTCCAAGCCACAAAGGCAGGGACAAGGTTAGGTGAGAAAACCATGGTGTCAGAGTGATGCCCAGGGGGCTGTCTGCAGCAGTTGTAGGCTGGCCAGACTTTGGTGATAAAGGCACAAGGAGGAAAGTGCTAGCGAGAAAGAAGGTTCTATGAGTTCTCCATCTGTGCATGGCCTTCAATGGGTTATTTCATGGTCACTGTGCTAGGAAATGCATGTCATCAGAACGAATGTTTTGTTAAGAATCAGATGCACAAACGCGTGTTCTCAGCAATGTCTAGAGAGCTCGATGCTTGGTGGTCACAGGAACATGTTCCCTGCAGGTTCAATATGCCAACATTCACAGTTTTCTAGGAATGTGACCCCTGCAAAATCTGGAGACGGACATGGTAATCAATTACCCTGCAGCTCTTTTGGAGGAATTTTAGTGTTCTTGAGCAGACCGTTTTCCCTCTTGTCTATGGAGCTTGCTTACTTCTCTGGACCCTTAGTCTCATCTTTAATCCCCATGTCTCCAGCGCCTGAATGTCTGTCATCATGCATGTGGAATGGGCACTCCTTTGTAGGAGGGGGTGACGGGTCCTTCATTTGGGATTTGGAGCTGGAGTCCAGCTTTGCTCTCCAAGTTCTGCTAGACAAAGCTCTTGGCTCTCACAGCACTCTGTGAGTTAGCTCATACAACGACTGCTGTGCCCACTTTATAGATGAGAAAGCCGAGGCTCATCCCAAGTCACACAGCTCTTAAGGGCAGCTCTGGTTTTTGCCACCCTCTGGGGAATCCTAGCCCTGAAACCTTCCACCAGTGCTCAGGAGCCCACTTTGTCTGCTGTCCAATGACCATTGGCCCTCCCTGGACCATGGCTGCTCTAAGCTCAGTTACCACTTAGGGTTCAGCTCCTACCACCTGGATTCTCTTAACACGTGGGCCATGTCAAATCCTATCTGGAGACAGTAAGAATAATGGATGATAACAAATGTTTCCTGAAGACCAGCCTCATCCAGGCCCTGTGACAGGAGGGAGACTGCTCTTGCCCTCCAGAAGCCGACAGTCTTGGGGACACACCAGCACCTAGCTTACCAACTGTTCAAAGGTTTCCCTGGCATTTAGGGAACTGAAACCAGGACTGGGGGAGGGGGTTCTTTAGGCATTGTTCTTACCTAGCCCTGAGCTGTCACTGCCCCCACTCCTGTGGGCAGAGCCCAGGAGGCACTAGGCCCACCCAGTGCTGGGTAAAGGCAGCCACAATCTGGCATAAGCCCTGGTGCAGGGACAAGCGACTTCCAAGAGCCCACCCAAGCAGCAGGGGCAGCTGCCTCCCTAGGGACCGATCAGTACCCATCAGCCCCTGCCCTCCTCTGCTCAGCTTAAAGTAGCCAGGAAATGCTATTTATCTCTTCATCGAGGCCAGTTTGATTCTGATGCTATACAAGCATCCTTTCCTTCTGGGATGGGAAAGCTCACCCTGAAAGGCCGGAGGAAAGAGAGGCCTTTCCACCAGGTCTGGCACTGCCAGAAGATGTCCTGGAAGGGACACCGACTCATCTTTCTAAGTGCCAACTACAATACCAGCTCTGAGGCAGATGGTGCCAACACTCTCTCCATTTTACAGAAGAGGAACCTGAGGTATACTGAGGGGAAACGGCCAGTCCAGAGTCACACAATTAAGAAGCAAACTAATCTCAACACCAGAGGTCAGACTGCATCCAGAGCTGCTCCCATTACCCCACACTGCCCCTGAGCCTAGGACAGACAGTCTGACCTCTCTCTAGAGAATGAAACTTTCCATAGCTCAACCAAAAGTACAAGGAGGGTCCTGCACTGAAAAGTGCCCTGGGCCAATGGTTCAGGTTCATTTGGTCCCAGGCCACACTGTGAAAAGCTACCAGGAGAAGGCACAGGAAAGTGGGCCTACACCACTCATACATCTCTGTGACAAAGCCAGGAATAGTCTGCCTTCTCTGCTCAGGGAAAAGTCGAGAGGAGGGAGATGTGGGCAGGTCATGCCTGCACACACTGGGGCTGCCCTCAGGATGCAGACTCATTCAATCCTCACAACCTTGGGAGGCAAGGGCTATGATTACCCTCATCTCACAACTGAGGAAGCTGGAGCAGAAAGAGGTTATGTGTCACAAAGTTAGTAAGTGTCTGAGGCTAAATTTGAACTCAGGCCTTCCTGACTCCAGGTTCAGAGCTCTACCCACTGAGTCACCTAGGCATTCAATAGTGTAGATGCTATAAACTCCTGGGGCCGCTTCCTGTGAGCAGCATCAGGATACCCTCTGACAAATACCTGACTACCTACTGTGTGTAATGAGAAGTGCAGTGGGTTCTGAGGCACAAGGCCCAGTCTTACAACCCCAAACAAGCCATTGGTACCCTCTGGACCTCTATAAAAGAAGGGCATTAAGCCTGGATGGCATCTCTGGTCCTCTCCATCCCTGCCAGCCTAGGCACCCCTAGAATCCCTTTCATATATGCGTGTGCAGGAACAGAACCCCCAGCTGAGCAATGCCAAGCTTTTACTAGAAAGATCCATTTCCAGACATGTCTGACCAGGGGTGTGCCTGCGTGTCCATGTACTTGGAGGGGGTGGTTTTGAAAATGCTGGCTGGGTCTGATAGTGAGAAGAAGGGAGGAGGGAGAGGAGGAAGAAGAGAAGAAGCACAGGAGGGAGGAAAGTGGGGGAGAAGGGGTCAAGGGAGGGGGTGGTCCACCAAGTCCAAGGCCAGGCCTGCATCCCTACATGGAGGCTCTCCCCTGGGTGAGGATTTAATGTCCCCAAGAACACAGTCTGTCACTTTAACTTGGTATAAAATATATCCTAAGCAAGAGCAAGATACCAACAGGATAAAGCCGGCCTCGGACCCTGGAATGAAACCTGCACCCGGGAGGCACTAACAACGCAGACAATTGACTCAGTTTCCCTTGTGAGGCAGGAGACAGCATCCTGCACACCTGCCTTATTGCTTCCCTAAATACGCACATAAACAATTCCAGGTAATAAGAGCATCTGGCATCCCTGGCCACTCTACCTTGGAAGGATGATTTATGGGTCTGTTCCTGGGGACAACCTGGCCAGTGTCTAAATCCACCCTCTGTGGCCAGCCCAGGGAGGGCTGCCTGTGCCACAGAAGCAGAGCATGCCCTGAAACACACCCAGGTCTGGAGGACAGATGTCCTAAGATGAGCCGTCTAGCCAAGAGGGCATCGGGGCAGTCTGGGGAGAAACTGCCTCCCTGCCAGTGCTGCCCAGCTCATCTAGGCCAAGCCAAACGGCTTAAGGCTGAAGCCCCATCTCAGAACTCAGGCACTCAGTGATGTGTAGATGGCATCTCCCATGAAGATGCCATCTACTGAGAGGCTGAGGCAGGGCAGTCAGCACCTTCTCCAGGCCCATCCACCCCAGCATCAGGTGCCAAGGAGGGGAATCACCCTACAAGACCAAGCACAGAGTCACTGAGACACTGATGCTGAAAAGCAAAATGGACCTAGTCAGTGTGCCAGCATCTAATAAACATCTACTGCATGCCAGCTATGGGTTACACACTAGGGATACAAAGCCAGACAAGGATGGTCCCTGCTCCCAAGTTGCTTTCATTCCTATAAGGAGGGCCACATATAAGTCCTGATGTACCTACAAGACACTTGGCAAGTAGCTGGAAGCAAATCCCAGAGGGGAAGGTGCCAGCATCAGCAGGGCCAGGAAAGGCCTCCTGCCCAAAGTAGGATCAGAGCTGATGCAAGAGGTAAAGGTAGGGAGGGAGAGTATTTCAGACACAGTTGGCAGACAGAACAAAGGCCTGGAGGAAGGAAACTGGGGGCTGTGTGCAGCTGGATCACAGATTATGGAAGGGAGTAGAGTCTAAGGAGACTGCAAAGAGGCAGGGCAGAGGTAGAAAGAGCCCTAAGTGCCTGAGAGGGGTTTCTATTGGGAATAGGAGGGGGAAGGCCTGCAGACTCTTACTTGCACCCCCTTCCCAAACAGCCACTGTAATGGAGGAGGATCTGACCACCTATGAGATGGAGCAGGAGATGGGGAGGATGGTGAGGGCACAGCAGGGAGGGGAGGGCTTGGGGAGGCTGAAAGATGCCCCAAGGGGCAGCTGGAGAGTCACGTGGGGATCACAGAGGTGAGTGTGGAAAGGGGAGGAGCTGGGAGATGGGTGCAAGTGTGCAGAGGAAGGCCCTGGCAAGGCTGGTGGGGGGATTCTGAGAAAGCTGCATTCCTCTGGGCAACTGGAGTCAGGGGAGGCCGGGTTCCAATGCCAATTCTGGATTTACTAGCTACATGTCTGGGGGTAAATGACCTGAAGCTCAGTTTTCTCCACTATAAAATGGGGACAACACTCCCCACAAAACCCAGGGCTGTTTTGTGCAAAGATCTATGACCTTAAAGGACCCCTGAGTACTCAAGGCTGAGGTTCCCCCCAGCCCTCAGGGGGTCAGGCCACAAAACCCGAGGGGAGGCAGGCAAACAGAAGAGGGGGCAGGGGCAGCCCCCCCAGGCCAGATAGGAGGCTCACCCCCTGCAGGACTGCTAGTTATGGGGCAGCCTGCTGGTTGATCTGAGCAGGTGAGGGCGCCTGGGGGGGCGCTCCCCACAGCGGAGGACCCCAGGGACCCCCACCTGGAGGGAGCCGGCAGGAGGCTGTAGCTCCAATTCAGAGAGGAGGGCCCCTGACCTGCCTCAGTTTCCACTTATGTACAAGCGCCCCGGGCCCTGGGGGAAACTGAGGCAGGGAAGGGGAGACAATCGCAGGAACCCCTTCATTTCGCAGACGGGAAAACTAAGGCTTCGAACCCAGGCCCCTCCAGGACCTTTACGGGGTCCTTCCCCCCTCCTCCCGCGGGCTCTGTACAGGGAGGGAAACTGAGGCCGTGCGGATTCGATGACTCGCCCAAGGTCACGTCGCGAGTGTCTGAGGCCAGGCTCGGACCCGGGCCTGGGCGCTCCGGGCGCACATGGGAATGGGGGGCCGAGCGTGCTGGGGAGGGGGAAGGAAACAAGACCAGGAGCTCGAGGCGCGGGGCGGGGGGGGGGCCCCTGGGGATGCCGGGTAGCGGGGGGGGGGGGAAGCAGGGGTCACGTGGGGCCGGAGGGGTCGGGGGTCACGTGGGGGGTCCCCGAGAACAATGGGGGAGGAGTCCCCGAAGAGGGGGGTCAGCCCGGTCTCACTCACCCCCATGGCGGCGGCGGCCACAACTCCGGCTCCTCCTTCACACACCCGCCGGCGGAAAGGAGGCGGCGGCAACGGCGGGGGCACCAAGCGGCGACGCCGGCGGCGGCGGCTCACAGCGCGCATGCGCCGCACCGGCCACCTCCCGCGCGCCCTCCCCGATTCGCGCAGGCGCAGTACGGCCTCGGGAAGGACGGGCGGGACGGGGAAGAAGCCGGTGGGAGACTCGAAGGAGGAGGCGAAGGCGGCGTGCTCCGTGACGTCACTCGCACTGCCCCGCCTCCGCCTCCCCTCCGCCCTCCCGCCTGCGTCCGTCGCCCTGGCAACAGACTCCTGGACCCTCCTGCTCCCACCAGAAGACCTCAGCTTCCCCATCTGTAAAGTGGGAACGTTCTTTTCGCTCCCTATGGCTTCCCAAGCGTGGTATCCGACCGTGCCCTTCCCTTTCGCGATAAATTTATCCCCTTCGGCGATTAAATTTAGAAGCATTTAAGAAACCTTAAAAAAAAAGTTTCTAAACAGCATAAAGTCCCTGGCTTAGGGAAGGTATCCTAGAGCCGGGGGCAGGTGAGACGTCCCAGGGAGGAGGATGGGGTCAGTGCGCGGAGATGAAGAAGGAGCCTGTCCCTGGCACAGAGAGAGCGGGCTGAGATCAGCAAGTCTGCAACGCGGAGGGCATGGGGGTGGGGGAAGGGGAGCAGAAGGAAAGCCCAGTCAAGGCAGTAAAGGCAGGAGGAATGACCCGTCCTGCCTCCAGAGAATTCCTCCTGCCCCTCTGTTCTATTTTTTAATGCATAGAATAAAATAATTACAAAGGAAACATATTATATTGAAATACAGTTGCCAAAAAATTTTTTTAAAACCCAACTTCATAGACTCTAGGTTAAGAATTTCTCAAGCCAGACATACTGATACTCACCTAATATCCCTGTTACTGGGGAAGCTGAAGTTGGAGGATTCCCTGTGCTCAGGAGTTTTGATCAAAAGAGTGTCTGGATTAAATATGCCACCAATATAGTAAGTCCCTAAAGGGGGAGAGCACCAGGATGTCTAAAGAGTGACAAAGGGGCATGGGTGAAGCCGGTCAAAGCTTTTGTGCCAGTCTGGAGCCAGGCCTATGAATAGCTGCTTCATTTCTAGCCTAGGAGAGATAGGGAAATCCAGTCTCCAAAAAGACCCCACTACTTTAGAAAGTCCAGTGCTTAAATGTTCAAACTCAGGGCTGCCTGTGAGGTAACTGCCAAGGTGAGGAAGTCTATTCTTAGCAACTGTCCTCTCAGGCTGCAAGCACATGCTTCCCACTGCCATGTGCTTCTGCAGGAGGTCTCAGCAATGCCCCTTCTGGTTGCTGTTATATGTTATATGGCCTCGGGCAGGGAACATTCCGTCCCCTGCACTCTGGCCTCTGACCTGGGCTCAGAAAAGGCAACAGAAAAGCAGAAGAAGCAGAGGGCCACCCTCAGAGAAACTAAGGGACACTAGGATCTATATTTAGGAGATTATGGAAACCCTCAGAGGAACTAAGGGACACTAGGATCTATATTTAGGAGACTATAGAAACTAAGGGACACTAGGATCTATATTTAGGAGATTAGAAAAAATAGCTGGCTATAATCAATCAGCAAGCACTTTTTAAGTGCCTACTGTATACCCAATATTGTTCTAGACTTTGCAGATACAAAGGGGAAAAAAGTGAATCAGACTGCCCTCAAGGAACTTATATTCTATCTTACACATAGATAAGTGTATCTAAAATGTAAGGACTGGGACTGTCTGTGTGATTTCATTGGTAAGGAAACACCCTCGACCAGTGTAGGTAAGCATTTCTCTTCAGCTTAGACTCTTAGCTGCCTGTAGAACTCATGTTAAGGGATATGTCTTCATGTTAGAGCCATTATGTGTCAGAGGTAAAACGTGAACCCAGCTCTCCCTGGTTCCAAGGCTGGCTATCTGTATACCATATCAAATAGCCTAGCAGCCAGTGATTAAGTGACTTGCCTAGGGTCACACCATTAAGAATTACTGAAAGAAAACACATAAAGGGGAGTTGGAATGTTGTGGAGATGCCTGGGAAATATGGAAGTATGTTTAAACTGTTTCTTGAAAGAAACTAGGGATTCTAAAGGGTAGAGATAGAGAGGAAGTGCATGAGGGACAGCCAGAGCGAAGACATGGAAACTGGAGATGGAGAAGACTGACTGGACTGGAGAATTTGTGAAGGAGCAAAATGTGTAAAAGCACCGGAAAGGGAAAGTGGAGTCAGGCTAGATTATCAATAACGTTATTTATTATTATCTATAATAATAGTGATCACTTCCTTATAGTGATCATTCTTTTGAGGGTCTGTGTTTCTTTTGCCTCCTTTTAACAAAATGTCCTATATAATGTCCTATATAGAGCAGAACTCTGATGGGCTGACCATGTTGTTTGAATGCCCAGCATATTCTTGTGGAGAACTCTCATGAACAAGTGTTCACAGGGTGGTCTGAAGAAGCAATACAGGGATATTCTCAAGGTCTCTCTGAAGAACTCTGGTATTGATTTTGTGGAATGAGAGACAGTGGCACAGCATGGCATACTTAGCATGACATACCCACATCAGAGAGGGTGCTGTGCTCTATGAGCAAAGCAGACTTGAAGTAGTCCAAAGGAAATGGGAGATGTGCAAATATAGAGACTCCACCCCAAATGCTCACATGGCTTATTTGTGCCCGACCTACAGTAGAACATTCCAAGCTCATATCAAGTCTGATCAGCCACAATCAGACTCACTGTAACTTGACTCTAGGACACTGATGTCATTTTGGAAGGACAAAAACCAACCAGCCAACCTATATGGTGTGAACCGTGGGATTAGGAATGTGGAAGCTGGAGCAGTATTATGGGGGTGGGGAGCATCCTGCTTACATTTCTCAAAAAAAAAAATCTTAGTTGGTTTTCTTTGGGGGAAAAAACTCAGCCAACCACGGCCTCGGGACCACAGATTCCCCATGCCTGAGGGAAACCACCACCATCTAGCCTTGCCTTAACCTGCTATTTATTGGCTACTAGAGGTGGCAAGATGTCTATTTCTCTGACTCTGTCTTAAATGCCAATCCCCAACTCAAGCACAGGTCTTCTAATTCTCAGGCTGGGTCTCTCCACTCAGCTGTATCAGTTGCACTCATGGGCTGGCGTCAAACAAACCCTAAAAGCCAGAGCTGGACCATCCCACTTGGGTCAGAAGGCAGATGATTCCTTTGTGCTGCCATTTTTTCCCCCATGAGAATAACCTGCCTTTTTAGACATTATGGTTTATGTCCAAAGCCACCATCTAACGAGGCTCCCAAACGAAGCCCTGTGTCCTAGTGAATGCTCCCCCACCTCCTCTCTACCTCCTGGCTTCCCTGGTTTCTTTCAAGGCCCAGCTAAAGTTCCTGCTTTCCCCTCAGTACTAGCACCTTCCCTTGGAAATCACCTCTAATTTTGTATGTGTTTTGTTTGCACACAGTCATTTCCACTGTTGCTCTCATATTGTAAACTCCCTGATGGCGAAAACTATTTTGGCCCTTGTGAGCACTTAGAAGAGTGCCTGGCACACAGTAGGCACTTTATAAATGTTTGTTGCCTTGACTTGACCCCTCCTCCCCCTACAATGGTCACCCAGTTTCATTTTAACACCTTTAGTTGGGACCTGAGACAGCCCATTTGAACGGGTAGAAAGGCCTATTTTTGGACAGCTCCAACCATATTGGGAAGTGTTTTCTCACTTCCAGTCTAACTCTGCAGCTCCAGTTTTCCCTCTCCCCACTGCTTCTGGCTCTAAGCTCCCTGTCCAAGTACAGCAAGGGCAACCCTTATTACCCCTGATAATCCTTTACATCTCTGAAGACTGATCTTAAGTTCCCGTCCCTGGAACCATGGGATCACAGAATGTCTCATCTGGAGAGGACCGTCCAGATGGTAAAGATCTGACTTTGTCCCTTCTCTGATGGGGCCCTAGCTTCTCTGAACCTCCTTCCTCCATTCTCCCTAGTCAGCCCAGTTGCCAAACAGCTCAGCCTCTGCAGAAGAGAGGTGAGGTGGGAGGATGCTGTCAGGAAACACTGTTCTATATTCATGAGTCATTTTACCAATCTCATCTGCCCCCATAGCACCCAAGAGCATGCAGAGAACTACCTTCCTCTGCACTCAGAACTAACATCCAGGACACCTGGGTTTGGATCCCACCGGCTCTGGGAAGCCTTCCTTGACCATCCCTCTTATAGCCATTCCTCTCTTTTCTGAAACCCCAGTGCAAGGGTTCTTAACATTTTTGTATGCCAGTCTGGTGAAGCCTATGGTGAAACCCCTTCTCTGGAGGATATTTTAAAGGCAGAAAATAAAATGTGTAGTCTTACAAAGGAAACCAATTCTACTGTAGTGCAGCCAACAAAATATTTTTTTAAGAAACAGGTTCATGGCCTCCAGGTTAAGAATTTCGACCCTAGAGCATTTATGGTGTTTGCCTCTCATTGGATACTACAAACACCCAGGATGATCATCACGGAGTCACAGCATCACTGGAGTAGATGGGACCTCAAAGGCCACCAAGTCCAACCATAGTTCACCAAGAATTGCCTCTAGAGGATCTCTCAGCCTCCACTTAGGTCCTCCTAGAAGGGAGGGCTGTCTGCCCCAGCCCCAGCTCCCAACAGGGCAGCCTCCACCACTCTGAGCTGGCTCTCTTGGGGAGGAACCTTTTTCCTGACATCAAACCTGGATGTGTCTTTCTCTAACAGTTATCCATTGCTCCTAATTCTGCCCTCTAGATCCAAGCAGAGAAAACCAGATCCCTTTTCTGCATGACAACCCTTCAGATACTGACAGCAAGGTCTCTGGCCTCCCTGCCTCCAACCTCCTCTTCTCCAAGCTAAACAATCCCAGTCCCTTCAACCAACCTGGATGTGTCTTGTATTCAAGGTCTTTACTACTCTGGTCAATGAATTCAAGCAATATTAATTACATTTAAAATTTTTTATTGAAAGTTTTTGTATTTCTATCATATTCATTTTCAAATATATACTTTTTCCCTTTTCTACCTAATAAGACATACCTTGTAAGAAAGAAAAAAAAGCAATGTGACAAGACCAACCAATACACGAATAAAGTTAGAAAGTCTAAACAATATTCCTTACCCATAGTCCCCCACCTCTGTAAAGTGAGGACTGGGATATTTTCTCTGTCTTTACCCAGGGAGCTTTGTCAAGAAGCTGAGCTGCCACAGAAACCCAATAGAATCCCACTTTCAGGACACAGATCAGAATGAAAAAAGTCTATACTAAATTAAATTCAAAATAATTTGGGATGGGGGATGTGTTGGAGGGGAGCAACACAATTGGGGGAAATGAGGAAAGGGCTCCTGTAGGGGATGGTATCCCTAGGGAGGGAGAGCAATCCCACCATGATCTGTGGGAAGGAGGAGGTATCTTATTAATTATCATTTCCCACATCTCTGAGCAGCTGCTCTGTATTGTGGAAAGAGCCTCTGGTCTGGGATTGAGAGAGATTTGGGTTGGAATTCTGCCTTGGATGTTCACTAGTTGTGTGACCCCTAAACCCGTCCCCTTATTTGTAATTGTCCCCATTAATACACACAATATTTGAACTTCTTTTATGGTTGTTCAGTTGTTTCAGTCATGTCCGACTCTTTGAAACCTCACTGGGGGTTTTCTTGGTAAAGACACTGGAATGATTTGCCATTTCCTTCTTCAGTTCATTTGACAGAAGAGGAAACTGAGGCCAACAGTGTGAAGTGACTTGCCCAGGGTCACACAGCTTGCATGTGAGGTTAAATTTGAACTCAGATCTTCTGGACTCCAGGCCTGGCACTCTATGCGCTATAGTGCCACCTAGTTCTATATAAATAGCAGTTTGTGTGTGTGTGTGTGTGTGTGTGTGTGTGTGTGTGTGTGTATCTGCTAGGTGGTGCAGTGGAGAGGATGCCTGCCTGGAGTCATGGAAGAATCATCTTCCTGAGTTCACCTCAAATGGGGTCAAATGAAGAATCAGACTTGACTCCACAGCAACATATACCAGGTCTAGTGGTAGGCATGGGGTACACACATACAAAAATGGAAGAATCCCTACCTTTAGGGGCCTTCCATTCTACTACAAGGATATGACATATAAATCATGAGTAAATGAAAGGCAATGATGGGGAGTGTAACTCTTGGGGGAACAGGAATGGGTTCACAGAGTGCAAGGTCCAAGAGCTGGTAGTCAATGATGGCAAAGTGTATGCATCTTGATTTTTTCACAAAGGTCTTGGGAAGTAAGTCATACAAATATCACCATTTCCACATTTCCCTGCTGAGGAGAAAGGGCAGAGAGGCAAAGAAACCTCCTGAGGCCACATAGCTCACGGATATTGGAGCAGGGACTTGACCATAGGCTCAGAGTTTTTCAGGGTTCCCATTGTACCATATAGCCTCTTCTGTACACATGAAGGTCTGTGAAATGGGTCAGGGAGGGGAGGACCTAGGCTCCCAGAGAAACCTAAAAATTCTAATCTAATAATCAGCAATTATATTGTCTCCAGTTTGAATGTTAAATGATCAATTCAATTTATCAAGTACTTATTTAGAAACTACTCTGTGCCCTGGCTTCTGGGCACTGATTCAACTGTGTGGGACACACATTCCTTAACCTTGGCCAGCCTCAATGGCCTCATTTGTAGAAGAGGATAATTTCTTGACCTCCTCCTTCCTCTGAGGTGTAGTGAGGTTTAAATAACCTAATGGAGGGTGTGGAAACCTTAAAGGGGAACCCAGATGACAGTTATTATTTCGAGTGAAGTCAAGTGAGAGAGGGGTTAAATTTCATCCATTTGGCACCAGAGGACAGAACCAGGAGCACGGGTGGGGGAGATTTGGGCTCCCGGGCTGATTCCTAAAAATGAGAGCTGTCCCCAGGCTGCCCAGGAGAGTGGTGAGGTCCCCAGTTTTGGAGGTAATCCAGCAGAGGCTAGCTGTTAACTATGTGGAGATTCCTCGCATGTATGGATCGTATAAGTATACAAGGCTACTGAGGGACCTTCCTTGGTGCAGATACTGTGATTCTATGGTTATTACTTTGTATCTATTTGTATTCCCAGTACTTGCTACATAGTAAGTGCTACTAAATACTTTTTCATTCACTGTATCTGGTGTCTTGTACATTCTGAAAACTTTTGAATGGAATTGAATTCTGCAGACCCAAGACCCAAGTTCTATACTTGTGCCAGAATGGAAATCCCTTGAGGACAAGGGCAGGGCTGGCTTTTCATTTTTCTGTCCCTTATAATGAGCACAGTAATGGAATCAACTTTGGCAAAGAACTAAATTGAATTGTGTAGGCGGCAAAGAGCCATCGGGGATGGCACAGGGGTGGAAGGTGGGAGCACTAGCTTGACAAAGGTATGTGAAAGAATCGGAAGCAGAGACACCTTGGAGACCAGCCTGAACTTCTACTTGGACAATGGGGTGGGCAGGGAGTCCTGGAGAAGGCAGTGACCTTCTTCCCAGTTGATTGGATGGCCGAGGAGGGGAGGGGAGAGAGGAGGGAGAGATGGCTCCCGATTTGGTAACTTGAGACCCTCATCTTCTCCCCAGCTCCTAAAGTTGGCTGAGGATGGAGGCAATATTAACCAGGATGCACTTCGCTCATCCTCACTCCAGAGGTCTTGGGGCGCAGTGATAATCTGCTTGCCCAAGGTGTGACTTACAGATAAGATCACATTTCGAGTCAGCTAGGGAAGCTGCACGGCTCTGAGTTAGTGCCAGATTTGGGCTCAAAGGCCCCAGGTTCAAAGCCACTTGCTCCTTTAAAACAGCTGTTTGGGTTAGATGGCCTCTGAAGTCCTTTCCAGCTTTCAATCTATGATCCCGAGATCATTTAACCCCAGCCGGACTATCATCCGGGACAGGAAGAGCTGAAGGATTTTCACCGTGGACTGATAAAGCTATACCTTCACTGGTCCTATAGTCCCTCCTCCATGTCTCCATGATGGGGTACTCTGTCCAAGAGGATTGGCCACTAAGACTGAAAGAAGGACCTGGAAAGGAGTGCCATGGCCCTTGGTCTGTTTGTCTTTTCCCCTCTGACCATCATGTGGAACCTGTAAAAGGTTCTCTTTTCCACTAGAGGGAGGAGATTCCTCTCTTCCTCTGCTCCCAGGGGAAGGAGGTTATTTCCAGGTGGCAGCCAGCCCATGTGCCCTAGCTGCCTCTAGCTTTGCTTTCTTTCTTAGGAAATTCTGGGCCCGAGTCTCAGACCTCTGACCTCTGACTTCACCCCAGCAGCATCTCCAGGTACTCTTCAAAGCTGACTCAACCCAGAAATCCAGGATCACTCATCCTGCACATTTAGGGTTAGGGTTAAATCTGCTCATCTGCTGCCTTGTGGGTCCCATTTATCAATTACTTTTCCTCATTAGAATATTAGCTCCTGGAGGTCAGGGATCATTCTTTTTGTTTATATTCCAAGCACTTAGCACAGGCACAGAGCAAGCCTGTGATAAATGAGTTTATATAGTTGTCATCTATCTCCCTATCCTTGCGTCATCTGTCTCTATACATCTTATCTATCTAGAGTCCATCTATCTCAATTTATCTAGACATCTTTGTCTCTGTCTATCATCCTATCTATCGACCTATCTGCTTTTATCAGATGAGACCCATTTGGACTAGGAGGTTCTCCCAGGCTCTGTCAGATCATACCTTCTCCTGCTCCTACCTGCAGTGTCATGATCTTCCTGAGCACCTCCCCCTCCCCCCGCATTTAATAACCATCCCCATTGCTACCAGGTTGGATCTTGAGGGAGGGCCTTGAACAATCTGATAGCTTACCTCCTTCAGTTGACCTCCCTCTAATGACTGATAACTCTGCCTGCACTCATTTCTCAAAGCTTGGCATACTCACCCCCACCATAGACTCTCCCCATCCCAGGAATTCTAAACTCCTGGTTGCTCGCTTGTGAGATCATTTCTCATCCCCCACAGCCCACTCCCCTATTGCCATCCTCCCCAGCTCTGCTCCCAAACTCCCAATTTCTCTGCCCCTTTCACTGTGCTCTCTAGAATGCCTCCTCCATTGTTAACAAACTTGCTTTAATTTTAAACATTTTTCTTTCTTGCTCCCTTCATCTCCTGACCCTTGTTGAGACCTGACTCCCTTCTGTTGTTATCGCTTCCCCAACTGCTCTAATCCTGATTATACTTTCATTCAAAATCCCCCAACTCAGTGGTTGAGGTAGGAGAAGCAGAATACTCCTTGTCTCCAATTTCCAAGTTCTCCTTCTGCCCCCATCACTTCCTTCCATTTAGATTCATTCAATCCAGACTTATCACTTGGTATCTCTGTCCCAGAATTGCTGTCTTGAGTGTTCAGGAGCATGTCTTGGACACTTCAAGCACAGCTTGCTGACTACATGACAAGGGCATTCTGCAAATCCTCCTTTCATGGAGGAGTTGACATGTGTTGGTTCATCACAAGATCTGAACTGGGTGTGGGTGTTGCTAAGGACAGTAGGTGGCTGACTATGGCTTCCAGGAACAAATAAAAATGCTCTGCTTGACATTCAGTGCCTGTCATCACCTGCTCCCCCTTCTAGTCCTTTTCTACCTTACTCCCCAGACTCCTTGATACAGTGATGCTTGCCTCCTGTCTGTGCCAGCTCTGGGCATTTTTTCTGGCTATCCTCCATACTGGAAGGCTCTCCATCTTCATCTTTCCCTACTGAGCTCCCTGACTTCCTTTAAGTGCCAACTAAAATCCCAGCTTCTACAGGAAGGCTTCCTGAACCCCTCTTAATTCCAGTGCCTTTCCTCTGTTAATTATTTTCTACTTATCCTGTATAGAGATTGCTTTGTATATATTTGCTTGCATATTGTCTCCCTGGTGTATTGTCGAATTGTAAGCACCTTGAGGGCAGAGACTGTCGCTTGCCTCTTTTTGTATTCCCAGAGCTTGGCACAGTGCCTGGCACATAAAAATTGCTTACTAAATGTTTATTGATTGATTGATTATGATTCTTTTATAGCTTAAATATTTCTCCTGTACAGAGGAAATAAATATCTATCCTGTATCTTATTGACAGTGCACACTGTATGGCTTTCTGATATATTTTGGGACGATACCAGATTTGAATCAAACCTCATCTTTCTTTAAATGATTTTTCCTGGGTCCCTGGCGCAAATATAAAGAGTCCCAGAAAGACACAGAGGAAAAAAGCCTGAGCCCTCTCCTGAGAGTCTGGCAATCTGAAGATTGCTTGATCCCAAAGCTGAGGTCCCTGAGTGGGAGAGGACACCCCTATTGCCCTGGGTTCAGTAGCAGTTCTGGCTCCCTATTTCTTAGGCCAAGTAATTACTAGCATAGATAAGAAAGGAAAAGAGTTTCAGGAGAGGTTCCTGCCTAGCCTGTCCAGGTTGAGAAAAATGGTCTGGTTTGGGCAAAACCTCAGGTGCTTACAGCGTCTCTCTCTATGCTCAGCACCCTTTGCAACTTAAGATCCTGCAGCTTCAGAAGAGCTGTCCTCGGTGCTGCTTCCCAGCAAAGAGGTGACCTTGGGTACCTAAGCCCTCGCTCTTGAAGGCTTCAAGACCAGTCCAGTAATAAACGCCATCTGCTTTCCAAGGACCTATCTAGCTAAGAATCTGGGAGCTCATCTCCACTTAGGCTGGTCACTAGGTGATGGATTCTTTGGCCATGACAACCTAGGAAACAAAGGAAGTGCTAAGGGTCACAGAGCAATTTAACATGTAGATTAAATACATAAAATTAAACCCAGTTCAGGAATAAGGGATGACATCAACACTTCCTGGCTGCCCACTTCATACTGTTACCGAAATTTCTTCCAGAGCAATTCAGTAGATCAATTCATTAATTAGCAAGAATTTATCAAAGACCTATTTTGGAAGGTAAGCTTGCTGCAAGCAGCTATTGTTTGTTTCTTTTGTCTCTGTATTCCTGGTATCTAGCACCCCCATGGCCAACTAGTGTTCTTTAATGGGGCCATCATTCAACTCTCTCATAAAACTAAGTTCATAACTCTTAATGATAGCCTCCCCTCTGCCCTCAACCTTCTCTTCCTCTCTGCAGCCTTTCCATCCCCCTCTTTTCTCTCTAGATTTTCATGCTGCTACTGTTCTCTGGTTTGCCATCCCCCTCCTCTGACTACTCCTTCTCTGTCTTTATTGTTGGATTTTGGACCACATCAGTATGTCAGCTGGTACTTGTGATATGCCAACTAGTGTTCTAAGAGCTGAGAATAAAAAACAAGCAGAGAGAAATCAAGCAAGCTCGCCCTTTCCCTAAATCCTAAGAGGGGCAGACAAAAGAAGTTGGCAAGGGGTAGGATGAAGGCAGTCAGCTGGGGATCTGAAGGTTCAGTCTGAAGCCATCTTCTCCTCCAGGGCTTTACTGGGCAATCTCAAGAGTTCCAGTGGATTCCCTTCTCATTTCAGTGCAGACAATCCTCTCCTCTGATCTTTTTGATGACCCCCATCCAGATATTTCATTTTAACTGCCCATTAGACATGCTCACCTAGACGGTATACAGTTATCTTCAACTCACCATTTCTAGAACTAAGTTCCTCAGCTTTGCCCAGAGCCCTCCCCTCTTCCTGCTTTCCCTGTTACTGCCTAGGGCAGCAGCATCTTGCTAGGCTAACTCCTCACTCTTTCTCATCGCCTCCCCATAGCCGATTGATTAATTGACCATAAATCCATCAATCCTGTGATTCTGCCTTTACAACATCATATATTCCTCCTTCTTTTATCTGGCACTGATCCCATCCTGGTGCAGGCTCTGGTCACCTTTCACCTGGACTATTGCATCTGCTCCTGGGGAAGGGAGGTACTTGCTCCCTGCCTCAAATCTCTCCCCATTCCAGTGCATTCTACATTCAAACACTAGAGATTTTCCTAAAATGCAATCTGATTGTTGACCTGGCCTTGCCTCCCTGTCCTCCCAATAAACTTCAGTGGCTTCCTATCTACCCCAGGAGTAAACACAAAGTGTTCAATTTGACTTTCAAAGTCCTTCATCATTTAGTCCTCTCCTACATTTTCTATCTTCATAGACATTTCCCCTCTATGGACTCTTCTATCTGGTAACATTGACCTCCCCACTGTTCCTCCATTTCTCAGCTCTGGCTGTCCCCCATGTCTGGAGAGTCTCTCCCTCCTCTGATCCCATCACTGACTTCCCTGACTTCCTTTAAATCTCTGGTGAATCTAACACCTGTCAACTCTCTCTTTCTTTCCTCTTTGTCCAGTAAATAGTTTGCTTTATATGTATCTGTTCTTATGTTGTCTCCTCCATCAGACTGCAAACTCCCTGAGGATAGGGACTGTCTTTGGCCTCCTGTATCCTTAGAGTTTGGCACCAGGCCCGTAGGGGCTTAATAAATGTATACTGGTCCTGGGCAAATAGCTTCACCCCATGAACCTCAGTTTCCTCCTCTAAAACAGGCCAGGTAGGGTGAGAAATAGCATTTATCATTGCTGTCTCCATCTTCATTCAAAATGCTTGGTATTGGGGGCATGTGCCCAGTCACACTAGGCAAAGGCCACCAGAGGGCGCTGGGTCCATGGCAGAAACAGCCAAGGCCAAGCTAGGCAGCATCCTGGCAAAGGTGGGCAGGGCCGAGGGGCTCCCCCTTCCCTCCCTTCTACTTCCCTAAGAGGCAGACCAGGCCCAGGGGCTCTGGGTGCAGCTCTGCCCAGGAGGGGCTAGGGGTCAGTGCTGCCCCCCAAAATCTTCCCATCTCTGGATTGTTTCCTTAACCCTTTCACCCCTGCTTCTTTCTGCTTTGGGGAGTCAAATTTCCTGGACTTGGAAACCAGGTTTCTAATTTCTGACCCCTCACCCGTCTCCTCCTCTCCCTCCCTGAGGTGCTGGGGTGGTTCTGCTTGATCCTTGACCCCAGCCAGGCCCCTTGTAGAGAACTGGAGTCTGTGCCCCAAGGCCTTGGCCCAGGAGAGGGCTGGTAGGATGAAGATAGAGCAGTGTGCTGGATGGGAGTAGCTCCAGGTCACAGCAGCCTGAGGTTGGGGTGGGGGGTACAGCAAAAGACTCTGACATCCTAAGGCGGTCCTGGGAGGAATTTTCTTCCTCTAGAGCTTGGAGGGGGAAGCTTAGGTCTGGGAGGAGGGGTCAGTGAACCACTTCCCAGAGGCTGGGGCCCCTTGGCTCCCTGGAAGATGCTCCAGGAGGCAGGGGTCTGGGCCGACTTGCTTCCTTTGGAGCCCACCTCTCACAAAGGCTCCAGGCCCTCTCTAGGACCTCCCTTCCCCCAATGGCTCTGCCCTTTGCTCCTGGCACCTTTGCGCCCCAACATGGCTCCAAGCCTGGCTTTCCAAACTCCATCCCTTGTCCCCTAGTAGGACACCCCTCCCCCTCTTCCCCTGACAGCCACACAACTCCCTGGAGCTCTTGCCTTCCCTGGACCACCTCCCATCCCCCCTCCATCCTTCAGCTCCCATCCCTGCCCCCCTCCTTGACTCTCGTCTGCATCAATTACCCTAAATGTCCTTCTGTCTGGGCTCACCATCACCCCTCCCCCAACCTCCCAGCAGGCTGTCCTCTCTGCTTCCCTCCCTCTCTCAAAGCCCTCGGCCTCCCAAATGGTTCCACCCCTCACAGTCCCCTTGGTTATCCATCTCCTCCATCAGCACCCCCTCCCAATCTCTTCACCTAATCACTTCTTAGTTTCCTCCATCCCCATTCTCCAGCCCTCCTGGAGGCCCCTCTCAAGCTCTGCTCCCAGCTGACCACACTACTATTGAGGCCTGGCTTTCCTTCACTTCTCAGGAGTGAATGCCTGTCCACCTTCCCAGCCCCCTCCTGACTCCCTGGGAGCCTGGCTTCCATTACATGCTTCTACCTTTGGAGAGCTGGTGTTGTGGAATGGGAAGAGCCTGAAATTCCCATCCACACTTGGCTATCTAAGAGTTTGTGGTCCTGGGCAAATAGCTTTACCCTATGAACCTCAGTTTCCTCCTCTAAAACAGGCCTGCATAAAGCCTTACATGGTTCCTGAGAAGATAAAACTTGGCAAACTTTCACCCTGCAAGAGACATTTCAGTTTACAAAAGGGATCTGGGAGCATTACATCAAGTAGTACTGTGTGTGGCAGACAGTTGGTGGCTACTAAGTGCTGGATGACTGATGCTCTAGAGAGAGGTCAGATTTGATCTGGTCCATAGGAGTGTAAATCCCTTTCTAACAAGGGTGTGGTGGGGAGAGGTAAAACCTCCTCACCCTTCCAGCTTGGGGGTCCCCAAAGCACCTCCCTGCCTGGGGATCCTGGATGTGGGTAGCCCCATTTCTTGCCCCCCCAGCTTGATCCCTCTTTTCTGGCTTTTCTGGTGCCCCATATCTGGGGGGTTGCAGGGACTGATGCGACTCCTGAGCTCTAAGAGAGGGAGGTGATAGTGAATGAAGGCCAGGGGTGGGAGCGAAGCCGGAAAAGCTGCATAGCCATGCCTTTTCAGGCAGGGTGAGCAAAAAAGATGGGAGCAAGAGGGATAACTTAATTGCCTTGTTTGGACCTTGCTCCATCCCCAGTAGGGTAGGGGATAGGTGAGGAGGGGGTGCTGTCCCTTTAAGAGCCTCAGGGATGCAGGGAGCAGATGGCCTGTGCCTGGGGCCCCTTGTCCTTTGTGTAGCTCTGCACAAAGGAGGGGGCCAGCTGGGGGGGGGGCGCTGCAGCAGGTGGGAAGGGGAGGAGTCTGCCTGTTTCCCTCCTTCTCCTCCTCCAGGCGACCCCCCCCCCAGGCCTAGAGGGTCCTTTCAGGGGCCTCAGGGTGCTGTCCTCTCAAAGGCCCTCAGCCCATCATCCTACCAGCCACATGCTCAGTTTCAGTCCCAGCTCTCAGGGGAAGAGGCCCAGGGGACCAGAAAAAGGCCAAGGTGTCCTCGCCTGCAAGGGAGGACAAAGGGAACGTGGGTGGGGGGGCGGTGATGGAGGCCAAGGAGGAGGTAGGATCATTCTGTGCTCCCGGGGGAGGGGAAAGGAAAGCAGCCTCCCGCCTGACCTGAGATGTGGGGTTACCAGAATCCTAGAAAGCCCTGGAAGGGAGAAAGGGACTGGGGCAGACTCAGCTTCTAGCCAGAGGAGACACACACACACAAGAGCATCTAAGCCACCCAGACTGGGGAGGGAGGGGTGGGGTTGGGGATGGGGATGGGGGTGGGGCAGAGCCAGTTGTTCTTTTTCCTGGAGGGAGAAGCAGCTGCACTTTACTCTGGGCCCTCCATCTGCCCCCTCCCCCTCTCCCTCATCCATCTTTCTCCCCCTCCCCCCCCCTTCCTTCATCCTTCCTTCTTCCTATAACTCTGTCTCTGGATCCCTGGGCTTGGACCATTCTCTGTACCTTTAAAAAACCCAGAAAAGACCTGGCTATTCTCTGAATCCATCTCTGGGCTGTCTGTGTGTATGCCCACGTGGTGGTGTGCGGATGTGGGATGATTGGGAGTCTGTCTGGTGGCCGGACATGAGGCTGGGCTGGGCCCTGCTCTGTGTGTCTGTGCTCCTCATGGCTTTGGAGTGGGAGGACAGGGGAGGGTCCTCTTACCTTCCTCCACCCTGATCCATCTCTTTGCCCTCCACCCATCTCCATGGTCTGTCTGGGCTTCTCTCAGGGTACACACCCCTGGCCCTCACTCACACTGACCCTGTGTCTGTAGCCTGGCCACTGTAAGCAGAGGCCCCTAAGCTGCTGGGATGGGTCCACCCTGGGAAATCCAGAGACCACAAAACCAGGCCACAGGACACAGGGTGGGGCAGGGGCAGCCAGGGAAGGCCAGGGGCCAGCACTTCTAAATTTAGGAAGCTGATTATAGTGTGGCCAGGGCCTAGGGAAGGAGCAGAGTGAATGTAGGTGTGTGTGTTCTTTTGTACTGGGGGGGACTGAGGGCAGGGAAGAGGGAGGGCTGTGACTCTGGAGCCTGACTATCCAGCACGTGAGACCCCTTGAACGTCCTGGTGCTTGGGTCTCTTTATGAAAGCAATGCCTCTTCTGCATCTCCTGGGGGAGGGAGAGGCAGGACAGGAAAGGGCACCCTCCTTCCCTGGTTGTAGCTCCAAGAAGGAGAGCAGGGAAAGGAGGACATGGTGTTAGCCACACAACTCCTTCTCCCCTTAACTGGGTCCTCCCTTCCCCCCAGGATCCCAGGATTCCAAGCCACCAGGAATTTTCAACAAGCAAATGAACAGGGATTGGGCACAACCTTATCAAGTTCCTATTATGGGCCAGACCCAGGGTTTTCTTAGACAGAAATGATCGTTTTGGAACTGGAAGAGGAAGAGACCTCAGAAGTCATCAGGTCCATCCCCTCACCCCCATTTTACAGATCAAGAAATTGAAGTCCAAAGAGAGCCCTAGTTCACAAAGGGAGGAAATAGAAGAGCTGAGACTCCCAAACTGGTGACCCCTTCAAATCAACCCATCAGCAAGAATTTAGGTACTGTCAGCTAGGTGCTTACAAATATGGAAGGACAATATGGAAAAGTACTTGCCCTCAAAAAGCATCCATTCTACAGGGATGATGAACATGCACACATCAGTGAAAAAATCCAGCCCCAGCCCCATGTCCTCGGGTCACCCCTTTATTTTACTGAAGGGGAAACTGAGGAGGGGAGGGCAGGGAAACAGCGGTTTTCTCAAACAGATGAAGCCAAGTCCCGGGACTTCTGTGCTCTTCATTTACACCAGGATGTCTCCATCAGGAAGCTCCCACATTCTCAGCGCCTCAGCCCCTCAGAGGGTGGGGGAGTAATACCCACCTCCCACGTGGCTCCCGAGGACGCATTTGCACCCAGAGATGGAACCAAAATGATTTCAGCTCCAAGGCACCGCCAAGCCCACCTTGGTCAGAAAGGTTCCTTTCTCCACAGGGGAAGGGGTGGGCGATCCTTGGCAGGAAAGGGCAAAAAAGGGGAAACTCCCACCCCCTCCCCTTCTCCTCCTCCCCCATCCCCAGGCTGGGCTCTGGGCCGCAGTAACACGTGTGCCCGATGCTTTGCGGGCGTCTGGCTCGCAGTGTCGGAGTGGTGGGGTGTGACCTCTTGGCTACCACCGCTCCCTCTTCTGCGCCCCCATCTCCTGACACAGAGAAGGGATGCCTCTCCCAAGACCTCCAGGGGTGGTCAGGGAAGTCAGGGTGCCTCAAGAGGGGAAAGGGGAGAAGAAAAAGGGAAAAGGATTCAATTGAGGCATTCCTCTCCCCTGGTCCCGACCCCACCTCCAGAGGAAGGTTTAGCCCTGGCCCCCAGGCTCCGCCCCCAAGGCTTGCCTCCCACCCCGGGGCCAGATGTTCAGCTGGCGGAGGCATCGGCTGGGGGAGGGGTGCTGAGGCCACAGCCGGCACTACTTCCCTGCCAGCAGCTTCATTGTGTGAGCAAGGGAGCGAGGGAGCGAGGGAGCCAGGGAGGGATGGAAGAAGGAGGAGGCGGCGGCGGTGGCAGCAGCAGCGGCGGCGGCAGCGGCGGCAGCGGCGACAGCAGCAGCAGCGGCGGCAGCAGCAGCAGCAGCCCCAGCGGCAGCCCCAGCGGCAGCCCCAGCGGCAGCCCCAGCGGCCGCCTTCTCCCCAGCTCCCGGCAACTTTGCCCCCTTCTCTGAGCGCCGGCCCCCGGGGACAGTCGCGTCCTGCCAGCTTCCCGCCCGCTGTCCCTGCCCTGCCCTGCCCTGCCCGGGGAAAGGGAATAATCTAGGAGGCTCAATAGGACCAAGAGAGAGGCGGGCAGGCAGGCAGAAGTCCAGCTACCAGGGGGGAAAGGAGCAGCCAGTCCTGGCTGGAGCTGGGAGAGGGACGAAGGCAGGGAACTGCCTCCCTTTTGCTTCTGTCCCCAATTTACCTGGCCCTGACCCCAGGGTGGCGAGGACTGGTGCCCCATTCAGAGAGGGCAGAGAGCTGGAGGTGAACTCCTTGACTTTCCAGGGCATCCTGGCTTGTCACTCAAAGACGAAAGGAAGCCGGAGGAACGCCCGCTTGGGACCCAGGTAGCCTGGCTCCCCAGCTCCCTCTGGAGTCCCTCCGGAAACTTTTCGCTGCCCTCCCCAGCGGGGGCATAACGCCCGGAGGCAAGACTGCCTCGCCTGCTTCCTTTGCTCGCTCCCTCCCTCATCGGCTCTCCAGAACCTCAGTGGCGACCCCAACAGACTGGGCAAGGGAAGGACTGGGGAGCCACTTTGCCCACTACCCTGTGTCCTCTGGGGGGCCTGTTCCTTCCTTCCCCCTAAGCCTGGGCCCAGGGCGGGCGGGAAAAAGCAAGGATGCCGTCAGTGATGGAGAAGAGCAGTTCTGGTTCGGTGATCCTGTCCCGGAGCCGGGCCAAGACGGCGCCCAACGGAGGCCAGCCCCACTCTGAGGAGGACAGCAGCGAGGAGGAGCACTCCCACGGTGAGAGCCTGGGACTGCAGGGGATAGGGGGCTTGGCGGGGCGGGCGGGTTAAGGCCGCCGCCGCCGTGGTCCTGGGGGCGGGGAAAGGAAAGCTCCGGGAGCCTTCAGAGCTGGCCTCCTTTGCGAGGCGGGGGGTGGGGGCGGTGGGGGGTGGTCTCAGGAGGGAGCTGAGGAGAGACACGTGGGCATCGGCCACCCCCCACCCCCGCCCATATATACAGCGCTTCCCACCTCCAGACTCCAGTTCCCTCCTAGGACCCAGACATTCTGCCTCCTCTTTCCTGGCCTCCCAGCTTTCTCTATCCCAGACTAGCGGGGACAAAGCTCGGGAGTGCTGAGAAGAAGGATAGCCTTCCCTCCCACCCCCACCTCCAGTCTCCTGGGAATCCGAGGTATGGCCGGCCTAGCTGCCTTTCCCTCCAGGTCACGTTGGAAGCGGCCCCTTTTGCTCCCAGAGCTAGAACAATGGGCTGGTGGGGGGGGGGGGGAGACCGGAGGCCATCCAGCAATACTTTCCCCCTTCCACAACAATTTACATTTTTTGAACACTTTAAGCTTTATGAAATGCTTCGAGCCCTCTCCCCCCTACAGGGTGGTGGGGAGACCATTATCTCCATTTTGCAGATGAGAAAACTGAGGTCAGGTGGGTTCCAAGGACCCAGCCAAGGTGGCCCAGCCAGGATCATTTCATTAGACTAAGCTCTTTCTCCCGAACCTCTCTGAGCAGGACACTCACTCTGGAGTGACGCCAGAAGGAGGGGCCCCCACCCCTGCTCTCTTGATTTCCTTTCTGTCTGGAGGCTCAGTCCTCTTCTGCTCTTGGTTTCCACAGACAGCATGATCCGAGTAGGGACTAATTATCAAGCGGTGATTCCTGAGTGCAAGCCTGGTAAGGAGGCAGGGGCCCCACGTGGCTGTACTGGGATCAGGGGACAGGACTTGTGGTGGGCTGAGAGTCTTCCTCTGCTTCTCTTTCTGGTTCCCTGCCCTAAACCCTAGCCAGCCATCATCCATGTGTGCCTTCCCTCTTCACACAGAGAGCCCAGCCCGGTACAGCAACAAGGAGCTGAAGGGGATGCTGGTGTGGTCACCTAATCACTGCGTGTCGGATGCCAAATGTGAGCTAGGGGCTCGGGCCCCTGGGTTTGGCCCCATGGGGGAGGAGGAATAGCTGAGTTCAGCCATATTTCTGGGAATAGGGTTACAGGCTGAGATGCCTCCACTCAGACCTGTCCCTGGTAGAGAGGACTGAGTCCTAGACCCATATCTGGAGCCTAGGACTTCTAGGTTCAGTTTCATCCCTGGGAGGGGGGCTGCAGGGTGGGATGCCTGAATTTGTTCCCTATATCCTATGGGGTCCCAGGGCTAGGGTACCTTACTTTTAGATTGATCTCTGGGAAGGGATCTAAAGGCCAGGGTGTCTTGCTTTGTTCTCTGTGTATGTGTGTGTGTGTTCATTGACTGGGATGCCTAGATTCAGACCCATCTGTGGGAGGGGAACCAAGGAAGTCTAGGGTTTAATTTCTCACACCTGGGGATGCCTGAGTTTGAACCGAGGTCTAGGAAAAGTGTTTCAGATTGGGATGTACAGATTTGTTCCCATCTCTGAAAAGAGGTTGGGTTGGGAACTTTGGTTTCTCCTTACCAATGGACCACTTCTCTCACCAGTGGACAAGTACATTGCAATGGCCAAGGAGAAGCATGGTTACAACATTGAGCAGGTCAGTCTGGCCCCGGCCAGGGATAAAGGTGGGAGAGGCAGAGGAGAGCTCCATAGGAGAGGATGATGCTCCAAGTGGGCAGGTCACTAAGGACCCATGTCCCCATTTGGGATTAGGCCCTAGGCATGCTGCTGTGGCACAAGCATGATGTGGAGAAGTCTCTGGCAGACCTGGCCAACTTCACCCCTTTTCCGGATGAGTGGACTGTGGAGGACAAGGTGCTGTTTGAACAAGCCTTTGGCTTCCATGGAAAGTGCTTCCAGCGCATCCAGCAGATGGTATGTGCCTCTAGAGTGGGGGTAGGAGGGATGGAGAGGGGGAGGATTCCCTGTATCCCTCCTTCTCCCAGGGCCCCACAAGTCAAATACATCATCCTTAGACCTCCAGACCCCTCCTCTGTACCCTCCATCCAGCCTCCTGCCAACCACCAGCCCTTCCTTCACAGCTGCCAGACAAGCTCATCCCCAGTCTGGTTAAATACTACTATTCTTGGAAAAAGACTCGGAGCCGCACGAGTGTTATGGACCGCCAGGCCCGGAGGCTGGGTGGCAGAAAGGACAAGGACGATAGGTGGGGTAGAAAGGACGGAAGCTAGGTGGGGCTGGTGGTGGTGGTGGCAGTGGTGGTGGTGAGGGCTTCCTCAGGGAGTGAGAGGGGAGGCCCTGAGAACAGGAGGGTGAGGCTGGGGAAGGGTCATGAGACTGGGGGAAGGGTAGTCCAGGGCTTGGGGCTGGGGGTTGAATCTCGCCTTTGGGAGGGGCTTTGACTAGGATCTCATCTGCTCCCTGGACCCTCTGCCAGCAGTGATGAGTTGGAGGAGGGAAGAGGAGCCACTAGTGAGGGAGAGCCAGATGCTGGGGACCCCAAGAGAGAGGTGAGGTGCAGCTGGGCTAGACCCTGTGACCCCTAGCCCCCCTCCTCACAGCTCTACCCCTTCCCTGATTCCTTGACTATCTCTTCCTTCACCTCGCTGTTTTCAATCTCCTCAACAGCCACCCCCCACCCGCCCCCTGAATGCCCGGCCTGGCCCAGGAAAGAAAGAGACCCAGCTCTCTCAGTACCGCCACCACCCTCTTCGGACCCGGCGCCGCCCACCTAAGGGCATGTACCTGAGCCCTGAGGGCATCACAGCAGTCTCTGGCAGCCCTGACCTTGCCAGCCTCACCCTTCGGGGCCTGGACTCTCAGCTGGTCTCCCTCAAGCGCCAGGTCAGTTGCCAAGAAAGGGCCCTATCTCAAGAGGGTGAGAACAGGAGGCTAGAAAGGATTCAGCTGATAGGAGACCTAATCAGATGGAGAGATCCCAAAGCACCTTTGGAGGGGACAGGAAATGGAGTAGGTGCTATCCCTTGACGTAGGAAAAGACTATGGACCCCGTGAG
The DNA here is from genome assembly GCA_028658325.1 of Potorous gilbertii. Lineage (NCBI taxonomy): Eukaryota > Metazoa > Chordata > Mammalia > Diprotodontia > Potoroidae > Potorous > Potorous gilbertii. The sequence continues at coordinate 258,644,279 of CM053770.1, forward strand.
GTTCATGTCCTGACTTTGGAAGTCACTTCTCAGTTTCTTCGACTGAAAAATACTATGATGGAGGTTTGGGTTTTCTTCTCTCCCTCTTACGGGAGGCAGCTAGGTGGTGCTGTAGTGCATAAAGTGGACCTGGAGTTGGGAAGGCCTGAGTTCAGATTCAGCCTCAGACACTTGCTAGCTTAACTGCAGTCTTGCCTCAGTTTCCCCAACTGTAAAATGAGGAATATAGTACCTACCTACCTTTGACGGATTGTTGGAAAGGTTCAGCGAGATCACGCTTGTGAAGTGCTCACTAGCAGAGCATCAGACAGACACCTAATATATCCGTTCTTTCCCTTACAGGTACAAAGCATGAAGCAGACGAACAGCAGCCTTCGCCAAGCCCTAGAGGGTGGCATCGATCCGCTCCGTCCCCCTGAGGTGAGGCTGTTCCATTCCCCTTGCAGGGGAGTCAAGGCATTGGACTCACCTAGTGCCTTGTGGGAGGAAATGAGGGGCCAGCTTATGGAAGGATGCTCCTTACTTCATGGGTTGAAAAGCAGCTTCTTGCCTCTTCTCCAGGCAAACACCAAGTACAATTCCCGCTGGACCACAGATGAACAGCTTCTGGCTGTACAAGGTGAGGGGGGAGAATGGGGAGGGACCAAGGTGGGCAGGTCGTTGCTTTTTTTTTTTCTTTTTACGTAAAGACAGACAAGGGGTCCTCTGTGTCCTGAGATTTCTCCCTGCTCTGGGGCCCTCCCTGTTTCTGGATGAGGCTCTACCCTTTAGCCCACCTTTTCTCCCTGTAGCCATCCGAAGATATGGGAAGGACTTTGGGGCCATCGCAGAAGTGATCGGGAACAAGACGCTGACCCAGGTGAAGACTTTCTTTGTGAGTTACCGTCGGCGCTTCAACCTGGAAGAGGTGTTACAGGAGTGGGAGGCCGAGCAGGATGGGGTTCCCCCTGACGAGGCTCGCAAGGGGCATCCGGGCCCCCCTGCTGCCAGTGAGGAGGAGGAGGAGGTAAGGAGTGGGGTAAATGGGGCCTTCACTGGGAGTGTGCCCCTCTTGGGGCTGGATGAGCTGGGGGTTATCTTGAAAACCTCATGTTCCTGCCCATAAAAGGAAAAGGTTCTTGAGAGATGGGGAAGGGCAGGACCTGGGTCCGAAACCCTACTCTTCTTCTTGCTGCCTGTGATCTAGACCAGTCCCTCAGGAGGGCTGGGCTCTGTAGCTGCACCCCTCAGATGCAGACCTCACCTTCTCTCTCCCTACAGGTACAGATCACTGCGGTGTCTCGGCCAGTGCCCCCTCCTCCCGCCTCTCTGTCCCAGCCACCCCCGCTGCTTCGTCCCCCATTGCCTACAGCCCCTACTCTTCTCCGCCAGCCCCCTCCACTACAGCAGGGCCGATTCCTCCAGCCAAGACTGGCTCCTAACCAACCACCACCACCTCTTATCCGCCCTGCTCTTGCAGCATCCAGACATAGTACCAGGGGTGGCCCCCAGCCACCACCTGCTTTACTAGGGGGCCCCTCAGAGCCCCCACCCCCTTCACTATGAGCTCTTCCTCCCTCTCCCCTCCCCCGGGCACCAGCTGCTTCAGTGAGGACAGATGGAGTGGGCATCTCAGCCCCTCAGCTTGTAGCAGATGATCACAGGTCTGTGATGGGCACAACCTAAGACATGAGGGCTCCTGGCAGACAGGAAGTAAGGCCAGCATCTGGACACTGGCATTTGTGGGGGTTTGACAGCTGCTCCCATGCCCCCAAGTACCAGGAGCAAGATCTTTGGCTTAAGGCAGCCCCTTGGTCAAGCCTGCGCCTGCTTCCTGGAGCTGCCCAAGCTCCAGACTGGAATGTTGCCTCTGACTGAACCGTTTCTCTGGGATTTTCCTCCCTCCTCCCAGCCCTGTCTCTCCCTGGTAGTGGGTATGATAGTGACTGTAGAGTAGAGCTAAATGAGGGCAGGCAGAAGGGCTCAGGAAGAGAGGGCTGCTCCCTGCCTTACACTCTGAAGGCCTGGGAGCCAGAGTGGCAGGAGGGACAGTCATGGCAATAAGTCTTGGGGTAGGGTGGGAAGAGAGCGATGGTAGGAAAGAGGGGAGGGTGGGTGGGCACCAATGGGATGAGATTTGCCCTCCTTGGGGTGTTGAGGGAAGGGAGTCCCTGCCACCCACTAATGGGGAGACCTGGCTCCTTGAACACGGTAGGTGCGGCCTCCTCTGCTTGGGACAGGACAACCACAAGGCTGCAGGTCCATGGCGTGTGTGTGCGTGTGTGTGTGTGTGCGTGTGTGTGTGTGTGTGTGCGTGTGTGCATGTGTATGTGTGTGTCTGGAGAAAGAAAAACCACCTGAATTTATTTTTTGTCAGTTTTTAAAATAAAACTTTTTTCAACTTCTCTGGGTGAGGCCCTCCCTTCCCCAGCCTCAGCTTTCCTTGCCCTGGGGGGAGGGGCCTGCTGAGAGCCCCTCAGAAGCAGCAGCAGCAGCTTCCCCTCCTCCATACCTGGTGGCTCCAGGTCTAGGCTGGGCCAGTGACAAGAAAGGAGGCAGCAGCCGGCCCAAGGCTCAGATTCCAAACATTCTCTTTATTACGTGTGTCTGATCCAGAGGAGAAACTAAGTATGGGAAGGGGGAGGGTGCTGAAAGGGAACTGTGAGGGGAGGCGGGGGGGGAGGGGGGAGAGAAGGACCTAACACAGTCCCTGGGGCCCCCCCAGCCCCCTCCCAAGCTGAGCTGTTCCCCTCCTGGGTCCCACTGATCGCCCTGGGTGGGCTACAAGGGAGGAGGGGTGGGGGAGGAGGAGTGAAGCCCTTGGTCTGGAGCTGGAGCCCTCTTTTGGGGTGGTAGGGAGTTTCCAAGACCCCCTTCCTGGAACCCAGAAGCTCTGCTCACTGCTAAGCCTCAGGCTGGGAGGTGGAAGGGATGTAGTAAGGGAAGTCATCATAAATCAAAAAACAAAACAAAAAAATAAAATAATAATAATAAAAAATAAAACCCATCACAAAAAATGTACAACTCAGATGCGGGTGGGAGCAGCCCTGTGCACATCCCCTCCCTCCCCCACCTCATTTCTCAAGAACAGAAACAGCAGAGAAATAAATTAAGGGATGCAGTGGCCGCCACCAGCTGAATGCCTGGGTGCCCCTCCCGCCTCCGTGGGGGCGAGGGCATCGAGTGCTTCAGGAGCGACTTCACCCCTCACTCTTGGGGCCACCCCACTTCTCCCAGGGAGATGGAGCCCAAGGGGCAAGTGTCATGAAGCAAAGCTAGAGAGAGAAGCTTGAGGAGACGGGAGACCAAGAAGAGACAGCCAGAGAAATGCCACTGCTCCAAACCTAGCTGGTGCCCAAATTAATGCCAATGGAGAGATGGGGGGAGGGGGACCATATGCTTGCAGACAAGGGCCTCTCCCAGAAAGGAGAACACCTTGTCCTCAGCCCTAGGGATGGAGGCCCCACAAGAACCCACTGCCCATCGCCGGCATCTCCCTCTCAGTTCGGCAGCCCCCAGACCCATGTTCCCTAGACATTTGGCAGGGGAAGGGGGAAGCCGCAGGAATTGACCGACCCTGTCATCAGCCTCACGGGGGAGGAGGGTATGGGGGACAAAGGCTGCCCCCCTCCCCCCAACAGCAGCTTGTGGAAAGTAAATGCCCAGCAAAGGGGGGGGGAAGATAACAGGAGGAAATGGCACCGAAAGTAGACCCCCCCCCCCAGCCTCAGCCCAGAACAATCTCTTCCCTTGCCCACAGCACCAACACCGCCCCCTCCAGTCCTAACTGCGGGCACTCAATGCTAGGGGCCTGAGTCTAGAAAGGCAACCCCTGGTGGTTTATTTAGGAGAAGATGGAAGGCAGGGCAAAACCCCAAACTGGCCCAGTCAGAAGGATGAAGGGGTAGCGAATTCCCCCCTTCTCTCTCTGGGAAGGAGGTGATCCAGCCTTGAGCAATTCCCTGGGGAGAAAACGCCACCAGTCCAGTCTGAACTACCCCAGGAGAAGGGCAAGGAGGTGTCCGGTGCATTTTTTTTTTTTTTGGTAATAAAAAAATTCTTGGTTTCGGCGAAATACTCTGTGCAACCGCAGTACCTGGGGGTACCTTGCCCCCATAACCCCCTACATTCCTTGTCTCATGTTGTGGGGTCATGGGGTGGGGGGGAAAAACAACCTTCCCTCCCCCACAAATGCGGAGGAAAAAAACTGAAAAGGAAAGGGGGGGCAGGCCCAGCTGCAGCCCCGCCCCAGGGCGCACACGCCCCCCACTGGTCCTGGGGTGGGGGCACGGCCCCCCCAGCAGCCTGTTAAAGCTTGAGCTCGTTGGCAATCTTGGAGGCGATGTTCTTAAAGGCCATGGAGGTGCCCGATATCCGCTTGAAGCGCACGCCATTGAGGGAAAGGCGGGGCAGCTTGCACACCTCCATCTCCCACTGCACGAAGGTCTCATGGCCTGGGGTCCCATGCATGCACAGGAGCATGAACTTCTCCTGGAGCTCACATTGGCAGTTGTTAGCGTCCAGCACCTTCCGGATCTCCCGCATCATCTCGTTGGGCTCCATGGAGCTAGTTGTCTTCATGCTCCAGGTGAAGCGCAGAGAACGTGGCTTGGCCTCTCGGTTCTCCTCCTTGTCCTTGTCGCTGCCCCCGCCGCCCACCATGTGAGGTCTGCAGGGGCAAGAGGCAGAGGGGATTAGGCCTGGGTGCCTGGGAGGAGGCGGCTCCTTGGAGCGAGGGGCACGCACACAGGGGGTAGGGGAGAGGCAGGGAAGGCAGAGAAGGGAAGGCAGCTCTGAAACCTGCAGGGCCAGGCTCTCCTCCCCAATCTGGGCAGGCTCGCCAGCTCTCAAGGCACAAAAGCCTGAGACAACAGCCTGGCCAGGCTCAATGAGAACCACATTTCTATGAAAAGAATGGGAGCTGAGGGGGCCACTATGAGCCCCTCTGAGCACAAAGAAGGGGCTCCCAACAGCTCAGAGTATCTCACTTCGGAGGACAGAGATGGGCCAGTGAGCCCTGATTCTAGGGCACCCAGGCAGGCGAGGGCCCCAGAGGCTGCAGCCAGGGTGGGGAAAGGGCAGAAAAGGCGCCATCAGGGAAGACACACAGAAGGAGCCAAGCGGTGGAAGGAGGAGAAGAGCAGGAGGAGATCAGACGTCTCGAGGGGCTTCGCCCTCGGACCAGCTGCTGGCTCACAGCTCTCTCTCTCACCTGAGGGTTTCCACTCGGTCTTTGCTTTCGGGCTCATTCGGGTTCCTCAAAAAACAGAGCGAGGGAGAGTTTAGTTCGGGGCCTTCAGCAGCTGCCAGACCCAAGGTAAGGGGAGACAAGGGGGAGGCTCAGAGAACCCTGCCCCAAGGACAGGGCTTGGCCTGTAAGGTCGAGGCTCGACTCCCAACAAAGCTTCTTTTTCAACACTCATCAGAAGGAATTGGCTCTAACTTGAAGGTGCTACTTCTTCTCAGTTCCCCCCAGCTTAGCCCTATTATCCTATTATCCCAGGAGCTGGAGGTGGGAAGAGACAGGGCCTGCTTGTGTATATCTGCAGGCTTGTCTACTCTGAACTACAGCCAGGGACTGAGGCTGCCCACCCCCTCCTTGGCCTAGCAGCCACCCAGGTCAAACAGAGAGATCTGTCTGTTTGAGGATCTGTCAGGGCTTCTTACAGGGAAGACCATGAAAAGCCAGAGCAGAGAGGGAAGGGAAAGCAGGTGGTTTCTGCCATTTGGAGTCAGGAGGGGAAACTTGGAGATGCTCCGCCTGGGGTCCAAGTGAGTGTCAGGTGGCAGGGAGGATGGGAAGAGGAAGTAGACACTGACCATGGCTCCCTGAGATGCCAGGGGAGAATAATCCCAATAATCCTCCTTCCCTACCAGTCAGACTGAGGGGCCATCTGCTGAGGCCCAGGGGCGCAGGGCCCCGGTCTGCTGAGACATCCCTGGGGTGGCCACACCCTTTGCGTGGTTCTGGCCCCGCTGAGCGGCTTCTCTGGGATAGGGGTAGGGAGGCAAGGAGAGCAGGACAGAGATAGGGAGAGCGATGTGGGGGAAGCATGAAGACCCAAAGACACACAAATGGCACACAAGAACACACCAAGACGAGAATACGGCAGAGAGAATAGGGGACTGTTTGCCTGAAAGGAAGGAAAGTCACTGCTTTCTCTGCCCCAGGACCTGGAGCCCCAAAGTCCCTTGGCCTCCTGAGACCTTGGGAGCACCTGCCACACCAACTCCTGATGGATGAGCCTCTCTACAGAGATGCCCCAGGAGGTGGACCTGGTGTAAACTCCCTCCTCCCACGGCCTCTGCCCCTCTTAGTTATGCCATCGCCTGGTATTTGGGAGGCGCTCAGAAACCGTTCAGGTGGAAGTAAACTAGAGAAAGGATATGGCAGAGCAGGGGAGAGGGCAGCTGGTGTCAGTGGTCTACCAGAAGAGGGTGCTGTTGCTCCCCATACCTCTCCCCAGCCCAGCCCTGTGTCCCCCATCACCCACAGGGGTACAAGACCCTTGGAGGCGGGCAGGGAGGAGCTTGGAGACAGAGCTCTTTCCAGGAAACACGGGGGCAGAGATGGGCACAAACAGCAGAAGAAAAGCAGGTAAGAGATGAAAGGTGAAGAGCCTCCAGCCTCTTGTCTCTGCATGCACACAGCGTCAGAGGAGAGAAGGGAAAGCACACACCTGAGACTCAGAACCAGGGACAGGAAGGACGCGACCATCTTAAAGGGAGGGTCTTCTGGAGCCTTTCCCAGCCTCTGGGGGCCCTCCTGAGACAAGAGCAGGCCTGGCAGTCTACTCTGGCCTCTCCGAAGGCTCCGGCAGGGCAGGGGCTAGGACATCCCAGAGCCCTCACGCTGGAGCCAGCCATCCTGAACTCTCTAGAACTTGGAGGCACTAGTCAACCCCCAGCCAAAACCTTTCTTCATCCCTCCTTGTCCCAAGCGTCTGCTCTGCAGGGTGCTGGGCTGGGCAGGCCCCCACTGGCCAGGCCTCATCCCTTTAAGATGTCTGCTGGGAACCAGAGGCCACACAGACTCCATTAGCAGATGGCAGAAGAAAGAGGAGCCGAGAGAGGGGAGTTAGTGACAGAGACAGGACACAGGGCACAGACACACACAGCGGGCTCAACGCCTACCTTCTGGCAAACCTGAAAGACAGATTTCTAAAAACAAAACAAAACAAAACAAACACAAAAGACAAAATAAAAAAGAAATAAAATAAAAAAAACCGACAACAACAAGACGGTGTGTGGATAAGCAGGTAGGGAGGAGGCCCTTCTGAACCAGGCATCACCTATTCTAGGGAAAGCTGCTCAGCGAGACCAGATGCCACGAAGGCCCTCGAGGGGCAGGTGCTCAGAGCCATGGCCATGTGTGGGCCATCCCCTCCTGAGCTGGAGACGGCCTTGATGGCTTGGGGAAAGGAAGTCTCTGAACCAGCTGAGACCAGAGGCCAGAAGGTGGCAGAGTTCTCCCTTCCTGCCCCAGCGCCTTCGCCTCCAATTCTGCAGCTGCGTCACCAGGATTCAAGTTTCCATGGGAACTCGGGAGGGAAGAGGGGGCTTTTATTTTAGCATCCAAGTTCACACTCCCAGGGAGGAGGCGGCATTGGCCATCTGCTTGGGGCTGGAGTGATGAGTACGTGAAGGAGGGAAGGGGGGTGGGGATCAAAGGAGATCTGGGTGGTCAATGGAGGAGACAGAGGCGCTATTGGCCTAGGGCACCCCAGGTCCTAATCCTGGAATGCTGAAAGCCCAGTCATGTCTGGCTTGGCCCCCCCTACCTCCCACAGGCTTCAGCCCCCACTCACCTGCGAACAAACTTGGAGGTGAATTTGCTGAAGATGCTGCCGGAGGCCCCCCGTCGGCCTTGGCTGTGGCCAGAAGGAGAGGCAGGTGTGACCCCATAGGGCAGGTTCTGCTGATCCCGCACCTGGCGAAGCTGTCCAGCGTGGAAGGTGCTTCTGCTTGATACCCCCCGGGGGAAATTGGTCCGTTCTGGGGCTCCTCCACTGCTGCTGATGTTGTGGGCTGAGGGGGAGGCCACAGGGACCCTCTGGGGAGCAGTACTGTAGGGAAAGGGGGGGGGTCAGAGGGCAGACACACTCGCCCAAGAACCGTTTCCACAAGATCCAAAGCGGGTTTGGATGGAGTGATGGGAGAAGGGAGGCAGCCATGGCAAAAGGGAGGGAACCAAGGGCCATGGGGAGGAGAGAAGGCTCGAGGAGGAAGTGTGAGCAGCTAGGGGTGGGAGGGGGGAGGAATCACTGTCATGGACAGACGCAGAGTCCACTGAGCTGACGTGCAGAGACCCCTGAGAGAAGCCAAGAGAAGCTTGGGGTCACAAGCCACGCGAAGCCCAAGCCTCCTTCAGAACTTTTGGCTTCCTGCATAGTGCCTGCAATCAGGGGCTGAGCCCTCTCTAGCTCCCACCAGGCAGATCCCCCCCAGGAGCAACGTCCAGGAGGAGCAGCCCAGCACACTTGCCTGGGCCTGGGCACCTCACAGTTACTGTCTGTCGGGGGCAGCCCCGAGGCCTTGTTGGGATGCACGGAGGCTGACATGGACTTCTGGTGCTGGCGCGGCCGGGCCGCAGAGACAGCAGCGGAGGCAGAGGCCGTGGAGGCCCGGGAGCCCGGCATGGTTAGGCTAGGAGACAAAAAGCAGCCAAGATGCGCAAGGTTGGTTAGGTGGGGTAGCAGTGGCGACAGTGGGTCCGAAGCCTGGACCAGGGCAGAGCGAGGGGGAGCGAAGGGATGGCAAAGGCCATGGGGGTAGCAGGCAGAAGCCTGGATGAGGGAACAAAGGAAGAAAGTGAAAGCCAAGGATGGCACCTGGCAGAGTAACTCCTGCCCTGTCCCATTCATGGCTCTGTGGAGGCTATGTCTTAACTAAGCCCAGAGCTGATAGCACTCCTTGGCCAGGTGTCCTCTGACTGAAGGGAACCACAGGGCTCAGATCACTCTTGGCCAGTCTGTTCAAGCCCAAGGTCCCCATCCCAGTCTCACTGCCAAGACCCAAGCAACTCGTCCTTGGCCTTCACTCTCCGCAGAGCCACGTGTCAGACACACCTCCCATAATGAACAGGGTAGCAGGGCAGCCTTGATGCCCAGGTGCCAGGAGATCGATCATCTTTGGGATGAGGAGAGGGAGAGAAAGCAGAGCCAAGGGGGCTGACAGGGAGGGGCAGGACACTCACCTGTCCTTGCCATTCTGGACAGAGCTCTGGCCTAAGCTGGCCCGCTCTAACAGTGGGGAGTTCCGACTCCTGTTCGTGCTGGTAGAGAGCACACTGTTCTGTGGAGCACAGAGAAGGGAGGGACAGAGGCACTGGGGGTGAGCCGCTGGGGTTCATGCTTTCATGCTGAGACAGTTTCCCAACGAAGAGTAGGAAATCTTGTCTGCCACCTCCCCCAAATCAAGATGAACCTGACGTTCAGTTTAGTCCCCAAGTGTAGGGCTTCCTCCAGGCCTGACGCTTGTCCAGAGAGAAGCAGGGGTGAGGAGTGGAGCTTACCGTGGAGGGGGTGGGTGTGGTCTTCTTTCTCTCAAGGCCAGGCAGGGGGCTGGCAGGCACCTTGGCGGTACTGCTGGCCTTCCGCCCAGACTCTCGTTCCTCCTCAGGCCGTTTGTTCTCCGCATTGTTGCTCTGTGTCTTCTTTGAGTAGGAGTTGGAGGTGGGGATGGCAGGACCAGCTGTGAGCAGAACAGGGGGCAGCGGGTGAGGGGGAGGCAGCCACCGAGGCCCAGGGAGAGGCCCCGCCCCAGACCCCGCCAGCACTCACCCTGATCACTGAAGCGCCGTTGCTTAGGGTTGGCAGAGACGCTACGCTGTACCTTGTGGGATGGGGATGGGGCGCTGCTGTTGGTTAGTTCCGCCGATGGCCGTGGCTTCAGCGTGATTGTCTCACCCTCCAGCTGCAAGCCAAGCAGAGAGCCAGGGCAAGAGGGACATGACAAATGACAAGATGGATTCACAGTGAGACAGTCACCTCCAGGAATGCCTAGGAACAGAACTGAGTGGGGAGAACTAACCACCCCATGGCAAGCCTGGAAGGGACCTGGCACCACCAGGAAGGGAATGAGAGTGTGCGTGTGCATGTGTGCACATGTGTGGGAGAGGGGGAGTGGATGGGAGCAACATCCTTGGGCAGAAGGGAGGAAGGCTATCAGGACAGAAGCCAAAAGCCTAACTTGGCCTGTGAGGGGAGCCTCACGGGTTCAGGCCATGGGGCCCACTCACCTCTGAGCTCTTGTAGCCCAGGAGTAGGTAGGTAGCCATCACCTCATTGTACTTCTGGCCCACCAGTGAGTCCTGGATCTCCTCCCTCGTGTAGCCCATGGACACCATCAGCTCTAAGGAGGAGCACAAACAGCGCAGGCCTAGTGAGGCACTCAGCTCTCTCACTGTGCAGCTGTCTCGAGGCCACCCCCTGGCCAAGGCCCTCACCTGTCCGCCGGGGGTCCTTGTAGTCGGGCAGTGGCTCCACATATGGCTTGAGCTCATCTTCCTCATGCCCCACATTCATCCAGCGGTCTTTCATGATTTGCTGGGGGTAAAGGTAGAGAACAAGGGTCAGAGGCCAAAGGTACAGGCTTGGAGCCAGCTCTCTCCTCTCTCCTGCTGGGCAGCAGCAGCCTCACCTCTAATGTGCCCCTCTTGCTGGGGTTGAGAATGAGGAACTTCTTAAGCAGGTTTTCACAGTCTGTGGACATGTAGAACGGGATCCGGTACTTGCCCCGCAGCACCCGCTCCCGAAGCTCCTGCAATGGAAACCAGGGGCTCAGGGCAGAGAAGGTGCCCGTCCCTGCCCTACTCCCCCAAAGCCGCCTTTGAAAGGAAGGGAGGAAGCAGGGACAGCTCTTTGAGAAGCCCTGGCTGGCTGGGGACGGCTGCGGCCACATCGGGGGCTGCAGAGAAGGACCACAAGGATGGTTCGTGCCTGCACCTTGCCCCACCTTGAGGTTCTGGCCGTCAAAAGGCAGGGAGCCGCTGACCAGCGTGTAGAGGATGACCCCGAGGCTCCAGACGTCCACCTCGGGCCCATCATACTTCTTGCCCTGGAAGAGCTCAGGGGCAGCATAGGGGGGACTGCCACAGAAGGTGTCCAGCTTCGTGCCAAAGGTAAACTCATTACTGAAGCCAAAGTCAGCGATTTTAATATTCATGTCAGCATCCAGGAGCAAGTTTTCTGCCTGGGAGGGATGGGGAGAAGCAGGAAAAAGGTCCAAGTCAGGAGAGACCAAGGGTGGTATGAGCCCTCTCTTGTGGACTGGAGGGCGAGAAAGGAGCAGCTGATGGTGACGGAGGAAACCAGAGCCAAGCTGGGAGGTTTCAAATAAACTTGGAATGGAAGAAGCAAAACCCAAAAGATGTCAAGTCCCTGAAGACCCAATGATGGATGTCCCAAAGAAGTGACAAAGACCAGGCCTGTCCCATCTCCTTGAGCAGGAAGCCCACTGCAGCCTTAGGAGGTTTCACTAAAAGTGTCTAAAGGCATCTTTGAAGGCCTTTTCAGAAGGAATTATGATGGTTTTTAAAAGTAAAATCCCTGCTGGAACTTTAAGATGGTTTACTGCTCCCATGTGAAGTGGAATAGAATGCACTGGGTGAAATCCCTGCTGTGGGGAATGAATAACAAAATGGGGTACACTTGGTCTGCTGTGTCTGAGAGGACATGGCAGGGAGGGAGGACAGCCTCACTTCAGCTCCCAGTTGGTCATGGTCTGTCACGGTCGAGCTTGGCCGGGATTGGGAACATCCAATGCAACTTGATGGGGAGCCACCCAAGGGTACACATAGGGCTGCCTCAGGGCTCTCTGCCATGGTGTTTGCTTTCCAATGCCAAGGAGCATAAGCAGCAGAGAGACGGGGTTTCAGAGGGCCAGGCAAGCCCCCAGCCCAACTGCCAGCTAAGGACTCTCACCTTTAAATCTCTATGCACAATGAACTTCTGGTGACAGTACTGGACAGCTGACACTATCTGGAAGGAGAAAGGAAGGTGATGTCAGGAGCATCTGAGGCCCAAATCGTGGCCTGGACCTGGAAGGAGGAGCCAAGCTTGGCTGGTGGGCTCCAAGCAGGGCAGAGGGGCAACAGCAACCTAGAGCTGCATCCATTATCCCATGACCCTCCCTCCCAGGCCTCGACCAACTGCATGCCAAGGGGGCAGGAGAACGCACCTGTCGAAACTTGGCCCGGGCCTCTTTTTCCTTCATCCTCCCATGAGCTACCAGGTAATCAAACACCTCTCCTGAAGGAAACAAGGACAAGAAAGGTCATGGGCCTGGGAGAGCAGGGTGGCAGGTGAGGCTAAAGGCAGAGAAGGAACAAAGGATCCTCCACTCACCTCCGCTAGCATACTCCATTACAAGATAAAGGGTCTTCTCCGTCTCAATCACTTCAAATAATTTAACTGTAAGAAAAGGACAGAGCAGCCTGTGGGTCTCCGAAGAAGCGGAGTCTGCATATCCAGTCCTGGGATGCAGACAACACCCTGAAGAAAAGGCCCCCTCCCTCCCTCCCTCCTCTCCAAATCCATGGCTAAAAAACAACTCTTCATGTTAACCAAGTGCTTCACGGTTGATAAAGAACTTCTACCACAACCCCATGCAATAAACAGTGAAGGTATTTCTATCTCCATTCTACAAATTAAGACAACAGTGTCCCCTAGTTAGCAATGGGCTGGCAGGACAGGGGTTCTTCTGATGCCCAACCCTCTTCCGAGCATCCCCTGGCCTCCCCATGTAAACTAAGCTGCTCAGACTTGGAGGCAAGAGCTGTCCTTTCAGGGTCTTTGACACCCTGGGAGAATCTTTACTTGTCTGTGCCTCAGTTCCCTTATTTGTCAAATGAGGGTAATGATCTCTCCCTCTCTCTAGCCACCTCACAGGGCTGTGAGCAAAGTGCTTTAAAAACGTGAGTTATGCTATCCCCAAAATCAGGCCTTCCCAGGAAGATGAACTGAACTTGTGGAGACATAGCCCTGGTGATGGGAAAAGCAGTGCCCAGGAGCCTGGCTCTCACCTATGTTGGGATGATTCAAAACCTTCATTATTCTTACTTCCCGGAACAGCTGGAAAATAAAAGGCTGAGGGTCACCTTTCTTTCACTTGGGACCTTCTGCTCCACCCCACCCCACAACTGGGTCTCAGTTTCTTGCCAAGCCAAAAAAAAAAAAAAAAAAAAAAAGGAAGAAAAGATAGGAAGCATATGCGCTGCTCCTTCCAAACTTCTACTCTGCTCTGTTCTCCAGGCCAAAGCTGGATGGCCAGGGCAAACACAGAGCTGAGGATCATTTAGGGGGGAGGGGCTCAGGAGGGCAGCAGGATGGACAAGCAAGGCCACCTTAGGACTCCCCCAAAGCTAAGCCTTGTCATGTCTCCATTGCCTTCCTTACCCAGAGGCCTTGTGCCCAAGGAAGGGTGTGGACACATATACAGGATTTCCAAGGTAGGAGCTGAGAGGGGAAAAAGAGGGGGAGAGGGAGGGAAACAGAGAGAGAGAGAGAGAGACAGAAAGGAAGGGAGAGGAGAGACAGGGAAAGAGATAGAAAATGAAGAGAGGGAAAGGGAGCAAGAAGGGAGAGAGAAATGAGAGGGAGAAAGGAGATAGAAAAACAGAGAGGAGAAAAAGATGGTGGGTTCGAAAGGCCCCACTGCTCCTTGGGGAGCAGAAGGGGGCTCCAAGCAGTGGGCACTTACAGCCCCAGATCAGTCCAAGGGCAGGGGGTGGAAGGGAATAGATGATCCCAAGTTCCTGAGGCCCCCCTCAAGGTCAGAAGGACCTCCAGTATTTTCTCCTCGTGCTATACCACTCCTGGCATTCTCTGGCAAGCACACAGTCCTGGTCTGGTTAGAAGAAGCTGCTCCTATATATAGCTGATGCCAATTTTAATTAAATCCACCTGCACACACTCACGCTCGCTTTGTGAAACAAAAATGGGGGGCTCTAAAATCATCCATCTGCATGGATGAGAGTGTCCACTTCTAGGATGCTCCCAGGGGAGGCCCACTCAGCTTGTTCTAAGCTAAGCAGTAGGAAGGCCCCAGGACCCCCAATTCAGGGAATGCTTAATGCCTAGTCCTTGAAAAGAGCACACAGAGAGATTTCTTTTAGCTTTCTTCATGCTTTCAGGTGTCTGCCTCTAATCTGGACTCACTTTCCAGTTCCCCCTCTGCTCCCAGCTGTTTCCCGGGGTTCTCCTCTGGCCCATTGAATGAAGACCAAACTTGGGCAGGAATTCAGAAAAGAGAGCAGGAATCGAGTCCTGCGTCTTTAGTGACTGGGATGGGACAGGGTGCCAAAGCGTAGCACTCCAAAAGTCAAGCCAGGCTCAGCTGGGGATTCCCAGGTCAAACATAGAAAAGGCAACAAAGTGAGAGTCCTCTGGGAGTGAGGGGATCTAGGACCCTGCATGTCCTGCTTAGGGGGCAGCCTTGTCAGAGACCATGTGCCACCAGAAGGACAGAGGAGTAGATTCAGTTTGGCCTTGGTAAAACCACGAGCCCAAAGGCCATTTAACTGGCTCTATCTATCTTACTGGTGGTGAGAGCAAGGCACCTTGGAAGTCAAACTGCTTGGCCTCTTGAGGGGTCACAAGATGGCAGCCCAAACTTTTCTAAGGGCTGAGGCCGCAAACCATGCCAGCTTCTATTTTGATGATGGAGGGAGGCTGTTGCTGTAGCAAGCCAAATACAGTCCTCTTCCTCACTCCAAGGCCCCTCAGAAAGTCCAAATCAGGGATGCTGGAAAAACCCTGGGGAGAGCAGTTAACATTCTGGGACTCGGGTAGAAGGAAGTGCCATTTCTTGGTTCTGGCTCTCAATGTGTTAGGTTAGCCAACACCATCACCCAATTCCCTAACTGAACCACCCTTACCTTGACTGCAGCTTCACTAGTCCTGATTCTATGAGCTCGGGTCCCAGTTCCTTCCCCTAGATCCGAATTCATGCAACCCCACCCCGAGATGGACCCAGCAGATGTGGAGCAGAGCCTAGTGACTGCATTGTGGTGGCCTGGGAGATGAGGCTGCCCAGATCAGCAAGACATGGATCCTCCCTGCCCCCCTGCCAAGGCCCAGAGGAGAGGGAGCCCACTTCTACTGTTGCTACGACAACGAGCTGCTGGCAAGCTTTTTCCCTTCTGCAAATAAAAAGCTGGCTGCCTTTTCTCCTTCCCAGCAGCTTCTCAGTTTCTGGGGCCAAAATAACTACAATCTGCTTAGGGGCTCTCCCCAGTGGCTAAGGATGTCCTCCAGTCCTCAATAGCAAAGCAGAACTGAACTCCCTGCCCTGGGGTCAGAAAAGACTCCAGTGATCCCTAACACGGAGGGCCCGGAAACCTCAAGGGCAAAAGAAGGCTGCCTGTCCCTACACTCCATCTGTCACCAGACTCTGGACTCACTCACTCGCTGTCCCTGCTCAGCCCCTAGGCACTGGTTGTCAAAGAAATAGTGTCAACCATTTCCATGGGGCCTAAAGAACTCACCCTGCACCCTCTCAACACTCTCAGTGTCTCTGTCCTCCCCAAGTACTTGGTTTGTTCAAGGAACTGTCTAGGAACTAAAGGTTGGGGCCAGGGAGGGAAACCAAGTCAGTCAATCAGCCCATCTGAAGCTCTAGGGGGAAAGGAGCTGCAGTAGCAGTAAGCCTGGGGACAAAAGCCAAAGCCAGGAAGGCCCAAGGGGCACTCATAGAGGCCCCAACATGGGAAGGGCAGGGTCGGGCGGGGCTGTCTGCTCACCTTCTGGAGGCTGGAAGAGTTGAGCTGAGTTTTGTCAATGATCTTCACTGCCACCTGAAAGGAAGGAGACACAGAAGCTTTTGGCCCACAGCCAGCCTTCCCCGCCCCCACTCTTTGAGAGCCTGACGTGATGCCATGGCCATGATAGAGGCCCCCCCATGCCCTCGCTCACCTCCTTGCCGGTCAGTACATGCCGGGCCAGCTTCACCTTAGCAAAGTTTCCTTTGCCAATGGTCTTGAGGAGCCGATAATTGCCGATGTGTGGCTGCTCGTCAGCAGAAGTGGCCGAATTGCGGCCACGGAGCATGTTGGCCTTACTGCTGGGCTTGGAGTCCAGGTGTCCGAGGGCCGGCTGCAGGAAAGAGGCACAGATAGTAACTGAGCTGCTTTCTGACTCTATAACCCGCTCCATTCTATATAACTATAGAACTCTATAACCCACTCAGGGGTAGTAAGGATCCCCAAGAGGACTCTCCAGGGAAGAATAACATGACATAGCCTGGCGTCTTCCCCAGCATGATCCCTCATGCCCCTAGGCCCGGCCTTTGGCTAGCTGGGTGGCCTCCTAGAAGGTCTGTCTCCACTCCATCCTGCTACCAAGCCTCCTCTCCCTTAGCTACTGACCTCGCCACTTCACTCTCCTCAGAATCTTTCAATGGCTCCCTAGAACAGTCCACAAGGAATGTCAAGCTCCTCTGCCCCAAGGGTCTGCTCCAGCCATCTCCCTAGCCTTGGCCCATACTTCCTGTCCTCTAGCCCTGCACACATGTACCTTTTCAGGGAGTACCCCAGGCCTGGAGTTGGCTGTGCTTCCCCCCCTTACCTGGCTGACCCTCGTGTAAAGTTTAACTCAAATGAAATCCTGCCTACCCTTCCTTCCTCAGGCCGCCTCCACTATATCAAACATAAACCCCATGCACCCTGGGCCATGACATGAACAGATGTGTCATGAGCCCTCGGACCACAGGGCCTCGGGGAGAAGGGAACCTGGTATCATCATCATCGTTTTGTACCATAAGTATATAGAGAGCTTTTCACTTAGAAGGAGCTGAAGTACTTGCTAAATTTAATTAAATAGCTGTGAACAGGTTAAGCCCCTCTCAGGCAAAGGGAAGGAACAGGTAAGAGGCCTGGGCTCAAGTCCAGGCCCCCACATTCCCACATCAGTTGCTGGGTTGGTTACTTAGAAGCTCAGGATCTTTATAGAGAGAGTGGAGGGCCTCTCCCATTCAGCAGAACAGAGTAGAAGCACAGGGATGAGGAGAAGGGATCATTTTTCTGCCAGTCCTTATTCCCCACCCAAAACCCACCAGCTTCCAAAAGGCTTACAACATTCAAATGGAGAGAAAGCTGCCCCCTGAACCAGGTTTCCTAGGGTAGGAGAGACAGAAGACAGGAATGCTGCAGAGCCAATCACCCTCAGGTCCCTGCTAGCACTGAAATCTAGGGCTGGACCCGGTCAGATGGAACTGAGCTTTAGGACCTTTTGTACACAGAGCCCATGGGGTCTTGTCCCTCAAGGCCCATTTAGTAAACGCTGATCTTGGTCCCTTATTCGAGAGCAATCTGGAACTTCCTTTGCATGGTGGGTAACACACAAGCCTGGAGGTCTCAGAAAATGGTCTAGGCAAGGGGAGGCCACACACATGAGGAGTGGGGAACATCTGTGACCCAAACATCTTTCAAGGTGAAAAACTCTTCTTGATCCCACCAAGATAAATATAACCAAGCAAGTGCCTGTTTAGGTAGAATAAAACACATACATCCTAAGTGAGGGGAAGTCAGATCTGAAGTCAGGAAGACTCTGCTTCCTGAGTTCAAGTCCAGCCTCAGACACTTACTAGTGTGACCCTGGTCAAGTCACTTGGCCCTGTTTGCCTCAGGTTCCTCATCTCTGAAATGAGTTGGAGAAAGAAAGGACAAACCACTCTAGTATCTTCACCAAGAAAACCCCCAATGGAGTCATGAAGAGACACACACAACTCAACAATAACCACTTCTGCCATGAAGTTTTACAAAAATGAGCTGGTGATAGAAATGGTAAAGCCCTCTAGTTATCTTTGTCAGGACAACCCCAAATGGGGTCCTAGAGATTCACACGTGACTGAAAAACAAGAATCCTAAGTGACCTCTCTGCCTTCCATTCTCTTCCTGGACCAGCCTGCTCTTCAGAGGTGAGCTATTTGCCTGAGACCTTGGCCCTGGCCAGATGGCTTAAGTCCAGTGCAAGAAGGCCCTCAACAATTCCAAGGACCCTCCCAAGGTAGCTGAACCATTACACTGGATTGAAATCTACCTTTCTTGTCATCTACTTGGGTCTTTTCCTACTCCCTCAGTACAGAGTGGGTACCCCCACCTATCTTGGGTACCTACTAGTCTTTGCTAAATTCTTTATTAACAGTTCCTCTTGGGAAATTTGATTCCATTTAATTTCTGCTGGGGCAGCTAGGTGACACAGCAGACAGTGTGTTGAGGAAGACCCAAGTTCCAATCCACCTCAGACACTTACCCTGAGCAAGTCACTTCACTCTGTTTGCCTCAGTTTCCTCATCTGTAAAATGGCAAACCACTCTAGTATTTCTGCCAGGAAAACCTCAAATGGGGTCATGAAGAGTCAGACACGACTCAACAACCACCTCTATCATGAAGCCTTCTCTCCTTCCTCTGGACTCAACATATTCCAGAGAGGTTAGCTCAGTTCTGCATCGAAACAAGTGTTCAATAAATATTTATTTAATGAACGAATAGAACCAAGAAAGGTCCATATCCAGCAGAGAGAATGGCCCAGAAGCCAATCTATGCACAAACTAAGGTCAAATTTGCCCCTGGCTCAGCCCAACAGGACTTCCTTGAAGTATGGGTCTTGCAGACGCTGAGAGAATCAGGCTGCCTCTCCCCCAAACTTTCCCAGAGCCTGGAGAAGCATCAGGCAGCAGAAAGGCTTTGTGACTTGGGGGTGCATTCCCACAGCCCACCCCTGTACTCCAGGTGACTATGAGGCCTCTAGAAGCCTAATGGCAAAGGAAACTTCCTCACCTGGAGATCCCCATGTAGAACAGATAGAAGCCCAGATCCATCCCTCCCTTCACTCTCGTCGCCTCTTCAAGAATAAGGAATAAGAACAAAGCCCTGAATTCAGAGAGCTGGGAAAAGGGGACATTCAATGACAGTCTTTGAGGCCCTCGACTATTCTTTATAAAGTGCTCCAAGGTTTGCATCTGGTCTCCTTGGATTTGAGAATGAGTGAATGACTGTCTTCCTCCAACAATGAGGATCCCCCCAATAACCATAAAAACCCAACACCCCATCCAGAAAGCGGCATGAAGCAAGACCCAGGCCCAAGAGATAGTCTGGTCAGCACCTGTGCCCCTTACTTTCCAGAAGCCAGAGCCTGGGAACTCCTAAGAGGTCTCAGTTTAGTATCTGGTCTGTCAGGCCAAGGGCCCATATTCCAGCCTCGGCCGGGGTGGGCCACAGATCTAAAAGGCTCCTCCTTCTAAGTGTCCCAGAGGGAACCTAGACTGGGGTGGCAGGGGCACTCCTTGAGGGGGCAACCCAACACAGTTTTAATGGAGAACTAACTCCAGAGCTTGGCCCAAGAGCCAACATCTAGACGAGTCTTCCCAGGCTCCCCACTGGCCCCCACACGACTCCACACTTTCAGCCTTCATTTCTTTAGGCCAGAGGGAGCAGAACCTCGAGTTACTCGACATGACTAGTAACTGTGTCCACTGGCTGAGTTATCACCCAGTCAAAAATCCTTGCCCTATGGTGGCAGCCCCTGTAAGGAGTCCAGGCATCTTCTCTGCTCCCCAAGTCACCATATCTCCTAGGGACTGACTGGAGGCTCCAAGTCCCTTCTTTCTCAGTGGCCTCCTTCTGCTCCAGCACTGGAGAAGGTCCTAGGGTCCTACTAAAGGCCTTCCTCACACCTTGCATCACTGTAAGATTTCCTATTGCTCATCCAGCTACGTAATTCAAATTGAACCTCAACTCCAGGTAAGAATACTGCTCTCTGACAAACCCAGAGAGGTTTGACTAAGCTTGGCCTGCCATCACTACGCCATGGTTGGGGGAGCCTTGGACTGAGAGTCAGAAGTGGATTCAGATCCCAGCTTGGTCACTGACAAGAGGCATGACTCTCGAGAAGCTACTGCTAAGAACCTCTCAGTTTCTTCCTCTGTAGAATGAGGGGATTAGAGGGAAGAGGTTCCTTCAAACTCTTAGGGATTCAGAGAGCAGGGAGGCCAGCGGAGAGAGCATCACTAGCCTGATCTTGTTACTCTTGGTTTTTTCAGAAAAGAGCTGGATTTTTGTTTAACTGTTTGAGGGTGGGGTAGAGACACAAAGAGTTCCTTTCTTTCAATCTCTTCTCTCACTAGAAACTCTTGGGAAACCTGTCTGTAGTGGAGACTGGGCTCCTGAACCAAAGTGGTCACTGGAAGGGAGAACCTGGAGGTGATAAAACCAGAACCTAAAAAGCCTGGGAAAAGGAAAGAGGCTAAGAGAGAAGGAAGAAGGACCTATAAGCCTGAGATCCCATAGCTCCTTCCAGGCAGGGTGCCAGGCTCGCCCGGAAGACAGCTCCACCCTAGGAGGACAGGCCCTGACTCAGGCAGGCAGCAGCCCTTCCCTAATGGTAGAAACTTTTCCAACAGTTCCTCACCTGGGTTTCTACAGGAAGGGCTTACCTAAGGTACCATGGGGGAAGGGGGGGGTACCAGAGAGGGGTAGGGGTAGAAGAGGTAGGAATGAGGCTGGGGGCACTGTCAAGGCTAGAGGAGAGAGGAGCCTGATCCCAGATACTGAACCCTGGCAGCAGCCTGGGGGCAGTGTCCCTCGAATGTCAATGTTCCTGTTTGGGAAGCCCTCCCTTACTCTCCACCTTGCCGGGGGAAGGAAGATATTCTTCCTGCCAATCTGCCTATTCTCTTTCCTCAATTACTAAGATGTCCCCTTGCTCCAAGAAAGATCTTCCAGTGGCCCTCCCCATCCTATACTGGCCCTCAGCTTGTTAGCAGCTGCTGAAGGCCTAACAATTTCACAGGATTCTAGGTCCGGAGGAGGTGAAAACATACCCGTTCTGAGAAAGGGGCAGACAAGGGCGACTTCCATGCAGCAGGGCCCAGGAGAACCTGTCAGGCAGCGAGGGCAAAGTACAGAAGCCTCGGAGGGCCAGGCCCAGGAGGGCCAGGCCCAGGGTGGGGGAGCTGGCTCAGCCGCCTCCTGGCGACACACACCTTCTACCACCTCCTCAGTGAAAAGTGATGAGCAGCTTCAGCCCGGGAACTTAAGCTGTGTCGCAACCGAAACCACTACTAGCCGTGAGAGACCAGGCTTAGCAGAGGAGGCCGGGACTCAGAGAGGCTTTTCCCAGAGCCCCAGTCGCCAGGAAGTGTAGTCCTGGAGAACTTCACAAGGAGCCAGGTGGGAGGAAAGAGGCGGGAGAGTAGGGGAGGAGGGAGAGAGGGAGGGAGAGAAAGAGAAAGAAAGAGAGGAGGACTTGGAGCAACTTCCTGCTCCCTCCTCCTCCCCCCAGGAAGTGGCTTGCCCCACCCTCCTAAGGTGAGTTGCTGGGACTAGAGATGACTGAGCCAGTCAGGGCCCATCATCAAGTCCTTATCTCACCTTCAGCAGGTGGGTCCTACCACCCTAAGTCCCGCCCTAAAGGAAAAAAGGAAGGACAGGAGATCATAGGTTTAGAATTAGAATGGACCCAGAGTGCCATCAATTCACAGATAATCAAACTGTCGCCCAAGAAGCAACTGGCCAAGGGCATAAGTAGTAAGGGGCAGACGGGCGGTTGGAATTTGAAACCAGGCCCTCTTTCTCCCAATCAAGTGTCCCTTCTGCTGGGCTGGACTATGCTGTAACCTCCTGAGTATAAGCCTAGATCAGGTCAGTCCAGAAGAGGGAAGCAAAGATGAAACAGAAACCAGCAAGCCTCCTAAGGAAATGGAGCTCCCCTGGGGCCTCAGACCACCCACTGCTCCTCTCCCCAGGGGGCTGCCTGGTGAGACAGCATCTCTCCTGTGGAACCCCTCTGGGGCCTGATCAAATGCGTTAGATCACTTGGAACTTAGTCTTCGGCAGTAAAAATGAGGAAGGTGGAATAAATGCTCTCCAAGGTCCTTCCCCATAATCCCATTTGCTTTCTTGTTTGGTCTGTTTCTATTTCCTCAAGTAAATGGTAAAGCCTCAAGTACTCTCCACCCAAAGATGCTCTAACCACATGTGTTTGCAGATCAGAGATGCATCACACAGTGAATAAGGCAGTGGGATTCAGGGGCTGCTGAATGAAATGCCATCTCCCTTCACCACCATCCAAACCCCAAATCCACTCACTGCCTTCCCACCCAAAGCTGACTGGGAAAAGGAGAAGGGAAGAACCAGAGGGTTTGAGATCCAGTGCTGCAACTGGATCAAACTGCTTCTTAGAGGGACCTCGAAGGCAACACCACACAGGAAGTTGAGTTCCTTGGAAGGTCTGGTTTCCATCCTTGTTACACCAACCGATCCAGTTTCAACTCTGGATGACAGCATGCTGCCTCCCCCATTAGGATGTGAGCTCATCGAGGGTAGGGATCCCCAAATCTTAGTGAGGCCAGAGTCAGTGAATAAATACTATGCAACTGACTATTCACATCCCCCTTTTCTGGCCCCATCACCACACCTGCTAACTTCCTTTGGATCTTGGACTCAAACTGCACTGTTCCAACCCATCTCCAAGACCCTGCAGCCTATGGAATGGCGTAGGGGTAGGACCCAAAGTTGTGCTGCTCCCCCCCACCCCCAGTGAAGGCAATGCTGATGGCCTCTACTTAAAAGTCAGAGGGTTTCGGGGGTCCTCTTTATAAACTTTACGCATTCAAGAGGCTCCTAAATGTTGTGAGCTAATAACTCAGAGACATAATCTGAGAAACTGAAATGTGGACCCTGGTAAGTCATAATCCAGTTCCCACTTGGAAAATCATAGAATTTCATTAACATCCAAAAACAACAGAAGGTGGGGACTGAGAAAATCAAAGTCTTGCCCTTTTTTCCTAAGGAGGTACCTAGATACTCCAGAAGGGAAAGGCCTCACCTACAAAGAGGAAGCCAGGGAGAGGGGGTGGCTGGCCCACAGTTGTCTCAGGGCTCTCCTAGCAGGAGCCATGCATGGTCTTGGGACAAGGGGGCAATGCACAGATCCCACAGGGCAAACAGAGAAGTTTGGATAAAAGCCAGAGTCAACCAGAGAAGGTGAGCAGAGAAGAGGCACCCAGCTCCAGCTCCCAGTGGCCTGGAAGCTAAAATGTCATTAGTTCCGAGTTAATTGCCAGACTCCTGAGACAGAGGAACATTCAGCTCTCAGCTCAGAGAGATGTGCCCACCTGTAAGCATCTGAATTCACTCAAAACCTCCAGATACCCAGTTTGGGAGCAAAAGCAAAGCCTACTGTGGAAACCTAGTGTGAAAAGAGACAATGATCGTCTCACAACCCCCAGGCTCCAGGGCAGGACTGCATGGAGGAGCTGCCTCCTTTGGGGCCTTCTGTCACCTTAATGCACTCTCCTCTTCCCTTGTGACCCTTAGCAGCCTGGTCGGGGATAAAGCTAACCTCTGCCTGGAAAGGGTGATGGATAAAAAGGACTCTTTCTAGAAGGTAGGTAAGAGAAGTCAACACATTCTCCCCAGCTATAGGCACCTTGGGAAACTTTGTCCAAGGCCCAGGCAGTGAACCTTTATCCCATGCAAAAGGATCACAATAGCACCACGTGGAGGGCAGGGGGAAGTGGGGGGGAGTGTTGGAAGGTGTTTGCTGGAGAGAACACACGACACAGCCCCTCACTTGCCTTCCTGCACTAGTGGGTTACTGTAACCATGGCAACTAACAAGTTCCTTCACATTACAGCAGAGACTGCATGCTGGGGGTTGGGGGTTGGGGGATGGAAAAAGCATGAGTATGGTTGCATGCAGACTTATGGGGAAGCTAAGGTAAACCTGGGGTTGGTAGAGCTTAATGGGCAAGTCTTTCTCACTCTCCACTAATACCAACACTTTTCTTCAGTTGATAATCCCCCTTTATCCTGTAAACTCTTTGTCCACAGTTGTTTACATTGTGTTTCCACTATCAGACTGTAAGGTCCAGAAGGGCAGGCACCGTCCTACCCAAAGTCAGTAAGTCTCATTAAGTATGTCACAGGCATTGTGCTAACTCCTAGGGCTACAAAGAAATGAAAAAGACCATAATATAGCAAGGGAGATTACATGTAAACAACTATGTACAAGCGATGTAGACAAGATAAATACAAAACAACCAACAAAGGAAAGGCACTAGGACAAAAAAGGGTCAGCAAAGTCTTTCTGGAGAAGGTGGGAGTTTAGCTGTGACTTACAGGAAGTCGAGGGGTGGAAATGAGGAGGGAGAGTGTTTCAGACATCGGGACACAGAGAAAATGCTGAGAACCTAGAGACAGAGTGTCTTGTTTCAGAAATAGCCAGGAAACCACTGTGGCTGGACTGAAGAACACATTTTGGGGAGTAAGGTGTAAGAAGATTGGGAAGGTAGGAGAGGCTTTGAACATCAAACAGAAGGTTTTGTAATGGATCCTGAAGGCAACAGGGAGCTACTGGAGTTTGCTGAGAAGAGAGGTTCATTTGAAGAGAATCATATTAGCCAGAGCTGAGTGCTGACCACAGAAAAGCAGGCTGAGGAGATGAGGGTCTGTATTAGAGCAGTGTCAGGAGAGAAGCAGAACAGTTACGAGAGACTTCAAAGAGGAATCCTGACAGGCCTTGGCAACATACTGGATAGAGGGGGTGAGACAAAGTGGGGAGTAAAGCACGGCACCTAGGTTTCATGAGAGGAGGACTGGGAGGGTAGTGATGCCCTCAACAGTAATAGGCATGTCTGGAAGGGGGCAAGATTTAAGGGGGAAAGAATTTAGTTGAGGACATGTTGAATTTAAGATTTCTGCCTGGACAATACCACTTCTAGGTCTAGATCCCAAAAAGATCATACAAATGGGAAAAGGATCCACATGTACAAAAATATTTATAGCAGCTTTTTGGTGGTGGCCAAGAATTGGAAATTTAGGGAATGCTCATCAATTGGGGAATGGCTGAACAAGTTAGCAGGAGGCCTTCAGAAAAACCTGGAAAGACTTAGATGAACAGATGCTGAGTGAAGTGAGCAGAATTAGGAGAACATTATACACAGTAATAGCCACAGCGTGCAAGGACTAACTGTGATAGAGTGATTGCTCTTCTAAACAATGCAAGGATCTAAGATAACTCCAAAAGGATCATGAAGGATAATGCCAAACACATCCAGAAAAAAACTATGGAGTCTAAATGTAGAGGAAAGCAGATTATTTGCTCTCTTGCTTTTTTCTGTTTCTTCTTTCTCATGGTTTCTCCCATTGGTTCTAATTCTTCTTTGCAACATGACTAATGTGAAAATATGTTTAATATGAATGTATATGTCTACCCGACATAAGATTGCATGCCATCTTGGGAAAGGGGGAGGGGAAGAAAATTTGGAACTCAAAATCTTATAGAAGTGAATGTTGAAAACTAAAAATAATTTTTTTAAAAAGATGTCTGTTGGACATCAATTTCTAGATGTCTGAAAGGCAAATTGAAGGTATGAGATTAGAAGTGGGCAGAGAAGTAGATGTGAGAATCACCTGCATGGAGATGGTCACTGACTCCATGGGAGCTGATGAGAACCCCAAATGCAATCATACAGAAGGAGAAAGAGGTACCCAGGATAGAGCTCTGAAAGACAACCCCACTAGCAGGCATGAATGTAGATTTTACAAAGGAGACCAAGGAGAGGTCAAATAGGTAAGAGGAGGACAAGGGGAGATGGATGTGCCACAAACCAAGAGGGAGAATAACAAGGGGAAGAGGGTGGTCAACAACTTCAAAGGCTGTGGAGAAGTGGGGAAGAATGAGAACTGAGAAGACACCACTGAATTTGGCAAGTAAGAGACCCATGGTAAACCCCAGAATTTAGAACAGTGCCTGGAACATATACAAAAGGCACTCAACATGTATTTGTTGACTTGACCAGTTTTGTTCTACATCGTCAAGCTGAACACGTCAAGTCCCTCTTCTCCAGTGTTTGAACATGACCATCCCCCTGTCTTCTGTCTTCCAGGTTCTTCAATTGCCTCCTATATGGTACGATCCCAAAGACCTTCACCATTGTAACTTCCCTCCTTCGGATGCTCCACAGGGCATCAATGTCTTTTTGAAAATGTAGCACCTAAATAAACCAAAGCAATTTATGAACACTTGAACATTCACAAAGTGATTACCTCTCTCTTACTTACACACACACACACACACACACCCTCTCATATGATTCTTAAAAGCCTTTGGAGATACAGCATCCTCATTTTACAAATGAGGAAACTGAGGCAGATAGAGGTGCAATAACTTGCCTAGGATCACCCAAAGGGTAAGCGTCAGAGGTGAGATCTGTATCACCACTTCTCAACTCTAAGCTCCAACACTATATTCATACCTCTCAAGTATAAAATAGGGAAGGGATAGACCTGTGAAAAGAGTCAGGAGGTTTTAGGGAGTGTAAGTTTTACAAGATTTAACAGCTGAAGATAGCAGCCAAAAGAGCAATGATGCAATCAGTCAGTTAATATGACTTTATTAAGTGCCTTCTGTGTGCCAACACCACACCAGACACTAGTAACACAAAGAAAGGCACAAGACAGTCTCTGATACAAGGAATGAACCAAGAGGCCAGTGTCACTGAGGAGTGCAATATAAGGACATGGGAAGGTAGGAAGGGGTCAGGTTATGGAAGGCTTGAAAAACTAAAGAGAGGATCTGGTATTTGATCCTAGGAGCTAGAAGGCAGGTGCTGGAGCTAAGTGAATGCAGAATAATCTCCATCATTTCAGAGGCAACAGCTTTGCTGTCCTGTACCCTAGACTGACCATATCTGGAGCATTGTGTGCAGTGGGTTCCTATCTTAGGAAGAAGCTGGCTAAACTGGAGGTTATCCAAAGGAGGGTGAATAGGCTACTGAAGGGCCGAGTCCACACCAGAGAAGAACTAGGCAAAGTGGGGCTTTTAGCCCAGGTAAAAATGTTTGAATATTTAAGGCGGTTATGAAGAAGAAGGCCAAGCCTCAGTGGGGTTGGAAACAGGGGCAGACATGGGAGCACTGGGTAGACACTTTGAGGCAGAGTTGAGTTTGATAGCAGAAAGCAGCTCATAACAAGAGAACGACCCCTGGATCAGGCTGCCTTGGAAGGCAGGGGTTCTCCCCTCCCCAGAGCTCTTCAAAGGCTGAAGGACCATTTCTTGGCGCTATCACTGTGGGACCTGGGGGGACTGTTCCTATGATCAGAGAGAGACTCCAGGTCTCTTCTGCTCATGAAGAAGCCTCCTTTACTCCTCAGGACCCAGGACACCAGTCCAAGAACCTCTTCATTTTAAGGCTGTGAGGTCCTTGAAGATTCCTAAGAATCTAAGAGAATGAGTTTCTACCAGTACCACAAGTGATAAACTAAAGCTACCAAGAGGCAGTCACTGGATACAGGCAGTGGTTGTCCTTACACATAAACACCAATTGCTATCAATCAAAATCACAGGACTGAAAAAGCAACAAGAGCAGCCAATACTTAGGTACCCAAGTGGAGAAGGCCAAGTGGGACTGGGAGTTCTTGTCTTGGCGGGGCTGAATATCTCTGGGGTAACTCTAACAGAGTTACTAACTAACTAACTAACTGAGCTCTGTGGCCACCCCAGGGATGCAGCAATAGGCTGATTTTACTCAGTTGTTTCCTTGTGGTGGGTGCTATGCATGTGCCTAACTTGCCTGACTTCTAGCTAAGACTGGTTTGGACCCAACTGTAAAGTTACAATTTGTCTAGGGTCAAGATCATTAATTCTGGTTAGTTTATTCATAAAAAGGCATCTACCTGTGCCCTAAAGCAAGCTGGCCAAATCAGCTACCACCACCAGAACATAACTAGTCTTAAATTCAACTACAACCCTTTAAAGACTGGCTGGAGCCGTCTAAATGTCAGAGCTCTGATTCCCTAAACTGACTGCAGGGTTCCTTGTTGCCTTATGATTTCTTCTATGATTCCAGATTATTTTTATAATGCTGGAGAACCATTCACGGGACCTAACAAAGGACAGGCCCCTTGCCCCCTTTCCCTGAAGTTTTCACTTCACCATGGTTCCTCCATGGGAACACTTTATCTTTCTATCCTTCTGAGGACCCTTAAAATCTTCATCTAGTCCCAAATCCAAAGAGAATAAAAGCTGTTTTCAGTCACTAAAACTGAACAGACTTTCATGTACGTCTGGCTATGTATACATATACTCAGGAGCAGAGGGGAAGATGAGAAACAATACATGATCTTTTCAATTAGGAGTGCAAAAGACAGTCTCAGATCCATCTCTGAGCAGGCATGGTTGATAGAAGGAAGCCTTGTTTATTCAGAGAGGAGTCTATCCAGTCTGTGAATCTATGAAAGAAAGATATCAGCTACTCTAACTTCAAGTCAGAAGCAGGATTCCAGTAAACCAGCAGAAGCAGCCCAGGGGCTAGATCCGTGCTGATGAGTTCAAAACTGGTTCTCAGGGAGAGAGGGAAGGTGTCCATTTCAGAGCGATACGACACACTTCCTGGCTGTTCCTGATGACCCACAGCAGTCATGAGCTCATAGGGATGGCCAAGTGAAATTTAAAACTAGAATCTGGAGAACTGGTGGAACAGCTTGGACACTAAATGGCCAGGTGGGTCTCAGGCAGCTGCCCCATCCTAAGGCTCCCAGCATTCCCTCTCCTCGGTCAAGTCATCTTATCCTTAGGGCTTCTCCTCACATCACCTGGTTTCTTCCGACATCATCAGGCACTTCCATTCAATGAAGCCTCTCAATGCCTTTAAAGTCTTCTTTGCTGCTGTGCTAGCAAACACAGCCTGGATTTCCCCATTATAATTCATAGCAACTCTGGCCTTTCTTATCACTGCTGATGTGGAAAAGCAACAGTAACTTATCTAAGAAATGGAGCAGACATTTATTATCCTTCCACATATCAAGAGCTCTACTTTGATATTTCCTGTGTGAATTAATGCTGTGATCATAAGACCTTGCTTGCACACGCACACACACACACACACACACACACACACACACACACACAACTGCCTCCTGTCCAGCTGGATAAGCCGGCACTCCCTTGCCTACCCCTCCCCCCAGCAAAGAGCCTTTTCTTACCCAAAGGCAGAGGAACTAAAAACAGCAGCTGGGGAGTTCAGTTGACTCACCCAGCATAATCATCTCCTCCCAGAATCTCCAGTCTCCTCCTGGGGTTTTTGCCAACACAAAATAAAAAAGAAACACAGGGTCTTAAAAAAAAATCTATCAGCATTTCTGAAATAGTCTCTCCACCTGAGTGCAGATTTAACGCTCTGCCTGAACTTTCTCCCATCAACCTTCAGTGTTGACTGGTGCTAGCCAATATATGAGGCTACACAGATACCAGGATTACTGGGTTCTATGTATGACTCTTTATACAACTCATTTTGTGCATTCTCCACTGAAAAGTGCTTAAGAAAAATTTGTAATGCTTTTAACTTCTCTGGGGTCCCTAAAGAAGAAGGAAAAGAGGCAAGTGCTCAGGTCTTCAGAGACGAGGTCAAGTTCAACACAGAGGACATTTATTAAGGTCAGTAATGGCAGGATGGTCCCCTTGTGCCCTTATGCTATTCTCACAGCTACTCAATTTAAGTAACAATAAAGATTTCAACTGGTTGCTGTTGTAATAGACAAAATCTCATATTGCAACTTACACTGACAGGTCTGGGGTTTTGTTTGCTTCATACAACAAACAGGTTACTAAAAGCCTTAGCAAGAGAAGGCACCCATGCACTGGGGTGAGGTTAGTGGAAATAGAGCTATCAATGTCTAAAACTCCAAAAGGTTTGCCCTGCAATGCAACCAGTAACAATGGGAATGTTGAAATAAGCTTTGGGACTGGTTGCATCAAATCCTGTAACACTACAAAGTCTCCTCAAAGTGATGGGTAAACCCTCAAAGAGTCTAACCTGACCATACACACAGGAATGACCATTTGCATTTGGATGGAAAACCTATCAAGAAATTAACTGACACAATAGCTTCTGTAAAGTAGCAGGTCACATACCAAATTACAAAGTCAAAAACATTTTTATATAGTAAAAACAAAATATAGGAAAGAATAACAGTCCATTGGAAATAACTACAAACTATCTAAAATCTCAGAGAGGCAATCATCTACCAAAACACACTCAGTAACTGTATAGACATAATTCCAAAAAGTTCCTTAAAAGAAATAAAGAACTTAAAAATTAGAAAAATAGTCAATGTACATATCTGGTCTGTGCCAATGCAACAAAAATACCATGGAAATCAATATACCATTTTAGTGTTGTAAAAATCAAATTACCAAAGAGAGAACAGTACTTCCAGACCTCAGACTATATTTTAAAAGTTATCATCAAAACTATTTGCTACTATTCTAAAAAAATGGAAAAGTAAATCATTAGAACAGATAACAAATATATAAACCATAATATATTCAAAATGGATAAGCGATTTGTGTACTGTAGAGCATACCTCCCATAGAGAATATTAGAAAAAGTAAGTTTCAAGCGAAAGCTGCCAAAGCAGTAAATTCTTTTGAAAAGGTTTTAATAAATGTTTTTTGTTTTTATACCCTCATGGTTTTCCCCAGCATACAGCCTGGGAGCCATTTCATATAACAAACATTTTCCTAAAGACAAAAAAAAAAAGCAAACAAAAAGAAGGGGAACCCAACATAACTGGTCCATAAAATGAAAAGTACAAAAACCGGTGCAATATGTAACCCCAGTGGACCTTCACAAAGGGGTGAGCTGGTCATCCTCTCATTTTTTTCATTCAAGTTCTTCTTAATCTTGATCATTTTATCACATTCGCTGTTTTGGTGTGTCATCATTCCCTCTGCTGCCATCTTTGTGCCACGTGTGTTGTTTTCTTAGTTCTGCTGACTTAACTGCATCAGTCTATATCGCTCTTTCCACACTTTTCTGTATTCATTACAATATTTATCATTTCTTCAAGCATAGGAATATTCCATTACATTCATGGACTACAATTTGTTTAGACATTCCTCAATCAATGGGCATCTACTTTGTTTCCAAATTTTTGCTAACACAAAAAGTGTTGCTATAAATATTTTGGTGTATATGAAGACTTTGTTTTACAATGGCTTCCTTGGGGTATAAACTTAGTAAACAAGTCTCTTGGTGAAAAAGTATGGACATTTCAGTCAAACTGCATAATTCCAAATTGCTTTCCAAAATGGTTTTATCATTTCACAGTTCTCAACAATGTATATTATATTAACCCCTGCAACATTTACTTTTGTCATTTTTGGGTCATTTCTGCCTGTTTACAGGTGTGAGGTGAAACCACAAGATGGTTTTGATTTGCATTTTTCTTATAATTAGTGATTTAGTGCTTTCTTTCAAGTGATGGCAATCATTTGGCAATTGTTCTTTTAAGAACTCTGTTGTATCAAAGAAGTGAATCCTTAATCAAGAGAGAGTTACCAAAAAAACTCGCAAATTTTCAGTTATGTGGTAATCTAAAAGTTTTTGCATGAGTAAAATTAATGCAACTAGAAAAATAAAGGAAATGGTCAAACAAACAAACAAAAAATCTCCAGATCAAATACTGGTTGTCTCAAAAGCTTTAGTGTGGATTTAATCTTTAATAGTTTAAAATTGCAGAGTCTCTGAGATCCATATTTCTCAAGGGTCTGATATGCAAGATAATAAGCAACTAATTACATGAATAATATCTACCATTTATATAGGCAGAGAGGCAGAGACATGCAAAGGAGGAGCAAATAGAGCGCCAGGCCTAGAGTCAGGAAGACTCAAGTTCAAATCTGGCCTCAGACACTTCCTAGCTGTGTGACCCTGGGCAAGTCACTTCATCACGTTTACCTCAGTTTCCTCATCTATAAAATGAGCTGGAGAAGGAAATGGCAAACTATTCCAGTATCTTTGTCAAGGAAACCCTCAAAAATGGGGTCACAGAATTGCACATGACTGAAACTTAAAACTTAAGGTTTGCAAAGTGCTTTCTAAATATTATCTCACTTGATGCTCCCAACAATCCTGAGAGGTAGATGCTACTATAACCCCCAGTTTACAGTTGAGGAAACTGAGGCAAAGAGAAGTAAAGGGACCAACCCAGGCCCAGTGCTCCTGCCCCTTTAGAGAAGTATGAGAAGAGTCACTGTGAACCGATGCCAAGGAAAGGAAGAGGAATCAAGGCTTTAATCACCCAAGCAGAAAGAACGATAAAACCGTCGACAGTGAAGGCAGCAAAACTAAGCCTGGCTCAGAGGGATGATCTTTGTAGGGGTGGCAGGGCTGCTGGGATGAAGCACTGAGTGTAACATCAGGCTTTTAAGATACTGCTGCTTAGTTATGCTGAGCTTGCTTTTTCCTCTTCTTTATTATTTGTTTTCTGGGAGGAGGAGAAATGAGGGATTCTGGGGGAATGCTAGGTGGTGTAAAAACAAAATACCAATAAAATATATATTTTTAAATTTCATAAAGCAAAAGAAACCTCTAGAGCAAGTTTACTCACACACACACACACACACACACACACACACACACACACACACACACACACATCTGGGATGGATGGCACAGAAGTACCCCCATTGATTTATACATAACAGTCTCCAAAGAATTTTAATCATCACACAGTCAGCAAAGGAGAAAGAGGCACTTGGTGGGTGGGAGCAAGCTGCAACATTAAGCCAATGAGGAACTTAGAAGAACAGGAGTAGAAGGTGTCACCAAGGGGATATCCACAGCATTGTAAAGAACTCCCAAGATGAGGAGATCCCAGATCAGAGTGAAGGTTGCTGACCCTTCCAAAGCTGAATGATCAGGTCATCTCTCTGTCACTGCCACCACCCTAGTTCAGGCCTCCATTATCAATAATCCATCCCCATCCATCCACCACAGAGTGGCCAAAGGAATTTTCCTAAAAAAGGTGCAGCTCTGTGTCTCCTCCCCCAACCCTCCATGAGCTTTGAGGCTGGCCGCCAGGCTCAAGTCTAAACTACTCTGCTTAGCATTTCCAGTTGTTCCCTCTCTCCCATTTTTTACCCATGACTCCCCTCAGCTTGCTCTGCAATCCAATCCCAGTGGTGCTACTCGATGCACCTTGCACCCTATAACTCCAGCACTAGTACAATATCTGGAACATAGGAAGCTCTGAATACATGCCCCATGTTCTCAGAAGCTCTCCTAAAGAGAGCATCACCTTTGACAAAGTCCTCCCAAGCTGGAAAAACTTTAAATAAAGGTTGGCAAAGAACTGCAGGTCTGTTGTCTAAGAAGCACCACCATCCAAGGCTGGCCACAGGGCAACAACTGTCCCCACAACAAGAAAACCACAGATTCACCAGATGCCAAGATCTTTTGGCACCTACCATATGTTACCTCATCTGGCTATCGGGGTGATTTGACAGAAACACCCAGCAGCCACAGGAGAATTGTCTCAGTACTCCAACTCAAACATTCAAAGTCTAAGTGTATTTTTCCATAGAAACAAAGTTTATGTCCCACTTCTAAGCACAGAGTCCAAGGAGGTCAAAGAGAAAAGAATGGCTCCCTATGCATGCCAATGGTCCCCAAAGTACTCACTTTCTATACCAGTTAAGAACGAGAAACAAAGTCAATGCCTGTCTATTGGGGAATGGCTGCCCCAGGTATAGACACAGATGTAATGTAGTATCACTGCTCTGGAAGGAAGTAGCATGGAGAAACTTTGGGGAGCTCCTGAAGGTGCCCCAGACTGACACCTTCCTCCACAGGGTCACCATGAAGGGCTAAGGGCCTCTGGGACTGCCCTACTGTCAGGGCAGACAAAGCCCTCTGCCCACTGCTTTGGCTGAGTCTTTTTTTCTTTATCTTTCAAAATCTTTGTTCCAGAAGAAGGCTTGCTGGCTAGGAGCAGGAGGACTGTCACACAGTGACAAAAGCAACCATTATACAGAACAGAAATAATCACTCACATTTAGGGTACGTGGAGGTCAGCAAAGGGCTTTAGATATATTATCTTGGGATCCTTACAACCACCCTGTGAGGGAAGGAGAACTCGGCTCAAGGAGACCAAGTTACTTCCTCCTCTACACAGCCAGTGCCCAGGGAGGGGTCTGAATCCAAGTCTCCTTGGCTCTGGACAATGTTACATTAACTCAGCCTCGATGGCTTACAGGTCAATCAAAAAACTATTTACTATTATTACTGCTATTTAGCCTCCGAAATACTGAAACGCAACAATAACAATATTATAACCAGTATTAACATGACACTTTAGGGTTTGCAGTATCTCATCCGATCCTCACAACTTACGGCTCTTATTTTACGGTTGAGGAAACTGAGGTTCAGTGATGTATGCAGGATCACACAGCTAGCGAGTGAGGGTCAGAGGAGGGATCTGAACCGAAGTCTTCCTGAGTCTAGGCCCAGCACTCCATCTCCTGCGCTTCCAAAGAAGACAGCAGTCACGAGAGGCCTCCTGAGAGCGGACAGTGGGGAGAAGTCTGAGAGGAGGGTCTGGTGAAAACGACGAGGTTACGGTCAGAACGGTACAGGGTGCAATGAGGTAACGGAGGAGAAACGTGGGGAGAGGCAGCACAAGGGATACATGTGCTTTCTTCATTGTCTTTTTTGCCTTCAAGCTGAGGGAGCAGAAGAGCATGGTCCCTGGCCAGCACCTGAGCCATGAACCTAAGAGGGGGCATCCTAGGAAAAGATGGGTGTGGGAGGGACCAGGGTAAAGTAGTGTTATCCAGTTTCACTGGATACCTCAAGTCAAAAGCATTTATTAAGCACTTGCTGTGTGCCAAGCACTCAGTGGACAAGGTGCTGGTAAGACTAAGACAAGCAAAAAAGCCAGTGTCTGATCTCTAAGAGCTTCCATTCTGAAGGGGAGAGGACAAAGCAGGGCTTCTGAACACTTTCTCCACTGCAGCCTTCCGAGGACTGCTACAAGGCTCTATTTCTATTTCACTGAAGAGGAAACCGGGACTCAGAGAGGTTCCATCACGAGCAGAACTAGAATTCAGGGCTCTGACTAGAGCCTCCTTCACAAGGTTGTTGTGAGCCCCAAAGGAGACTATGTGGGTCAAATGCTTTGTAAACCTCAAAGCACTAGAAACCCCAGCTCTTCTGGACACGTATACTTGACATTCGCTTACGAACCCCAAAATAAACTGGGACAAACACACACACACAAGGTGGAAGAGATCATGTGACTAATACTTTCAAGATAGAAGAAATGGCTTTTGGATAGGAGCAAGAAGGGAATGGGGTTTGCGTCATAGCATATCAGTTTTCTTTTTGTTTTTTCTCAATGGGGAAAGATATAAAGAGGAGAAAATAATTTTTGTTGATTAAAACCAAAAATGAAATGTCATTTAAAAAACAGAACAAATCACAAAATTACCAAGTAACCTACAATTTGTACAGATTCCAAATGCTTTACTAACCTTACAGAGCAACAATTCTATCTGGGTAACCCATCTCACCTCTGAGGTCAGAGACAGAGGCATCTATCTTTACAATCACAAGATTCTGAGTTAAAAGAGACCTTAGCAATCACCCACCAGATCATTTTATAAATGAGGAAAACCAAGGTCCAGAGAAATGCGATGACTTTTCCAAGGTCACACAGTCCCCCATCACAAAACCCTTGTTCTGGTACTTTACAGGTTCATCAAATGAACCAACAGTTCCCAGACCCACACTTTCAGCCTCCTGCTCAGTGTCTGCTCTGATATAAACACCTGAAATGCATGTTTTCCACTCCTAGGGAGAACTCTGGGTGTCCACAGTAACTTTATCCAAACAGTCTTTTAATTCACCCATGTGGGTCCTCCTCCCCCTCCACTGGTAAAAGGCATTAACTACTGTGATTTAAACACATATACACCCCCCTCAACCCCACCATCCACTGATGGCCACCCTTTTGGGAATAAGCTTCTTTCTCTCAACTGAGCTCAGTTGTCCCTTGAACAGGTGCCATTGGGGCCTGTACTCCAAGCCTGTCAGAGCATGGGTTCCACTGGCATGAAGGTCATTTCCCCACTGAATTCTGAGGCAGCAGATGGAGACTTCATCAGACTGATGTTACCAGGGTCTTGAGACATCCTGTGGCCAGAAGATTAAACTCCATCAATTTGGGTGCTTCCAGCGAGAACTCAGGGCAAGCATGCTTGTGGCAGAGGGGATAACGTGTTGGACAAAGACCTGGGTTCCAAACTTGCCTGGTGCTGCTGAGGTGTGTAACCTTTCACCTCCAGGGTTGGGTTCCCTCCTCTGTAAGATGGGGGTAATAATACTTACAGTACTTACTGTACCCATCCCCTTTAAGCCAAGTGTTCTGCAGAGTTCAGAATTCACTGTATGGAAGGAGAACTTATTATTTTTGTTGCTGTTGTTTTAATTACAATAGATTATTGCTAGTGGAGAAACTGGCTGTGATTTTAAGATTCCTCTCTGGGTCCATCTGCTGCAGGTCAGATCAAGATCAGCAGCTGAGAAGGGAGGGAGTGTGCAAGGTCAGTCCAAGCTTCTATGAGTCCCACTCTGACAGCAAGGCAGCCAAGTGAACCCTTCCCCTGCCCCCACAAGAGCATGGCTTTGGGAAGGTTCTTTCTTCCCCTGTTAGGTTCTGCATTCCATGAATTAACTACCTGCTCCAGGGCCAGTTTCCTCTAACAGTTGCCCCAAACACTGCAGAAGAGCACTCTTTGTTCATCCCGAAGGAATCAGAAATATCCCCAAATTTTCCTCTAAATCCAACTGAAGAAAGTTTCCTCCTGGAGTCTGCAACTCTCCTTGTGGACAGCTCCCCCATCAAGTGATTGCAGTCTCTCCAGCTTGGAAGCCAGTCATCCTGAAGAGAGATAACCAGCTCACATGATCAGGGCAAACATGCTTTGATCCAACTGTTTATAGGCAAGAGGACTGAAACAACCTGTGGAAGGGACGGAAGAGGGCAACCCTGGCACACAGGGAGCCCTGGAAAAACAGCATGGAGGAGAAGAAATCTTCTAGGATGGCAAGACAACTAACTGGGCCAAATACTGCTGAAGACTGAGTGACCTTGAGAAACTGCTCCATTTTCTACTGTTCAAGGAGGAAGCATGGCTAATAATGGCATTCAGGGTTCCTGAAGAGCCTCCCTCAATCAGATGTTAACAATCAAATCACCAAGGCAGTGCCAGCAGTGTGAAGGCCATCTTCCACCCCCAGATACCTCTAGTCAAACAACTTCCCACAACCAATGCCCACCCTGATCAGGGCCTTCAAGTGCCACCTCTGGATCCTGGGACCTGAGGAGAAGGTAGATTTAGGAAATCTGACAGATGGCTTTACATCTCCCCAGCAAGAATGCAAGGAGGAAGGCTCCAGGGAAGCTGGGCCTCATCTCTCTCCAGCTTCTCAGCAGACTCCTCATCCCAGCCCCCTCAATTCTGGATTGGTCCCAGAGCCCTCTATTCTTCAGTCCCCAATACAAGCTCAGGCAATAAGAAAGGGCATTTCTGCTCAGGAGAGCCCCTCGCCACCGAGGCTAGTCCCCATCATAGGAGGAAGCCAAGGCTGGCTCTGATGCTACTTGCTCAAGCTCCCTAAGGCCATCACAGCAAAGAGGCAGCTACACCTCCCCTGAATGCTACTCTTGGGGCTGGTTGGGGCAACTCGACTCATGCTGTGAAAAATCAGAATTGGTAAGTGGAGAAGTAAGGAATCCAGCTGAGATACAGCCACTGCCTCTCATTAGAATAACAGCCCCAAGAGCAGCAGAAGCCTCTGCCTTGGCTCTCCACACTGAGCTGGGGCAGGGGCACAGCAAGGGCTTCTTCAGGAAGCCCCTGGCTTCACTAGTGCCCAAAGGGATCCACAACTATGACCGCAAGCTCAGCCCGGAGCCGGTAATGAGCTCCCAAGGGAGCTCTCCCACTCACACATCCATTAATCTTCCCCCACATCACTGCCGTCATGAGCAACGGCGGGTGAGGTCAGGCGGGTGAGCTCCAGTCTATTTGGCAGGAGGGGGTGATGAGGAGGGGAGATCACATTTTGCTGTTTTCAAGTACCGGCCTGGTGGTGGGGCCAACAAGCCCACAGTGCATGTGCTTCTGGTCACTCTCCACGCCAAAAAACCAATCCACTGCACAGATCAGGCATAATCAGACATACTGGGGAAAAAGCAGGAATGGGCTGGCTGGCTGCCAGAACTTTGGTGTTCCCATCACTGGGCCTGGAACAGAATGGGAGAGGCCAGGAGGCTCATGGTCTCAGGGAGAGAGCTCTGCTGGGCAGCGTGGGAACAAAGCTTATTCTCTGCCATAAGAGAGGCAGGTCCAACTGTCTGCACAGCAAGTTCCCTCTTGAGGCCAGGAAAGAAACTGTGCCCATTAACAGCATGACTTTCCCAGTATGAATCCGGAGCCCGACATCCCCTGGGCCAAACCTTGGCTGCTACTTTCCTAGCCTTCTCACTTCTTTAGCCAGGGCACAGCCAGCCTAGGAGTGACCACGTAACTCTTGCTCTTCCTTCCTCCAGTCACTGTGTGGGAACGATGGACTTCAGAGCAACCCATTTTCATTGGCAAAGGACATGCAACACCAGCCCTGGAACAGGTCCCAGCTCCTCCTACCCCCAGCAGTACCCGGGGCTGCCACAGAACGGGGCTGATGAGCACCAGAAAGGCTTGGGGACAAGAACCAGGAACTTGCCAGCCCACACAGACAAGCACCTGAGACCTAGCTGGGCCTGGAAGGTCCTGGGAAACTTAGTCTCCCTCATGGAGAAGTCCATCCAGAAAAAAACAATCTGAAATACTCCCTGTCCCAGGCAAAACAGTCAGCATCCTAGCAGTGCTGAGTGCAGGAGGCCAGGACAGAGAAGTAAAACTGATGCCCACTCCAAAGCCCACTCCTCTACTGTCATCTCACTGATCCCCTGACACTGTCAAGAATCTAAGAGGGGGCAGGGGCTGCCCCAAATCTCTTCTAGAGCCAGACAGAATACAGCTTTACTGAAGCCTGCCCAATTCTACTGAGCAAGCAGCAGCTGACAGATCCAGAAAATCTCTACCTAAAAAGAGGTGAGAATTTTCTCAACACTTCTGGATCAGGGCTCCAATGGGACTGAGAAGGATTCTGGGGAAAAGCAAGCTTCATGAGCAAAGGACTTGCTCTTCTGAGCCCTTGCCCAGGCCCCCTCACAGGAGCCTCCCACAAGCATTCAGTGAATGGTTCAGGGCCCTCCAGCTTTTTCCCTTGGAGAGGCCCTAGGCCACTGGCAGGATGACTTAATGTCCTTCCTAGCACCTTGCCACACTTCCCCTCTCCAGACCTTCCAAAGTGGCTGACCTCTCCTCCCAGGAAATGCAGTCTTTAGGCTCTGCCACAAACTCGGGGACTGTCTACAAATATCAGCCCTGCTGGGCCTTCACTTAGACTGGGTGACTTCATGCTCCCTTCAGCCCAGAGGCTCCAGGAACTCTGGATGTCAAAGTGGGGTTCACCAATCCAGTCTTTCAGCCATGTCGAACCAGGAAAAGAAGCACTGCACTTCGTGGGCCTGGACAGATCAGTCAAGTCAGGCCAAGGGTCTTAGCATCATAAGCAAGTTGTATTTAAAATCCTCACCAGACACAAGGGAAATTATCTTGTTTGCGCACGTGTGTGTGTGTGTGTGTGTGTGTGTGTGTGTGTGTGCGTGTGTGTGTGTGCACGTGGGTGGCAGGGAAGGAGGGGGTGGTTGTAGAGGGAATATGTGGAAGGCCTCAGGAGGCAGTAGGGTTTGAAAATATGATAACAACTGTCAACCCTAGAAAGGCTACAGACAAAGTACTTTTGAATCCCTTATCTCAGGCCAACGGAAAAAGAGAGCACTCCCTTCCTTGAGTACAGTTTGGCTTCACATCCCACTACAGACATTTACTACATGTGGAACAGTGGGCCTCAGTTTCCTCACTTGTTAAATAAAAGGGCTGGACCAGATGGCCTCCAAGGTTTCTTCTGGCTCTCGATCTGATTCTATGAGCCTCTCAAAAATCATAGGAAGTAAAGAAGGCAGGGAGGACCTTTTGACATTTTCCACATGAGGAAACTGAGGCCCAGAAAGGTTATCTGACTTGCTCAGGAAGATAAAGTTAATAAATGGGAGGCCCAAGGAAGGCCAGTTTGCCTTCCATCATCCCATCAGGCCCCTCTCAGTCAGCATTGTATGCAGGGCCGGGCCAATGTCTCCTTTCTCTTAGCCTCACCCTCAGCTCACCCTATGCCCAGGCTCCTTGCTCCGTTTCCCAGCAGGACACTGTGGATTCAGGCAGCTGCAGCAGTAGCAATAGCAGCCCCTAAAAGGGGCCAGCCCTGCCCCAAGACCACCTTGTCAGGCTGCTTTGCCAGAACCCATCCCCTATTACCATGAAGGACACACCCAGCACCTGGTCCTGGCACCTGCCCTTGTCCTCCTCCCCACCCATGGTTCCCACAGCAGCCTAGGAGACTCCAGGGACTCTTGGGTGAGGAGCAGCCTTAGGCTGCATAATCTAGGGGAGAGACTGACTCAGCTGAGTTCAACAAACAGGGGTTTCAGTCTCCCTCCCCATTTCAGGGAGGGAAAGCAGTGGGCAGGGGCAGACCAGTCTAACAGGCCTTCCATTCCACGACACCCCACCTCCCAACAAACATACACACTCTCTCTCTCTCTCTCTCTCTCTCTCTCTCTCACACACACACACACACACACACACACTGTCACTCTCACACACACATACACTCTCTCTCTCTCTCTCTCTTGTCCTTAGGCAATGCTCAGAAAATAAGAGAGCTAAAAACTGGGAAAAGCCTGTCACAAAGAACCCTCCACTGTCAAAGCGGGCGGGACTCATGGTGAAAACACCATCACAGTGATGACTCCCTCCACTAAGGGTTTGCTGTTCCCACTCCAGCTCCTGGTGACCTTTCATGGCACAAAGACAACCCAGTCACCTCTGGACCCCGAGGGAGCCCACGGGCACTTTTCCTGTGACCTCACCCTCATGGTTTCTGCAATCCCTCCTGGGATATGAGCCTCTCCTGGAAACCTGGACAGATCTTTGTGAAAAAGAAGGGATGCACAATCCTGCTAGTTGAGGGACTCTTCACCTTGCACACTGTGTCCTGGACCCCTTCGATGGACCTTTCTCAGAATGCTTTTAAATGCATAAAATAATCTACATTGTTGAAAAAGTTATCAAAATATTTCTAAAATATATTCATGATCCCAGTTTTAAGAAGAACCAATGTGCTAGATTATTTTATGGGTCAAGCGATGACAGACAAATGCACAGGGATGCTGACTGGGACTGTCCCTTCCTGGTCCCACTTCACTCTAGCAGGCAGAGCATCAGTGTGCTTTGTCCTTTCCCTTCACTCATTTGCTCCTATAGTTTTCTCTTAACACCACCAAGCAAGAGTGTGAACCTTCCTCTTTAATTCATTTCTTCTAAGGCACATTCCAGTAGGCATTAGCCCAGAATGACCCAGGGAGTCTAGAATAACTTCAATAGTCAAAGAATTTGATAAAAGTGAACGTCAGAGACACAAATCAGCAAGAAATCAGCAAGGACAAACATCTCTGGAAGAAAAGTCTCCATGACAATTCTGCCTTGGAGTGGAGATGTTCTCCCCAAGTGCTCCCCAATGTACTGGCAGTCAAGACCACTGGATAATCTGTTTTGGAAAAGAAAAAGTAAAAGGCATGGAAACTTGCCAGGTCAATGGAATCTGGAGGAAGCGCCCAGTCTGTTTTTTCTATGACTAGACCACTCCAGCTGGGCACGCGGATCACAAAGATTCGGTAAGAACAAAGATTCTCTTCTCCACCTGCCCCCACACCTAATCACAAGGCCAAGAACTACCTTCTAACATGGCGCCTTCCTTGGTGCTGGGACCTCGGTAGACTTAGAGACAGTGCATAGAGTTGGGAAATAGTTATCATTTAAACAAAATTGGGAAAAAACTGCCAACCAAAGTTGGGAAGCTGCATGGAAGAGTGGAGTGGACTTTGGGATTAGGGGGAGGGGGAGCCTCAGAAGGCCTGGTTTCAAATCTGAGCTCAATCACTTACTACATGGGTTAGTGATCTGGGGCAAATCGCCTGCATTCGTCTCACTGTCCCTCCTGATGGCCCATCCTTCTGGCTACCTGGGCTCCTTTAATTTCCCTCCCAGACCTCCCTAGGCACCTCCTAAGTGTTCTGGACCCAGGGAGCTCAGAAGAAAGGACCATTATTACTGTATTTTTTTGGGACAAATTAGTACTGCCAGGGATCTCTACAAACTCTGAGGACCTTGAGAATCTCCCTCCTCTAAGACTACATGTTCTACACCAGATAAAATACTGGGGGAGTCCATCAGTCTAGAAACAGCCCTGGGAGACTGGCTGAAGAATTCCTCAGTCTTCTTTCCTCTAGCCCACCATACACCTATAGAGTGGAAACCATACCACAGGCTCTGGAGAAAGCTGCTAGAAACAAAACAGAAAAGAAAATCTAGTTGCAACTTTGTAAGACCAGAGATGTGGAGGTGGAAAGAGCCTTTGGGATCCTCTGTTCTAACTCCCTTCTTTTCAGAATGAGAAAACTGTGGCCCAGAATGGCAAAAGGGCCAACCCCAGGTCATACCCTAAGTCTCCCAGCCAGGATTCCAATTTTCACCATCTGGGCTTGCTATTTTAGGATCTTTAGGGAGTGAATTTCAAATCACAATTTTTCCTACATTTGACACACGACAGAAAAGAATCCCAGTTTTGTGGTCTAAAGACCTGAATTCAAGCTCAGGGATGCCACCCAGATCCCCTGGATGAGCTGCGGCTGGTCCCTTCCCCTCTCTACCTCTCAATTTTCTCATCTGTCCAACAGCATCTCCTTGGTTCTTCCAGCTCAGGGACCCTCCAGATTCCTATGACAAATGACTGATTACTGGACTGAAAGCAGAAGATGATAAGCCAGAATAGAGCAGTTACAAATGAATCTATTGTATTCGTCCTTCACTGCTGAAGAAGACCGTGCCATCAAAGAAATGATGACATGACTTGCAGTTGACTTTGTTGTGAGTGAGGGAAGGCTGTGCAGGTCACCAGCCTCACTTCTCTTCCACAGCCATATGAATCCAGAGACCTGATATTCCTCAGGATGACTGGAGATGATCCAGGATCCACTGGGAGACCTTGGGCCCTTTAGGCCAAGGTCTTTGCAGGTACTCACTGAGGGTGAAGCAACACCCATTCATTGAATCTATATGCTTTACAGGGTGACTGACCAATGACCTATACCTAAACAAAAGGTATAGGTCTGCAAACGCATTTAATGTTAATAAACATTCCATATAAAATTCTGATTTCCAGCTGAGAAGTTGCCAAAAAAAAAAAATGGGTAGACAGAAGTACAGGAAAGGGTTGTCAGTCCATTTTGGTAGCAATGAGTGGAAGAAACTAAGTATTTCCTTTTGAGATCCCGAAGTCTCCCAACAGTATTTCCTTCCTCCTATTTCAGTTGTAAACAACAGCCAACAGGTAAGCAGGTCTTTGAGGGTTGCAAAGCATTTTATACCTATTATCTCATTTGATACCAACAATCTGGTGAAGGAGGAGACCTTTTATGGATGAGGAAACTGAGGCAGAGGGAGGTGAAGTGGGCACAGGCAAAGCTTCCTGGGCTCTCTCCCTCCACCAGCTGGCCTCTTTTTGCAGGGTTTTGAGGTCAGTGCTCAATCCCTGGCCCTCGGGCTCCCTTCTTCCCTCCTTTTCCATTTTCCTCCATCCAACAGGTTCATCAGTCTCTTAGCCCTTGAGAAAGAAAACAAAGAAGCAAATCCTCTTGCCCGCAGTTTCTCCCAGCAGCCCAGAGGCTACTTCCCTCTGGCATCTTCTGCCACCAGCCATGCACGGGTCTGCCCTGGCCCCCCAAACCAACCCTGGGTCAGACACAGGCCAACCCAAACCTCCAGCCTATCCTCAAGCCTCTCCCTTTCCATGGGTTGACCCTGTCACTCTCTCCTCAAACTCAACAGCCTCTACTGCCTTTAGGTTCAAATAGAAACTCTATTTGGCTTGTAAAGCCCTGGCAGCCTGGCCCTGACAACTGTGCACACATAGAGGGCTTTCAGGCCTATAAAGCACTTTACTCACTAGCTCACCAGACCCTCAAAACAAACTGACCTTGCCTCTTTCCTCACACTTGACCCTCCCTCTCCTATTTCTGGGTCTGTAAACCAATCAATTCTCCATGTCCAGGAAGCTCTCCCTGCCTCCAAGACTGAACAAATTCTCTGATCTCCCCACAACCCCACCAAGTGCTTGTGACCCCCCCAGACCATCTTGCCCTGTCTCAACCCTGACCTTATTCTAGATGCCCTTAC
Source organism: Potorous gilbertii (assembly GCA_028658325.1). Lineage (NCBI taxonomy): Eukaryota > Metazoa > Chordata > Mammalia > Diprotodontia > Potoroidae > Potorous > Potorous gilbertii. The sequence goes on from CM053770.1 coordinate 258,688,506, forward strand.
CCAGGTCCATGTTGTCTCCATCAACAAATATTTCTGAAGTGCCTACTTTGTATGAGGCACTTTCATTTCTGTTCATATCCCCAGCACATAATCACAGTGTGTGCCACACAGCAGGCTCTTAATCCAGGCTTGACTGACAGGGTCAATGGGATTTTATTTTTAATTAAAAAAAAACAAAACCAAAAAAACCCATGCGAAGTACTCTCTCAATCTCCAAGGAAGCTGGAGATCATCAGGGTCAAGAGTCTTTGGCAACACAGAAAATCTGGTCCCCGGGAATCACTGTAGCCAAAAATCCAGCCTCCCTGGCCAAGATGATCAAGAAGGTCCTCAGATACACTCTCTCCTCAGGCCCAGAAGCATACCAGAATTCCATGTTGGAAAACCTATGTTTTCTTAGCAGAGACTCCCAGGCCCCCCACCCGCACCCCCTTCCACATCACAATGCAGTATCAGAACAAGATCTGAAGGTTAAAATTGTTATTAAGTATCTAATTCTTAAAATTTAAGTAGCTAAAGAATCTCATTTCAATGCCTGGAGATTAAACCACACAGCAATCAAGCCAAACGAGTTTGTATGTACATGAGAAGAGTTCCAGTGGGAGCCAAAGGCCAGCTCCAACACCCCATTGAGCTGGGGTGGGGTTGGGAAGAGAAACCACTGAAAGGCTTTGCTGGAACCACCTCAGTCTCCCTCCCTGGTGGAGGAAGAGGATGAGGAGGAGGAGGAGGATGAGGAGGAGGAGGAGGAGCTGGTCTTTATTTCAGGACACTCCTTGTGAATGACGAAACCTCTCCTGAACTAGGAGCTGATAACAGACCAGCCACACCAGACCATTTCAGAAGGGCTTACCACTAAGAACGTCTAGAATTCAAGCACGCCAAATGTGGAAGTAGGGATTCAGCAGCTAAACATTCCATTTTGAAGAAGACCCTTCTCTCCACAACAGTCATGCAGCCTTCCACCTCTTGTGCACTGTGTGTCATTTAACAGGCTGGATTTGGCACCAGCTTGGCAGTGTGCCCTATCTGTTGTTTCACAAGTAGTTTCAAGAAAAGCAGTGTGTTTGATTTTCAACAATGTTTAAAAAAAATCTCTTTCAGAATAGGATATATCCATTCTTCAATGGGAAGTGGGGGAGAGAGAGTGTAATGATGTGGAAGAGGCAGAGGGGTAAGAAGGACTTGGGGTCAAGCAAAGGAAAGCAGACACCCCCTCAGCACCCAAACCAAGTAGCAAAAGAAAGACTTCATTTTTTTCCAGTTATAAGTTAGAAATTACGGACATGTGAAAGTTTATCCCATCTTTGGCTTTACCATTCCATCCACCAAAATAAATTCTCTTAGTTCTAATTTATTTATGAAAAAAAATTCCCAACAGTCCAAAATCAATGTAAAGGATTGTCATCTAATCAATTAACAGGCAATCCTCTCATCAGGCAGCCGGATCCTAGTAATTAAGGTAAAGACTCTCCTCTTTGGGAATTCACACCACAAGGAAGGGTGGAAGCCCCAAGGCCCCACCCCACTAGTGAGAGGCACCTCCATCCCCCCAAGGGCTCTAAATGGAGACAGAGGCCCAGCTTTCTTAAGGAACACCTGGGTCTCTAACAGCTGCCTCTTCCAGCCTTGCTTCTGGGGAATCTGATCACAAGGGGGAAAGTCAAATGTCCTGCCCTTCCCCAGAGGAGAACATGGAACCTGAAGTCAAAGTACTAGAGTTCAAATCCCATGTCTGCTCCTTAGAGGTTCCCAGACGTAGATATGGAAACCACCCACTCCAACCTGACTTGTGACCCTGTCTGGGTCTCAGTTCTATCTTCTGTAAAATGCAGGGTAGGTGACTGGGGTGGGAGTGGGGACTGGGGAGGGCTTACTTGCCCTTCCAGCTGTAAATTCTTTGTCAGTCCTAAACTAGGCCCTGAATTCTGCCTCAGTGGCCACAAACCAAGAGCTAGTATAAAGTAACAGAAATGCCAAATACCTGGAGACTCCACTGGGAAGCCCCCAGAGGAAAGTGAAGGACCTGAGACTACCAGGTTGAACACTTCAGGGGCTCCCCCATCTACGGAGGCCTTCACAGATTCTGCCATAAAGAGAAAGATAAAAGTGAACAGGACCTGCTGCCTGAGCACCACACCCAGAATCTGACTTAGGTCAGCAAGTCCTGAGGCTTTACATAAACTCATAGCAGTGAGCCAGTACCCTCATCAATAAGTTCAAGCCAATGAAGGAAGATGATCTTTTGGTCTCTCAAAAAGGAGCTGGGCAGTGAGCACCACTTCAGAAGAGAGAAGTAAAACAGAAGAAAAAAAAGGCTAAATGAGTACAAACAGGAAATGGGTGAATTACACAAGCAACAGCATTAAGAGAAATCATCAGGACAGTCACAGTGCAGCTCCCAGGGCTAAACTGGCAACTATGGGCACCCAGAGGCCTGGCACTACCAGCTCCCAGCCCTCTTGGCAGCTCAGGCCAAAAGCTCGGCACTCTGTACCTTTTTGTGTACTGGTGGCAGACAGTCCCACACCGAAAAGGGAATCAAAAGGGAAGCTGGCCTGTTTCAATGGGGCTGAAGATAAAGCTTGGAGCAGCACCCAAACGCCCTTTTTTTGGAGGGGGCGGGGCTCCTCTAGTTAAAGTGTGCCAACAGTGCCAAACGTCCTGCCTGGACCATCAGCCCTGTGCCTCCTGTGTCTGAGGGTGGCTAACTTGATGGGCACCACTTTCAGGGCCCCGATGACACCAGATCAGTTCTCAAGTGCTGGGGAGGTGGGCGGAGGTGGCAGGGCAAACTGGGCTTCAGGATTCACAGCTGGAGCTTGAATCGCTGGTGGGCCAAACTACAAAAGAGATCTGCAGCTCTCTCTGCATTTACACCATCCCTGTAGCTTTAAATGAATCAGCCAAGAAGGAAGAAGGAAGGAGGCGCAGGATCCAGTCAACGGTTCTGGGCCCAAATTCTGAACTGTCCGATTCTTCACTCAAGGCTGAGGCCCAACTCAAAGAACCCCTCCCTCTCCTGCAGAATGTTTATGCAAGATTAGGGCAAGACTAGTAGGGCTCACAGGCGCACTTCTCACTTCTAACTGCAGATACTTAAGTAATGGGAAAGAAACAGTGAAGGAATCCTTGGTGCCCCTAGGGATACAGTCCAAAACCATTAAGACAATGATGCCCAATCAATGTCTTGGAACACAGAGATGGGTCTCCAAGGGCCACACTTAAAATGCCTAAGGCACAGTCTGGACTGCTGGGCCTCAGCTAAGAGGAGAAATAAACCTTGCAGGAGAAAGGATGCAAGTAAGCAATGCTCTCTTACATTTCCTACACAGGCAAGTAGTTGAAGCCAGGACAAACAATTCTATAACTGAACCATCCCAGAGTTGGGGGAGAGACACTCAATGATGAGAAATGGAGGTGGACTCCCAGAAAACTGGGTGAAATCACAGTAACTTGTAAGTCATCTTTTCATTTAGAGAGAGAATGGTTCAAGAAAGGGGAGAGGGGACTTCAGAGGAAAAACTTGTTTAATCTGGCTGAAGTGACTTGAAGAGAAGTCCAAAGCTGTCCATTGGCCAACCTGGCAAAGGAGACAAAATCAGGAGGGCTGGAGAAGCTGCACCATGAACAAAAAAGTTCAAACATGGGGGAAGAAATGGTTTTCCAAACTCCATATGTGTCTCCATAATTTCCTTGATTTTAGTTTTAATAAGCAGCATGCAAACTGAGAAAGTTCATACCTCTACTAGAATGTAACCCAAAACCTCCCTCCTAAAGGGCATCTAAAGTGTGGCACGGGATGAGTAATATTTATTTGGCAAGTGGGTTTCAATAAGAGACAGTGACAAAATCAACCTAGAGTAGCAAGCAACAGGAAAGCAGAATGTCAGTGAGAGGTCTGAAGCGCCTGGATCCTACCAGCAGTCAGTTAACAGCTCCAAGGTTCTTCAAGGAGAGAGCCAGCCTTGCAGTTTTCAAATGCAGACCTGACAGAGAGCCAGCCAAAGAAGTCCTTTAATGCTGCCCTCAGAAAAGCTAAGTGAGTCAACAGTGCCCATCAGATCTTTTTAAAACGAAAAGAGAAGACTGATGGTCTGGATTGGCACACTGAAAACCCCCAATGTAGCTTCAGGCCCAGAGGTCCCAACCAGTAGAATAGGCTGACAACCAACGCAGCCCAATCGATAAACTGCAGGGAATGTGAAGCAAAGGTTTACGATAAAAGTCCCAAGGAGAAATCAACTAGATCTGGGGATGAGTTCAAAGTCTTTCCCATACAACATGGCTATCCAAAACCAACTGGTCTGTCTCCTTCTGGGGCTCTCCCAAGGAAATACCTGAGGAAACAGCCCAGCACAAGGTCAGGCGCTGTCCCTGGGGTACTGTCCTTAACCTTCAGTTAACAAGTCTAATGGTAACTCATACTTCATGTTAGGGTTTACAAAGGCACTTTCTTAAAGAAGGAAATGCAAGCATTGCTCTCCCCATATTACAGCTGAGGACGTCAAAGCTCAGAGATGCTATGACCCATGGACACACAACAAGGGAAGTGCTGGGGCCTGGCCTTGGTACCCATGCCTACTCTCTTTTTCCTCACAAGATGTGGAACAGAACACCTCTCCTATTAGAGATGAGCCAGGGACATTACACCCATGGAGTCACCACACCAGGATGCCTTATACCCTCTAGGCTACAGATCCTTCCCACAAAGAAAAATGCAGCAGTTGTAGCACAGTTCATAAAAACACCTGGAGGTCCAGGGAAAGCAGGACACTTGTCTCCAGAAGAATAAAGGACCTCCTAGGGCCAGGTTGCCAAATGATTTGCCACACTATCATTAAAAAGAACCCAAAGGTGGTATTCCCTCTCTCCTATCAAGTGATGACACCCTGGAATGGAAAAGAAAGTAAACTCTGTCCCTTGGACCACAAGTGAAAGAAAGGAAAGCCTTCTGCTCACCCTCCACTCATCACCTCATGGCCATGGGACTCACCTCCTGTCAGCTCCCTCCAACTGGAACATAAGCTTACTGAGGGGCAGGGATCATCTGACTTGTTTGTATTTATATACCCAGTGCTGCACAGAAAGCATTTATAAATGCATTCTGTCCAGAGACTGGGCTAGGGTTGTTGGATAACAAAGATGAGGTAGGGAGGGAGTCAGAGGCCAGAGTGGCCCATCAACTGAGGATCAGCGAAGCAGAGGAGAAGCTGGGACAACCTGGAACATTCCCACGGCAGGGGGTGCTGGTGGGGGAGGGAAATTTAGAAAAATCACATCGAAAAAGGAAATCATCAGAAGTCTTAGCAGAGATACCAGAAGGAAAAGGAAAATACACTAATCAGTACATGTGCTGTAAGTCTACACCAGCAGAGAGAGTGAGCCCTGGATTTGGAGCCAGAATATCTGGGTTGAAATTCTGGCTCTGACATTTGCTGCACTGTGAGCCTCAGTTTCTCCATCTGTAAACTGGAGACAATATCAGCACTACCTCCCTGTTTTAACTTGAAGAATTCACTTTGTAGATTTGTGGGAATATGTCTTCTTATTCTCCCTCTGCAAATGTTCCCTCTCACCAGCGAGGATACGTTACAGGAGGCAGTGAAGGCAGAGGTGATGAGTAATGAAAAAAAATGCCCTCCACAATACAGAGCTAGAGGCCTAGGAGAACAAGCGGACAAATGCGTACCAGAGGCTGGCAAACTGCAGCCTGAGGGTCAACCCTGCCCAACACCTGTTTTCGTATAACCCAAGCTAAGAATGGTTTTGACATTTTAAATTCTTATTTAATAATAATACAAAGGAAATAAACCATGAAGCAAAACCAGGTAGCAGCAGCGGGATGGGACCCTTCGCTGTCTACACTGTGTCTGACGCGGTCACTTCATTGCATGTTTTTCATTGTTGCATGGAGTTTTTAATTGGGGGATGGGGTGGTGATATGACAGTGATGTAAATACAAATGGTCTTAATAAAACATTTTCAACAGATTTTGTTGATGATTACTTTTATATCACCTAGATTTTCCCCTATTTCCCTCGCCCCTCCCCCATCCAGAATCATCTCATACCAAAAAAAAAAGGATATTTTAAAGAGGAAGAGAAATAAAGTCAGCAAAACCTATGAATACAAAGGATGGAGAAGGAGATCACATTTATACTCAGTGTTCTACCTACAGACACATTTCCCATTTCTGCAAAGAAGTGGGAGGGAGAGCACAATTCTTTTTGGGAGCTAATCATAAGAAAAAACAAAACTTAAGGGTGAACTGAACAAACGGTGGAGATTCCCTCATTCCAGGACCTAACGGGCAGACAGCGATCTGTCTCCCAGGCTTTCCATGGACAAACTTTCCACACTACACAGGGAAGTGATCTGAAGAAAGCAAGTCCTGAACTCACAGCAAGTGCTGAGACCCTACAAGTGAGCATTCCCTACCAAGCCCCACTTACATCCATGAATGCATTGGAAGTGCAGTCTGAGGCCAGAGGGCCGGGATGTGGGCACAAGATCCTCCTTTCTTCTTTCAATGGTACGGATCATTTGAGAGGATAGAACATCATAAAGAGACTCTCAAGCTGGGATTTTTTCAGAAGTCTTCTGGTGTTTAGTGAAAATTTGCGAAAGTAAACTTAGGACTGTACTAAATTACAAGCCTGAAACACTCGGAGATGTGCACGAACCTCTCCAACAAGCCTTCTGTTCTCCTTCAGACAGCTGGCTGGGATGGGGGATACAAAGACTGTTTAGATTACTCCCAGCTAAAGGAGGCAGCTCTAGTAGGATCAGACAGGAAGATACAGAATTACTATGAAATACCTGTGGAGTCTCAGTGGCAGGATGAGGCCCCGAACTGGATCCCTTATGTATGTCAATGAGGAACCTCATAACAAAAATGCAAAGGCAAGGCAATTGAGGGCTATGTAAGGCTGAGGAAACCTGGAGGCAAGCGCTAGGGGATTTCCTCCCAATAATTCACTTGCTTTGGGATGCTAGACAAAACCTAACTAGCTTATCAATCCCCACTCTCCTCTGAGATTGGAAAACAAGCTCATGGGACTGTAAGGTAAAAGTACCAAGACACAAAAGACAGTCACGCTGTCAGCAAAGAATAGACGAACACCGGTGTCATGTAACAGAAGTGGGGGGAAAGACAGCAGAACCTCCGGTCTGAAGAGGGTGGAGGAAACAGGGGGCCGCCCTGCACACAGGATATCAGTTACCAAAACAAAACCCCAGCAAGAGGGTGCTCAGAGGAAGCAGTAATTAGAGAATCACTTGGAGAGCAAAGTGAGAAGCCTGTCCCCAGAGGCAGAGGGCGCAGGCAGGGACTGCTCAGAGACCACCGCCTTACAGCTCGGGCTCCCACTCTCTCTCTGTCTTGGACTAGAGCACTTCCTTAATTTCACAGCAAGACTAGAACACGTCCTGCTAAGTTAGCCCTCAGCCTGCCCCATCCCATTCCCTGAAGCGCAGGTTCCCCACTTGCTGAGTAAGGAAGACGGAAGTGTGGCAAGAGTGCCACAGCAGCAACCCCAAAAGGGGGCCTTTACTCTCTCTACCTGCTCCTAACTCAAGATCCCATCCCATCCATCCTACCCCATCCCATCCCATCCCATCCTGTTCAATTTCCAAAAGACAGCGGGAGCTCCTTCCCCTCCTTCCCCAACAAGCCTGGACTCGCTGTCCTGGCAGTCCTAAATCAAAAGGTCGCAGGCCAAAGAGAATTCAAGTGTCCGATTACAGCAGCCAAGAGCCAAGAGCTACAAGTCAGGGAACCTGGGCCTTTCATCCAGGCTCAACAACTGGTGACCCTTACTCAGGCCAAGTCCCCTCCTCTGGCTAGGTCAAAATCCTCTGCCTGAGCAGCAAACTGCGAAGAATGACCCTGGGTGGAGAGAGGTGCTTGGAGAGCCTCTGCAGAAAGATGTGACAAGGGAGGTCCTCAGGGAGACCAACCCCAAACTCAGACAGTCACATTCAGCCCTAGGGGGGCTCTAGGTAAGAACTGTTTGCATAAGTCATCTTTGCTTGCCTTCAGTGAACCTTGGAAAGCCCCACAGGACTGAGACCTTTGTATTGCCAACATCCCAGCCAGCAGAGGAAAATAGGGCATTGCTAGAAACCAGCTTAACTGGTTCTGCAAAGGAGCCCCTGGCCAGTTCCACCTCCCTTCCCTAAGTTAGAAAGAAAAAGGGCAGCAGCCCAGAGCCAGCCATTTCACTAACACAAATTCTTCCTCTGGGGCTCACCTTCCTGCCAGGATCCATCCCCCAACCTTGTGATTACTGGACTTTATAAGGTTAAAATTAGTCAATTAGTTCATGGGAATAAATATTTAATTCTGATCTTGGGAAAATTGATGATATGAGATATGCAGAATAATGGGTGGTGGTGGTAGAGGAGAAGCAGAAAGAACATATATAGCATTCCTCTCCCCAAAGACAAATATCTGTAGAGAGAACTCTCTGCAGGGACTGAGAAGCCTCAAACACCCCAGATAAAAATAGACATTCTGATAAAGGGACCCAACCTATTTATACCCCTAACCGAGGAGCTGGTCAGATGGACAAGAAAGGGAGGAGAAATCAAGTTTTCTGGCTCTCACCTATCCTGCTTTGGTAAGAGTCTCAAAGTTCTGAGCTGTAGCCCCAGAGGCTGGGTTAGTCACTTCAACTCTGCCTTAATCTTCATGGTGATTCAGGATGAGATGAGACCATCTCAACAGACAGTCACCAGAAAAGAGAAAGTCACAGGAGCGCTGGAAAGCCCTTGAGGGAAACACTCAGAAAATGTACATGGGAGAGCTCCTCTCCTGACAAGACAGGGGCACAGGGAGATAGGACCTTTTCCTCCCCAGATGTCACAGGGCCCAACACTGCCCTCTCTTTAGAGGTTAAAAAAAAAACAAACAGGTAGAAAAAAATAGGTAGATCACTTCAGTGACTCATCTGAGCTTTGATGAGGCCCAGAAACAGGTTTCGGGGGCCAAGACTCACAAGTAAAATTTTTAAAAGCCCTCAGCTCCCATCAAGTGAGAGAGAATGAGAATGCAGAGTTTTTGCACTGTGCTGGTAACTTCACTAAACCTCTGTTATACTAACTTCCCAAACACCTTATCACCCACCAGCTCTACCTGAGTAGGAAATCAACAGAAAACTGAATGGAAGCCCAGGCCTCTCGGCTTTATGGTTCAAATGGAATCAAGCCCTCACTACCTCTATCTCATTCTCTAAGACAGAGGCTTGTTTGAGCAGAGGGCTACTTTGAGGCCCAAAGAATCAAACTTAGCCGGATCAACAGAGATCTCAGAGCTTTCAATCTGCTAAAGCCAGGACAGACTCTTAAGGGCTGAGAGCAGCTCAAACTTACTCTGTTAATGGGTCCTGGGAATGATCAAGCTTAAATACTGACTGGGCCAATAGGGGACCATTTCCCCAACCCCCACCTGACTTGTTGATAATAGGCCCATGACTTGGTTGTACTGTGTGGACAAGAAATATTTATTCCAGTTGATATAACACACATGGAGTAGAATAAGGAAAGATCCTAGCAAGAGAGGCAGGTGTCTAAAGCCTAGCTGTGAAAGAGTTCATGAAGGCATGGGACCTAGTCCTGGTCAGATGCCCAATGAGCTAGAGTCACTCCGTTCAAAGGGGAACCAGTGTGACCTGGGAAGTTTTGGACTTCCCAAGAGAACTGCAAACCTCTCAGGCTCACAGAAATTCTCTTGGCCCGGTCCTACCTTACAACACTGAATTCCACTCACAGCGGTTACCAAAAAAAAAAAAAAAAAAAAAAAAAAGGTTTCCAGCCAATCTTTGGTTACAACCTAAAAGGCTGCCTGTGCCTTTGCAAGACCAGCTTTAACCTGGAGCCAGTTGAATTTCAACTAGAAACCAACAGACCACACCCAGCATGGCCTTAAATCAAGCTCTAACCTCCTGTTTGACTACCCCTGGAAGTCAACAGAAAGCAGTGGCTCAAGGTCTGACCAAGGACTGACCAAGACTGACTTGGAATTGTTTCCAGAATCACCCTCCGACCTTACCCACAGCCTCTAATCTGGCACTTCCCAGATCTGAAGCCCCAGAGTCAAGCTAATGTGGGTTAGGATAATGCAGTCACATCCCCAACCTGCCCAGGCTCAGACCAGGAGGGCCTTTCCACAAGGAAAAGGAGCATGCTCCTAAACAGTTAAGACTTACCTACAGTCCCAGCTCACAGTGCCCTCAACCTACCTACAGAGAAATCATTACAATATTAATAGCAGCCCATTTATCTATAGCATTTTAAAGGATTATAAAGGATTTTTCCTCACAAGGACGGAGTAGGATGTATAGTTTTATCATTAACCCCATTTCACAGAGAGAACACTGATCCATCAAAATGCCACCTTAAACCTCAACCTGACTGGAAACAGCAGAGAAGGCAGCCAGTCACCCAATCCACTCAGGGTCTCAAGTCATCCTGGTCTGGCCTCTTGTCCAAAGACAGATGAAAAGGAAAAAGGCAATGCTCAGAGCTCCCTAGAAGACTGAGAGCAACTCCAACACTCCCACTGCCTAAAAGGGACCAGCAGGACAGAGCTTGGGGCTTTCCTTGACAGTTCTGAGGCCCAAATACAGGGTAGGTTTCAAGGCATCTGATTCATGTCAGACCATGGCCAACAGCCATGCCTCACCACACTTTCCTCTTACCGTGGCCACTAGCTAGAAGACAGGCCATCATTTTGTTGACTGCCTTCATGCCTGCTAAGACTCCAATCCTGGAGTCCCATTTGAAAAAGAAATAAGCAAAAAATTGTCCCAAATGCTGCCTGCCCCCATCCAAGAAACCCCCTTCAGGACATGAAGTTGTGTTTGGGGTAGATGGGACAAAACCGAACTCAGAATCAGATGTCACTAAAAGCACCTCAAAGGCAATTAGACTACTATCAGCCAGATGCCTTCCTTGTTCATCAGCATGAGGGGGAGTAGAGTGTTCAATTTTTTTCAGAGAGCTTCTGGGAAAAGAGCAAAGGAAAGAGAGGAAAAAGCTCAAAGATGCCAATGGTTTACCTGTTTCTGGCAGAACCAGGTGAAGTCATCCCGATGTAAAGCTAAGGATAGAGAACCTTTCATGGGGGTGAGGAGTCTCCCCACACATCCCTACCAGCAAGGAGGGGAAACCTCAGCACCCAACTGGTTGCTGACACTGCCTTCACGTGGAAGAGCGGCAAAGGAACAAGATGGGGTTTCTCCTTGGCTCCGGGCTCCCTCTGGGGAAGCCTCCTGTCACCTGTCTGAATCTGGGATGTGCTGCAGGCCCTGAGCTGGGCTGAGGTCAGTGGGAGCAGCTCTTCCACAATGATGGGGAGAGGTAAGGAGCCCCCAGAGGTGGGGGCACCCTAAGGCTGCAGAAGCCAGACTCACATCAGTCTTTCAAGTGGCTGAGATCAAATAAAAGGCAGTGGGGCACTCCCCCCAACACTGGCACCCTTCAGCAAGGACCTCAAAGTCCCCAGTGGACAGGAGGCTTTCATTGTCTGCTCAGCCCATCAGAGCCCACGAGAAAGTGGAGATACGCTGCCGAGAGCTGGCGTCCGAGTTCATTCAGGAGGGGTCTGGGAGGCAGGGGTGGGGGTGGCATCAGCACAAGCTGCGAAGGCTCCCGGCGGTCGGGACCCCAGCCACACTCGGTCGCGGCCCCTCCACCAAAGACACCCCCAAAGACAGCACAGACTCAACGGTCCTGGGGAAAATGACGCTGCCAGGGGCCCCTGGGGCTACTGAATGCGGGATGCCAGGGGCAGGGCCATGAGACCGGAGAACAGGGCGGAAGAGCCTTCCCAGGGGGTGCCAGCCCCCGCCCCCCAGGTGTCAGAAGCGGGTCAAGTTCGGGTGACGCTGGGAGGGGTACAGCGGTGTAAACTCCGGGCTTCCGCGGGCTGCGGTGTAGACCCCGGGCTGCCGGAGCAGGGGGGCAGGGACCCCAGCCAGGCTCTCCGCCCCCTCCCCCTCCGTGTGTCAGGAAGGAGGGCGGCCAGGTTGCGGAGGAAGCCCGGGGTGTGGCCACCCTGCTCTGGCCCTGGGGGGTCAGGGGCCCCGGGGCCTCGCGGACCCCGGGCGGGGCGCGGGCGGAGCAACAGGTTGCCCGGAGAAAGTGACAGCGGGACTGCGGGCGCGGGGGTGCCAGGGCCGGGCGGCAGCCCCGTCCCCGAGGTGAGGCAGGGGATGGCAGGCCCGGCTGGCACGGCGTGGGCAGGGGCAGCGGCCCCGGACGGCGCGCTCCTACCTGCTGCTCCGTGTCCCTCTCGTTCAGCGTGGGCAGGGGGGTCCGGGCGCTGGACATGGTGCCGCCGGGGCCGGGGGCCCGGGGGCTGCGGGGAAGGGCCGCGGGCGCCGGGCGGCTCAGCGTGGGGGCCCCGGCCGCATGGGCCCCAGCCAGGGGTGCGGGGAGGCCGGGCCGGCCGCTCACGCCAGCCCGCGGCTGCGCCGCTCGGGCTAGGCCGCGCCGGCTCCGGGCGGCTCCGGGGCGGCCCCCGGGCCCGGGCCCGGGCTGGGCTGGGCCGCCGCTCGGCCGCGCCGCCGCCTGGCCCGCTAGCCGCCCGCGCCGCCCGCGCCGCGCCTCCGCTGCCTTCAGCGGCTCCGCTCCGCGCCCGCCTCACAGGCAGCCGCCGCTGCCGCCGGCCCTGCTGCTCCCAACATGGCCGCCGCCGCCGCCGGCCCTCGGCTCTTTCCGCCGCCAGCGGCCGGAAACAGCCGAAGCGCCGGGCGCCCGGCTCCCGGCTGAGGCGGGCCTCCGGAAACAGCCGAAGGCGGGAGCCACGGGAGCGCGCGCGCCGGCCGAGAACTCCGGAAACAGCCGAAGGGGAGCGGGGCGGGCACGGCCGGCCCCTGGACACGCCCCCTCGCTCCTCCGCCCGCCCCTCCCAGCCCCTCCCCGCCCCATGCAGACTCCGCCCGGGCTCTTTGCCCGGAGCTCGGGCAAGGGCGGCGAGCGGCGAGCGGCGTGCTACGAGATGGCCACGCCCCCGCGCCCGCCCCCGCGGCTGGGGGCGGGCCCAGACTACTTCCGGAAACACCCGGAGCCCGGGCTGTCCCCGGCCTCGCGGCATCCCCGGAGCGGTTCCCAGGCGGGGCCCTTGGGGGCTGACCCGCAGAGGTTTCGCACGCTGCGCGGGGCCCGCGGGGCCGACGTTCTCGGAGCTCTGTGTAACCCTTGAAGCGCTGCCGGAGCGGGCTGGTTAAGACCAGGAACTCTTCCCCTGGAGAATGAGATGGGGGCGGGGGTGGAGGTGGGGCAGAGGAAGCAGGATGTGGGCGGGGCCGGAGCTCCAGTCCCACCCCGACCCGCCACCTGCGCGGACAGGTAAATGACGTCAGCCTCCCGAGGCTAACTTGCGGAGTTCTGGAGCTTTTCTGATAATCAACTCCTTCCCCGCTGTCAGCCCCGAGCTTACAGCCCTGTAAACACCGGCTGCGCCCTCGGCAGCTCCTCCATCTTCGGCTGCCGTGGTCCTCAGAGACCCCGTCGTTTACAGAGGAGAAGTTCAGGAAACCCTCCGCAGCCGGCCCCAAGGTGCCTGGGAAACGAGCAGGAGCAGCACTTGAACCCAAGGTCCGTGACTCTCCTGGGAGCCGCCTCTCTTTTCAGTCTGGCGAGGTCTCCTGCCTTGAGGAACTCAGCCACCTGTCCGGACAAACGCACCGCACTTGGAGACCTCCAGGGGAGCTGAAATGTGCCCAGACTGGTGTAGGGAAAGAGGGCTGGCCCTGGATTTGATGACCTCCCCGGCGGCAGGCTCTCTCTGCCTCAGTTTTCTCTTCTGTAAAATGGGAATTACGATCTTTATATCATCTCCCTCATATGTCCTAGGAAAATAGAAGTTATTGCAAGTGACCCTTCTTCTGCTTTCTGGCGCCAAACAGAACCAAACAGTCGAATGAAGTGTGTTCTAGGGAGCGCAGTGGAGAGGCCAGGGCCTCAGATTCAAGGATATTCCTGCTTCAGACACTAGCTATGTGACTGTATGAGCAAGTCACCTCTCCCCCATTTCCTCATCTATAAAATAGGAGTAAGAATACCCACTTCACAGAGTTCTTAGGCTCAACTGAGATGATGCATGAGAAGCTTTTTCTAAGTGCTGCCTCCTGACTCCTGTCTGCTTTGGCTCCCCACTTGAGGCAGCTTGGCCCCATGATGATTCTCCACCACCTATTTTCTCTCAACTCCACTTTCCCCCTTGGAATATAAACTTGTTGAGAATAGAGACTGTCTCATTTTTGTTATTTTTTGTATCCTCAGCACTTAGCCGAGGGCCTAACACATAGCATCTAACAAATGGTTTAATGGAATCTAGTCCCTCTTGCACATGGCAGCCTATCAAAGACTTGAAGACAGCAATTAGTATTAGCAGCAGTAGTATATGACTATGATTATCTTTCATTATTAAGGCACTATGTAAATCAGTTACTATTTGTCTGTCAATCAACCCATTTATCCCCCTGAAAATCATCTTCATTTCATTACTTTGTTTACTGCAGATCGGATTATTTGCTGGTGGCTATGGTCAGCCACATACAATAGCCCCAAGGATACCCCATAATCCTAAAAGCTGCATTGAGGATGGGAAAGGAGGGGAACCAAGGAAGCTACCCCCACAAGTCAAGAAGGCTCAGGGGTCTCCCCTGACCCTGGCACACTCCAGGCAGGCCTACTCTCCTCAACAAGACATGAAAGGGAGACTCCTAATGATTGCTGCCTTGCTGATAGCTCTGGGCTCCTGCAAGGCTGTTATTAACTCATATTTCCTAATCGCCCCTTTGGCATTCGCTGACTGAGGCTATAATGTCCACCAAGCATGTAAGTTAACACCACTAAATAATTCTGGATGCTTAGAAGAGCTCACCAGTCTCAGGACATTTTAAATGTTTCCAAAGCATTTTGCCCTGTGAGAGAGGTAGTATGAGATTATTAAACCCATTTTAGAGATGAGGAAGCTGAGATGCCAAAACTCACACACCGGCAGCATCAGTACTAACACCTAGATCTCCTGATGCCAGGAGACCTGCCTGTGCCTCAGTTTCTTCATCTGTAAAATGAGGGGATTGGACTCAATGGTCTCTAAGGGATCCTCTCTTCTCTGTTTTGATCAGACTAGATCTGGAGTGTTATTTTCAGTTCCAGGTACCATGTTCTGAAAAGGACATTGGTAAGAGTCTCCAGAAAAGGGTGACAAGCAGGGTGAAGATGCTTGAGTTCATGGGCAGGATTGCAAAGATGGGGACTGAGACTGGAAACTGGGAAAAACCTCCCAACCCTTCAAGCCACCCACCAGTGGATGCAGCCACCTGGGGAGGTAGTAGTGGCTTCTTTCTTAAATGTCTTCAAGCAGACACTGGCAGGTCACTTGACAGCAGTGTAGTCATGGGCGTTTTCCAGGTTTGGCTTGGATTAGGTGGCACTAAGATCCCTTCCAATCCCTAAATCAAGTTATGGGATTCTTGTCCTCGAACAGAAGGTCCACAGAAGATCTACACAATGCCCCCAGGGTATTCCTCTGGTTCTTACTAAGACCAATTGTAGCTCTTATTCTAAAGATGATGCCTAGACTTTGCCTTCTGGTAGCAAGCTAGCAAGCTCACCCCTGGGAGCTCCAAGTTCTCTATGGATGAATATTTCAGGGACAGGAATAATTTCAAACTGGATACCCTGCAGGCACCTAAAACTCAGCTTGTCCAAAACAGAACTCATGACCTTTTTCTCCATCTTCCCTCCCCTGACTTTCCCTATTTTTGCTGAAGATTCCTCCCACCCTTCCAGTCTCTTGGATTCCCAAGTTCTCATCATCAAGTCCTCACACTTCCTCACCCCACAGGTCCAGGCAGTTGGACCTCGAACCACTTCAAATAGGTCCTCTTCTCATTATTATTCAATTACCTTGGTCAGACCCTTGTTACCTATACAATCATAATGACCTCCTAATTGGCCTCCCTGCCTCCCTGTCCACTCCCATAGTTGTCAAAATGGTTTCTTTCCCATAAGCCGCAGACTCTTGTTACTTTAGCATACCATATAAACTCCTCCATTTGACTTTTAAAGCTTCTGACAACTGGACCACCTTCATCATCCACTTCACCCTTTCTATGTCAATAGTCATTTGAGCCTGGATTTTTCTCTGTCTTCCGCTCTGGGCTCTCTGTCTCTCATCTCTGTGTTTTTGTACTGGTCTTTCTCTCCCCAGACCTGAAATTCATTCCCTTTGCAACTCCAACATCAAATTTCTCACTTCCTTCAAGACTCTCATGAAACCCCGCCTTCTGAGCAAAGCTTTACCTGTCCCTTTGTCTCCCACAATTGCAATACCTTCCCAAACTTCATTTATAACTACCTTGAACTGATTTTCGTATTCATTCTATTTTATACACATATATGTGTTATCTCCCCAGTAATCCCCATTTCATTTTGCATTCCTGGCACCCGGCATATAACAGGTGCTTAATTAATACATGTCAATGGATTAGAAGAGGATATTGAAATCAGAATCTGAAAAACTCAAAAAGAGCCTGAGATCCAAAATGGCAGTGGAATTTTGTCAAAGCATAAGCTTCTTTTTGTATTCTGAATGACAGAGCCTGGTACATAGTAGATGCTTAATAAATGTTAATTGATTAAAGACTCCTTTCCCAAAGGCAGGTGACCACCTATAACTTACCATCTTAGAATTTGTCTGAGGCATCACACAAAACATCACACAACACACAGACGTAAGGTCTGAATACAGCTCTTTCTGACTCAAGAATCCAGTATTCTATCAGCTTTGCCACGATGTCTGTGTAGGTCATTACTGAGATGGAGATCAGACTTGAGCAGGTAAGGGCCAGTTGTCTAGTCTGCCAGCTCCCCTTTCCCCTGACAGGTTTTTCTACCCATCCCACCTCAGCTTTCCAGTTCACTCTGAGCAGTGGTTAGTCAATAAATCACAAGTATTTCTAAGCCAGGAGCGACTACTGGCCTGGGAGTCAGCAGACCTGGGTTTAGATCCAGTTCAGCAGCCAGATTTTGGTTCAGTCCCTCAGGGGCCAATGAGGTTTCCCTATCTGTAACACAACAGAGGAGGGTCCTTTCAGCCTTGGATCTAGGATAGGATACTGCTATTCTCTGTCCCTTTCTCCTCTCCCTACATTTTCAGTCTCTAAGCTGGTTAACCCCCCATCTCTGAGGCCCTTCACTTGTTTCCTAGGGACCCGCTCTGCCAACCAGCATTCAGCGAGAGCTTACAGGACCAGAAGCCTCAGACCTGGCAGGGGAGCAGCAGAGAAAGCCCTAAATCTTTAGGGGAGCCTTGCCTTTTTCCTTCCCTTCTTCCCAACCTCCAGGGCAGAAATAGTCTTACAGAGGTCATTGGACCAACAGCTAGAAGGATTGTCTTTGGGACCTTAAGTAACCTCCTCATCTAGAGAAAGAGTTGGTCAAGCTGTTGTTTTCACTCGTTTCAGACTCTTCTGACCCCATTTGGGGTTTCCTTAGTGGAGACATTGGAGTGGTTTGCCATCTCCTTCTCCAAGAAACTGAGGCAGCCAGGGTAAAGTGACTTACCCAGGGTCACTCAGTTGAGGCCAGCTGTCTGAGGTTGGATTTGAACTCACCTGCTAGCTGTCCAGTGCCCCTGTCACTTTACAGGGGAGGATACTGAGACTCGGGGAGGGGAGTGATTTGTTCAGTTGGTCAGTCACTGACATTGCAGCCCAAGCCTCATGGCTCAAAATCCCAGGCTTGTCATTTTCCTTCATCCTCAGCCCCAGGCACAAGCTGCCACTCAGTGCCTCATCACCTCAGGCGAGGGAGTCTTCGGGAAAAGGGAAAGCAGGGCAGAGGAGGGCACTAGGACTTTCCCTTCTCCTCTCCACCCGGGCTTTCTCCTTTCTGGAAATCAGCAACTCCGATCTGCCCCCTGGTGGACACTGCCAAGCTGACAGTCCTCTTCCTCTGCTTTCCCACCATCCATCCAACCATACAACCCGCACAAAGAGAAAGGAGAACCTGTCCAGGTAAGGTGCCAGATTCAAAGAGTGCCTGGAAGGCACCAGTTCCAGCTCCATTTTCACTAGAACAGCTAGGTTCATAGACTCGTCAGGCTCAAGTTGGAACAGACCTCAGAGATCACTGATAAAGCAATCCCTGATCCCCTCCTTTTACAGAGAAGGAAACTGAGGCACATGGGGGTGAAGTAAATTACCCAAGGTTACCCAAGTAGTAACAGAGTCCAGGTTTTCCAACTCCAGGTCCAGAGCTCTTGAGTTCTGGAAGAAGGAAGCTGTTGATTTCTTCTTTCTCCTGGACTAGATCACCTGACAGTCAACTAGTCAGTCAATAATAAACATTCCTTAAACACCTACTAAACGTGCCAGAGCTGCGTAGGGTAAGGTGAATGATGAGAGCCATCATTACATGTCCTCCCTTCCTCGAGGCAGCCTCAGTGAGAACGGGTGTGGAAGGAGACCTGGATTCACATCCTGGTTCAAACTCTACCTAGTGGGGTAACTGTGGAGGTGACCTCACTGCTCTGAACCCAAGTCTTCTGCTCTATAAGATGGGAATAAGAACTTTTGAACTCTCCACCTCACGGGATTGTTCTGAGCACAGTCCTGGGTAAGCTTTAGATTGTTACAGAAACAAGATCTCATAGGATCATACATCTAGATCTAGAAGGGCCTCATATTATGGATGAGGAAATCAGGGTCTACAGAAGCTGAGACCTATTGCAGTGATAGACAAGATCTGAACCCAGGGGTCAAGCTGGACTTGGAGTTCTGGGTTCAAATCCTACTTCTCTAATACCTATTAGCTGTGTGACCTTGGGTCAGTCACTTACCCCCTTTCTCTAGGCTGCAGTTCCCACCTCCATAAATCTGGTGGAGTGAAGGCATGAGACAAAGAATGTTGTCAAGGGGAGTCAGAACGCAGAACATTAGAGTTGGAGAAGGCTGTGGATCACAGAACAGTGGAGCAGTAGCATGTGATGAGGCTTCCTTTGTCATTGCAAGGGTACCAGGACCACCCTCTGGCTGATCATCTACCATCCCTCACCTTAGCCGTGGGACGAGCCCACTTTCTATATAGCCAACAACCTACATAGATAGAGAGCACCCAGTATGTGCTGTCTGCAGTTATCATCTCATTTGATTCTCGCAGCTACTCTGAGAGAGAAGTACTACTGCTATCCCTGCTTTACAGAAGAGGAAATTGAAGCAGAGTGAGGGTAAATGACTTGGGCCCGGCTAGCCAGGAAGGTTCTGAGGCTGACTCCCTGCCTAGAGCTCTGTGCATGGTGGCAGCCCCTAGTGGCCTCCGACACTTCCTTGATGTCATCTTTTATTTTGTCCTTTGCTTGGAAGGGCCCTAGGACTTAGGACATAGGACGTAGAATGTCAGAACTGGGAAGGACTTAGGAACTTTGAGTGACTGAGCTGAGATAGAACTTGGGACACATCAGAGCCAGAAGAGATTGTTGCAATTATCTAGCCCATCTCACTTACTGTACAGATGAGGAAACTGAGGCCTAGAGAGGGGAAACGCTTGGAACAGGAAAGTGGGGAGGGGGAAAGAAAGGATCCAAGAGGATAAGAGGAAGCTAACCCTTGCTTCAGTCCCCGTGCAGTGGTTCAGGCACAGATCTTGGTACTGATGGATGGCTATTACTGGTACCATTGGAACCAAGGAATCTGTGTGTTTGACTTGAGTCAGGGTCAACAGTTATGGTGTAAACAGGTCAGTTCTGAAGTCTAGGACAAGTGGGCAGTTTCTCTAAGAGAGCCTCTTCTTAACTGGTCTCCTTGCTTCAAGTTTCCCCCACTCCAGCTGTCTTCCACACAGCTGCCCTATGGCTATTTCTAAAGCAAGTGTCTGATACTGTCACTCTCCTGTGACTCACTATTGCCTCTCTAGGATAATATACATCCTCCTTTTTTTTGGCTTTTAAAGCCCTCCACAATGTAGCTCCAGATCAACTTTTCAGGATTATTGAACACTAGCTCACACTCCATCATCCAACCAGAAGCGCCTCCTTTTACCATATCTTATCTCCTTGCCTTTTTGGAGCATGTCTCCCTCCTGCCTGGAACTTAGTTTCTTTCTCACCTTTTCCCAGAATCAGTTGCTTTTGTCTGCGCATTTCCAGGAATGATTTTAGATCTATTTTTCATTGAACGAGCAGCTAGATGGTGCAATTGGATAGAATGCCAGCCTCAGGAGGACATGAATTCAAATCAGATCTCAGACATAGACTGTGTGACCCTGGGTTTAATTCTGTTGGCCTCAGTTTTCTTATCTGTCAAATGAGTGGAAGAAGGAAATGGCAAACCATTTCAGTATCTCTGCCAAGAAATCCCCAAATGGGGTCACAGAGAGTCGGACATGACTGAAAACAGTCTGATATTTTCATTAGTTATCTATTTTGTTTGGGTTTTAAAAGTCATGTGTCATGGCTTTTTTGAGACACTTAATATATGCTTATTGAAAGAAGGAATGAAGGCAGTGCCACTGGCATATCCAGGTGATGCCTAGCAGGCGGTGGGAGACTTGGCAGAGAGCAGGACCTGAGGAGCAGAGAGTTTTTAAGTGATCTGCCCAAAGTCACTCAGCTAGTAAAGATCAGAGCAGTTTCAGACCTAGACCTGCTCCAAGTTCAGCCTCCTCTGAGAGCATCTGGTTGCTTCTCAAAGCAGCTGCCATTCTGGGCCCCCCGATCTTGCTTCTTGGTTCCCAGACCCCTTTCTCATTTGATCCATTGCCTCCTGCTTGAGTCATGACATCACCTTCCCCTTGTCATGGTGCTCTTGGAATACAAAGGACAAACAACAGAAACACTTTATACACCCCACATGCCCCCATATATTCTATTTTCCAGTGTCATGGACCGTCTGCCTGTTCTTTGAACAAAACCCTCCATCTCCAGACTGTGGGCATTTTCATTGGCTGTGCCCCCTGCCAGGAATGCCCTCCCCCTCTTCTCTGCCTCCTGGCTTCCTTCAAGTCTCAAATAAAATCCTACCTTTTACAGGAAGCCTTTCCCCAATCCCTTTGTTGATTATCTCTGATTTGTCCTCTATACAGCTCACTTGGACATCTCCTCATTAGCCCATGAGCTCATTTGGAGCAGGGACTGGGTTTTTTGTTTGTTTCATTTGATTTTAGCTTTTCTTTGTGTCTCTAGTGCTTAGCACCATGCCTGGCACAGAGTAGACACTGATTGAAGGAATCCAGAGTCTACTAGAGAATTTGCCAGAGTTTCTTGAGCACTAGCTGTATACACAGCACTCTGCAGGATCCTGGGGAGGATATAGATTTATCTCAGAAGTACCCCCACTCCAGTCTACTAAGGGAATTCAGGAAACACTTAATAAGCACTGGTTTGGGGCAGAGGCCTAGGTTGGGCCTTAGACCTTTAGCTAGAGAGCTTAGCTAAGAAGATAATCCTGCCTTTGTGAGTGTCTAATAAGGGGTTTTAGCCAATACTTATTTATTCAGCATTGATAGTGTATAGAGCACCCCCAGTGTGGTTCTGGATAGAGAACCAGGGCTGTGGGTAAGAGGAGGACAAAGAGGAAAGATGAAAGCAGGGAGGACACAGAAGAAGCAACTGACCTAGGGTAGGCTATAATAACAGTCCATATTTATGTAGAAATTTAAGGTTTGCACACAGCAACAAACCTGGAGTCAGGAAGTTCAAATCCAGCCTCAGACACTTCCTAGCTTGTGATCCTGAGCGAGTCACTTTACCTTGTTGACCTCAGTTTCCTCATCTGTAAAATGAGATGGGGAAGGAAATGGCAAAACATCCCAGTATCTTTGCCAAGAAAACCCCAAAGAGTGTCATGAAGAGTCAGAAACAACTGAAACTACTCAACAACAATGATTACTTATGTTATCTTTTGACAACAATAACTCCCTGGCCTCAGGGAACTTACAGGCTATCAAAGAATTACAGAATGATAAAGGATAACAAATAAGCCATAATGAGGGATGTGTCTTATGCTCAAGGTGATGGAAACCCTCAGAGAACATACAGTGTAGTATGGAATTCCAGAGAAATACTCTGTTATAATTTTTAAGCTTGGGGGCAAAATGATGACCCCCTCCCCAGGGCTACACCCTTCCCCCCTTCTATTTTTGTTATTAGTGCTGAGTTGTTCCGTCATGTCTGACTCTTCATGACCCCATCTGGGGGTTTCTTGACAAAGACACTGGAGGGGTTTGCTATTTCCTTCTCAAACTCATTTCGCAGATGAGGAAACTGAGGCAAACAGGGTGAAATGACTTGCCTAGGGTTACACAGCTAGGAAGTGTCTGAGACTAGATTTGAACTCAGGTTCTCCCAACTCCAGGGCCTGCATTCTATCCACTGCAGCGCCACCTAGCTGCCCCATTCTTAGGGAGTCTCTTTTAGATGAAATGCTTTGACTTCAGTCACAGTGGCTGCAAATCTCTCAGCAGAGGCTGGGATAGCTGAACCAGTTTAGTTCTTTATTCCTTTGCTGACTGAGGTTCAGCATCACCTCCTTCTGAGAAAGCCTTTCCTTGCCATACAAGTGCTCAGGAGATAATCTGTACAGGACCTGGTCACATTCCCTTCTGGGTATCTGATTCACCCAACCAATGTCCTACTTCCATCAAGGCACCCAGGGGCGAGCTCGACGGGCTTTGTTACACAAGGAATGTCTCAGGGTCCCAGAGAGTGCAGGAAAGTATGGGTTAATGGGCAGGCCCCTTGGGGAAAAGCAGCCCAGAAGGGTGGGCTCATAAGGTTCCCCCAGGTGCCCCAAGGACCACAAAATAAATAAAGATGACCCCTGCTGCCCACATACACACACCCACACATGCACACACACTCCCATGCATACATAGGCACCCCCCCACACACACCACCCCCATGCACACAAACACAAACAGCCCTCTGTCCTACCCTGAGCAGCTGCTGCCTGGCTACCACAGGCAAACAGCTGCATGCAGGGCTCCTGGGACCTTCTGTGTTCCAGCCCTGCCTCTCCTCCCCGCTGGGGGGATGGAGGGGCTCATGCAGGGACAGGGGCAGGACTGGGACCCTGAGTGTCCCTACCCCAGGATCGCCGAGGTCTGTGAGAACCCAGGGTGGTCTCCTGGCAAAGCCAAGTCAAGCCACCGCCCACTCAGGACCCTCCTGCCCAGCCTGGCAAGGGCAGCAGAGATGGGAGCTCCTTCTCATGCCTGAACATGCATGTATATAGCAAGTAGGGACAGGCGTGTAAATGCCCTTCCTGGAAGTTTTAGTCAGTTACAATGTAAAGGTCTCTACTTTTAGCAACATCATTTTACTCCCTTTTGTAATAATGCTAGCTGAGGGTGACGTAGTGCTTTTAACGAAATACAGCCTCACGCCAACCCTGGGAAATAGGGAAGCTATCATTATCCCCATTGTGCAGATGAGAAACTGAGACTTGGTGGCTCAACCAGGGTCATCCTGCTGTAAACTGGATTTGAACTTGGGTGGGTGTCCACAGCACCACCTAGCGGCCTCTTTGCCCATTGCCTTCATTTCTGAATATGCCCTTTCCCCTCTCCCTACTAAGCCATCCCAGGTCTCAGATTTTCAGAGAGGGGTCCGATGATTTATGCAGAGCTCTCCACTCAGAGTTCTCCACCTCAGCAATAGAGAAGGAGGTATATTTCTCATCTTTTCTTTGGTACCACCCTTGGGCATTCTAATTCCACAGCGTTCATGTTTCCTCCCTCCAGTCTTTCTCCCACTCACTGAGAAGGCAAGTAGTCCAATGCCCATTACATGTGGGAAGTTATATAAAATATTTCCATGTTAGCTATGTATTGTGTGTTGGGGGGAGGCAAGATAAAAAAAGAATTAAAAATATGCTTCGATTTGCACTCACTCATCAATTCTTTCTCTTGAAGTGTCTAGCATTTTCCCTCATGAGCCTTTTAGACTTGTCCTGGATCGTTGAGTTGATCAGATTAGCTAAGTCATTCATGGTTAATCAGTTACAATGTTGCTGTTACTGTGTACAATGTTCTACTTTGCATCAGTTCATGTATGTCTTTCCAGGCATCCTGCTCATCGTTTATTTATCATAGCACGATAGTATTCCATCACAATCATCTACCTCAACTTGTTCAGCCATTCCCCAATGTATGGGTATCCCCTCGATTTCCAATTCTTTGCCACCACATAAAGAGCTGCTATAAATATTTTTGCACAAATAGGTCCTTTTCCTTTTTCTTTGATTTCTTTGGGATACAACTCTATTAGAAGTATTGCTGAATTTTGACTCAGTATGTGCAGTTTTAAAATTCTTTGGGCATAGTTCCAAATTGCTTTCCAGGATGGTCAGACCAGTTCACAACTCCACCAACAAAGCATTAGCACCCCAATTTTACATCCCCTCCAGCATTTGTCATTTTCCTTTTCTAACATGTTAGTCAATCTGATGGGTATGAATATTCATTGTTTCTTCCAGTACCAGAGACTAGGAGGGGAGGAAAGAACTGTCCTAAGGCCATTAATACAGCTAAATAGGAACTGAGGATGAGAAGCCTGGAATTAGAACCCAGATCCTCTGACTCCCAATGCAATATTATTGACACTGTACCCCTGAATCCTCCCCTTCCCGTCCCCCATGGGATCTCATCCCTTTGTTATTATGAAGGAGAGAGATGAAGCCAGATGTGGGGCTGGGTGTTTACTAGGTCACTGTGCCAAGCAATATTGGAGGATACAGAGCTGACTAAAATGCAGTACCCATATCGTACACGTATAAACGCAGTGATCTGGTACCATTGTTGTCAGCTACCTTCCCCTCTGCTCTGTACCTAGTAGGTGCTCCATAAATAGCTGCTTGCTAAATAATGGATTGTTAAAAATTATTAGCAACACTATTGAACATGAATACAATTCATTAATCTTGCCTGGCCATGATTTACATTTAAATGACTGAAATTCAACCCACAAAAAGCCCTCACTTGTCTTTCACTTCCTCCATCTTCCATTCATTCCTGTATGATCAATGTTTGCTTTGATTTTTTTGGTCCTGCTCTATGCTCTTTTCTGTGTTATTTAATTAAAGAACTTGCTAGATTTCTCTAGATTCCTCCTATCTATGGCCTCACAAATTGAGAACTGGAAGGGACTTTAGAGGCCATTGAGTCTAAATCTCAGTTTAGAAATGAGGAAACTGAGGAATAGAGAGGTAAGAATATATTCTAGTATTTTATTAATTAGCTTTTATTTTTTAAAAAATCAGACCTGTGATCCAACTCAAGGTGAAGAAACTCCTCTCCATCGATGCAGACTTGTATCTAAGATTTCTAGCTTTAGATTATCTGTGACTTCCCACAGTCATACAGTCACAACTTAAAGTTATCCCTAACACATTACAGCTTCCCCCTTCATGGTTTTGATATATCTCTTATTGGCATAAGAAATTAAATGGGAATTTGGGAGGAGTTTTTGCAGGAGCCACAGACGACACAAAGCTTATGACCAGATTAACTTAACCCAAGTTTTATGACAAGGTACTGAAAAGACCTCATAAAAAGAAAACAATTTAGACTTCTTTGCTATGAAGGGAGGGCCAAAAAGGAACGGGGTTGAGATTGAGGATGAGTAGGCAGCAGGAATTTGTGGGAGAGGGGTTTGCTCTTTGGTAGTCTGGGATTCAACCTCATAGGGATAGGAAGCTTTGGGGAAGAACAGGGACAGCGTTTGTGAAAGGGAAGGGCTTCCATGATGGGGAGAATTCTTGCCTTGAGATCCCCACCAGTGTAATGATACTAGGTCCCTGGAAGGATGCCTGCATCCTCACAACCAGAAAGGGGCTCACTTCCCATATCTGATCTTGTTAGCTTCTTGTTGCCAAGTCTTGTGGATTCTACTCGTGCAGCACCTTTTGCATTGGTGCCTCTCAACACCACTCTGGTTTGGGACTTTAACTCCTCACCCCTGACACATTGAAGGAGCTTCCCAACTACCAGACCCTTGCCTGAAGCCTTTCAGTCCCCTTTACAATCAGACAGAATCACCTCTTTGAAGCACTGAAATACCTTCACAAGCTACCTCCCACCTACTTTTCCATCTATTATACATGCCTCCCTTTCATCCTCTTTGGTCCAGCCCTCCTTCC
This sequence comes from Potorous gilbertii, assembly GCA_028658325.1. Taxonomy (NCBI): domain Eukaryota; kingdom Metazoa; phylum Chordata; class Mammalia; order Diprotodontia; family Potoroidae; genus Potorous; species Potorous gilbertii. The sequence goes on from CM053770.1 coordinate 258,714,662, forward strand.
TCACTTGCACCTCTTGGAATTGCTGGTTTCTGTGAAAGCTCTTCCATGAGGCTACCCTGACCCACAGCAGCAAGTACTTTCCTCATCATTCTTATACTGCCGTATGTTGACTCTCCCCAACATCCAGCATAACACCTACAGCAGCGCAGGGGTCCTTGGTGCCCACTGAATATCATCTTATCTTTCAAAGCTTGGACACAGTGTGCAGGTCGCTCCCATGATAATCTATCCAGATTGAACAAAATGAATACAAAACATTAGCTACTGGGCTAATCGTGCATTTTTCCTATTTGCTTGATTTAAGCAAAGTGCAGGTTCATAATGAACAATCTTCTTTCTTCACACTGGCAGGAACTCTTGAATGTTCTGGGTACCATATTTTAGGAAGGCATGGCTACCTGAAGGTGTCTTAGGAGGGTGACCAGAATGGGGACGGGGACTTGAAACCCAACTCTGTAAGGAGAATCAGTTGGAGCAATGGGAGGCTGAATGCAGAGAAGGTGGGATTGGGGGAGAACAACTGTCACCTCCTGCTGGGCCTCAAAGGGCAGGACTAGGGACAAATGGTGAAAACCTGGGAACAACAAATTTCAACCCGGGGCAAGGACAAGGTAAGACGGCTGCCTGTGAGGGCCAGGTTCCCATTCTAGTGGACTGGGGATGACAGGTGAGCCTCTGGCACCAGTGACCTAAGGTCCCTTCTTTATTCAACTCTGGATGCCCATTCACAAGGATGACTCCCCAAAGCTCACGTCATAAAAAATAATAATTTATTGTCAACAAAGGGGTATGTACAAAGGGAAAAAACTGGGGGAGGTGAGGGATGGTAGGCAAGGTGAAAAGCAGGCAGAGCTTGGAGTCTCCAGAGCTACTTTCCCCTCACCTAGGGTTCCCCCTGCTCTGCTGTGGTGGGGAGGGGAAAGAGGTGATAGAACTCCCTGTCAGGAGGGCCAGGAGGAGGTGGGGGGAGAGGAGACTCCCCCGAGGTAGTAGAGGGCTCCAGTGGGTCCCCCCTTGTGACCACCTCCTAAGTAAGGCACTGTGCCGGCGGGAAGCGGTGAAGCAGGAACAAGGAAGGGCAAACACAGTGGGTCTCCATCAACACTGAACCCTAGTGCAAGGACGGCAACAGCCCAGTGGCCTGGTGGTGACCCGGACCCCAGACCCTTAGCAGCGTCCAACGGGAGCAGAAGCGGACTCTCCCCATCTTGCTCAAGTGCTTGGCTCCATCAGTGTCTTCTGATGGATGGGCTGGTCTGCCGGGGGAAGGGGGATTTGGGGGGGAGATGCAATGAGGTCCCTTTCCCTCCTCAGGCCCTCAGACCCCATGCCCACTCTCTGGCTGTTCCCGAGTGGCCACACCAGACTCTGCCAGCACAGCTTGCCAGCCCGGGGGGTCACTGGTCCCCGCTGCTGCTCGGGGTCCCTGGGGTGGCTTGGACCAATCCTGAAGCAGGCTGACTGCAGGGGGTTCCTCCAGGCGCACACGGATCACCTGCAGGTCCAGCGTCCCTCGGAGCCCCGCAGAGGGAGCTGGGGAGGGATGGAGAGAAAAGTATTAGAGACAAGAGGTAGGAGACAGCTGCACCAACAGTGACACGTTCAAAGTCTCTGCCACTACTACCTGTGTGAATGGCAAGTGCCTTGGTGTCTCGGGGCCCCAGGCCCCTCATCTGTAAAATTCAGAGGCTGGACTTGGCCACTGAGACCCCATGAACACTCTGGACCTATCTGCTTCTCTCTCAAGGCTGGTCCGAAAGGCCCCTGATGCAGACTCCAGAATTCAGTCCTATCCTTTGGAAGCTCTTTGGAAGTCAGTATGGGCCATGGGAGGAAGGACAGGGACCTCCTGGACCCACCAAATGGCACCTCCTCCAAAATCTCCAATGCAAAGCCCTTCAGAGGAGGGAGAATCCACCACCTGGGGATGTTTCCCCTTGATGCCAAGCCTAACCTGGTTCTCCTGGTTTTGCCCCTTTGCTGGCTTCCCAACTGCCACATAGGCTAACCTCTGCCAGAGGCCCTATGTGGCAAACAGGCCTCAACCAGTCTGCTGCCCTCCTCTTAACATTTCCCAGCTGATCAACAGCCTGCCTAACACAGGCAGCTGAGCAGGGCTCTAGGTGCATGGGGGCTGACCAGGGCAAGACACAGCAGCCACCACCACTCAACATACCCCAGTATCACATTAGGATTTGGCTGCAGAGCCCCTGGAACTTGTCCAGAGGAATGGCCAGGATCTGGTTATCTCTGGGGCCCCCTCCCCAGGTAAGACTTCTTCAGCCTTTATCTGCTCCTCACATGTCATAGATCAAAGGCCCTTGCCCATCTCAGCATCCTTCCTCTGGACACTTCCCTGATATATCATTGTCTTCCTCTGCTAAACCATGGTGCACCTGCTACAGTTAGGGCAGGCCAGGGCCCAGAGGTACTTTCTCAAGTGCCTTAGCCCAGAAGCTCCCTCCCATGTGCTCTGGGGTCCCTGTCTCTCACTTCCTTTGGAGAGTGATGAGGGACAGAACAGTCTTCTCTCTGGGAGTCCACCTACTTACTTGGTGCCTAATCACAGGGAAATTCCAAAGACCAAGAGGG
>CM053770.1:258717753-258744454 GCA_028658325.1 Potorous gilbertii
CACATGGGGAGAAAATTTTGGAACCCAAAATCTTGTGAAAATGAATGTAAAAAGTTAAATAAATAAATTTATATTACCAAAAAAATTAAAATAAAATGCCAATCAGACTAAACTGATATAGCTAAAAAAAAAGATTTTCTTCAGTGAGCTTTTGAACTTCCTTTTTCATTTGTCTAATTCTGCTTTTTAAAGCATTCTTCTCCTCATTGGCTTTTTGAACCCCTTTTGTGAATTGAGTTAGCCTGTTTTTAAAGGTGTTATTTTCTTCAGCATTTTTTTTTGGCAGGGGGAGTCTCCTTTAGCAAGTTGTTGACTCGCTTTTCATGCTTTTCTTGCATCTCTCTCATTTCTCTTCCCAATTTTTCCTCCACCTCTTTTACTTGGCTTTCAAGATCCTTTTTGAGTTCTTGCATGGCATGAGATCATTGAATATTTATTTTGGGTGTTTGGGATACAGAAGCCTTGACTTTTATGTCTTTCTCCGATAGTAAGCATTGTTTTTCCTCATCTGAAAGGATGGAGAAGATATCTGTTCACCAAGAAAGAAACCTTCTATAGTCTTATTTTTTTTTCCCTTTCTTAGGCATTTTCCCAACCAGTTACTTGACTTTTGGGTCCTTTGTCAAGAATAGGGTATACTCTGGGGATCTGTAAAATCTCAGTTCCTCCAAGGTGGCACAATCAAGTGTGTACACTGGTCTGGGAGCAACCAAAAATTTTTGTGCCCAGAATCTGTGAGTAGCATTTTCTTCTCCACAACTACCTGGCCTCCAGTTCCACCAAACCAGCACTGGGGGCTGAGATTCAGATAAGCTGCTCAATTCCCCCAGGGGCTTTACAATTCAACAATGGATGTGGGCTACTGTGAGAGCTGCTGCCATCCATGCGACCTCTGCTGCTCCCACCTGAGGGCAGAGCTATGGGAAGACCCTACTCCCTTCTCGGCTTGGGGCCTTCTCGGCTCCATGTCCAGTATGACAGACTTTTCCCGTTGGCCTTTCAGGTCACCGTAGGCTAGAAATCTCCTCCACTCCGTTGTTCTGAGGCTTCTGCTGCTCGAGAATTTGTTGAGAGTCTTTCTTTACAGGTATTTTATGGGATGTGGGGGAAGAGCTAGTGTATGTGCATCTTTCCACTCTGTCATCTTGGCTCCACACCCCTCAGGTGTGTTTCTTGTAAACAACATATTGTTGGATGTTGATTTCTAATCCACTCTGCTGTCCACTTCCATTTTATAGGTGAGCTCACCCATTCATATTCACAGTTATGATTACTGTGTATTTTCCTCTATCCAATATTTATCCTTCTCTATCTCTCTTTTTATCCTGTCTCTCCTCAAGTCTATTTTGCTCCTAACCACTGCCTCCCTTAATCCGCCCTCCTTTTAATCATCCCCCACTCCATTCTCTTATCCCCTTCCCCTCCTATTTCCTTGTTAGACAATATCAATTTCTATACCCAATTGAGTACACACACACACGTGTGTGTATATGTATTTACATATGTATGTATGTATGTATATCCCTCTTTGAACCAATTCTGATAAGAGTGAGGTTCAAACACTGCCTGTGATCCCCTCTGCCATTTTATCCTCCATTGAAAAAGCTCTTCCTTGAAATTCTCTTTTATGTCAGAAAATTTTCCCCATCCTACCTCTCCCTTTCCCCTTCTCCCACTGCATCCTTCTTTCTCACCCCATTTTTTTTAGATTACCCCAACATAATTGACAAACACCCATGCTCTTTGTGTGTAAACTCCTTTTAACTGCCCTCATAATGATAAAGTTCTCAGGAGGGACATGTCTATTCTTCCCATATAGGAATGTAAACACTTTAGCATTACTGACTCTCTTATTCTTCCATGCTTACCTTTTCTTTCTTTTCTAAGGGCAGCTAGGTGGTGCAGTGGATAAAGCACCAGTGCAGGAGTCAAGAGGACTTGAGTTCAAATCTCACCTCCGATACTTGACACTCACTAGCTGTGTGACCTTGGGCAAGTCACTTAACCCCAATTGCCTCATCCTGGGTCATCTCCAGTCATCTTGATGAATATCTGGTCACTGGACTCAGACGGCTCTGGAGGAGAAGTGAAGCTGGTGACCTGCACGGCCTTCCTTCATTCAAAACAAAGTGAAATGCAAGTCATGTCACTATTTCTCTGATGTCATGGTCTTCTTAGGCAATGAAGGATGAACACACACATTCTTTCTTTTCTTGAGTTTTGTTTGAATGTCAAATTTTCCATTCAGCCATGGTCTTTTTATCAGGAATGCTTGAAATTCCTCTGTTTCTTTAATAATCTATTTTTCCCATGAAGATTACACATGATTTTGCTGTTTTGTTTACTCTTGGTTGTAATCCTAGCTCCTTTGCCTTCTGAAATATCATATTCTAAACCGTCCACTAATTAAGCATGGAGACCACTAAATTTTGTGTGATTTTGGCTGTGGCTCCACAATATTTGAATTGTTTCTTTCTGGTTGCTTGAAGTATTTTCTCTTTGATCTGATAACCCTGGAACTTGGCTATAATATTCCTGGGAGTTTTCATTTTGGAATTTTTTTAAGGAGGTGATTGGTGGAGTCTTTCCATTTCTATTTTGCTCTCCTCATCTAAGATATCAGGGTCAGTTTTCCTTGATAATTTCTTGAAATGTGATGGCTGGGTGCTTTCTTTGATCATGACTTTTAGATAATTCACTAATTCTTAAATCATCTCTCCTTGATCTGTTATCCAGGTCAGTTGCTTTTCCAATGAGATATTTCACAATCTTCTTCTAATGTTTTTATTCTTTTGATTTTGTTTTATTGTCTCTTGATATCTCATAGAATCATTAGCTTCTACTTGCCCAGGTCTAATATTTAAAGAATTATTTTCTTCAGTGAGCTTTTGTACCTCTTTATTTATTTCGGATTTCATAGTAAAAAAAAAAAAGCAAAAACCTCCAGTTGGATCTGGTTTTGTTTGTGCTTTCTAAAATGATTACCATTTTTATTGTGTTACAGTCTGTAAAGGATGTATTTACTATTTCTGCCTCTTTACATTTGTTTACTATGTCTCTGCGCCCTAATATCTATGTTGGTTATGGTAAAAGTTCTTTGTAGTGCTGAGAAATATGTACATTTCTTAGCAGCCTCATTTAGAAGATGCCATAAATGTTTTAGGTCTGTTTCCTTCAACAGTTTGTTTAGTTTCAAATTTTCTCTTTTGATTACTTGTCTGCTAGACTTATCCAAAACTGGGGGAGGAACATGGAATTTCCTGCCACATGTAATTGTTTCTATCTTCTTACAGTTAAGTTAATTTTTCTTTTATGAATATAGATGCTGAAGTGTTAGAGCATATCAGCTTAATTGGCTTATTGTCTATGGTTCTTTTTAGCATAATGCAGTTTCTTTATCCTCTCTTATATTTTGAATGATTGGCTTCTTTTTTTTGGTCTGATAGTTTGAATGCAACTCCTACTTTTTTGAATTCACTTTATGCATAGTAAAAATTTTCCAGTTTCTCATTTTCATTCTGTGTATTTCTTTGAATTTTTTAAAATGTGTTTCTTGTAAGTAATTGGTTGTGTAATTTTGTTTTCTTAGGCAATCTGTCACTCTTTTTCATTTTATTGGATTGTTTAATCCAATCACATTTAAAGTTATGAGAAGGAGCCAAGATGGTCAAAGAACAAATCATAGAAACAATTAATAATTATGTATGAGAAAATGATAATGATGAAATAACATATCAGCTAAATCAGTTCTCCAGAAATAGTCATATTCCTACTTGCATACATTAACAAAATAGGGGGGAAAGAGTTAATGAACTAAATGTGCATTTAAAAACTAGAAAGCTAATAAAAAGTCTTAAAACAAGCAAAAAGAAGAGATATTAAAAACTAGAAAAATACACAGAAAAAATAGAAATGCTACATAAAACTAAAAGCTAGATCTTTGAAAAAAACTAACAAAATTGACAAGCTTTTACCCAATTTGATTAAAAATAGGGTGAAAGTCAAATCAACAAAACAGCAAATAAATAAGGTGAAATTTCAACAAAATTAGAAGCTTTTGAAAATCAGAATGTATCATACACAGTTATATACCAACAAAACTGAGAACACAAAGAAATATAAGAATATCTTCAAAAATATAAACAACCCAATGTAATGGAAGACCAAAAAGAGATCTTAAATAGCTTCATGTCAGAAAAGGAAATAGAACTATCTATAAAAGAACTATCAAAGGGGAGGAAAACCCTCCTGATCCAGATGGATTTGAGGGAGAATTCTATCAAACTTTTAAAGGACAATTGGCAATACTACATAAATTATTCTCAAAAATTGAGAAAGAAAGCACTCTATCAGATTTCCTTTTATATCTAAACTAGGAAAGGAATAAAGCACAGAAGGAGAAGCATAAGCCAATATCACTAATGAATGTTGATTCAAAAAATTTAAATAAAATTCTGTAAAATAGACTATAGAGATTTATTCAAGAAATCGTTCATTACAATCAAGTAGAATTTGTATCAAAGTTGCAAGAATCATTCAACGTTAAGAAACCAATCAATATTATTAATCATATAAAAAGAAAAATATCCAAAACCAAATGATCATCTTGATTGACGCAGAAAAGCCTTTGACAAAGTATAATGCTCATTTATGCTAAAAAAAAAAATAAACAACAAAAAATCCCTACAAATTGTAGGTACAGAGGATTACACACACACACACACACACATCATGAAAAATATTTCTCTAAAACCAAAAAAAGGAAGTTTCATGAGTAATGAGGATATACTTGAACCTTTCACAATAATTATGGGAATGAAACAAGAATGCTCTCTTTCCTCAATATTACTTGATATTGTTCTGGACATACTAGCAATATCAGTAATAGAAGAAAAAGAAATTAAAGCTGTCAAGAGAGATAAGAGGAGATAAAATCATCCCTATTTGCTGAAGATATAATGGTTTACTGAGAAGATTCTAGGAAATCAGCAAAGATACTAATTGAAACAAATAATAACCTCAGCAAAGTTGCAGGCTACAAAATAAACACTCAAAATTAACAGCATTTCGACACAGTAATGACAGTAATAAATCCAGGAGGCAGTAATATAAAAGGAAATTTCATTCCAAATAACTATAACATGCACAGAGTATCTGAAGATCAACCTACTAGAGCACACAGAATATTTGTATAGATTCAGTTACAAAGTTCTCCTTAAAGAAATAAAGAGCTACTTAATTAGGTAAAAGAATATTCAGTGTTCATGACTGTGTTAGTATAATAAAAATGACAACACTGTCAAAGTCAACTTAAGACTATACCAACTAAATTATCAGAAGGACACTTTACAGAACTTGATAAAACAGTAACAAAATCATTTGGAAAGATAAAATGTCTAGTATATCAAAGGAAATTATGAAAAGAAATGGGGATGAAGGGGAAAGAGAAGCACTTTCAGATTTCAAACTCTTAAAACAGCAGTCAACAAAAATTGGTATTGTTTAAAAAATGGAGAAGAAAATCAATGGAACAGACTAGATAAGGGAGAATCAGAAACAATGGAATTCAATAATCCAGTGTTCAATAAACCAGGAAGCATAAATTATTAGGAGTGAACACACTATTTAATAAAACACTCTATTTAATAAAAAACTGCTGGAAAAAAGTAGAAAAAGTCTGACAAAAATTACGCTTAAACCAATACCTTACATCATGTTCCACACTACATTCTAAATGGATATATGATCTTATATTAAAGATCATATTATTTAAAAATTAGAAGAAAAGAGTTTATACATCTGTCACAGCTATGGTTAGGAGATGGATTCTTAACTAAACAAGAGATAGAGACAACCAAAAATAAAACTGAAGACTTTGATTACTTGAAACCGTAACTCTTCTACATAGACAAAATCAATGCTCCTAGAATAAGAAGGGAAGCCATCAAGAGGGAAAAATTATTTTTTATCAAATTTCTCTGATAAGAGTTTGGTATCCAAGATAAACAGATAGAGATAGATAAACATAGATAGATATAGATAGATAGATAGATAGATGATAGATTTGACCAAAGATCATTCCCCAATAAATATGTGTTCAAGGAAGATGAATAAACAGTTTTAAGAATTGCAAATCAGTAACAACCATATGAAAGAATGTTCCAAATCACTAACAATAAAAAAGATGCAAATCAAAACAATCATGAAAATTGGCAACGATGAAAAAATATGAAAATAGTCAATGTTGGGGTTTGAGGAAGATAGGCACTCTTATGCATTGTTGATGGAGTTGTGAATTGATACAACCATTTTAGAAAGCAATTTGTAATTATGAAAGTGATTAAATGTTCATACTCTTTGACCCAGAGATTTCATTATTGTTCCGTTGTGTCTGACTCTTCATGATCCCATTTGGGGTAATTTGCCATTTCTTTGTGCAGCTCTTTTTACAGATGAGGAAACTGAAGAAAACAGGTAAAGTGACTTACCCAGTGTCACACAACTAGTAAGGGTCTAAGGTCAGATTTGAACTCAGGAAATCTTCCTGACTTCAGGTGCAGCACTCTATCCACTGCACCACCTGGTTACCTCAAGAGAGCCATTGATAAGAAAATATATTGTACATATATAAATATTAATAGCAGCACTTTAGTAACAGCAAAGAATTGGAAACAAAGTAGATGTGCCATGATTGGAATCGGAGAATAAGAGAATGTGAGGCAAAGGAGTTCTGAGCATGATCACTTTATTAGCAGAATTACCAATTGCCAAAAAAAAAAAAGGGATCCAAGACTCCTCAGTAATGAAAGACCACCCCCTTACAATCACGGCAATCCTTTTATAGTCATAAAAGAAGATTCTCAAAAATAGAAAGTGACACAATCTTTAGCAATGAGGACATTATAGAGGTAGAATCAGAAAATGTGGATTTGCAGTCCAGGGTACCAGCAATGTAGACTTCTTGTACTCTCCCAAAAATGCTTCATGGAATACATCTGACCTTTATCTTAAGTAAGTTTCTCCTAAAAGTGGGTGACTTGCAAGAGAAAAATATGGAACAACACTTGTAGGTTTAAGGAGTTTAATATTCACATAATGAGGGAAGATAGTAACTTGATTAAGCCTTACTGAAACAGAAATATGTATCAAATTTCAATGTCACAGATGTCTGTCAATTGGGGAGTGACTAACAAATTGTGGTACATGTATATAATGGAATATCATTGTGTTGTCAGAAATGACACTGAGACACATGGAAAGTGATGTTTGTTCTTAAAGAAACATCAGAGGACCATGAATTAATAATTAGAAGTGACCTTAGAGGGGGTACTCTTAACACGCTTTAAAAAAAATGGTAACTATATTTCAGTATAAATGGTTTCCATTATAATGCCATGCATTTAAAAAACATGATTCTGGGCAAGGGTCCATAGGCTTTACCAGATGGCCCATGAGGTCCAGGACATACCATACATGCACACAAATGTTTAAAAACCATTGCCTCAGACGCACTCAAGTCCAACCTCTCCTCTGCATCACCAATGAGGAATCAAAGACTCAGAAAGAGGAAAAGACTCACTTAAAGTCAAACAGGAAGCAAGTAAGAGAGCTGGGGACCCAATCCAGGTTCTCTGCCTTCCACACAAATCCCAGTGGCTCCATGAGGTCATGACAACTCTAAGACATTTTAATTTCTAATGCAGTAAATATTGATATATATACCCCTGTAAGCAAAGCATCTTTGTGGGGTCCTTTATAATTTTTAAGAGTATAAGAGACCAAAAATTTTGAGAACCATCACTCTGAAGAAAGGATTTCCTTTGCTGAAGAAAAGAAAGCGTAATTTCAAAGAGGGAGTGCATTTAGCCTCCTTTAGCAGTGACATTTTCTTTTTTAACAATTATGACACATCAGTTTCTTCCAAGCAAATGGTTCTTGCCATAATTAACCACTCATTACCAATGAGTCTTTCTGTAGTGAGGCATATAATGGCCACCCAAGCTTAAGTATGGGACTGGGATGAAGATGTCTAAGGAAGAGGTCAGGAATCAAGACTTTTCAGGGGGGAAATTCACATGGCTTCTTCTTTTCAATGTGCGAGTCTTTCCATGTGGCCAGTCCTCTACTTATTGCAGATCAGGTGCCAGTCTGGGGGTGACTGAATAGAGAGAAAACAAGTGAGAAAGACAGTCTGTAGGCTTCATTGAAGGCTCTTAGGATGAATACTCCACAAAGTATCACTTAACAAATGTCTGGTTCATTTTCTTTGTACAATAAAATGGGTATGTGGCCACAGTGTGGATCACCTATAATAGAGATAAATATAAGTAGAGAGAGTCGTTAGGGTTAAAGGAAATCTCCCAGAGACTGGAGATGGGAGTTAGAGTCAAATAGAGATGTTGGTGCTTTTTATACTTCAGAATAATATTCTATTTCCTTTGTTGTATGCTTCTAGGTCATTCCCTTGGCCAATCCTGTCACAAGCTGTCAATCCTGCAGGTAATGGGAGAGGGAGTAGGCTAAAAGCTGGTGGTGGGCTCCCCGTTTGTTGGCAAACAGTGGAGAAATTAAAACCTTTGGGAAAAACAAAAAATGCTATTGGAAACCTGTTGCCTCAGCTAGTGGCTGAGGGTAGTTCCACTTGGCCAAACCAAAGGGATGGTGTTGCCACCCATTAATTAAAATAATATAATACATAAAAATATTAGCAATATAATCAATAAACTAATTAATTAATTGGCAACCAGCTAAAAAAAAATTGGTATGCCAAATTAAATAAATATTTCATTTGACCCTCACAACAACCCTGGGAGGTTCATGCTATTTATTATTAGTCCCATTTTGTGACTCTGGACAAGTTATCTCACCTCTGTCTGCCTCAGTTTCCTCATCTGCAAAATGAGGCTGGTTTTGAATTCAGGTCTTCCTGACTGCAGGTCCAGTACTCTATGCACTATGACGCCCTCTAGCGGCCTCCCATTAAAGCCTGCTGATGAAAAGTACTACCTTCAGTGCTTGGATACATCAGAGGAGGTACTTGACAGTGATTTCCTTTAAATTATTCTGGCAATTGTGAATGTAATGCAGTAATTACTGAACCATAAGAAACAACAGATATGAGGGATTCAGGGAAACATGAGAAGACTTGTATAAACTGATACAGAGTGACATTATCAGAACCAGGGAAGTGATATACACATTCATTACAATGTAAACAGAGAGAAAAAAAATGAAAACTGAATGTCATGGAATTAAAATGACCAGCCTTGGTCCTAGATGAGAGATGAGAAAATGCACTTCCTTGCTTTCATTAGAAGGAGGCAGGGAGTGATTTATGAATACAGAATGTTATATGTGTTATTGGACATTGTTGATTCATAATGTGGTTTTGCTTATCTCTTTCAAAAATTCTTTTTCTCAAAGGAAGTCTTGCTAGGAAAGAAGGAAGAATAAGTTTGGAAAGGAATGTGATATAAATGCAGCAGAGTCATCCACAGATCATGTGTGGGGATGCCCTAGCATCTCTCTCTGGTGAGTCTCATAAACTCTGGCCCTTTGCTGATGAACATATGTGACCACCTTCTGGTGGATGCCCCTGTGGTTTATTTCCATGACCCAAGGCTATGTCAAAGATGAGAGTCAACTGATACAGAAATAGCCACCTACTCAAAAGACTTTACAGGGAGAAGTCAGAGTCTCCACCTCCCCTCCTCCCTCTCTTCCTCTCTTTTGCAATTGTCACTTGGGCCTCAGCCTGCTCTTCTTTGGACTTGGCCTCTCCAATGAGGGTGTGGAGGGTGGTGGAGATTCTCCCCTCCCCCTCCCCAGCAGTAGTTATGGGAGATGGGAGCTTGTGGCTGGAAGAACATGTGCTTGGCTATGTGAAACCTGAGACCTCTAGTCTCTGGCTTATCTCTTCTGTTTGGTATTTCTTTCCATGAACATGGATCACAGATCACTGGGACTGGATGGTAACATAGACAGGTTGGAAATGATTCAGTGCCACATATCCAGTGGGAGGTTGCACCCTACCCCTACCCCCTTCTCAGAGGAAACCAAAACTTCACCAAAATCATTAACTCTGCACGCCTTTTTGGCTGGCATAGAAAGACCTTGAATTGATACTCAGATGGTATAGACTGGAGGTGAATATGAAATATCTGTTAAGTAATTCCACACATCTCTCAGGAGTCTTTACTTCTGAGGACAGTATAATAGAAATGATGGGTTATAGGTTATGTTTTACAAATATTGTGTTACTGTCCATTTTTGGAGTCATTTGTAGTTTAAGTATTTCTTTTGTGGTAGAGGAAATAAATAGCTGTCCTATATCTGGTATCTATTTGTACCCTGAGCACCCTTTTCTATTCATGCCTTTTAGAGGAAACCCTAGACTTTGACCGTACCTGAGCTTTGTTGAAGAGATTTTCCCAACTCTAAGGTGGAGGCATAATGAACCAGAGAGTGCCTATATGTGTGCAGGAGGGATGAGAGATTGGCAGATTTAGAGTGGAGTTTTCCAAGAGCTACATCCCCAGTGAATTAGAGAACTGCAAACATGAAGACTGAGTTCATATTTTGTCTGTGGAATTGTCCTTTTGACTTACAGATAGGCAAATCCTGAGACACGACTGGACTTGCTGTGCAGAATCAGCACCAACTTATCACTGGGGAAGATCTTTTTTTCTGAGAGGGCTGTGTGACAGACACAAGCAGTATTGAAATAGTCAAAGGACTGAAGAATGTTTTGAGCCTTATAGTTCATCCAGGAACAACTAACTGAATTGACATTTGCCCTGGTGAGGGAACAGCAGGAGTGGTTAAAACTACTGGTACTTTTGAACAAATCAGGACAGAGGCACCAAACTGGGCAGTCATCAATATCGGGCACTCACAGCTTTTAAAAAACTGCCAATTTCACTTAAGGATATCTCAATAAAAATTATTAGCTTTGTTAAATGTTGAGCCTTGGGTTTACATCTTTTTAATATTTCATGGGATGAAACAATAAATTCTCACCAGGTATGTTTTCTTAGTACCAAAGTGATGACAGTCTCCAGGAAAAGCTCTCATGAGATGATTTGGGTGTCGAGCTGAGTGAGTCTTTCGTACTTGAAAGAACAACTCACAGACAAACTGTGGTTATTTGGACTTGGGTATTTGGCAGACATTTTCTAGAAAACAAATGTAGCAAGTCTGTCACCTCAAAGAAAATAATGAAATTAAAATGATGATAACAGTAAGAAATATATAGCTAGCATTTATATATTGCTTTAAAGTTTGAAAGCATTTGACAAATATTATCTCCTTTACTCTTCACAGCAATCATGGGAAGTATTATTCCTCTAGGAAACTGAGGTAGAGAAAGGTTGACTTGCCCAGGATCACACAGTCCCTAAATATCTGAGCCTGGATTTGAGTTCATGTCTTCTTAATTCAAAGCCCAGTGCTCTGACAGTATTTATTAAGAATGATAAATCAAGATTTCAAGCAAAAATTGGAGTTTTCTGGTGGGGAGGGGGAGAGAGAGAGAGAGAGAGAGAGGAAGAGAGAGAGAGAGGAGAAAGAGAGAGAGAGGAGAGAGAGAAAGAGAGGAGAGAGAGAGAGAAAGAGAAAGAGAGAGAGAGGAGAGAGAGAGAAAGAGAGAGAGAGAGAACCTTGGGGGACATCATTGTAACATGGCATGAGCAGCACAAAAATGGAGAAGATAGTGGAATAATAATTTTCATTTCTTTAACGTCCTAAAGTCTTTCTTCACAACACTGTAGAGACAGAACATAGGGAGTACAAGTGTAATTAACTCCCATTTGGGGCTGAAGGGTGCTCTAAGTATTCCACATCTTTTGCGTTCTCTCTAGAATTACAGTGGAATTGACCTAAGTGATCTCAGATGTTCTACATCCTATTACTATTATGAAGGTGGAAAACATACCCACAGAAATCCAATACAAAATTGGCCCTGCAAAGTAAAGAGAGGATAGAGCAGATTGGTGAAGACCTAGCAGGAGAACACCTAGCTGCCCTGTACGAATTTCAGTCCCCCACCTCAAAAGGACTCCATCCCATGGGATAAAGGTCTGGCAGTTGGAATGGCCATCCTAACTATTTATTGGTGGTGAGCTTTCAAAGATTATGGAGGAAAGAAAAGCACAACAGGTCTGGAAAAAAGGCAAGAGCTGCCCAGATTTTCCAAAAAGCGGGAAGGGAATGCGGTCTATAAGCTATAGGCCAATGAGCCTGACTTTGATTCCTGACAAAATTCTAGTTTCTACTACTAAAGGGTGAATATTTAGAAAAGGAAACAATGATCGCAAAGCAGTGATCTCAGCTGAGGGTACAACCATCCTCTCAGTCTTCCAGGCACCTAACCTAGATGTCACCCCTAATGCTTCACTCACTCCCACCCCCTTCCATATCCAATCAGTGTCAAGTTCTGTCATTTCTACCTTCTTAACATCTTTTGTGAATCACCACTCCCAAATCGGGTCATGAAGAGTCAGACATGACTGCCTGATGATGATGAAAGCTTCTGTCCTCTGTTACTGCCCAACCCAGGTGCAGGCCCTCAACACTCCACACCTAGGCTATTGCAGTAACCTGCTGGTTGGTCTCCTTCCCTATTTTCTCCTCATTCCATGCCATCCTCCATTTGCTGTAAAATTGATCATTTTAAAATGCAAGTCTAACCTTTCACCCCCAACCAATAAACTTCAGAGACTCCCTTTTACCTTCAGGATCGAAAATAAAATCCTATTTGACTTTCAAAGGCCTGCTTCTGTCTTTTCAGTCTCCTTATAGCTTAAAGATGCCCTCCAATACACTGTGTTACCAGTGACAATGGTCTCTTGGCTGTTCATCAAACAATACACACCATCTCTAGACTCCAAACTCTTCCCTTGGCTGTGTCCCCTGCCTGGATGATCTTTCTCCTCCTCTCTGCCTCTTGGCTTCCTTCAAATCTCAGCTAAAGGCCCATCTTCTACAAGAAGACTTTCCCAGACCTCCTTCTTCTCATTACCTTCATGTTGAGATCCCTCCCACTCCAATTTAACCTGTTTCATGTCATCTCTTCCATTAAATTGAGAGTCCCTTGAGAATAGGGACTATCTTTTTTGCTTTTTTTCTGTCTTTCCAGAACTTAGCACAACACCAGGCAAACAGTAAGGGTTTAATAAAGGCTTGCTAACTGATTGACTGGCTTCATCAAGAGTAGCTTGTGTCAAATTAAACTTGACTCCTTTTCTGCCAGGGTTACTAAATTGGTAGATCAGGCTCATGCTTTTGATACGTTTTACCTTCATTTTTTATCTTTTCTTTATTTTAAGTTTTATCACTGCCTTTTGCTTTTATACCACATTAATTTCCAGTTACCCCCTTCAGCCCTCCTCTTCCCATTGAGCCTTCCCAGGCTTAGACATTTACTAGCTGTGTGACCTTGGACAAGTCATTTAATCCCTGTTTGCCTCAGTTTTGTCCTCTGTAAAATGGAGATAAAAATGGTACCCACCTCCCTGTGTTGTTGTAAGAATCCAATGAGACAATATTTATTAAGCGCATTGCACACCTTCAAGTGCTACATCCAAGCTAGCTTTGTTTCTTTTTTAAATAGTTCTTTCCACATACATTGTTGTAGTCATTATCTATGTTATTTTCCTGGACTGGCTTCCTTACTCCTGGATCAGTTCACAGAAGTCTTCCTATGCTTCCCTGAAAACCTCATATTCATTGTTTCTCGCAGCAGAGTCATGTTGCATCCCATTCGTGGACCACATTGTTGATCTGTTGTGTGTGTGGTCCTCCTTCATTGCCGAAGAAGACCATGCCATCAGAGAAATGATGACATGACTTGCACTTGACTTTGTTTTGAGTGAGGGAGGGCTGTAAAAGTCACCAGCCTCTCCTCCAGAGCCATCTGAATCCAGTGATTCATCAGGATGACCGAAGATGACCCAGGATGAGGCAATTGGAGTTAAGTGACTTGCCCAAGGTCACACAGCTAGTGAGTGTCATTGAACTCAGGTCCTCCTGACTGCTGCACTGTTCCTCTACTCACTGCATCGCCTAGCTGCCATCGTTGATCTGTTAGTCGGACCATAGGTATTCATGTTATTTTCGGATCATTACCACCGCAAAAAGTAGCCATTGTGGGGCCTTCTTTCCGGCTTAGATAGCCTTGGGGTACTACTCCCCAGCCGTAGTGCAAATTGATTTTAGCAAAGCATTTGACAGTCAGTCGCCTGTGTTAGTCCAGGGTACTAGATGGAAAGAGGTTGGCTGGGAAGAGACTGGACTGGGTCTGGGGCTACATGGATTTGGGTCTGGCAAAATATCCAGATTCATGAACGATTTGCTGCTAAGGAGGAAGAAAGTCTCTAATGAAATGCCTCAGATATAGTGCTCGATCCTGTGCTATTCAATATTTCTATCTTGGTGATCTCATCACTGATCACAGAAGCAACTGTCATCCTTCTGAAATGATTCTCCCAGATTATATACCTAGCTTTCATTTATATCCCCTACATCTTTAATTTCCAGCTTGTCACCTCCCTTTGGATGACTCACTGGGGTATCAAACTCAAACTCAGAGCAGAGCAAAGCTGGATATGAAGTCAGGAAGACCTGAGTTCAAAGCCAGCCTCAGACACATCCTAGCTGTGTGACCCTAGGCAAGACACTTAACATAGAATGTGCCTTCATTTGCTCATGTATAAAATGGGGTTAATAATAGCAACCAATCTCTGGCTTGTTTTGAGGTCCAAAGGAGAGACTCTTGATCATCTTTGTAAAGTGCTTTGTAAACCCAAAAGCATTAGAAATATGTGCACCATGACTATTATTCACCCAGAGTGGGGAACCCAGTCAGCAGTTTGGGTAGGAGTAGCAAAGAGATGAAATGAGGTAAGAAATCAGGAAAAATTTCACAACCATTAGACTTTTCTGAGGGTGGAGTGCAATCGCTGGAGGAGCTGGGCATCCTTCCCATGCTGGTGATCTCCCTAGGGAGGACAGGCGAGGGCCAGTAGTGGGGGACCCCTGAGGTCCCCGCCCAGCCTGCGACCCTGTGAGGCCAACCTGGGGCTGAAGAGATGGGTGCAGAGAAAGTATTTCTGCCTCCAGGCCCAGGAAAGGCTTCCAAGAGGGGAGAGCATGTCTGACAAATGTTCACAGAGCCTGGGGGAGAGAGGCACCACCAGGGTAGGCCTTTTCGGAAGACAGAGTCTATTCTGATGTGGCTTCCAAAAGAAAATTCATGGAGTCAACAAGTACTCACTGTGTATAGGAGCATTGTGCCACATGTTATTTCCACATACATGAACATATACACATGCACGCATGGACCACACACGTATATACACAAGCATGCATGTATGTATACATGTGAATATATATAGATATATGTGTATGCACATGTGTACATGGAGAGGAAAAGCACCTACTGTGTGCTTTTTCAGATCCCAAGTCCTGATTTCCATTTTAGGAAATTTGGTTACTGAGCATGTAAGACCTTTGAAAGCAGAGGGAGCCAAAAATGCTTGGATTTCTACTTCAGACTATTTGAATTGTCCAGGGGAAGCTGGAGGAAACAGCTGGTGGCCCTGTATTCCTGCTTCTTCAAATGCTCTGAGAGTCCTGTGTGTTGTGACCTGTGTGTGACCCAGGATTCTCAATTCACATGGTCTGGGTCAGATCATGGAAAAGACCCCAATGTAGCAGTTTCTGTCCAACTCTGACCTCAAACCCAAAGTTTTCCTTTTGGGAAATCTCTAAAACAACAGTCAGATATAGTTCATATCTAGATTGTCCTTAAATATGGGTAACAGGGTACCCGAATTCCACTTAGGAACTCCATGTACACTGTAGATTTAGGGTATGGAAAAGCTTCTATTTTGTGCCCCCCCAAAAAAGAGAGCAAGACAGCAGGGACTCCCAGGAGCCCCAGAACAAATATAGAGAGATACAACAACTAGCTAGTTGTCCACTGGCCATGCCCATCCCCCAAAAGAAAGGTTTTTGAAGCTGTCAAACAAGCCTCCCCCTTCACTATGTAAGCAGATCACTGGCTTGGCTCTCTAAGGAAGATGCTGGGGGCTGGAGCAGACTATCTTCTAGATTCTGTCTTCTTGGCACACCAATCCATCAACATTTATGAAGCGCTTTAATTATTTATTAATCATTAAGCATTGCTTTGACTCCCTGCAGAAGCACATGGCAGAAGAAGAGATCCGAACATAGATGTCCCCACCTTGGCAGCTACCTCACAGACTGTCCTGAGTTCAAGAGCTACAGAATTTGAGTATTTGGACACTTGGCCTTCTAGAGAAAGGGAAGGCTGTTGCCATTAAGACTGTGAACTCTGAGGTAAGGGATTGTCTCATGCCCCTTTCTGTATTGCCCCATGCTTGGCACAGTGCCTGGCATGTAGTAGGAGTACGCATGTTTTAACTATTATTGTCTTTGTTGTAAGTAAGGTGAAACAGGTGAAGCACTTTGCCAACCTTAACGTGCTACGTGAGTGGTAGACATCACCTGTCACCATTGTCACCCAGAAATCCTCAGACAAACTTCTTGTGTCCTTTCCTCCGGGTACCAGCACTCCTGTCTGTCACCTTGGGAGGTCCACTATGGAACACAGTTACCCTTGTCCCCATTTTATAGAGGAGGAGACTGAGTCAGAGCCCTGGAAGGGACAAAGTAAAGTCCTGAAGCTGGATTTGCACTTGTCTTTCCTGCTTACTCCAGCGCGCTGTACTGTACAAGACTCCCCCTACCACAGACTGTGAGAACTGACAGGTCTTTAGGGTCCATCTCTCCCCTCATTTTAGAGACTAATAAACTGAGAACAGGAAAGAGAAGGGGATTTATCCCCTGTCACTCAGATATTACCTGGCCAAGAGCCAAGACTCCTGACCAGTCACTTACCTGCTTCACTCGGATCTAGAATGGTTTCAGTCAGAATTCAATAAATGCCTACGATGTGCCAGGCCATAAGTGGGCTCTGGTGATGCAAAACCACAAATAATCCTGAGCCTGTCTTTGATGCCTAACGTTCTTCTGGAGGCTACAACCCAAGGAGGCAAGGCAATGTGATGGACAGTGTTTGAGTCACAAGACCTGGCTTCAAATGCCAATTCTGCTGCCTACTACCCCTGTGACTTGGGGCAGATTTCTACTTTTTCTGAATCTCAGTTTTTCTCAAATGGGCAGGGGATGATCTGAATAGGAGCTTTCCAGCAAACAGGACAAACCCACGGGCAAGATCCATTATTTGGAGAGGACCTGACCCATGCTAGGCTCTTCTGAGATGGAAAGGATGGTAAATTTCCAACTGACCCAAATGGACAATGCCCTTTTTAAAGGAGATGGTTTGGGACGGTGGACACTGGAAAGAGTGCTGTCTTTAGATTCAGAAGAATTGGATTCAAATCCTGCCTTGGATGATAATTAGCTATAAAACCCTGGGCAAGCCATGCCACCCCTGTGCCTTGACTTACCAGGCTGTAAAGTAAAGGCATCTCACTCGATGGTCTCTATGATCTTGTGTTGATCTGTCCTTGGATGTTTCAATTTTGATCAGTGCTGAACAGCACGCTTGTACAATGCATCTGGATGGCTTGTCTGGGACCAAAGAATCCTTTTTTTTTTGGAGAGAAAACTGGCTCATTCATTTTTTAAAATGTGACCAGAAGGTAAAGGATTGATGCCTCATCAACTCCAACTCTCCAGGCATGCTCCATTTGGATTGCCCTATTAATGCAGTAATCCATTGAAGGAATTTTCTATCCATGGCTGTTTGGTTTCTCCCTTGGATGTGAGAGTTTGACTTTCAGTTAATCCAAAGTCTCAAATCACTGTGGGAAGAGCCTCATATGCCTTGGAAATTCATCTGACTAGATGGGGGTGGGGTGGGGAGAGAGGGGGGCTTTCTCCCCCTCTGCCTCTTTTTTTAAAATCTATTTTTGCTGTTCTTAAGTATTGCTTTCAGAGTTTAACTTAACACAGATGTGAGCTATGAGAATTTTGAAAATTTGAATTTGTCCAGCTATGTACTGGGGAAAGAGGAGTGGAAGCCCTAGGCACCCCTGATTATGAGAAGTGACCACTTCCACCAGATTTAATTTGGGGAATGTCTAAAAACTGGGCATTTCAGACTTTGTGGGACCCATGACATGGAATGGGGTGAGGGCAGAGCACTGAAAACAAAATAATTTAAAAATATGTATTATCATATTTTCTCCTCTCAACAATTCTGGGGGATAGTCAGTCAAGGACTGTGCCAAATGGACAATTTCTGGGCCCCCTGCCCAAATTGCCTGACAGCTATCCTGGATGGGGGATAGGAATCAATGTGAACCCTGTTTGATTTATGGGAGACCATGGGGGATTAACAGAATAATAACCAGTCAATTTGAGGGTTTCTTCCAACAACCTAATGAAATTATACAGGCCATTGTTTGGAGAAAGGTGAAGGGCTCCCCCAGGAAAGGGTGAGAGGGTGAGTGCCCCCTCTGGTCCTAGATCCCTTGGTTTTGAGAGACTGGAGATGACTTGATGACTGGCTGCCTGAGAACCAACTGCCCATCCTGGCAGTTTATGACTGCAAAAGTAAGAACTAGCTCAGGCCTTTTTTCGCCAAAAAAAAAAAAAAAAATTAACTGCCTACTATGTGCCAGGCACTGTGCTGAGGAAAGATGGTCCTTGACCTCAAGGAACTTACAATGGGAGAGGGTTGGGGGATGGGGGGGAACAATATAGGAAAGAAAGCTGAAGAGAGAGGGTGTGGATGGTATTGTGAAAAGAAGGGAGGACAAGGGAGGGAGCTCAAGAAAAAAAAAATGAGCAGGTTCCCAGTGGGAGATGAGATGTTAACCTTGTTCTCTTTCCTTGCCCTCCGGGCAGAGGGGCAAAGGGTCCGGATACCGTGTGAGTAACTAGGCTGGTCGGATCCTGCAAGAGAATAGGTAGGTGATAACGACTTGTCTTTTCTCACTTTCCCGTAAACCCCCTTCTCAAGAGTAGCGGAGGCAAGCAGGGCATTTATCGGTGCACACAAGGCAGCGGGAGACCCCTGCTTCTGGACGGGATGACGGGAAAGCTTTTTGACCATGTCCCTGTCCCCAACCTCTCCTGGGGTTCCTTTTTCCTTAAAGAAAAGAAGGGAGTGGAATCCCCTACTTGATTCTGACGCAGCGTCTCATTTACAGAGCAAAGCCAGTGAGCCGCTTGCACAGGGCAACTCTGGCAAGAACGGAGTTCGCCTGGTCAGCACTCTGCAACGCACGCACCCGCAAGAGGAGTCTCAAAACAGTAGGTCGGACTCCATAACTCCATTACTGCTGGTGAGTCCGTCGATAAACACGTATTTAATGCCTACTATGTTCTGGTCCTCTTTGTAGCATCGGTTCTTAGCACAATGCCTGACGCATGGCGGACATTTAATAAATATTTATTGACTATTGACGAAGAGCTCGAGATGCAAATAGAAAAAAGAAAGACAAGTCTTGCTCTCGGGAGTTTACAATTGAAATGGGAATTCAACACACACAAGAAAGCTGAAAGGGGCCAGAAAGAGGGAAAGAAAGACTCCTTCTCGCTCAGACCTCATAGTCCTGGGCTTATCATCTTCCTCTCCTAGGATGGAAGATTTCCAAAGAAAGAGAAGAGGTTTGCTTTCCTATCCCCGGTGCCTAGCACATACCCTAATACTGAAATGGCTCTGTGTTTTTAAAAGATGTAAATCGATTGTCTTAACAAAGAGACTAAAAGATTCCCCAAAAGATTTCAGTTGGCAAACACTTGACCTGCCAAAAAGAGAGAGATGGAAAACCAAGGGCAAACTACGTTTAGAATATTGCCTAGCTTGTTCCGTCTTAAGCAGAAAGATGCTGGGAGGTGCTGAGCGATATCGTCTCAGGGGAGAAGCAGAGGAAGCCGCAAATCCAGACGGTTTAAGCCAGGTCAGCCGAGACTTTTGAGAGTGACTTTTAATCTGAGCCCCTTCCAGTCCTGCCCAAGACTAGAGATATCAGAGGTGTGACTAATAAGGGTCATTCTGGCTCAATAGCCTTCTCAGCGCTAAATTTCCCAGCCTTCTCCCAAGCTAGAGTGTTGTGGATATGAGCCTAATAATAATGAGCGCTAGAATGTATATGATGTCCATCAGATTCTTTTCTTTCAGGCAGGTAGTGACACAGTGGACAGAGCACCTGACCTGGAGTCAGGAAGTTCAAATCTGACCTTTTGAGTTGTGTGACCCTGGGCAAATCATTTCACTCTGTTTGCCTCAATTTCCTCATCTGTAAAATGAGCTGCAAAGAAAATCCCCAAATGAGATCACAAAAAGTCTGACACAACTGAACAACAGCAAACTACCAGGTACTTTACAGATATTATCATATTTTTTCCCCAGTTGATAAATGGTCAAAGGATATGAACAGGGAGTTTTCAGAGGAAGAAATTAAAGTTATCTATAACCATATGAAAAAAATGTTCTAAATCAAGAGATGCAAATCAAAACAACTCTGAGGTACCACATCACATCTATCAGATTGGCTAATATGACAAAACAGGAAGATGATAAATGTTGGAGAGATGTGGGAAAATTGGAACACTAATGCATTGTTGGTGGAGCTGTGAGCTGATCCAACCATTCTGGAGGGCAATTTGGAACTGTGCCCAAAGGGCTACAAAAATGTACATATCCTTTGACCTAGCAATATCTCTTCTGGGACTCCGACCCAAAGAGATCATAGAAATGGGAAAGGGTCCCACATGTACAAAAATATTTATAGCAGCTCTCTTTGTGGTGGCCAAAAACTGGAAATCAAGGGGATGCCCATCAATTGGGGAATGGTTGAACAAGTTGTGGTGTATGAATGTAATGGAATACTATTGTGCTATAAGAAATGATGAACAGGAAGACTTCAGAGAAACCTGGAAAGACTTAGATGAACTGATGCTGAGTGAGAGGAGCAGACCAGGATAACTTCGTACACAGCAAAAACCACAGTGTTCGAGGAATTTTTCTGGTAGACTTCGTCCTTCATTGCAATGCAAGGACTTAAAAAATTTCCAGTGGACTCGAAGCAAAATGCCTTCCACATCCAGAGAAAGAATTGGATCGCAGATAGAAGTAGACCATTTTTCTTCTGTATTATGTTTTGCTTTGTTTGGTTTTATTTTAAGATTTCTCCCATTTATTTTAATTCTTCTATGCAACATGTATTTAATAGGAATGTATATGTAGAACCTATATAAGATTGTACACCATCTCATGGAGGGAGTGGGAAGCGAGGGGGAGTGAGGGGGAGGCGGGGGAAATCTAAGATACATGAACGTGATTGTTGAACACTAAAAACAAAATAATTTAATTAAAAATATACATTATCATATTTTCTCCTCTCAACAATTCTGAACTGATATTATTATCAGTTGAGGAAACTGAGAAAGACAGAAGTTAAGTGACTTGCCCATAGTCACAGTTAGTATGGGAGGCTAGATTTGAACTCAGGTCTTCACTTCAATAACCAATTATTGAATAAAGACTAAGGTTTTCCCTTCCTGTGTCATCATTCTCTTCTAGGTCAAATCAGCCTCTGAAGAATAGGGTTGATGATGAGATTGGATTTAACATTTTCCTCAGTCTTGTTCAGACCCTACCCAACTTCTTCTACTCAGGCATGTGTGTGTGTGTGTGTGTGTGTGTGTGTGTGTGTGTGTGTGTGCGAATGTGTGTAGATCTTTTGTCTAGATTGCCCTGGGATGGGAGGGGCTGGTCTGGGAGTAAAAGTGACATAATCAGTTCCCCATTAGAATGGTTCCACCTCTCATTATAGTATTCATTCTTTTCATTAATTGTTCACTAATCAGAGTTGACTGACAACTATCAGGAACACCTAATCTTCCAAGGGCAAACAAGTATCAATAGGCTGCCATCATCCTTCTTTGGTCCATGAGAGATGGCTAAATGACCATCCTTTATTAAGTATTTGCTAGCCACAATTAATAAAATGATTGATTTCCCAGTAATTATATCTCTCAAGCTTTTTATACATCACTCCTCCATGACTCCCTGGGAGGGAGGAGAGGGATGGATGCAAGGGGAAATTCAGGCCATGTAACAAAATAAGACAGTAATACAAGAATGGGTTTTTTAGTTCCTTCTCCAGATGCACAGGAGCTCAGCATTTTCTCAGCCAATCAGGAGTCGAATCCTCTTAAACTGACACCACCCAGCACATTCAGGGCACCCTCAGAAAACTCTTCCAGCCCTGAGACTTGGGTGGGAAAGGAATATTCTATTGAAAAAAAAAACAATTAATTACAATAGAACTTGATTTAGAGTCTGGAAATTGTCACAGTGGAGGTTCCACTTTGGGTAATTGGAGCCCCGTTATTCTGCTGTGGCTCTCCTTTTCCTCAAGTGTAATCAGTCACCCTAAGACCATGGCCTGTCTTGCTTCCTTTTTTGTCTCTGTCTAGAGCACTTAGCTCTAGCACTTAGCATAGTGCTGGGCACATAGTAAGCACTTAACTGGGCAGACAGTAGGTGCTTAAGTAGTGCTCTGTTTCTGAACAGACAGTAGGTGCCTGAGCTGTACTCCTTGGCTGGGCAGACAGTAGGCACTTGAGCAGTACTCTGTGTCTGGGCACAGACAAAGAACTTAACCAGTGTTCTGTGTCTGGCAGACAGTAGGTGCTTAAGCAATGCTCCTTGTCTGGGCACATAGTAAGTACTTAACCAGTGCTCTGTGTCTGAGCAGACAGTAGGCACTTCAGTGGTACTCCTTGGCTGGGCAGACAGTAGGTGCTTAAATAGTGCTCCATGTCTGGCCAGACAGTAGGCGCTTGAGCAGTGCTCCTTGTCTGAACACATAGTAAGCACTTAACCAGTGCTCCGTGTCTGAGCAGACAGTAGGTGCCTGAGCTGTACTCCTTGGCTGGGCAGACAGTAGGCGCTTGAGCAGTGCTCTGTGCCTGGGCAGACAGTAGGCATTTAGGTAGTGCTCCATGTCTGGACAGACAGTAGGCGCTCGAGCGGAGCTCCGTGTCTGGGCAGCCAGTAGGCGTTTAGGCAGTGCTCCGTGTCTGCGCAGACAGTAGGTGCTCGAGCGGTGCTCCATGTCTGGGCAGACAGTAGGCGTTTAGGCGGTGCTCCGTGTCTGGGCAGACAGTAGGCGCTCGAGGGGTGCTCCGTGTCTGGGCAGACAGTAGGCGCTCGAGCGGTGCTCCGTGTCTGGGCAGACAGTAGGCGCTCGAGCGGTGCTCGGTGTCTGGGCAGCCAGTAGGCATTTAGGCGGTGCTTCGTGTCTGGGCAGACAGTAGGCATTTAGGCGGTGCTCCGTGTCTGGGCAGACAGTAGGCGCTTGAGCGGTGCTTCCTGTCTGGGCAGACAGTAGGCGCTCGAGCGGTGCTCCGTGTCTGGGCAGACAGTAGGCGTTTAGGCGGTGCTCCGTGTCTGGGCAGCCAGTAGGCGTTTAGGCGGTGCTCCGTGTCTGGGCAGCCAGTAGGCGTTTAGGCGGTACTCCGTGTCTGAGCAGACAGTAGGCGTTTAGGCAGTGCTCCGTGTCTGGGCAGACAGTAGGCGCTTGAGCGGTGCTCCGTGTTTGGGCAGACAGTAGGCGTTTAGGCGGTGCTCCGTGTCTGGGCAGACAGTAGGCGTTTAAGCGGTGCTCCGTATCTGGGCAGACAGTAGGCGTTTAGGCGGTGCTCCGTGTCTGGGCAGACAGTAGGTGCTCGAGCGGTGCTCCGTGTCTGGGCAGCCAGTAGGCGTTTAGGCGGTGCTCCGTGTCTGGGCAGACAGTAGGCGTTTAGGCGGTGCTCCGTGTCTGGGCAGACAGTAGGTGCTCGAGCGGTGCTCCATGTCTGGGCAGACAGTAGGCGCTTGAGCGGTGCTCCGTGTCTGGGCAGACAGTAGATGCTCGAGCGGTGCTCCATGTCTGGGCAGACAGTAGGCATTTAGGCGGCGCTCCGTGTCTGGGCAGACAGTAGGCGTTTAGGCGGTGCTCCGTGTCTGGGCAGACAGTAGGCGCTCGAGCGGTGTTCCGTGTCTGGGCAGACAGTAGGCGTTTAGGCGGTGCTCCGTGTCTGGGCAGACAGTAGGCACTCGAGCGGTGCTCCGTGTCTGGGCAGACAGTAGGCGCTCGAGCCGTGCTCCGTGCCTGGGCAGAGAGTAGGCGCTTGAGCGGTGCTCTGTGTCTGGGCAGAGAGTAGGCGCTTGAGCGGTGCTCTGTGTCTGGGCAGAGAGTAGGCGCTTGAGCGGTGCTCCGTGTCTGGGCAGACAGTAGGTGCTCGAGTAGTGCTCCTCCTTAGCTGCTGCATCCCCAGCCTGGAAGGCAAAGGCGAGGCAGAGCCTCGGCCTCCCAGCCAGCCCAGGCCCAGACTGCACTTTACTTTGGCCGGTTTGAATTTTTGTTCCCCCAGGGGAACTTTCGGAGGGCTGCCCTGCGGCCGCTGCGCCGCCTGGGGGCGCCCGAGAGCTCCCCGCCAGTGTTGCCGGCCCGGCGTCGGGGGGCGGGGCTAGGGAGCTGCAGGGCGGGCGGCGATTGGCGGAGGGCGGCGGCGGGGCGGGCCTTGGGGCGGGCTCCGGGCCCGGTTCGGACAATGAGCAACCATAGACTGGAGAGCGGCGCCGGGTGAGGGGCCCGGATTGAGGACGCTCCCCCCGCCGGGGTCCGCAGACTCTATGGTGGCGGGGAGGACCCGGGCTGGGCGGCGGCAGGTCCGCGGCACGCGGCACGCGGGCGGCGGGCGGTGGGCCCAGGCCGGCCGGGGAACGGCAGGGGCGGGGGTGGGGCCGGGCCGGGCCGCGCTCAGCCGCGCTCTCCGCCCCCGCCAGGCAGGACCATGGCCCTGAAGGCCGAGCCCGCGCCGCTGGACTGCATCCAGGTGACGCTCAAGTGCGAGGACGTGGAGGAGGTGCAAGTGGAGGACGACGGGGACGAGGGCGGGGACCGGGGGCCCCCGCCGCCCCGCCGCCGCCGCGCCCTGCCGCCCGCCGGGCCCCCTGCCGAGCCCGCCATCCCCATCCCCGCGGCGCTGCGAGAACCGGTGCTCCGAGGTGAGGCCGCGGCGGGGAGGGGGGCGGGGAGAGGGAAGGGGCGGCGGGACGGGGCCGCCCCCCGGGGAGGGGGCCTGAGGCCGACGTCCAGCTAGGGGGGAGGGGAAGGAACGCCAACGGAAGTAGGGGGAGGGGAACCTGGGGAGAGGGGGCCCCCCTCGTCTGCTGCCCTTCCCACGTTACGGCCCGGGGCCAGGTGACCGTGCAGGGACGTGCTGGGGGCCCCTGGGGACCCGGGTGTCTGCTGTTACCCAAACCCACCTCCAGGCTTGTGCACGCACGTGCACCGTGCAGATAGACAGACACGCGTGCGGACAATGTGACCGTGGCCCCCACTGTCTCATGTTGTCTGTAACTACATGCGCACGCGTGTGTGTGTGCCTGTGTGTGCATCTACGTGTCTATAATTTTATTTTTTGTGGCTCAGTTTTCAGTCATGCCCACCCCAGGGGGTTTTCTTGGAAGAGGTGCTGGAGTGCTTTGCCATTACTTTCTCCAGCTCTTTTACAGATGAGGAAACTGAGGCAAGCGGGGTGTAATGACTTGTCCAGGGTCACATAGCAAGGAAGTGCCTGAGGCTGGATTTGAGCCCCAGCGCAACTGTATGTAGACATAGACGTGTCTGCACATACAGACGTAGAGATGTTTGTGTCCATGCTGTGTGCAAACTGCACAGTGTATCTACACACGTGATATATGTGTTTGCATGTGTCTGTGTGCACACATAGATGTGATCTCCATCATCTGTCTCTTCTCTCCACCTCCCCCCCCACCCCACTCCCCTGGAAACCTGTCCCTCTGGGGCAAGTGACTTGTCCAAGGGCACCTACAGGATCCCAGGGACCCTCAAGATCCTGCCCTACCCTCCTCATTTTTCTAGGTGTATAAATACAACTTTACCATTGCACATGTGTGTATTCACATGTACATAAACACACATGCACATATAGATTGAAAGGCATCCTCCATCTATATATACATGTATAGTGTGTATAATTCTATTACATGTATTGTGTTGCAGATATATACATGTAAACACATAATAGGTGAAAACTGAAGTCCAGCAAGGTCACATGACTTGCCTGAAGTCACCCAGAGGCGGGATTGGCCTGGAATGGCTTGGGGTTTGGTTGGGAATGAATAAGAAAGACAAGCATTTATGAAGTGCCTAATGTATACGGGCACCTTCCCAAGGACTGGGGATGCACATACCAAAGGGAGACATCCTCATCCTGGTTTCCATTCTGGTTGGGGAAGGCGTCCACCAAAATGCAGGATAGACACCCTGTAAATCCTCCATGATGGTGGTGCATCCCCCAAGCTGCAGCACCAGGAATGGCTGTCCACAGGGACAGAGCAATGCAGAGGTCTTGATGATTTGGGGATGTCTGTGAAGGTTGGCCGGGCTCTTTGCTCCTGAGAGTGGGATCCAGAGGGTTAGCCATTGCTCCTTCCCCACTCCCTCTTCTCCCCCTCTTTTTTATCCCCTTCCCTCCCCATATTTCTTCTCCTCATCCTCCCCCTTCCCCCCCCTCATCTCTCCTGCTCCTCTCCCTGCCCCTTTTCTATCACTCAGTCTTTCCCTCCTGCCTCTCTGCCTGGTGTCTCTCTTTGGAATGACTGAGCCCTGTGTGCCGCAAACCT
>CM053770.1:258744954-258791201 GCA_028658325.1 Potorous gilbertii
GAGATTCAAATGCTACTCCCCAACCTCAGGGCTTTTGGCGGCTGGCTTGACTGCTATTCAGGGTAAGATTAAATCAGGTTCTCAGGTGGGGGCAGGGCCACCTCCCAGGCTCAGTTCCCTCAGGGGGTTTATGCAGAGAACTTCTGTAATGGAGCTGCTGCGAAGCTCCTGCCTGCTCCGGGAGCCTCTGGCTGCCCACTGCCTCTGCTGCTGCCTCCCGAGGGGGCCCAAGTTATGGAGACACCCCGCTCCCCTCTCAGCCCGTCCAGACATCTCTCTCACTGACCTGTGCATCTGTGGGTGGAGGGACCTTTGTGGTCGCTGGAGATTCCGTCCCTGAAGCCTGCTCGGATCTGCTCATTCCTCTCAGTGCTGCGCGGCCAGGGCAGGTCAGGGCTCTGCTCCCGTCTGGTGCGTGATGGACCTTTGTGGTCGGTTTTTCAGGGCTTTCTGGAATGGAAATCTCCTTCACTGTGTTGCTGCATGGCTTCCACTGTTCCAGAATTTGTTGGGAGTTCTTTTTAGAGGAAATCCATGGGCTGTGGGTTCGGAGCTAGCATATGTGAATCTTTCTACCCCTCCATCTTGGCTCCGCCCCAATAATTCTTTAAAAATTAGAATGGAACAGATGGAGGCTAATGACTTTATGAGAAACCAAGAAATCACAAAACAAAACCAAAATAATGAAAAAATGGAAGATAATGTGAAAGATTTCATTGGAAAAACAAGAAACACACTAGAAACAAACAAACAAACAGACCAGACAGGTAAAATAAAGGGCTAGAGTTGAATCTATTATGCTTTAACTCAAATGGAAAAGACAGGGATAGCAATCATGATCTCAGACAAAGCAAAAACAAAAATAGACCTAATTAGAATAAATAAACATGGAAACTACATTTGATAAAAGGTACTACAAACAATGAAATCAAAAATTTCTATAACAAGTTTATTTGATAAAAGTCTCTTTTCTCAAACACATAGGGAACTGAGCCAAATTTATAAAATTTGTCCAATTGATAAATTGTCAAGGGATATGAATAGGCAGTTTTCAGAAGAAGAAATAAAAACTATTGATAGTCAAAAGAAAAAAGATGCCCTAAATCATTATTTATTAGAGAAAGGCAAATTGAAAGAACTCTGAGGTACCACTCATACTTGCCAGAAACGACAAATACTAGAAGGGATGAAGGAAAATAGGTGCACTAATGAATTGCTGATGGAGTTGTGAACTGGTCCAACCATCCTGGGGAACAATTTGGAACTATGCCAAAAGGACTATCAAACTATGCATACCTTTTAACTTAGTAATACCAGAATTAGGTCTGTATCCCAAGGAGATGGAAGGAAATATGTACATATATGTACAAAAATATTTATATCAGCTCTTTTTGTGGTGGCAAAAAAATTGGAAATTGAAGGGATGCTTATCCATTGGAAAAATTACTGAAGAAGTTGTGGCACATGATTGTGATGTAATATTATTATTCTGTAAGAAATGATAAGTGGAATATGAATATATAAGTAGAGCCTTTTTCAGATTGCATGTTGTCTTGGGGAGGGGAAAGGACAGGGAGGAAGAGACAATTTAAAACTCAAAATCTTGTGGAAGTGAATGTTGAAAACTAAAAATAAATAAGTAAATTATTAAAAATAAGGGAATGAAAAACATGGAAAACCTATGGAAAACCTGGAAAACAGAAAAACCTAGGAAGATCTATATGAACTGATGCAAAGTGAAGTAAGCAGAACTAAGAGATCTCATTGTACATTATAGCAGCAATCTTGTAATGACAATCAACTATGAAAGACTTGGCTACTTTAATCAATACAATGATACAAGACAATTCCAAAGGACTCATGATGAAAAATGCTATCCACCTCCAGAAAAAGAATTGATGAACTCTGTGTGCAAATTGAAGTATAGCTTTTTCACTTTATTCTTCTTAGGTGTTGTGTGTGTGTGTGTGTATGTGTGTGTATTTGTGTGTGTGTGTGTGTGTGTGTGTATGAGATGTGACTACTATAACTTTGCATGATTTCACATGTATAATTGACATCATATCACTTGCCTTCTCAGTGGGGAGGACAGGGGTGCCAGGGAGGAAGAGAATTTGAAACTCAAAATTAAAAAAAAATCAGAATGTTAAAAATAAACAAAGAAATATTATTTTTTAAAAAGTTATGAGAGTGTTATATTATGCATGAGATATTTTTACATACCTATAAAAGTTACTGCTTTGCTATCTATGTAAAAAAAGAGTACCTTTGTGAATTTCTCTGGCAGTCTCTTACAGGTTACCTATAGGCATGCATATACTCTGGCTGGCTTCTAATCTCTTTTCAATAAATTATTATTTTAAAAAATTATGAGAGGTTGATATTTTCCTCCATTTGTGTCTAACATTTTTCTAAATTAGGATTTCTCCCACCTCTATAAAGCAATACTATGCCTGTTTGGTTACTTAAGTATAATCCATTTTAAGGTCACACTATCCCTCCTGGCTCTCCTCCCTTCCATTTATTACCCCTCTCACTTCATGTTGAATAAGGTTGTACTTTGTATGATTAAAAGAAATTAAAAATCAAAGCCCCTCTCAAAGGGAGAGAGTCAATCATAGCTTGCATTCAGATACATATCAATGTATATAAAGTCTGGTCAATGAAGTTGATTACAACCATGACTCTAGAGGACTGGTGATAAAGAATGATGCCCATCACCAGACAGAGAAATGGTAGACTAATCTGCAAGATGGGAAACACCTTTTTGTACATGGCCATTGTGTGAAATTGTTTAGCTTGATTATGCTTAAAAGATACAAGAACTCGTTCCTTTCTTCCTTTATGGTAGTGGAAGTAGAAGAGAAAAAACAATCAATATTTGGTAACTGAAAAAAATCATTGAAAGAAAGGAGAGGAAAATACTAGGGCCACCAAAATTGATGTCACAAGAGTTACCTAAATTCTATCTTGGCTTGCACAACATCTGAGAGTTGTCTTCTGAAGTACATGAGCATGTAACCAAACAATAACAAAAAGATATCCTGATAGTCTAATTAATGGTGATCAGAGTCTTTGGGGGAGTAGAGTAGAGAAAAGGGAATGCATTCCAGAGAAGTTGGGAAGTTATCTTCAAATCAACAATATTTGACAAGATATTGGTTGTGTGGGATGAGCACAATTAACAAGTCCAGGTTGTCAGTCTGGGAAACTGGAAGGATGGTGGCAACAGGAGAGTTGGAAGTAGAGAACATTTGGGGGGATGAAGAGTTGTGTGGGACATTTAAATTTGAGATGCCTAGGAATAATCCAATTAGATAGGTCCACTAGGCAATGGTGTTGTGAGTCTGGGGTTCAGGAGAGAGGTTAGGGCTGGACTTACAGATTAGGAAACCTATAGCTAGTAATGGAAATCATGAGAACTGGAGAAATATATTATTTGTGCTTTGTTTCTGAAGAGGACCGATGACATCACAGGGGGACATCTTCATTCGCTCATAAATTGGATTTAAGCAAGATAGAGTTGTACAAAGTCGCCAGCCTCACTCTCTCTTCCAAAGTCATTGAAATCCAGTGTCAAGACAAGATGACTGGTGATGGCCTGGGATGCAGCAGATGCCTTCGTATCTGCAATGTCTGATTGAGCTCTGAGCGTTTCCCATCACCAGCTTTAGCCGCCTTCATGGCTGTTGGAACAAATTGCTCTCCTCCGCTCATTTCAACCAGGGAAAGTCTTCACATGCTTGAGGGTACAACACTCCTGGTTCACCAGTGTGTTTGAGAACTCATTTATCAAGATAGTTTTATTGTGATATGGCTGCTGTACACACTACAGCTTCTTGGAGCCACAGGTGAGAGCTGGGTGCTAGATGGACACCAAAGGTGGATGAGCAGACCCGAAAAAGACTCAGTAGCCCTCCCACCAGAGGGGCTCATCCTCCCTGAACACCCTTCATCTTGAACCCTGAAATTCCCTTCTCTGCTCATCATCACCTCCTATCCTGGATCTCCCTTGACCTCAGTTCTCTCAAATCTGTTTTTTGCCTTATTGTAAGCTCCAATCCCTTCATCCCTCCCTGTTCTGCTGGTCCATTACCCCTCATCTAGCCTCCCTTTCTTGGTTTTGTAGTCTGGATTCTACTCAATCAAATGTTGTCCTCAAACATTGTCCTTTGTCCTATTGCTCATCCCCTCTTCCCACCGTGGACACCACTGGAGGGAGTCCTACCACCATGCCTACTAGTAACACTGCAAATTTATGACTGATACCTAGCGAGTGTCTGTGTCCCCCTTTCTTTTGTCAAGATCTTTGGGTGACAAAGATACAAAGAGCTGCATTGCTCCCCAGAGGTCTGCAATAAAGAGCAAGTGATGATGGCTCTCTGGTGGGACTTTTAGAAAGGATCAGAAACCATGCTTTGGGACCAACTCCCTCTTGAGTTTCCAGCCATATTTGAGGAGAGAGGAGGTGTGGAGAAGGAAACTGGTCTGTGTGGGTAGCTGAGGGCCAGCAACTGAAGAATTTCCCTGTAGGTTTTGCCTGGTAGCCAGCCAGGAGGTGGAGTTGATGAGTACCCTGACACACAGTGAGGGTGAGGTGGACTGAGCTAGGCCACTGTAAGATGACTTCCCTTGACCCATGGGACTTTAAGAGCAAGAATCCACCAAAATAGACCCTTGGGTGCATTTCTCTTTCTACTCCCTATGAGAGCCATGATTCAGGAGAGGAAATGGGAGGAACCCCAAACAGACTGTGCTGGAGTAAACTGTGCTGAGATGAGGACTTAAAAGCTGTTACATTTTCTTTTCCTTCTTGTAGTCTATATACACCAACTGAATAAGTTCTTTGTTCAATTTGCTGAGGAGGGAAGAGACTGGGTTCCAAGAGGGTGGGGCACCCAAGCCAAGAGAATTATGCGTTATTTTTGGAATTTGTCCATTCCCCTAGACTTGAAGGGGGCAGTCCTGGGGATGATGAGGTGATTTCTGCACAAGCACAGTTGATAGGTAGCTGGTAGCCTCAGGTTGGGGCAGTTGGGCTGGTCCACGCAAGCAAGCTCCAGCACTTGGAAGGGAGCTGGTTATGCAAATACTGAGCACCACCTGATGGCTCTGAGCACATATAACAGCTCTTTCCAGTCATACCTTCAGTACTAATAGGGGAGATGGGGAGGAATCAAATCGCTTCCTTAGATCATCTCAGAGGCGCTCTCAATGCTGCAAGGGAAAATTTATTGTTTTCCACCACTGGCTTTCCAAGGCCAAGCCTCCGTTCTGTCTCCTTGGGGGCTATTCAAGCCTCCCCATCACTCCTTTGTACCTTCAGTGTTGTTTCCACACCCCACACCCTCCACGACTCTTGCCTCCTCCTTTAGAGAGCAAATAAAGGCTCCCACTTACTTTAAAACTCAAAACTTCTCTAAAGTTGCCATCACTTTCCTCATTAATTCTGTCTCTGGGGTACATGGGGCCCTTATCTTTGCCAAGGTCAGGCTTAACCTCAAATCTATACCTTCCTGTCTTCTCCATGGGCTTGCCCATTCATTAATCATTTTCTTTCTCTCTGCATCTCTCTTTCTGTCTCTATCATCTTCATTTTCCTCCTCTAATAATTAAACCTACCCCAGGGTAGTATCTATAAACATCCTCAGATCTCCTTCACCCTTAAAAAACAATGCAAAAGCAAAAAACACTCTCATTTGACCTTCCCATTCCCTCCAGAAATAAAAAGAACATACTCTAGAGAAAGAAGAACTTGGTTCAGCTGCCACCACTGACATGACCTATGTGATTTAGGGCAAGTCACTGAGCCTCTCTGGGTCTTAGTTTCCCCATCTGTAAAATGAAACAAATGTGCTAGATGAAATCTAAAGTCCTTTTCAGTTTTAGACCTGTGATCTCTAATTCATCTATGTGAAACAAGGCAGAACAGTGGATAAAGCTCTGGACCTGGAGTCAGTAAGGTCTGAGTTCAAATCTGGCCTCAGACCCTCACTGGGTATGTGACCCTGAGCCAGTCACTTTACCTCTGTCTGCCTTAATTTTCCCTCCCATAAAATGGGTATTAGAACAGCACCTGCCTCCCTGGGCTGTTGTTGAGTATCAAATGAAATAATAGTTGAAAGTGTTTTGCAAAACTATAATGTCATTATAGTTCAGTCATTTCTGTTATGTCGAACTCTTTGTGACCCCATTTCGTGTTTTCTTGGCAAAGATGTTGGAATGGTTTATGATCTCCTTCTCCAGCTCATTTTACAGAGGAGGAAACTGAGGCCAACTGGGTGAAATGACTCGCTCAAGGTCACCCAGCCAGGAAGTGTCTGAGGCCAGATTTGAACTCGGAAAAACCATAAAGCTATTATATTCATTTGCTGTTATCATCACTAGCTATGAGCTCTCATTTCTAGCTAGATTTTACTCTAGAGGTTAGGACCTTCCTCCTCCCACTTCCCTTTCAGTGTGTCTCCAAAGCAACTTGGCTTCAGGAGATAATGGGAACACCTGAGTTCACTGTGTGACCCTGAGAAAGTCCCTTCCCACCTCTGGTCCCAGTCTCCTTCTCTGGAGTATGAGGGGCTACACTAGATGCCCACTTGGCTTCCTCATGGATTTCAATCCTATGTCCTTGGGGTCTTCGTCTGTCAAATGGCAGAGGCTTTTTGGTTATCAGCTTCACCTTATTGTCTCCGGCTGTGCCCTGGAAATACATTATTGACTAGCGGAGAGACCCCCACTGTAAGGGATAGGGAACCTCTCTCCCCACCAGGCAGGGCATTTACTGGTTTCCAGTCCAGCTGCAGGGAATACTCTCTAACCTTGGGAGTTTTGCAGGTAGAAATAGCGTCTGGGAGCGTGAGAATGCACAATCAATGACTAGGAGCCATGTGAGAGGGTCTATGCCCCCGAGGCATGTGTATGCGCATGTACAAATATTGGCACGTTTGTTCTCGCTATAGCTTTGGAGTAAACATCCCCTTGTAAAAGCCAAAATATGTAAAAACACAAGCACAATAATCATTTCACAACGCATGGTTGTTGTGAGGAAAGTATTTCATAAAACTTAAATACATCAGAGCTATTTCCAGATACAGACTCCCTCTCCCCTCTCTCTCTCTCTCTTCCTCCCTATACTGTGAGCCTTCTCTTGGGTAGCTTGGTGTCCAAAGTGGATAAAGCTCAGTGCCTGGAGTCAAGAAGACCTGAGTTTAAATCCAGACTCAGACACTTACTAGCTGGGAGAGCCTGGGCAAGTCACTTAATCCTGATTGCCTCAGTTTCCTCATCTGTAAAATGAGCTGGAAAAAGAAATGGCAAACCACTCCAGTATGTCTGCCAAGAAAACCCCAAATGGGGTCATGGAAAGTTAGACATGATTGAAAATGACCCAGCAATGATATTAACCAAAGCCTTCCGAATAGCCATGGTGTCTGACTTGGTAGCCCAGGCAACATTCCTCCTCCAGAGTCAGAGGATCACAGATTTAGAGCTGGAAGGCAGCTTTGAGGCCCAGCCCCCACCTCCAATTTTACAAATAAGGACATGGAGTCTGTGTGGGGTTAAGGGACTTTCCCAGAATCACATAGGGAATAAGCATCTGAAGTGGGA
Source organism: Potorous gilbertii (assembly GCA_028658325.1). Taxonomy (NCBI): domain Eukaryota; kingdom Metazoa; phylum Chordata; class Mammalia; order Diprotodontia; family Potoroidae; genus Potorous; species Potorous gilbertii. The sequence goes on from CM053770.1 coordinate 258,752,560, forward strand.
TTCGAACCCAGTTCTTCTCAACAACACCCAGTCTACTGCTTCAGTCCCTTTACCCTACCTCTCCAAGGAAATGAGGAAAGTGCCTTTCTCAACCTCTTCTAGGTTAAGATCAGTTGGTAAAATCATCCAGTTTGACTTGGTTTTAGAGATCTTTAATCATAAATCATAATCATAAACTAATTTAATTAATTTAATCACAAATTAGAGATCATTAATGAGATCATGGACACATTATTCTTGTTTGTTTCATTCTGCATCTGTTCAGATAAGTCTTCTCATGTCTCTCCCATTCTTTAGCACAACAATGTTTCATTATAGTTGTCATCTATCTAGGTTTTATCAGCCATGCCAAGCCCCCAAATGTATTGCCAGTTTCTTGCTACAAAGTATTGTTACAAATCTTTTGGTACATTTTGGGCCTTCCTCTTTGTCTCTGGCCTCTGTGGAGCATGGATGAACACAACAGTGAGATGTCTTAGGGTCCAAGAATACAGACAATACCATTCCCATGCAGAGTGAGAGGTCTACAAGTGCTGTACATGGAGCATACGTATTTGCAGACTTTTTGCAGATGCATTGATCAATTATGAAGATGTTTTTCCTCCTTTTTTCCATCTTTAAAAAATACCATTTGCTATATGGATCTCTGAGGGTGGATAGAGGGGGAAATGATGAAGATAATTTCAAATATGGTGATTAAAAATACAAAAGATATCAATAAAAACTATTTTTAAAATGTTTAAATAAAATAAAAATACTAACTTTTGACATACACACAAACCCTTCCCACCCCCACCCCACCTCGCAAAGAATATGGACACAGCAAGCATTTTTCCATGATTTTTATTTGCCTTTAAGATAGAGCAGCTCAAGTCTCTCTGTTTAGCCCTGACTTCCTGGTCAATCTCAGAGCTTCCAGCTGGCCTCTCCCTGGACTCCCTTATGGTTTATAGCCTCTGGTCCAGAGAAGAACGTGCTTCTGATTGGCAGAGGGACCTGGACTCCTTGGGATTCCAGGCTGGGACTTGAGATGAGGGACATTGGATTAAATCAACTCCTGGTCACACATACAGATAAGAAACTACATTGAGTGGATATGGCAGAGGGAGGCGTATTTTTTTCAGGGAGAGAAATAGAAAATCTTTCACTTGTCTGTTTTTCAAAATGAATACTTTATTCAGTAAATACAAAAAAAAATTTCAAAAAGTGAATTCTTTGTTTAAATATGGACAATTAAAGAGAGAGAAAGGAGGAAGAGCAGAGAGATGAGAGAAGGAAACACAAAGGGAAAGAGACTAAAGGGGAGAGGGACAGAGGGAGGGATGGAGAGGCTCAGAGACAAAGATCGAGGAGGGGAGAGGGAGGGAGGGATGGAGAGGCACTACAGTCAGGGACAGGAAAAAGGAGACAGAGAGGGAGGGAGGGATGGAGAGAGAGAGAGAGAGAGAGAGAGAGAGAGAGAGAGAGAGAGAGAGAGAGAGATTGAGAGAGAGAGAGAGGAGAGAGAAAGGGAGAGAGAGAGAGGGAGAGGGAGAGGGAGAGGGGGAGAGACAGGAGAGAAGAAGAAGGAGGAGGGAGGCAGAAAGGGAGAGGGAGAAAAGAGGAAACCTAAAGGTATAAGGATGTTTTCCAAATGTTTTCCAAAAGAGTTTAGGTCCCTTTCTCTTGTCACTCTTACTGCAGAAACTGGAAGCAGACCAGGTCTGTTTTCAGTACCTAGGAGAAATTCACAGAGGCCTCCCACCAGTTTAGGACAGTTCTTTCTGCATTGGAAAACAGCCTGTCTGTTTCATTTTCAAATGTCAATGTTTATTTTTGAAATAAAGGTTTATTTTTCCTTGAAGTCTGAATGCTTGGCTCCTGCATGAAGGAACTGGCGATAGGTCTCAGAAATGCCTTTGGATCTTTACGATAAATGAATGAATTTTTTCTTTCTTTTTAAAAAAAAGTTGTACATTAATTCCTTTTTTTTTTTAAATCACAGTTATTCTGTGTTGTGTATCCAAATCCCAGTGAGCCTTCACTTACAACAAAAAAAATTGGAGAAACAAAAACAACCCTTGTCATCACCTTATACAGGAAATGCAGTATTCTACACCCCTGGTCTCCTCACCTCTCAAGAAAAAAAGGTGGGAAGTGCATGTCTCATCTCTTCTCTGGGGCCAAGATTAATAGTCACACTCAGAATCAGGCAATTCAGCCATATATGTCTGGCATTTCTGAAAGTTTGACATTCATAAGCAGTGGGACCATCTTCCCTTTGTTCTTTTAGTAGGGAAACTTCATTCTGCAAGTGTCTGTGAAGTGGACATCTGAGGTTTGACACCAGCACTGAACACCTTAAAAGGTAGCTGTCCATGTTCCAATGGAACTTAAAGCCAGTAGGTTTGATGTTGATGGCCATTGACCCATAGCAATTCCCCATGATGTGATCTGCCAGGATTCCCAACAGTCACGTTGTGGTTCATAGTTGGTAAATGGACACAGGTTCCAGAGATGGAGAGGATCTTGAGAGGCCAGGGGTGCTTAACCTGGGGTCTGTGGACTTTAAAGAATGTTGATATTATATTTCACCATAATTGTTTTCCTCTATGATCCTATGAATTTTGTTTGATGCATTCTGAGAAGAGTCCATTGACTTCACCAGCCTGACAAAGGGGTCTATAACACAAAGTAGGTTAAGAACCTCAGGCCTAGTCTAACTTCTTAATTTTATACATGAAGAAACTGAAGGCCAGAGAGAAGAAATAATTTGCCTAAGGCCAAGGTGAGGAACATTTGGCCTTGAGCTTGGCCCTTGGACTGAATCCAGAACAAATTTTTTCTGTGAAGTTTGGATTCAAAGAGCTGCACTTGAGGATCTAGAGGGCCATATGTGGCCTCAAGACTGAAGGTTCCCCACCTTTGGCTAAGGTCTTTGTTGTTCAGTCATTTTCAGTCATATCCAACTCTTTGTGACCCCACCTCGGGTTTTCTTGACAAAGCCACTGGAGTGGTTTGCCATTTCCTTCTCCAGCTCATGGAGTATCTGAAGACAGAATTGAACTCAGAAGATTAGTCTTTCTGACCCCAGTCCCAGCTGTCTACCCACTGTACCACCTAGTTGCCTAAGTTCTTACCCTGGCAGTAAGTAGCAGAGCTAGGTCTCCTGATTCCAAATCCAGGGATCTGCTCAGTGACTTACCCTCAGTATCATGCTGCCTCCTTTCACCTCCTCTCAGTACCTAAAGATCTTAAGGGCACAGATAGCCAATAATACTCATGAAAGACTGAGGACACCTTCTTCTGTGTATGGGATAGTGGTAGTGGTGGTGTGGAGATAATGGTTATTTTTTTTCTTTTTCAAAAGTTGTATTGGTGCCTTCCATCCTCACCCTGCTGATATTATTCTAATATACCTCCTCACCCTCTTCCCCATTGACGCTTCTCTCATAACCAAGGAAAATAAGCAAGTCAAGTCCCCTAATGTACCAATCATATTTGACAATATAAGTAGTTTTCTGAACCCATAGACTACCACCGACCTACTGGGAACAGGAAGATCTGTTTCATCCTCTGCTCTCCAGAAGACAGACTGGTCATTAGAATGAATTTTGGCTCAGGTGTGATTTTCATTTTCATTGTTGCAGTTACTGGGCTGCTATTTTCTTGGTTCTGCTCATGTCACATCACATCAGTTCATACAAGTCTTCTCATTTCCCCTTAACTCCACTCAGCCTCAGCTGTTCCTTCATATTTGTGCTTCCCTCATAGGGCAGTACTATTCCATCATGCTTACATACCACATTTTGTTCAGCCACACCCCCCCTACCCCAATTACTAGGTATCTCCTTTATTTTGTATTATCTGCCTCTCTATTCATCCATGTATCTATCTATCTATTCCTTGCAGTGCGTTACACAGTGGATAAATAAGTAAATAAATAAAAGGCGCTACTCTCAAGAATGGCAAATGCAGATGAGATCTTTCTGTCTTGGATTGCTTTGAATTATTTGCCCTGCAGTGGGATCTCGGGATCACAGGATATGGGCAAGCTTTTCATACAATGGGCAGTTAGTGATTTTTTGCATAATTTCTAATTATTTTCCAGAATGCTTGAACCAATTTCTAGCTGCTTTTATTCCCAGTGACAGCTTTTTGTTGGTGGTGATATTGTTTTTCTCCTAGAAGCCTGTTTGGCGCACTGGGTCAGATTTCATACTGAGGAGTTCAGATCTGGGTTCTTGTTCCTGATCCATTACAAAAGACCTCTGCACTCAGCTATCCAGCAGCCAGACAGGCCTTGAGCTCAGGTAACTCTGTCCTTTTAATATAGGGAAACTGAGGATGATAGCAGTTAAGGGATTTTCCCAGTGTCACCCAGCTAGTGTCTGACTTTCAGGTCACTGGGTGGGATCAGAGGAATGTGACCATTACTTCACAGGCAATAGGAAGCCAATACAAAGTTTGGAACACAAGACCACACTTCCCTGACAGACACACTCCATTCTCAAATATATCTAACAATGGATACAATGTATCCCTTAGTAACCAAGCTCTCCATAAAGTAGTCTGTGTGTATCTTCTAATACCAAAGCAGTCAGGCCTGCCTTCCCATTAAGGAATCAGCTCTCTCATTTTTTTTTTCTTTCTCTCACAACCCCAATCATTCTTTCTCTCTCCCATAATAGTCATGAGGTTTGGGATCAGGACTACACATCCCCCTTATTCTAGTGAATTTACATTCATGAAGCACTTACTGTATTCAAGGCACTGGGAATATATAGGCAAAAAAAAACCCCCACTGCTCACAAGGGGATCACATTCCTTTGGATCGATAAGTCAAATAGAAGGTAATTTGAGGAAAGAGAAAGCAGGAGCAAATGAAAGAAGCAGGGGGCTTCCTGGAGGAGGTGTCACATGAGGCAAGTCTTAAAGGAGGCCGAGGATTCTGAGAGGCAGAGCTGAGTTGGGAGGGCATCTCTGGCATGGAGCCATGCATTGCAGAGGCACGGAGGATAGGCTAGGATGGAATGAACAGCTGGAATATAGAGTCAAGAGAGGGAGCAAAATAAGTCTGGAAATGTGAGTAGAAGCCAGATTGTGAGCAGTCATATATGCCAGGTTGAGGCATTTCCATTTCCTTCTGGAAGGAACATGGAGCCATTGAAGGCTTTGGAGAAGGTGATGCTGGATTATGGAATGAGTTTTATTGGTGGAAGGTAACACAGGAGTCATCCATTCCAAACCCCTCATTTTATAGGAGAAAACATGTCACATCTGTATCTTAGGAGGCCGATATTGGCAGTTGTAGGAAGGATGAATGGGAGAGAAGAGAGAGAGGTTGGGATGAAGGAAATTATCTCAGAGGATATTCCAATAGTCCAGTCTAAGAGGTGAGAGAGACTTGAGGTAAGGCGGTGGCTGTAAGAGTGGAGAGAAGGGAATGGAGAAAAGGGCCTTGTGGAGGATGGACTGGATACTGGGACATCAGGGTGGGGCAGGGAAGAATGGAATATATGCCCTAGGTTTCACCTGGGTGACTGGGAGGATGGGAGAGCTTGCAGCAGACATGGGAAATTTTGGAGGAAGGGCAAGTCTCCCAGGGTGAGTGGACAATAAGCTCTATTTCAGATGTAGTTTGGGATGCTCGTTGGGATATCTTGGTGGAGCTGTCCAGCAGGCAGCTGGAGAGGCAGGAGAGATATAAGGGCCGAGTACGTAGGTGTGGAAGTCATCTGCAGAAAAGGAGCCGAGGAGATGGGAGGGGAGTGTGTGAAAGAAGATGAGAAGGGTGCTCGGGGTTGGGGCTGGACACCCAAGCTAAGGAGGAGATGACCGACGATCGAGCAAAGGTGGATGAGAAAGGGCAGGAAGATTAAGGGATCCCAGAGAGATTAAGGTACAAGAGGGGAAGGTCGAGTGCCAAAGGCTGCAGAAAGGTCAAGGAGAACGAGGAACAGGCCATACGATCTAGCAGACATGCAGGGTGCACCTTGGAGAGCGCCCCTTGGAGAAGTGCAGGCGGCCGGGGTCCGAAGGTATTTCTTGATATGAGTGGGTGGGAAGGCGCGCCCGGAGCCCAGGGTAGGTTTATTTTGCTAGGTAGCCTCTTGGCTGTGGAAGAGAGGCAGGCTCGCGAGGATTTGGGGTTACTGGGGTGAGTGGCAGGGTCTAGGGAAGGCTTTGGAAAGGCAGGGGAGCCCTGGGCGCGCTTGTGGTCTAGGGGAAGGAGTTAGAAAATAGGGAGTCTGAGGATGGGAGAGAAACACGAAGCCCCGTTGGGCAGGGGCCCCCATCGGCAGCGCTGAGCGCGGGGACATGTAGGCCTCCCTGGCCTTGGCCGCCGGAGGATAGATGGGGGAAGAGCGGAGGCCAGCCCCGCCAGTCTCCTTTCCGAATCGGGTCTTCCTTCCACTCCTTGGGATCTCCAAGCGCCCCAAAGTCGGGGGGCCCGGGGAGAAGGAAGGAGAGCCCTCCCTGGGATCCCTGAGTCATGCCCTCTCCTCTCCCGGACAGGGTCCGCCTTGGGGACCGCTCGCCCTCCCCGGTCCGGTCCGGGGCTCCGGGGGAGGCGGGGGTGAGGAGGTTGGGCCTTTCTCGGCTCAGTCCCTGCCCAGGCCCTCGGGAGGCGGAGTCCACCCGCCCGCCCTTCCCTCCGGAGCCTCTCCCCTTGGGGAGGGGGCGCGGTTCGGCCCCCGTGGCCCTCCGCCCCCCCGCGGGCTCCACCCTCTCCTCGGGGCGGCTGCCACCCACCCGTCCGCCGGTCCATCCACCCGTCCGTCGGTCCCGTGCCCCGCCCCCGCGAGCCCGGCCCCCGGCCCCCCATTCCCCGAGCGCTCCCCGGCTCGCCGCGGGGATGCCTCGAGGGGGCGGGGGCCCCTTCGCCCGGCCCCCCCCTCCGGCTCCGCGACCCCTCGGCACGTGGGAGGTGAGCCAAGGGGGCGGGGAGTGAGGCCCCCGGCCCGGCGGTGGGAGCCCGGCAGCGAGGGCGCAGGGGGCCGGAGGCCAGCGCCGCTAAGGACCCGCGGCCGGGCCGAGCCCCCCACCAGCCTGCAGGAGGAAATAGCGCGCGGCCCCTTTAAATTTACCCAGGAGCCCTCCAAGGAGCCCCAGGGGCCCCAGGCAGGAATCCCCACCCCGGCTCCAGCCCGCGCCGGCCGCCGAGCAGCGAGCGAGCCCCTCGGCCGCCGCCGCCTCCGCCGCCGCCGCCGCCCGAGCGGAGGAGGTGTCCCCGGCGCCGGGCCCGGCGAGCAGCCCGCGCCCGGAGGGCCGCCCGCGGCGCGCACCGCAGCCCATGGAGCCCGGCGGGGACCCGCGGAGCCGGAGCGGCGGCGGCGGCGGGTCCGGAGCCCCCCGCGGTCGGCGCCCCCCGCGGACCCCGGGCCCAGAGGACCAGGAGGCCGGAGGTGAGCGGACAGCCCGGCGGGGAGTAGGGTGGGGGCGGGGCGGGGGGGCCGCGGCCCCCGGGCCCTCGCGGCCGCCGAACAAAGCGGGGGAGGGGGCTGGCGGGGCGCCCCCTGGCGGGCTCGGACAACAGCTGCAGCCGGGGCGGGGGGGCGGGGAGGGGGAGCGGGCCCCGGCCCAAGGCCCCCCACGCGGGTCCGGCCTCCTCACCCCGCGAACCTTGGGCGAGCGCACTCCGCCCCGCACCCCTCCGGCCTCCCTGGACGCCCCCAGACCCGATCTCCGTCCTCCTTCTCCCGCTTGGGGCCGGGAGTAGCGCTCAGCTGTTCTTAAAGGGGCAGACCCTCCTTTCTGCGGGAGAGGGACTTTTCCTTAAAGGGGCAGGTCGCCCGAGAGCCTCAGCCCGCAAAAGGGGAAAAGGACCCCTTAAAGCTCCTGATCTAACCCCTTCATTTGGCGGAGGGGAAGACGCTTGCTCAGGGCCCCCCAGGATCAGGATTTGGGGGGCGGGTAAATGCCCTTTGGAGGGCCTCTCTGACTGCCTCCCCCTCCATTTTTGCGAAGAAGAGGCCCAGACAGGGAGGAATTTAGAGACTATGTAGTTCAATCTCCCCTCTTTACAGATGAGGAAACTGAGGCCCAAAGGGAAGGGGATAAGCATGTAATACATGCCTGGCACTGTGCTAAGCAGTATGTTATCTGCCATGAGGTAGGTGCTGATATGATCCCCGTTGTACAGTTGAGGAAATTGAGGCAGGCAGAGGTCACCCAGCTAGAGAGTGTCTGAGGCTGGATTTGAACTCAGGGCTTCCTGACTCTAGGTCCTGGCACTCCTTCCACAGAGCTCCTTTAGGCAGAGTCCCACCTGTAGCAGCTAAGTCCCCTGAATCCAAATCTAATGGTCTTCCTGCCCAGCAGCCTAGCCTTTTGCAGACACAGCTGCTCCCTGGGCCAGGGAAGGGTTCTGCTTCCGTGGGATGACGTTTCCCTCTCATGACAGTGCAAACGCTGCCTTCTTGACCATAGACAAACCCGTCCTTCTCCGAGCCTCAGTTTCCTTCTTTGTAAAATGAGGTGCATCGACCAGAATGGTTTCCAAGGTCCATAACACTTCTGTATGTGCTTCTCCCTGCTAGCTTATCCATGGTACCGTGGGATGGAATTCCAGCTCTACCAGTTAATATAGACTCAACCTTTCCCCTCAATGAGACTGTTTTCCAGTCTGTAAAATGGGAGAGCTGAAGTAGCTAGCTAACGTCCCACCCATGTCTCCAATTCCAAGACGCTATGAATTCCTAGCTTAGGGGAGGAGGATGACCCTCGGAGTCCCAGGCTCTGACTTCAGATCTACCATCTGGCTAAACTCCACACCCCTCTCTCAGCCTCAGTTTCCTCACCTGTAAAATGAGGGGGTTGGGCTGGATGGCTACATCAAGCCACGGCAGTCTCCCTTCCTTTCTTCCAGGGACAGCCCCAAGGATTCTAAGGATCAGAGCCCCCTGTTTGACTGCTAGGTCTGACCCATCCCAGGCACAGAGACAATTCCTTAGGAGCCTGAGAAAAATTTGCTCTCTTAAATAAAGTCTGACTAACATACAGTCAGAAAAGAGTGGGAAGTTCAGCCCTCTCCCTCCTGAGACCGAGAGCCCCCGAACCATGTGGATATTATGGGCTCTAATGACTTTTGGGGGCCCCAGAGGCTTAGGCTGCTCTAGGACTCTACCTATTAAAGGAACAACCCATCCCCACCCTTGTTATTTAAAGAGACAAAGCCCTTCCCCTCTTAAAGGAACAGTACATCCTCCTTTGTTTAAAGTAAGATCCTAGTTGTTAGGGGTAGGAACAGACCTTGGAGGTCATGTATTCCAGTCCCCTCATTTTACAGAAGAGGAAAACAGGCCCTGAGAGAAGAAGAGACTTGCCCAGGTTCAGAAGCTCCAGAGAGCTAGGATTTAGGCCCTCCAACTCCCAATCCAGCCCTACCACTGTTTTATTTGCGTTTCCATCCCAGGAGACATGGGTTTGAATCCCAGCTTCCCAGATTGTCAGACCCTAGCTAAATCATTCCCCTCCCTGTCTCCTCATCTCTGTGGACCGAAGGGGTTGGAGTGCATGACCTAGGAGCTGGCTCTCCAGATCAGTTCTACAAAAGCCCCAGGACTAGTGTCCTAGAGCTAAGGGTGGCAGGGAAGGGGTGAAGCCTCAGCAGACAGCCAGCACCGGGGTGTCTGGGGGGGACCACTGAGGGGCAGAGGCAGCCCCCTCATCAGAGTAGTTCCTGACAGGCACCTCTTGCCTGGGTATGCTGTCCCCTTTAAGAAGTGGTAAGTTGCCTGGCTGACTTAAAGGGCCAGCTCCCTCCCGGTAATGCCTGGTGGCCTTTTCCCTTTTGTTCTTTCCTGGGAACACGTATACACTTGGGTAGTCAGGAGGGATTCCTATTTAGAGACGGCACCGGAGGGTTCCCAGAGCTCTCCACGGCTACCTGGAGGAGGCAGTGGGCCGCCAGTGACTGACGGACCTGGTCAGCTCCAGCAGCAGAACCTAGGCGTCCTGACTCCCAGGTCCCTCCTCACCTAGTCTGCCCTCTTCCTTTCCGGATGAAGCCCAGAGACGCCTAGTGACTTCAGTCCATCAACTGACATTTTTAAAGCTCCTAGTGTGTGCGGGCCCCTGTGCTGGCAGTAGGGCTTCCGAGAGAAAAGGGAGGCAATTCTTGGCCTCGGGCTGGGGAGGGGAGGAGACTTGGAGGGACACAAACTGGATCTGGGAGCTCTAACTGAATCCAGTACCGGCCACCCAGAGCTGCCTCCACTTTGACTTAAGGCAAAAATCTGAATTCCTTCCCACAAGGCACAACCCATCGGGCTGCTGGCTGCCACTTTCTTACCCCTGGTTGGCATTCAAATAGATTATTTTCCCTAATAATAATGGGAGGGAAGGAGCCTCTCTTCTCCGTTCTCCATAGTTTGGCTCTGCTGACATTTCTTGGACTAGGTAAAATGCTTCCTCACCAGCTGACTTCCTCCTCCCTCTCCTCCTGGGACCCTCAGCTAGGATATCCCTGAGTGCCCCACCCAGGCCTGGAAGCTGGGCCTGGGACCAGTGGTGAATTGGCTGGAGTTTCCCCAGCTTGTTTGCATTGGGTAGTGGTTGATGGGGAGGGGCATTTTTATAGTTCAAAGTTGGCTCCTGTTTTTTCTTTCCTAATGTTCTTGTTCCATCTTCCCCGACCCTGGGGATCCCTGGGCCCCCACTTTAGAGCTGAGAGCAGGAAATTGTTGGAAATAGTTGGAAGGGGAGGGGAAGAGATCTAGGGGGTGGGCCAGGGCATTGGAAACACAGTTTGAGTTGGCCTGGGGTGAGGCCACTCCAAAGGTACCCTCTGTTCTCTTACCAGGCTGATGGCTTAACTCAAGAAAGAGACAGATTTGAACACCTGACCTTCTAGGGCTGGCCCTGAAGGGTTAGGGGCATTTCTCTGCCTCCTGAGGCTGGTCTTCCTGTTCTCAGTCCCTCACCTGGCCTTATGACCACGGTCGGGGTGGGGGGTGTGTGCATGTGCTCCGAGAAGTTCCTTCACCTTCCCAGGGGCTTGGTGGTGGATTGGAAGGAAAGGCCTGAACCCAGAGGAGAGGCAGCTGGAGTGTCATGCTCTGAATCAGGACTTAGAGGCTGGCCTTGTACTTTGCCACCTACCTGATCTTAGGCAGATTCAGCCCCGTTCAGGCTTCAGTTTCTTCATTTGTAAAATGAAAGAATTGGATTTGGGAACTTTAGGCCCCTTCTAGCCCTGCCATTCTCTGTTCTGAGGGGCCTCCCAGATCTGACATCCCTTGTTCTAGGGCCCTCCCCGTCACATTCCACATTCTAAGGTTCTCTCCCAGCTCTAGGCCCTAGAAAAGCCTCTCCACTGAGGGGGAAGGGCCAATCTTTCCCCAGGCACTAAAGCTGGTCATGTGTGTAGAAGTTACTGGAGACAGGTGTTCCTTTTGTTCAGCCCCACACCCCCCATTCCCATCCCCTGGTGGCTCCTTGTGCTTCTGGTTTATTCTGTGAAGGGCTTTCCCTCTTAAAGGCACAGATTCTTCCTTCTGATTGCTTCTTTAAGGAAGCATAATTATACCCTCTGTATTAATATCTTTTTGTTTCCACTCCCTCTTAAAGAAGCAGTGCTTTCTTTCTTGTTTTTATTTAAATGGCCAAGCAACCTTATCACTCCCTAGTCATCTTCCCTGAGACCTCACTCGAACCCCCTAGGTCTGCACAGGAGAAGGACTCTGGATTTGGAGTCAGAAGCATTGGGTTCAAATCCTGGTTCTGCCACTGATCAAGGTCACATGTATGTGACCTTGGGCAAGTCACTGTGGTTCAGAAAGTTTCAGTCAATAAACATTTATTAAGTTACTTAAGTTTCAGGCACTGTGCCAAGCTCCAGGGCTACAAAAAAAAGTAAAGAGCTCACTGTCAGATGGGGAGATAGGCAAACAGCTACAGGGTGTGCCGTAGCTTCCGACTGTTTGTGAGCCCTGGGACTGAGGGTCCTGTCCCCTGCCGCCTTTTAACACTGTCCACAGAGTTTTCTAGGACCAGGGTTCTCTTTGAACTGTGGGTGAAACCCTCCTCTGCTGTGCCTCCCTCCCCTCCCAGGGCAAGAACCGAAGCCAGAGGGTGGTGCCTTGGGGTCCCTCCCTTCCCCCAGGAGCCGGGCTGCCCCCTCTGGCCGGAAGTACTCGGACCACTGCGAAGCTCGGGCCTCCCGCCCTGGCAAGAGCCGAATCCCTGGCAGAGACCATCGTCGATACTACCATGACCACTGGCGGCTGGAATACCTGATGGACTTCAACCCAGCCAGGCACGGGATGGTGTGCATGGTGTGCGGCAGCTCTCTGGCCACCCTCAAGCTCAGCACCATCAAGAGGCACATCCGGCAGAAACACCCCTACTCCCTGCACTGGAGCCCCCGCGAGAAGGAAGTCATCAGCAGCAGCTGGGATGCCCACCTGGGGCTGGGGGCCTGTGGGGAGGCCGAGGGATTAGGGGCCCAAGGGGCTGAGGAGGAGGAGGAGGAGGAGGAGGCAGAGGGGGAGGAGGAAGAGGAAGAGGAAGAGGAAGAGGAGGAAGGCCCCGCGGCCCTCCCAGCCTGCCTACCCAAGAGCACAGGTAAAGGCGGGAAGGGGAATGGGGGAGGGAGGAGGGGCCAAAGAGGGTGAGGAAGCGGGAGAGACAGGAGCCCAGGACCAGGGGTACCCTCTCTTTGGCTCTCCCAGCCTCTTCTGATCTCAGTTTCCCCTTCTGTTCAGGGAGGGGTATGTCCTTCCCAGCTGACATTTTGGAAGACGTCTTGTCAGGGGGACCTTAGGGACTTGAGGGGAGGACAGTAAGATGTACCCCTCCCATTTTACAAGGGGGAAGCCAAGGCCCAGAGCGGAACGGACTTAAGTCACAGTGACTTAAGTAGAGCTGGGATCTGAAGCCAGACCCCTGAGTCCCGAGCCTGGTTGTGCCCTTTGATCAGCGGGAGAAGGGCATTGGATCCTGGTGATGTAGGCAGTTAGTGCATGGGCACGGGGGGCGGGGATGTGTGGAGTAAGGGTGAAGCCAGGGAGTGAGGAGAGAGGTAGGGAATGGAAGCCGCGCTGACCGAAGGTGGGCAAGGCCGAATGAGAACCACGGGGAGGGGGAGAAGGAGCCGGAGGTTAGTCGTGAGATGGCCCCCTCTGACTGGGCCTTAGGACCTGGGTTAGGATCCCAGTTGGCGCTGCCCCGGCCCTTTCTTGATCTGCGGAGGGCAGCGGTTGTACAGAGCCCCTAGGGTTCCTTCCAATTCTGAGCTCCGCGCCCTCGGGGGAGATAGGGGTGGGGGTAGGAAAGTGGGGGCAGGGCAGAAGCCAGTCCCCCGCCCTCTCAGTTCCTCCCCCTACCTTGTTCCAGGCCGATCCACCTCCGGCAGTGGGGGTGGCCGGCGCCGGAGGCGCGGGGGCCCTTCAGCTCCTCGACGGCCAGGGGGAAGCGGAGGGCTGGGGGCCCCTCGGAGCCTAGAGCGGCGGCTGAAGGAGTCCCTGCAAAGCTGGTTTCGGGCCGAGTTCCTCATGGACTACGACCCGCGGGGCAACCGGCTGGTGTGCATGGCCTGCGGTCGGGCTTTGCCCAGCCTTCACCTGGATGACATCCGGGCACACGTACTGGAGGCGCACCCCGGCTCCTTGGGACTCACGGGCCCGCAGCGCAGCGCCCTGCTGCAGGCTTGGGGCACCCCGTCTGCTGGGCCACCCCACTCTCCACCAGGTGCGAGGCGGGAGGGGGCACCTTCAGGCCATTCTGGGCTTTTGCGGGGGGGGGGGAAAGAGGGAGGCACCTGGGAGCTCTCTCGGGTCCCAAGCGTGGACCATCAGCCCGAGGTTGACGGCTAGGATGCAGGACACTTGGCCAGTGAGGTATGGTGGGGTGTTGGCTAGAGGAACGGGAACTGAGGGGTGGAACACCAGGGTCCGAGTCGAGGTCCCTGGCCCCAACGGGCCTGGGCCTCTGTCAAATGAGTCCTTGGGTATGCGGAGCACCCGCATCTCCATGCACGAGCCCCTGCTCTCAGCCGTACTGGCCACGATCCCTAGACTAACTGTGACCTTGGGCAAGTCAGTTTTCTGGGCCTCAGTTGCTTTCATCTTTGCAAGAAGGGTTAGACTCCCTCCTCTCGAAGGCTCTTCCTCCATTTTATCAGGTCCTCGATGGGGCAGGGGTTGGGAGGCGGCCTCCGAGGGATCCTTTAATGGGCCACCAAGCTGAGCTTCGTCTCCTGCTCCCTCACAGATGATGACCCCGGCCCCCAAGACCTGACCCGAAAAACCCAGGCCCGGGCCGCGGCTCCCTCCTCCCCGGAGCCGGCCCCCTCGGCCCCACGGGCGGCGGCGGTGGCAGAGGGCAGTGCAGCGGTCGGAGCTTCGACCGGCCTGCCCCGGGGCCGCGACCATCGCCGCTACTACCAGGAGCGATGGCGGCTGGAGTACCTGATGGAGTACGACGGCGGCCGCCGGGGCCTGGTGTGCATGGTGTGCGGGGGCGCGCTGGCCACGCTCAAGATGAGCACCATCAAGCGGCACATCCGCCAGCGGCACCCGGGCTCCACGGGCCTCAGCGGGCCGGTCAAGGCCCTCATCGCCCAGGAGTGGAGCCGGAAGGCCACGCACCTGCTGACCCTGGGGCTGCCCTTCTCCGAGCCCCCGGGGACCCGAGGCGAAAGGGAAGGGGGAGAGCAGGAGCAGGGCGCCGAAGAGGAGCCAGAGGAGGGAGAGGAGGGAGAGTGGGGTGAGCTCGAGACCTGGGGCTAAGGGAGGGACCAAGAGACCGCCGCAGGGAGATGGGGAGCCAGGGCAGAAGGGCGAGAGGAGGGATGTGCCCACCGCTGGGGAAGAAGGGGCGTGGCGGGCTATGACTGGGGCTCGGAGCCGGCTCCCATTGCTGTCCCTGGCCTCTGCCCGCAGCCGACGGTTCGCCCTCCGCAGAGGAAGATAGCAGCGCCAGGAGGCCGGAGGAGGGGGAAGGGGAAGGAGAGGAGGAAGAAGCCGACGCGGCGGAGCCGCGGGCCAGCAGCGCTCACCCTGCGCCGCCCCCGCCGCCCCCGCCGCTGCCGCCCCCGCGCAGTCGGGAGCAGCGGCGCAACTACCAGCCGCGCTGGCGGGGCGAGTACCTGATGGACTACGACGGCCGGCGGCGCGGCCTGGTGTGCATGGTGTGCGGGGGCGCGCTGGCCACGCTCAAAGTCAGCACCATCAAGCGCCACATTCTGCAGGTGCACCCCTTCTCCATGGACTTCACGGCCGAGGAGCGCAAGACCATCCTGGAGGCCTACGAGGAGGCGGCCCTTCGCTGCTACGGCCAGGAAGGCTTCGGGCAGGTCGCGCCGCCCCCGGCGGGCCCCGATGGGGACGTGCAGCCGGGCGCCGTATGCCGGGCGTAGGCGAAGCCGGAACCCTCGGGGCTGCCCCCGACCCCACGGGAGGGCCCGGCTTCCCCGGGCAGCCTGTCCACCCTGTCCGATGTTTACCTCCGTGGCCGCCCTGACTTCTCTTCCTTGGCCCCCAACCATCCTTTTCCTGCCCCGATCCTCCTACGGACCAGGGCCGCGCTTCTCCTGAGCTGTGGATGTTTTCTTCATCCCAGATGGGTCCTTTCTCTTTGGGCCGGAGAAGCCTGTGTGCCCCACCCCGAAGGGCCGGGAGCTACGATGGGGTGGGCCCCAGGGCAGAGCAGCAGGGGCCCCTGCTTCCGAGAGAGTGGGAAGAGGCCAAGGCGACGCGTGGCAGGACCCTGGTTGCTTGGCCTCCCCGTCATCCTCTCCCCTCATGGCTTTGTCTTCTGGCTCTTGCCCCGAGCGGTTTTAGGAATGTGAACTTCTGGGCCCTGGAATTAGGCATGAAGCCCAGTGAGTGTGCCTGGCCCTGTCTTCCCACCGTCCAGTGGGGAAAAAGGTTGGCTTGGGAATGCAGAGTCCAGGAAGCCCCAGAATGGAGTTCCTGGGGTACCCCAGACCTGACCTCCTCTTCCTAGATGGATGTCCGTTGTCCACCGTTCAGTATTAGAGCCTTTGCCTTCCGGCCCTTTCCTTCTGCACAGAGGGTGGGGATGGGAGTGGGGGCTTGGCCAAGGTCCGCATTATTCTGCTGCATTGCACATGACCTAGAAAAGAATCATCCCAGAAGGTTACGAGCCCCCCGGCCTCAGCACTGCGGGTCTGTTCGCAGCACCGAGAAGGGCTGATTATGGGAGCCTGGCCTCGCCGAAGTGGGAGGGGTTTCGTGAAGACAGGAACTAGGTATCATCCTACCCTGGTCCCCACAATTTCCAGGCTCGGTGGATGCCGGCTGGGTTTTGTGTCCCAGGTCGTCCCCGCCCTGCTCCCCTTGGCATTCTAGTTGGGTTTTCTTAGCTCTAAGCATGACAGTATTATGATGGCAAACAGATAGCTTCTGGGAACGGGGGAAGCGGAGGGAGGGGCAGAGACCCTGTCAGTTTCAAAGTTTTAGCACTTTTTTTTTTTAAATACCCCTTTCCCTTTCATTGGGGTCCCATCGACCTCATTATTCTGACAAGCTGGAAGGTAAGAACCCTGCCAACTTGCCCTCTGCTTCCAGGCCTGTCTAGATGGTACAAGCTTGGAGGAGGGAGCAATCCTGTCCCTGTTACATTTTCTCCTAACCCTACCCCTCCATCTCCCTAGGGTTGAGGGCAGGGGCATCACATTTTTGGGGCTGAGCAGGTCAGGAGAACTGACTAGGTAGCTGAGGCCTGAATATTTTAGGGAGTGGGGGTTTATGATCATCTTCTAGGCAGGTCCAAGTTTGGGGTGTTTTGATTCATTCTCCTGTGGAGAAAAGATGGCCCCAAGATCAGGCCCTTGGCTCTTATTTTTTATTTTATTTGGAAAACTATTTAATGCTTTTATATGAAGGGGGAGGGGGGAGGGAGCTGGCCATCACCCGTATGTGCAAATGTCTTTATTTATTATTCGTGTATCAGAGATAAGCTGTGAGGTACACTTCAGGGGATTGTTTCTTACATTACCCTTGGGGAAGAAGGCAGTTCTGGACCACTGAGGGAGGGTGGATGTGGGAAGAGAATAGGGTAGCTCCCCAAGAGATCTGATGCCAGCAAGGACTGAGACTACTCTGCCACAAGTGCTTCTTTGGGTCCCCAGTTCTAACCTCCACAAAGTGAGGCTTTAGGGAGCTGTCACTTTAGAGAAAGGTGACTTTGCAAGAGGTATTGTCTTTGGGTTGAAGGGTGAGCTGATAGGTTCTTGAGCCAATACTGTACTGCTAAGTAACCATTAGCAGACTTTCTTAGTTCTGTCTGAAAGTGTGGGTGCCCCAGTTGATAGGAACATGTAGGGGGGCCCTGCCCACATTCAAAGTTCATGTAACTGGTACTGAGCCTTTCTTCCCAGATCCAGGCTACCCTTGATGGGAAACTTCTGGTTAAGGCCACAGAGCTGTGTGTCAGGAACTCTGGGGTATCCTGGAAATGATCAGTGGCTGTCGGTGTTTGTCAAGCTCTTTAAAGGGGGGACTGTCTCTGCCTTGCAGATCTTTTTCCAAAAGCAACCCATCAATGGTTCTCTTGAATGGCACTGTTTTTATGCCACAGCAAAGAGGAAATGTTGGGGGGTAACTTTGTTATGAAGGGAGGTCTCTTGCAGCTCTAAAAATCCTAATATGGCATGTCCAGATTTCAAATTCTGTCCATACTTCTAGTTAAGAACATTAGCTAGGCCTATTCGATGTATATATACATATATATAATTCAATATAATCTGAGCCTATTCAAAAAGGGAATCACAAATAACTCCAAACTTCAGGTCTTTTTTCTAAAAAATATCTCGCTTTCCTAAGAAGGAAATGAAATGGTCTGTCGTTGGATGGTGCCATTCTTTTGATATGCATGGAATCCCTAAGTGTGTTAGAGCTGGGAAGAGACCCCAATGATGACGAAGGTCCTCCCTCCTGCTTTTTACGATGAAGAAACCAGGAAAATGAGGAACTGACTCAAGATGGCACCAGTTAGCCAGAAATGGAATGCAGTCTTCAGTAGAGTAAAGCTAGCACTTACACCAATCCCATGGTGCCAAACCAACAAGTTCTGCAGTTTAGGGCAGCTGTCAGATTTTGCTGTCCCCTAAACCCAACACCCATCTCAGTCATGCCTGGGTGGAGCAGGCTAAGCCTAAGAAACCTCCTTTTGCACCTGGGGCACCAGGCACACTGGGGTGGAAGCCTTCACTGACCAACTGAGCCCCAAGTGCTCCCAAACAGGTGTTGGAAATTCTAAGAAATTTCCATTCTCAGAGTATTATCAGCCCCCCTGGTTTCTTGCCCAAAGTGGTACATTTGCATTTTACAGAAGCTGTGGCAGTAGGGGAAGTGGGCAAGAGACCTGGTGCTCTGGAGGTTGAGGTGTGCTGCATGCCAATCCGACACTCTGCCTCAGTAGTCTGAACAGTTGGTGTGTCTTCACAAACATTTTTTTAAACGGTATGCTTGCTGTTATGGCTAATATGTAAATGTTACTCTGAATATATATTTATATTGCCATGTTACTACTTAGTGACATTATCCAAACATTTGTATGCGTATTTGTGAAAAGTTGTTTGCATCAATTTTTTTTATATCTGCCTAAGTTTTGTAAAAGAGGTATGTTGAATAAATTCTTTAAAAATTAGTCATGGTTCTGCTAGATATTTTTGTTGCTGGATGGACAGTCAAGTCAGGTGGAGTAAGGCAGGGAATGAGAAGTTCTAAAATTTCTTAAATAGACCTTGGTGTTATGACTGGGAGGGAAATTCAGAGTCCAACTTTAGCCAGTCCCTACCCTTGGCCATCCTTTTACAAGGTGACTGACGGACCACACAATTTTACCCGTCTCCCAAATTCCCATCCCATCCACAGGCCTCCATTTTTTCTCTTGCAAGAGTACCCTCTTTCATGATTACCCCAGATCAGAAACCAAACCAAATGCTGGGAAACGTGGGATGTTTTCAGTCTGTCAATGATCCCTGCAGCAGGAGAATGCATCAACCTGAAGCAAACACATTTCTCTAACACAAGGACACCTAACAACAAACTGGACCAGCAGCTCTTCCAGCTGAGCACAATGAACCAGGGCTAATGTTCCACTGGCAAAGCCCTTGAGGACCCAGGATCCTCTACACACCAGGAGACATAAGAAGGGGACACTTTGGAAGAATTAACTAAGGAGAGCTCCCCCCAGGCCATCAGCCCCTGAAGGTGAGTGCAGCAAAGCCCCTCCATGCATCTAGGAGGTGCTTAATGTGTGCCAAATGACATGGATGTTTCAGCCTGTTGGGCTAGTGGATCACAAATGTGTTTGTGGTCCAGGAGAACAAGCTGTTGAGACAAAGAATCGAGTCAGCCAGAATCACAGAGAGTGTGTTCTTTTTATTAATACCACATCAATTTGCAGTTTGACAGGAACCAAGATCCTCCAGGCTCCTTAGAAGGGCTGCTACTGTATTTTATGTTGCACGCACATACACGCACACACACAGAGCTTCATTAGTCATTTTTTTGTCTACATTGTTTTTCTTAAAAAAAAAAAAACAAAAAAACCCCACAACAACAAAACTTGCCTGGCACAAAGATCTGTCCAGTGATCAAACACAGCAGTAATAACAGAACAAAGCGCAAGGCGTCCTTTGGAGGGGGAAGCCCAGGGACCATCAGCACCCTGGAGGATGGAGAAAGGCTCGTCTCATCAGGACTCATAAGAGGAACAAGAGCAGAGGAAGAGGGCAAATGGGGATGGACAACGATGTCTCCAAAGTCTTCCTACTACTCAGCTAAAATCTGTAAAAAGGAGTTTTTCAAGAAAGGGAGAACTCTTCCTATGCTACTTTTTATTGAGCTGCAGGTGCAGGCCTAGAAAAAATGGGTCCATTTCCTCCAGATTTTCCACATTCACTACTCAACACCTTTGGCAGCTCCCATGTAAACGCAGCAACCAATGTATTATTGAAAAATCAAGAGCTTCCCAAATCTACTGTCAGAGGGAGGAAAGACAGCCACCAAAGTGCTAATAAATCCTCACACCAGTCAGGCCCAACTGCTCTGCACTGTTTGTCCTCTGACACCAAAATGACCTGGCACCTCAGGAACTCCCGGCCCTAGAAGCCCCAGCTACGAACTGCTTCATCACCAGGTCAGAAGGGACAGTCTGGACTGAGGCAAATGCATATTCTCCACTTTCCCCATAAAAACGAAGAAAACCTTCCAAATAAAAATATACAACTTTCAAATTGCAAAGCTACCCTCGAAACAAGGTTAGACTCCATGTAAACCACAAAAGGTACTTCTATAAACTAATCTGCATTTTGTTCTTCTGATTAAAAGGAAAAAAAGGCTTTAATTCCTCCTCCCAACGGAAATCCCTTGTGTTTTGAGGGTCAGAGGTGGTTCTTAGTACAGCTCAGGCAAACCACTCCTTAGGGTAAGGATGAGAAAGGCATGTGAGGACAGCCTGGTGGAAAAGAGGGAGATGGAGGAGGTGGGTCACATTTCACAAGTTCCTCTTAGCACGTTCCCCCGCCCTGGACTGAGATAGAATTACAACAACTGAGGAGGCCACATGCAGATTATTTTTCTCTAACAAGTTTACAGCAGTGTACAGCAGTTACAGACTTTTTATTTCATAATAGGAAAAGTACAACCTTATTAAACTTGAAGTAAGGTGGGGTGGGGGAGAGGGAGGAAAGCACAATACAGGAATGACTTCTAGAAGACTAAAGTTCAGAACTGGTGTCAGAAAAGGAATAAATCAGAGGTCTCCTCAAAATGGCGGTTTCTTAGTTGTTTAGGGAGGAGAGAGAGGCCTTCTCGCCTCGTCCTCCAGCACACGGGCATCTTGTTAGACGGGAAATCAGTACTCTTCCTAAGTTATTAAACGGAACTGAAAGTTCCACCTCTTCAGGCCCCGCTGGAGGGGGGGGGGCACACAAAGAGCAGGGGCCACTTTACCGGGTTCTCATGGCAGGCAGGAGAATGAGGTCGAAGAGGGATCAAAGACCCAGAAGAGTGGGAAATTATTCGTGACCATGACCCTGTCCCCAAATAGTTTGCCAAAAAGAAAAACGGTTCTATTTTAATTTAAAAATAAAGATAAATTGATGATGAGAGACTGATAAAGACCAGTCTGTGGGAATCAGGTGGTCGGCCTCTTCCTTCCTCTTTCCACCCTCCCCTCCCCTGCCAAACTAGCTAGGGATTTATCCTATTAATGTCTCTTTTACTCTTGTAGATTCTAAGACATCAGTTCTTTTTAGTCCAGAATGTTCTTGTGCTTGATACTGAGGGCGAGGATGAGGGAGGGGAAAATACCAAATTAAAAAAACCAAACTTGGAATGCAGGCTCAAGCTGGCAATGAGCACACTCCTTCATAGGTACGAGTAACGATGGTTATAACTATTAGAGGGGGTTTTAGTAACCGTCACACTTCCAGTTTCTGAGCTCTTATTCTGCCTTTTTCTTTGCAATGCCAGGCAGTTTTGCTTGGATCCTACGTGAGAAGAAAAACAAAAGAAACATGAAACCTTTAAACCCAGGTGAAAGACCCCTATAATTTGTGATTTGCCGATTAAATAGAAGGTCTGTGATCTCATCAGGGGAATCCCTCCCTCTGCCCCTGCTTCAGCTGATCAATGCTAGGCCAGGCTCACAGAGGGGAGGAGTTAACTTGCCCAGAGTCACACAATGAATTCAGTGTTGAGGCAGAATTTGAACTTGAGTCTTCCTGACTTCCCCACCTACATAAGCTTACTAAACACCCTGTTCGCCTCAGTTTCCTCATCTGCAAAATGAGCCAGAGAAGGAAATGGCAAACCAGTCCAGTGTCTTTGCCAGGAAAACCACCAATAGGGACAGAGCCAGACCCAACTGAAGCGAATAAACCACAGTTCAACCAAAACTTTCCAATGATTAAGTGTCTCGTTTTGTTATTGTTCAATTTGTCCAATTCTTGGTAAGCCTGTGGATCACACTGTCCATGGGCTTTCTTGGCAAATAGAGGACAAGTGAATTACCCAGCACACAACCACTAAACTAAGCGTTTCAGGTCAGATCTCAGGTCTCGCTGACTCCAGGCCCAGCATTCAATCCACTGAGCTATCTAGAGCCCGCCGCCCTATCACAGGAGTATGTTTTAGAATGTTTCAGGGGAAGGAATTTAGATGTGCCATGAGGTACTTTCACACTGTAGCAGTAAAAATACTCACTTTGCAACAACTGCCTTGGTTTGGTCACGAGCAATGCTGACATAATGGTCAATCTGTGTCTTTAAGGAAGAAAGAGAATGCACTTGTAAAAGCAGGCACAAGGTTAAAGCTTCTACTTAAGTAAGTCCTTTCCTTCTAACCTAAGTATCTTCACCTAGGCAATGCTGAGAAGCAACCAAAAGCCACACAGTGAAATCCTCCATGACCTGGGGACATACTGTGGATTCTGTATTTTCTGTTACAAACGTTCCTCACTGAAGCACTACGTTTGAGAGCACCTCTGAGGTGCTCCCCCACAAGTCTAGGAGAAATAATAACGATAGAAGTAGGAAACCATTTTTTCGACGTCTAATACACTGAAATCAATCCCTCTTTAATAACATTTTATCTGAAATAGTCATTACTTACCTTATACTTTTCGTAGACAATTGGAACACTGAAGACCAGCAGTTCAGCTGTAAGAAACAATGTCATGTGAGGAGGAAACCTGTGGAATACTCAAAGCAATATATGCACCCTTTAAATCTGAGTTAAATCTGGATATCAGTTCTGACTTTTGATTCAAAACATCTCCCCCCAAAATCCAAAATGAAGAATGTAATTCCAGCTTTGTAATGGACAAGTGAGGTCGAGGCCATGTGGCACAAGTGTGGGTAAGGCCATGGCACACTGGAATACAGGGGCAAACATAACTGTTTTTGCCTTTGTTTGTGTCCCCAGCACTTGGCACAGGGACTGACATGCCAGCCATCACTAACTAGGAATTAGCATGCCACACACCAAACAAATGGGAGGCCGTCTCCTCTCCAGGGAAGTTCTCCCAGACCCAAGTCCACTAACAGCCCCACTGCCTTACCAAGAATCAGGAGAGTAATCCCATTGAAAACTGCACCCACGTACGTCATCAGCCACATGAAGACAGCCAGCTACAAAGGACAGTCAGACTGTTAAGAGACGCAGGCCTCCTTGGCAGACAGCTCACCTGAGGCTCCCCCAGCTCAAACTTTAGTATCAGTCTCCTTTAGCTTAGGGATCAGAAAACTTTGGCCTGACGCCTGTTTTCCTGAACAACTTGTGGGCCAACAACGGTTTTGGCATTTTTAAGTATAAGGAAACTTTATTTAAAAATGTAAAAACCATTCTTACCTCGAAAGCAAACCACGGTAGTTTGCAGACCCTACTCTGTAAGTGAGCACCTGCCCTGCCCCCAATCACTGCAAACTAATTCTAAAGGCTCTCTAAATTTCAGAGTTGCCAAGGTTCTGCAGAACCATACCCCAAAACCAAATTTAAACCTAATTCTTGCTAATTATTTTCTCCCTTTCTGTGTTCTTTTAGCAAGAAGAGGAGTTTTCTCCGTTACCTCCCACCTTCAATTTGCAGACACAGTTGGGGCTAGGCTTCCTCCGACCTCTTCCCCCACTGAGTCCTCATTACTCCCTTGAGCTCCAACAAACCTTTAAGGAATCCACCAGATCTTCCACCAGAAAGAGACGGATGATGAGCTTGAGAGCTTTGTTGACACGCACCATAGCAGCATTCACGTAATTATGGAGAGCTTCTGAGGACAAAGCAATGTCCACATCCAGGTAGGCCCTTAAGTGGAAAAGAAAAAACATTCACACACTGAACTCAGAAATTCAAATTAATCTGTAAACTCATCAATTTAGATTTTCTTTCTAACAATATAGACTTCACTCCATCTGTGCCCACCCATCCTAAATCTTATCCATGTCCTCCTATAAGATCACACCCAACTGAGGATCCACCCAGCCAGCCAGAGTGGATCGGGGACTGGCACATCACTCAGTAACTCCCAGGTGTCTACTCTCAGCTTTGTCATGGGACTGTGATGTAACCATGTGACTTTGTGTTGACTTCCTTCTATGTAAAATCAAAGTAAAATTTTGTCTCAAAACGAGTTTGTAAGAAATAGGGGCAATAACTATTTACAGCATTTAGTTACAAAATAAAACAAAGAAATCCACTATATAAAACTCAAAATGATATTCTTAAGGAGAAAAAGGTGGCATTAAAAATGCACTAGCAGAGGAATAGTAAAATTACTTCTTTAACCCACTTTGCTTGCATTTTTTACAATACTAAAGAACATATCTGAGGTAAAAATTATTCCTTTTGTTTTCTATAAATGAAAGGAAACTAAGGTGCAGAGTGGCAGCGTTAAGTCTTGGGGTAACTGAACAAATCTCTTTCTACTTGGAAAAGCCCCCTTTTCTCTAAAAAATGGTAACAATAATTGCCACTTTTCTCTTTCAAAGTAATATTTGAAGAAGCTGAGATTTTCAATGAGAAAATGTTAGAAACCCTACAAGTGATATTTGCAAAAACAGTCTGAATAGCCAGAAGTGGGAGCCCAGATGCCCATCCACCTGGCTTTACCCAAACCTGACCCTCAATATAAAAGCAGATAAAAGGGGAGACAAGGAGTATAGAGGCATTACAGAACTATGAGATGAATCAAGAACCTCCAACTTTTCCAGTCACTTAACATGCCATGAATGGATATGCTCCCCCAAGCATTAAGATTCCTAGAGTGCTCTAAAAGTCCGGAAGCCACATGTTACCCCATCTGTTTGTGATTTCCAGTTTCTGCTTGATGGGAGAGTTGAAAGATTCTCTAGCCCACCACCACAGCCTCTACAAAATGTCCCTTCTTAGAGAAGGCAGGCTTTAACAGCACCCAAGCCACTTAACTGTACCACACTAGAGCAGGGGATCACTCTTACAGTATTTAGCACCCTCACATGAGGCACCGAGTTGCACAATTCCCTTTAAAATATTTTTCCATGCACTAATTCATTGTTGGTGGAGTTGTGTGCTGATCCAACCATTCTGGAGAGCTATTTGGAACTACGTCCAAAGGGCTACAAAAATGTGCATAGCCTTTGACCCAGCAATATTGCTTCTAGGACTGTATCCTCAAGAGATCATAAAACTAGGAAAGGGTCCCACATGTACAAAAATATTTATAGCAGTTCTCTTTGTGGTGGCCAAAAATTGGAAATCAAGGGCATGCCCATCAGTTGGGGAATGGCTGAATAAATTGTGGTATACGATATAATGGAATACTACTGTGCTATAAGAAATGATGAACAGGAAGACTTCAGAGAGACCTGGAGAGACTTATATGATCTGATGCTGTGTGAAAGGAGCAGACCCCGGAGAACTCTGTGCACAGCAACAACCAGTGTGCGAGGATTTTTTCTGGTAGACTTAGTACTTCATTGCAATGCAAGGACTTAAAAAATTCCCAATGCTTTCTTAAGGCAAAATGCCTTCCACATCCAGAGAAAGAACTGTGGAATTCAATCACAGAATGTAGCAGATCATTTTCTTTTGTATTACGTTTTGGTTTGTTTTATGATTTCTCCCATTCATTTTTATTCTTCTATGCAACATGACTATGGTGAAAATGTATTTAATAGGAATGTACGTGTAGAACCTATATAAAATTGTATGCCATCTCAGGGAGGGAGGGGGGAAGAAAACAAAATCTAAGTTACATGGTAGTGACTGTGGAACACTAATCACTAAAAAAATATATATTCTTCCACTCACTTGAATGGATGGCCCTCTTCTGACTTCTGTACAGCTTGGATGACAGACTTGTAGACCCTGAAGCTGATGGTGACCGACAGAAGGGCCAAGATGAGGTAAGAAGCCACACTGATGACACTGAAAGCTGCTAGGGAGAGCAGCATGATCAATGTTGTGCCAAAGACAAGGCCAGTCTTCTTGACATCCCGCCAGAAGATGAGGTCATGCACTGCCAAAGGAAAGGAAGAAGAAGTAAGAACCTAAGTTGATACCTCAACAGGGTCCGCTTCTAGCTTGCCTTTGTCCTAGCCAAGGACACAGTGTGTTCTCACTCTATGAAAAACCTAACACACCATTAGAGGGTATTATTGTAAATGGGTTTCATGAGACAAAAGGACCTTAATAAACAGCGTTCTTTCCAACACGGAGTTTCCCCAACAGAATCTAAAATAAAATAGCATTTATATACAGTTTTTCAGGAATACCTCCACTTTCACAAAGCAAATCAGAATTCGGTAAAACCTTAAATCTAAGTTAAGAGTCTGAATTCAACAGAACCTCAAACAATGTTTATTTGAAGAGCATTTTTGCATGGAGGATAAATTTATAATAAACACATCTGGGTGTGTTCTTTTAAATATAACCAGAGTAACTCAAGATGTGAAAGAAGCTTAATTCCTCAGAGTCTTAAATGCATTACATGACAGCTAACTACCAACAAGTGAACTGATGACAATGATTTTACCTTGGCAAGACATGACAATTACCTATTCTATTAGGACAGCGCACAAGGTGTGTACCATGTGAGTGACATAAAAAATACATTCTATTTATGAAAAAGGATTTTATAATCCAGGACAGAAAACTCATGTTTAATAAACTTGATCACGTGTACAGCATTACTGGGGAGAGCTATGATAGCAGCATTCCCTCTATTCCTCCGAACCTTCAGGAATTTGGGGACAGATATGTTCACAGGAAGGAAAAAAAGAATGAATTTGTGTTGGGGAAGGAGATCCAAAATAAACTGAACTATACTGAAATGAGGGGAGCTGAACAGGATACTTTAATCTCACAAAGAAAAAGCTGGATTATGAATTTTGGGGAACAGAAGCTTGGGAACTCTTTACAGCTGCTTCAAGTAGATTTCAGAAAGGTAGTTTTGAACAAACCAGAAATGAGAGTATGAACCT
The DNA here is from genome assembly GCA_028658325.1 of Potorous gilbertii. Classification (NCBI taxonomy): domain Eukaryota; kingdom Metazoa; phylum Chordata; class Mammalia; order Diprotodontia; family Potoroidae; genus Potorous; species Potorous gilbertii. The sequence continues at coordinate 258,779,477 of CM053770.1, forward strand.
GGGGCTATATCCCAGAAAAGGCCTGTGAATCTCTAGTGATTAAGATCATTTAAAAAGATAATTCAGCCTTGGAACAGATGGTGGAGGTTTGGTGAACTATGAAGGAAGAAGAGTTGTCCTAAGACCTAGATCTAAAGGAAGAATTAAACACTTGGGATAAATAAGCTAGTACTTTAAGCTTTTATTTAATTAATACAGTAACAGAAAGTGGCACACTTTTAACTTAACTAGGACTCCAAGAGTCCCTCAGATTGCAGCACTGGAGTCTGAGCATCCCTGAGCTTGACTCTGATACATACTCTATCACTGTGGGCAAATCACAATCTAATAACTCAGTTTCCTTATCGATCTTGATATGTTTCCTCAGCATGGTCAGCTCTGTTTGTCTGATTTCAAATAAAACAAAAATTTTTGTATTCATACAAAGGGAAGTACTTTGACACAAGGTTTACTGATTTTACTCGTCATCCTCAAATCTATGCAGAAAGCAACTTCTTCCACTCTATAACTGTACAAAAAGTCAGCCAGAAGTATGTGGATGTCAGGAAAAGGTTCCTCAAAAAGAAGATGTCCAAAGAGAAGGCCAGGGACACATATAACCACAAGATATATAACAAGAGTAGCAGGTTCCTGTGACCAACGTCCCAGAGAGATGTGGTGGGCACAGCAAGGCCACAGTACTCATACCAAGACAGCTCAGGCCCGGGGACTTTAGGAACCTCAATACTCTATCCTAGTATGCCAGAGACAGCCCTCAAGATTCAGTGCTCAAAGATGGCTGAGGAGGCCTTATCCTGGAAAAACCCCAAGGGACACAGAACAAAACCAAAAAGTTGGACCCAAAAGTGTATGGGGATGGAGTCCTAGCACTAAGCTCCAATTCAGGAACTATGGAGAACTATGGAGAAATGAGTAAATCAAAGAAAGGCCATTACCAAGAATTACTACAAATCTAAATTCCGTAACAACTTCTTCAAAGGAAAAAATGAATTTTCCCCAAGGATTACAATATCTAAAAGAGAGGAAACAAGATAAAAAGTGAAACAAGAGCTCATGAGGAAAGAACTGAAAAGATAAGTAGTAAACCTTAAACAAGAAATGAAAACACTGAAAATCAGAACAGACCCAAAAAGTCAATGACTCCAGAAGAAATATTAAAACAAAACAAAAAAATTCAAAGTAGAAGAAAATATTGTATGTCTAATATAAAAAAATAACTGGAGACATCACTTAATAATCACTGGATTTCCTGAAAACTGTGATTTTTAAGTGTCTGTATTTCAAAAACTCAGATGAAAATTATTCAGATCTAGAAATTACACATCTAAAATTCAGAAAATCTCCATTAAAAAAAAAAAAAAACCAACCAAAATCAATACCAGCAAGCATCCAGGTCCACACAAGGTTTGGCAGCTTCTACTAAAACCAAAGGAACAGAATACTGGACTCCACTATTTCAAAAGGCAGTAAGATTATAACCAAGAATACTATAATCCTAGAGAGAGAAGCATGAACCTCTATTGGAAAAAGTCTTCAAAGTATTCCTGATAAAAGGGCCAGAGCCAACAAGAATTCTGAAATACAAAACTTTAGAATCAAAAGAAACCTAGAAAAGGAAATTTATTTGAGCAACTAGAAGGATGCACAGGATAATGTAGAACATGCTAATGATGAAGAAGAAATTTGTGTCTCTTCAGAATCTTGGTGTCTTAAAGAATATATAGTTAATTAGGTAAGATAAACAGTTCCTGGGGGTGGACTGGTTCTGGTTAGAGGATTTTTAAGAGGGGAAAGGGAAGGAAGAGTAAAGGGAAAGGCTAGCACAGAAAGGAACAAGGGGATGAACTTGCTACTTCTCATAATTACAGAACGTAAGGAAGGGAAGCAAAAAGTAGTCATTATATAATTGTCTCACATGAACACAAGTTTACGATAGAAACTGATCAAACTTAATGGGGAAACCAAACTGGAGGCTCAGGGAAGGTTGGACCACAGGAAATGCATAGAAAACATGTATCCTATTCCCTACCAAAAGCAGCTGAAGGGAACGGTCACAAGCAAGACAAACTTCCTGGTACTGAAGGGAGAATTAAGAGGGAAAAACAAGAATGAGACTCTAAACAAGGGCCTTCGTGGGGACAACTGGGAAATGGCTGAACAAACTGTGGCATATTAATGTCATGGATGTAATTACAAAAGAGACTGTATCAGAGAATACTGAGGATTAGGAAATGAACCTGAGTAAAGTAAGAACTAGGATGATAACTGATACAAAGGCAACAACACTAAAGAAAAACAACCTAGAAACACTTAAGAATTCTGATCAAAGGAATGACGAGCACATCTGGTACCTGTTTTCTGACAAAGAAGTGAGAGACACAAGGGAAAGACAAATATATTTTGGACATGACTACTATTGATTCATTCTCCTTGCTTGTCTGTCAAAAGAGTTTCCATTTTCCCTTTCTAGATTAATACGAAGAAAGAAAACATAATTAGCAACAGTGGTATTTAAAAAAAAAAAAAGAAATACCTTTTAAACAGCACAGAAAAAAGGCAGGAGGGAAATTCAGAAGGTAGCACAAAAGGCGGCCAGTTCTCAAAGTAACTGGTAGCCTACATGACACTTTTAAAGGTGGCGGGATTTCATTTCATATAGAATCCTCTTTCTGTGTTCTACATATATGGAAATGTCCTTTCTGTGAACACCAAGTTTGGGACCAGACTTGATTCCCTTGTGTGCACTTTAAAGCACACTGGGAGTCAAAGGTATCAAAAATACTCAACAATCGCAGCTTATCTTTGCTGAAGGCTAAATCAGCTAACCAAATGGTGATCCTGATGCAGGAGGTACAACTCAGCTATTAAAGAAGTGACTTCTGCTTTAGATGCCAAGGATCTGGACTCCAAGCACAGCGATAACACTTGGGCTGCCTGGCTGGTCCCTAAAGGAGGGTCCTGCTAACTGGAAGTTACATAGGCCACTTGCCAAACTTTTCAAAATGCTTAAGTATTTCAGAAATACCATTTACAAACAACTGATCTACTCATCTTGGTCTCTTACCAAAGAAACTCCACTCGAGAGCACTTTCTATCAGGCCATGGCTGACCAAAAGAATGTCAAGACTGCATTTTCCTCCTACCCTTAATGTCCCTGATCTGAGAAACGGCTGTTTTTCACTCCTGTTCTCTATCCAGTCCACTCATCCATCCCCTTGGCGCCCCATCCTGGACCTGACTTTGCAGCAAACCAGAAACCGCCCTGTCAAGTTCTCCCTCTAGCTGCCTGCCCATGGTTCCACCTGCTGGCCACTGCACCCCTACGTGTGCCTGTCTCCCCAACCCCATCTCTGAACTTTGCATGGGCTAGCCCCTCCCAGGGCTTCAGCGATCATTCCCTGCAAATGATCTATTTATGCAACCATCTCCTCCCTCTCCTTGGTCTGTCCTCTTTCCAAGGCTGTCAGAAGTTATAACACCCAGGTGTGGCTTTCATTTTTGTACCCCCAGTGCCTAAGACAGGGTTTGGAATGTCATGGGCTCTTTAATAAGAGTCCCCTGACAAATCAAATGCAAAACCAAACTCCACAGACCACACCTCAACTTTTCTCCCAGATTCTCAATCTCTGTGGACAGCCCCAACTCATCCTCAAGCACTTGAGTGCCTACAGTGTGCTAAGGATGTACGCACAATAAATCAAACAGCTCCTACATGCAAGTGACATTGGAATGGGTATGAAAATGCGACAGACAAATTATAAAGACAGCTTCCCAGTTTAGCCAAAATAGAAACTGCTAAGTCACCTGATTCTCCCCTCTCCCCCCTCCTATCCAGAGTCTTGTTCAGATGCTTCATCCCTTAGCAGGGGTGGCACACCTGGCTGGAGAAGCAGTCACAGGAGTCTCTCACCCACATTAGCAGTGTCACACACTTCCAGTGCCCCAGGCTACTCTCTAAGACCAAAGTAGTATATCTGGCTTCAGCTATAAAAAGGGGCTTCTGGGAGAAAACATGCATCCTACTCCCTACCAAAACCATTCTTTCACATATTTCCCATTTTCTCCACTCACGTCTACCTTTCCATATTGCTAATCACCTCTTGCCCCAGAAATTTAGGTTGTTCTCAGATGGCAGCCTCATCCCTAGCCTCCAGTCCGCTCTCCACAGAGCTGCTAAGCCTATCTTCCAAAGGCAAAAGTCCATTCAATCCACTCATATCTCAAACCTTCAGTGGTTTCATGCTGCTACAGGACCTCACCCTGGCATCCAAGGCCCTCCATCATTTCTACACTCTTGCCAAAACAAACTACTAGTGACTCCTTGATAGCATCCTGCTGTCCTTGAGCTCCATGCTTAGAATGCCTCCTCTTACCGCATAGTTGCCTAGTAAAACTTTTCTTTACCTTCAAAGCTCAGTATTCATGTCCCCTTCTCTGTGAAGTCTTCCCTGATTTCCCATCACTCTCTCACCTAAAAGTATTTCCCCTCCTCAAATTCTCCTAAACTACTGTGGGTTCTCTCATTTGCCTGCATCACACTACCTTGTGTTAAATTTAAGGGTGAATATGGTTGGATCTTCCTTACTGGACTGAAAGTACCCTGAGGAGGTATTCCTACCTCATGCTCTGCCAACAAAGATAGGACACAGTTACTGATACGAACTAGGTATCTGTTGCCACCGTGCCTATACTACAGCTTAAGGAATGAATGGGCAAATACTGCTAGTTTTCCTTTTAACTTTTGCTTATATGATCTTTTTACAATATTCATAAAGGAAAATTGTGTGCCATCTCATAGTTTCTTACCTAACTTATGAGCACATCCAATGAGTCAAATTCTACTAAGTCATAGGCAATCAGAGGTTATATTACTTAAATATCAAAACTGCAATTAATCAGGACCCAATTCAAGTCAGTGGAATCCTTCCTTTAACTGTAGTTTTGCTATCTGCTCTGAATACAAGAAAAGACAACCTCTTTTCCAGGACATGATAAAAAAAATGAAAAATAAAGAAATGTAAAATGGTATTCCCAGGGTCAGGGTAAACTCAGCCCAAAGAGTATTCCTCCTTTAACCTAGAAGGTTTGGATTTTGTGGATGATATTCCTATGACTTTAATCGGGGGTTTTTTCAGGAGTTGATTGGTGGATTCCTTTCATTCTCTCCTTGTCCTCCTGTTCTAATGCGTCTGGACAGTCTTCTTTCATGCTTTTTAAAAATAGCTATCCAGACAAGTTCAGTGCTTCTTAAACCAGCCTCTCCTTGATCCATTTTCCAAGTCATCTATTTTCTACATGAGATAACTTAGATTTTCTTCTATTTTTTCAAACTTTTGACTTTTTAATAATTCTTATGTCTCAGAAGGGATATTCTCATTTTTAGGGAGTATGTTACCTGGTAAGATTTTGTACTACAACCAAAGGTTTGGGGGAAAAGTTGGTATTGTTTTACACTATTTACTCTTTCTAGCTCTTTACTTCAAAGTTCTCATTTACAGAAATTAAGACTTTTTTAAAAAAAAGATCCACCTTCAGACCTCCAGTTTCTCTATACTTGCCCCACTCCCACCACTGAGAAGCCATGTTACAAACATGTATAATAAAATCAAATTCCTTCAATGGCCATGTCCAAAAAAAGAAAAGTTTACATCTGTAACCAGTCCTTGGCCTTAGTCTGTCTCCATCACGAATCACATGGAGCTGTAGTTGATCACTGTATTGAATGTTCAAGTTTAAGGTTTTGGAAGAGGACAGGGAACAGGACAGATGAAAGGACAGGACAGGAAAGGAAAGGAGGCAGTAAAACCCAGGTCAACGGGGCAACTTTTGGCCATCTAAATTTATCTTCCTTTGGAGAGAAGGAAGGTGAGGGAGGGGCAGATAGGAGAGGAGGAGGTGAGGTACCCAGCTATATGCAGCCAGCTGCATCTACTCACAGGATCATGTTCATTCTTTGTTGCCCAAAGAAGACCATGCCATCAGAGAAATGATGACATGACTTGCACTTGACTTCGTTTTGAGTGAGGGAAGGCTGTGCAGGTCACCAGCCTCACTTCTCCTCCAGAGACATCTGAATCCAGTGACCAGATATTTCTCAGGATGACTAGAGATGGCCCAGGATGCATTGGGAGACCTTGGGCCCTTTCACTTAGGCAACGCCCATTCCTTGAATGGGCCTGTTTAAGAAATAGCCATGGCATGGCCCCTTTAATGAGGTCAAGAAAGACAAAGACATCAGGGCTGGGTAAGAAACAGCAGGTTACTACTGATAATCACTCTAAAGTTAGGGGGTTCCAGGCACCCTGGGCAGGGGCCCCTTGGAGTCCCAGTTTCAGGGTTTAGTAGGTTTAAGGCTTTGGAAGAGGACGAGACAGGACAGAAAAAAAGACAGGAAAGGAAAGGAGGCAGTAAAACCCAGGCCAACTGGGCAACTTTTGGCCATCCAAATTTACTTTCTTTTGGGGAGAAGGAAGGGGAGGGAGAGGCAGACAGGAGAGGAGGAGGCGGGGTACCCAGCTAGCACGCAGCCAGCTAAAACTACTCACAGGAACTAATGACATGACTTGCACTTGACTTTGTTTTGAGTGAGGGAGGGCTGTGCAGGTCATCAGCTTCACTTCTCTCCAGAGCCATCTGAATCCAGTGACCAGATAGTCATTAGGATGACTGGAGATGACCCAAGATGAAGCAATTGGGGTTAAGTGACTTGCCCAAGGTCACACAGCTAATGAGTGTCAAGTGTCTGAGGTGAGATTTGAACAGTCCTTTCCCTTGTCCTCTTCCAAAACCTTAAACCTACTACACTGAGACTGGGACTCCAAGGGGTCCCTGCCAAAGGCTTCTGGAACCCCCTAGTCTTAGAGTGATTATCAGTAGTTAACTGTTACTGTTTCCCACCCAGCCTGATGTCTTTGTCTTTCTTGACCTCATTAAAGGGGCCATGCCATGGCTATTTCTTAAACAGGCCCATACAAGGAATGGGCGTTGCCTCACCCTAAGTGAAAGGGCCCAAGGTCTCCCAGTGCATCCTGGGTCATCTCCAGTCATCCTGATGAACATCTGGTCACTGGATTCAGATGTCTCTGGAGAAGTGAGGCTGGTGACCTGCACAGCCTTCCCTCACTCAAAACGAAGTCAAATGCAAGTCATGTCATTATTTCCCTGATGGCATGGTGTTCTTTGGGCAACGAAGGACAAACACGAATGTTCAAGTTACTAAGACTTTTAAAGTTGATTGTCTTTATGATACTGTTGTTGCCCTAGATCTACTCACTTCACTCTCCATAGGCTCATACATGTCTTCCCAAGATTCTCTGAAACCATTCCCTTTGTCATTTCTTACAAAGCAGGAAAATATTCCATCACATTCATATATTTCCCAATGGATAAGCACTGCCTCAGTTTCCCATTTTTGGACAGCACAAAAAGCAATTTCTGGAACTATGCCTCATAAGTCATTAAACTGTGCATACTTCTGACCCAGGAACAGGCTACTACAAGGCCTATACAGAGTCCAAAGAGTTCAAAGAAAGAGGGAAAAGGACTTATTTGTACAATAGTATTTATGGCAGCTATTTCTGTAGAACTCAAGGGAATGTCATCAATTGGGTAATGGGACAAAACAAATTATGGTTTATAAATTTAATCAAATATTATGCGTTAAGATGAAATGAACAATTTCAGAGAAACTTGATAAAACTTGCACGGACTGATAAAAAGGGAAGTGAGTAGAAGCAGGTCAATCAGTCAATCAACATTTATTAAGTGCCTACTGTATGCTGGGCAATGTGTTAAGTACTGGGAATACAAAAAGACACCCTGTTCCTTGCTTTGGGAGCTCACAACCTAATCAAGGAAATAACAAGTGAACAAATATGTTCAAACAGTTATGCAGAGGATAAAAAAGAGAATAATTAGAAAAAGAAAGGCACTAGAATTCAAAGGTGGTGGGAAAGGCTTCTTGTAGAAGATGAAATTTTAGTTGGGACTTAAATAAAGAGAAGCCAGTAGGCAGAGACAAGGAGGCATTTCAGGCACAGGGGATGGCAAGAGAAAATTCTTTAGCTGGGGAGATAGCACTTCTAGTTCATGGAACGAGGCCAATGTCACCAGATCAAAAAAGTATTTGTCCAGGAACGTGAAAAAACTGCAAAGGTAGGAGGGGAACAGGTTATGAAGGGCTGTGAACACCAGGTGAGCAGCTGACACAATAATATAAAGAAAAATGTGAGAACTGAGGACCAAAGATGAAGCATGCTATCCACACCCCAACAGGAAAGTGAAAGGGACTAAGAATATAGAATGGGATGGATATTTTAATATATAATCAATGCAGGAATGTGCTTTGCTTGACTATGCGTATCTGTTACAAGCGCTTTTTCTTTTTCTTGTTTTTATTCAATGAGAATAAGAAAATAAATGCTTGTTCAATGAAAATTTTTAAACAGAAAATTTCTTTTTTCAAGAGAAAACATACAATGAAGATGTCATGGAAAAATAATCAAGACGACCTTGAGTGATGAACTGAAAATGACTCAGTTTATTAGTCTTAGTAACTGGAAAGATGGTTCCACCCTCAACAGAATTAGGGAAGGAAAAAGGATGAGTTTCGGGAAATATACTGTGTTCTCTTTTGGGCACGTTGAGTTTGAGGTGCTTATAGAGATGGAGGTGATGTTGAACTGCAGTTCTGAAGGGAAGGCTAGAACAAAATACATAGATTTGTAAGTCATCTGCATTAGGTGATACCTGACTTCGTGGTAACTTTTCCTGGAACTAGTTACTTAGTGCTACTGATTCCATCCCTGTAAAATTTCTCCAATGTTTTTATTGCTCTAGCTAGTATAGACCTCTATTCTCACATACCTCAACTATTATAATACTCCTCTAACAGGTCTCTCTATTTTCATTCTTTTTATCAAATCTATCCACTACAACTTTTTAATAAAAATACTCTTTATTATGAATTTTGCAAACATTCAGAAGCATGGTAATTTCTGTATACAATTTAAAACTAGAGTTATATCTGAAACCATGAATTTCCATTATGGAAGGCTTGGTTTTGAAAATATGTAATAAATTTAACACAGTAGCTGCCAAACCGTCTTTGTCTCTTTCTGCTCTTTTATCTATTTCCAAAATGTTTCACTGACATAACATCACTTCCCACTCCTGCAGTTCCTCCTGGTAAAATCAAGCAGAACTAATTTGGCTGGCAAGCTATCTCATCTCAACTCCTCCAGCACAAACCTCTCTGCTGAGAAGTGGAAAGGGGGCTTCACACAGCATTAATCAAAGTTGTGTTTCTTTACAAGGCCATGGTCACATTAACTTTTATACATGGATTAGGGCCTCACTTGTCTATTAAGTGAGCTTCAGTGGTTCCTTACTCTACAGCAAGAATTTTTAATGTGGGGTCTGTGGATAATATGTTTCAGGAGACTGTCAACTTGGATGGGAAAAAAAATTACATCTTTATTTCCACTAATGTCTAACTGAAACTTAGTATTTCTATCAATATGTAGGCAACAAACCACATCAGCAAGAGAAATTAGATATTTTCATGAGTTACAGATATTTACTGTGGCTGCATATGCACACCTCAGACTAGTGAGTTCTATACTCTTCAACATTTGAAATTACTGTTACTAGAGCCTGTAACTTGCCTGAATTTTAGATGTATCATTGTTATTTAATGCATTAATAAAGCAGATTACCATATCAGAGTTGTTAAAATATTTCTGATAACTCATGTAATTGGCTTCCTTCACAATCCCATGTATCTTATCCTACTCATTTAAAATCATCAATCAGGGTTTCCCAGACTACCAAACAGAAAAAAGGCTAGAACCCTTCGTCCACTGAGTAAAGTCAAAGACTTCTGCTATCCGGAACCACCCTTTGTCCCTTCCAGCCTTATCTTGCACTACACTTCCACTCTCCAAAAACTCTATGCTCTTGACCAGCTAGCTGGGCTTACCACTGCTTCTCAAACAGGTCTAGCAATTTCCCCTAAAGCACTTTTGCTTAAGCTCTGAGAGGGGATCCAATTTTATTTTAAACTATCTTCTCCCACAATGCCCTGCTTACAACAGGAAAGCAATATTTGTTTACTGAAAGAATGCTAGTTCTTCAAATTGTGGTATATGAATGTAATAGAATACCATAGTTTCTAAGAAATGATGAGCACACAAGATTTAAGAAAAAAAAGACCAAACTGATGCTGAGTGAAGTGAGCAGAACCAGGAGGACACTGTACATAGTAACATCAACACTGTGCAATGACCAACTTTTAGAGACCTGGCTCTTCCAGATCTAAGACAATTCCAAAAGACGCATGATGGAAAATGCTAAATCTAAGCATACTATTTTCTCTCTCTTTTTTGTTTATTTCTTGTGGTTTTTCCTTTTGGTTCTAATTCTTCTTTGCAACATGACTAATGTGGAAGTATGTTTAATACGATCGCACATGTATAGGCTATATCAGATTGCATGCCATCTTGGGGAGGCATAGTGGAGGGGGAGAAAATTTAGAACTCAAAATCTGTAGAAGTGAATGTGGAAAATCAAAATCAAATAAAATTTTAGAAAAGAAAAAACAAAGACATGGGCATTTTGTATAAATATTGAGATATAAAATGATGAATTAGAAACAAAATAGGAATTATGTTACAATGATATAGTCTGTACAGTTTCCCTAGAGAAAGGCCCTATAGAAATATAAATTATTACTGTTTTTAAATATTCATAATTCACTAGTCTTTGTTAACCCAGCTCCTTGCACACATATGGAACATTTGAGCAGAAGACATATTTAGAATTCTATGACCTTTATTCTTCCACTGCATTTCAATTAAAAATATGGTTTGTCTTGGGTGTTAAAAAAAATTGGAGCGCTAGCTCTTGGTCTCTCTGAAATATTCCAGTGTAGGGCTTGGCAATTCGTGGTACAAGACTGGTTTTCACTCTGTGGTAGGCACAATGCCAATCGAATTAATGAGAATTCTAAAGATTACTTTTGCTATATTTATTATGTGAGTTTATGATATTTAAATACTTAAATGCTTACATTCTATTCATAACAGGGAATAGAATTTTTCCATCCCCAGTCACAACACATCCTGAACAGGGCTAGAGGAATGATGATGAGATAGTAACAGCTAGTGCCAAGAACCAGGACTGTTTAGGCCCCCTGAGGGACCACTAGTTATCACCTCAAATCTGAGCGGGAAGTTGAAAGGCAAAAAAGATATGTTTCAAGGAAGAACATGTGTAAAACTCAAAACAATCTAGAAAACTTAGTAAAGATAAACAAAGGCAAGAAACATTAAACTGGTAAAACCTTTACTTCAATCTAAATCAAGCTTCCAAAATGTTCTTAAAATCTTACAACCATCTCATTCTAAATGGAGAGCATACATAAATGTTAAAACTGTATTGTAGACACGAGAAACCCACAGATGAAACCTGGTAACTTCTTCTGAAAGGCCACTGATCCCTAGCCTAGTCTGCTGGTTATTGGGAATGAAGTGGACATTATTCCTCCCTGGGCCCCTAGGCTGAGAAATATCTGTTAGGTTACTGGGCAGGGTTGGATAACCTGCCTAGTAACAGGTTTTTTTGTTTGGGCCCCTGTCAAAATGTTATTCCCCTTTGGGTTGTGAAATGTCTATGAATTGTTAATAGTCATTTCTTGTTTAGTCCATTTGCATGGTAACCACCTGTG
>CM053770.1:258797596-258855935 GCA_028658325.1 Potorous gilbertii
TTTGAAAGCTACATGTTGAATTTATTTGCGTGTGTGGTATATAGGTAGGTTTTTTTTTTTCAAATAAAAAGTAAGCTATACATAATAGAGATCCACAGTTTGATCTCTTTTTCATTCTATGTACATAGCAATTCCCACTTTATTTGGTGTTAAAAGTTCGAAATAAACAATTTTTTAGATAAAAAGACATTTTAAGTTACTTTCATATCTAGTGATAACCTAGTTGGCAAACGATGAGCATTGAATTGAGTAATTCCTGCCTGCTGTCTCACGAACTAAAACAAAGATGCTATTGCTGTTTTCCAGTGGTTAAACCAAAAGGAAGCAATGAGGGCTGGCCACCTGTGTTGGCCTGATCAAATCTCTGCAGTGGGCCTCAGTTTCCTCATGAATTACATAAGTGGACTGAAAATTTAATTTATAATTACAATAAACAATTTTGGCTCTAGAGAGGTCTTTTCCTCTTTGCAGAGGCAGGGGGATAATGGGCATGGATCACTGTAGTGACTATTTTGCTGAACTGTTTTCTTCTCCTCTTTTCCTTTTTATTCTTTATCACAAGGAAGGCTCCCTGAGGAATGGAAAGCAGTGTTCTGAAATGACAATGATGGAAAAAAAATATCAGTAACTTTTTAAATGTGGAGGTCAGGAGAGACATGTCTAAGTTCTTTTCTAACTCCATACCCTAAGATACTGTTTAGCACCTTCTGACTGAAAAAGTTCTCTTTTCTCTCAATTCCACCTACCCAATTGTTATGCTTTACAGTCTAACTCAAATGCCACCGTTTCCAAGAAGCCTCCTGTGATCCCTACAATAAGAAGTAACTCCTACAACACTTCGCTGGTATCTCTGACCTTACATTTGCTTTCTACCTTGAATTATAGTTCTTTGTGTACAGAAGTAAGGTAGTGTGGCATACCACCCATCCCCCACTTCCCTCCCCTTCACCACAAAATTTCTTGAAAAAAACAAAAAAAACAAAAAATACCCCCCAAAAACCAAAGCGGTCAAAGCTGATGCCTCAACATCCATACCAGTCACAATCAATTTGTCAAAAAAAAAAGCACTGATGTGCTGATTAATCAAACACTGTGCTAAGCACTGGGGATACAATAAGCCAAGAGAAATAGCCCCTGACCTCAGAGCAGGAATTCTCTCTCTTGTGTTATCCACAAGAGGGCTCCCACAAAGTTACCTACTTTCAGGATGTGACATTCCTCTGTGGTGCAGGCCCAGATTAATTAAAAGTTCCATTAAGATTCTTTCCCAACAGGACCTCCCTTCACTTTTGCTCCTCAATTCATTTCACAAGTCTCATGTGAAAGCCCCACATTAAGAACTGTCAACAAAATAGTGACTGTCCAGGAGTCACATAAAGGGATAAAGGCTTAATGATTTTAATGTTCTGGAGCTCTAAGGTCAATCACTTATTTATAGCCAAGAATAGAAAGATTACATATAAATCTCTTGGAGTGTCAATTTTTGTGACAAGAAAGCTCCTTTTTAGGAGTCTGCTTGTGGATATGGCAAAAGCAGAGAGAAACTAAGTCAAGCCACTACAACAAGGCTTGACCTACTCTCTTTTCTATCACTTTTTTTTTAAACGGACAATTTTATCAGCATGGTTTATAGATTAGGAAAAATTATAATTTGATCACTAATCAGGATAGGAAAATTCATTACATGTTGTATTTCTAATGTAAAGGGTTACCTGAGAAGTGAGTGAGAAGTCTTGTTAGGAAATGCTCATTAACCTGTTCAGTCTTGCTAAGGCTGGACATCATTTCTACTTCAGTAGCTTCTTGGGGAATTCCAGAGTCAAGGTCAGAGACAGTCTTGACATCTTGATCTCTCAGAATATCATGTGATCTCTCTGGGCAAGATGATTCTGGAGCAGATGTTGAGGTGACCAGATCTTCTGAGGTTTGTATGAAATTTTCTTCAATGGAAGCTTTCACACACTCTTCTGAAGGCTTTATCTTCTTATCATGTCTCCCACCTAATTCTTTAAGGGCCTTAATTGTAAGCTGCTCCTGTTCTAAGTCAAGAGATGCTACTGGAGTGCTCTGATTGAGAAAATCATTCTGAAGTTGATTGCTGTCGGTACTCTGGTTTGGTACAATGTATTGGTTGTTAGCATATCCCAGAGGAAGGGCTGTTTTCAAATTTGTGTCCTTTTCTAGTGCTGCTTCAAAGGCATTTACATCAGCTAACACTTTGTTTGTCTGAGTTTTTAAAAGTGTTGTTGTAAGGCCTTCTGGGGAGTCATCACTTCTATTCTCCCTCATGGAGTCTCCTCTTAACGCTCTTGAAGTGTCTCCTGGTGAAAGTTTGTGCTCAGTTTTAACAGGTTTTAGAGGAAGGATTTCATCCAAATTACCCGACAGCTTCATGTATTTTGTTGTGGAATCAGTGGCAATTATCTCTGGACATGAAATCTCCCTAACTGGACTTTCTCCATGAACATCTGGCTGAACTTGTAAGGTTTCAAAGTCATCAACAGACTCTCCGAAGACCTCACATGTCTCACTGCCAACACCCTGACTGTATTTATCTTTGATTTCCCTTCCATCTACTTCTATCATAGTGCTCTGAACAGAAACAGGTTTCTCTGCCTGAATTGTGACACCACCAGTAGCTTGGCGTAAAGGCTTCTCAGAGTCTCGTTTATCAATTTCAAATGACACATCTGTAGTAATATCTTCAATGATAGTATCATCAGATTCACCAGAACTATCAGCTTCCACCATTTCTACTAGCACAGAAGTCTGCCCCCGTAGTTCAACCTTCAGAGGGTCATCAGCTGAAACTGCCTTTTCAGTAATTCCCTCAAGGCCTGATGATGCATATTTTCTACCCTTAGACTCTGGTAATCTGGTAAGCGTGCCACTTCCTTTCAGCACACTCTCTCCCATACCTTCAACACTGCCTTTCTTTGTAAAGTCAACACTGTCAGGTGTTCCCTCTTTTTCATAAAGGGAAGTTCTTGATTCAGCACTAGGACCATTCTCATGAATGGCATGTATGGGGATTTTCTGAATGTTTTGATGAGCACATATTTTAGGACGTGACACTGGAATGTCTGAAACATATTCATTTCCATCTAACTGTGACCCTTGAGCAATGTTTTCAGAAGACTTTTCTGACTGTTTTACTTGGGAAATTAAATCCCAAGTCAATACTTCATTGGTGAAGTTATGCATATCACTTACACACCTAGATACCTCTTCTAGGGCAGCAGAAGTTCGTGAAAACTGTCTGGTGAGCAGGGCGGAGGCTGGGGGATGACTTTCCTCTTGGTTTCTCAGTGAGAATATTCTGCTATCATCCCGTGAACTATCTGTAGTTATTTCTGGGTCAGTATGCATCGCCCAGCTACCAAGTTCACTAATGCTTTCCCTGTAGGAGTCTTTAAATTCTTGATCAAATGTTACTTTGTCAATAACGACTTCAAATGGGGATTCAGGAGAATCTTTTTCAACACCAGAAATTTCAGATGGCAACAAAGAATGGTTACTGCAGCCTTCTGCCTCAGATTGTTCAATATTTAGTTTCTGACTTTTTGGCAAAATGAACTTGATATCAGCATCTGAAGCAGCTTCACCATCCCTAGCAGGTACCTCACTTTGGTTCTTTAACCCCTGGTCTTTACTTAGATGATGCTTAGTTGGACCACTCTTCTTTATAATGGTAGGATTTTCAGGAAAACTGGTTGGAATGGATAGACTATCACTGTGTACTTCTGCTTCTGTGTTAAGGAACCCAACAGTTGGAACTTCAATCGAAGAATCTCCATTGGATCCATGAAGCCTCTCCATCTTTTTATTAGCAGTATCAGCAAAACTGTCTTCTTCTTTTGACAAAACAGGCTGGATGTCTAATATCTGGTCCCTTTCTTCATGCAGTATCATGTCAGTGTTATGATTTTCAGAAGATAAAAGAAAAGAAGTCATGATTTCTGATGTGCCTTTATCAGAGCAAGAGAGCAATCCCTCCAAAGCCAGGATTTGGAAAAGAAAAATGTTTATGGAGTACAATATTCATGATAGGCAGGCAAAGCGGCATGCTTTCCATTCTAAATTTACATATGTATATACACATGTGTATAAATGTGGGTGACAAAACAACGACTACACTTCTCCTACAAAGCATGCATGATCAGGAAGCCACTTCATGCTAATAATTCAACGGGCAAAGCACTGGGAAGATTTTGGAAGGCAAGTACTCTCTTTGCAGAAACATTAACAGGGACAGCACAAACTATAACAACACTGCAGTTTTTTAACTACATGGTAACACAAAGTGTTGAGGATTTTTGTTCTTTCTCAGTTGGAAGTAGATGGGAGAGGAAAAATTTAAGATATGTAAATTGAACAATTTAAAACACGTCTTATTTCATTATAAATTTGCTGTTCTTTGCTGCATAATTCTGATGACCAACTTTAAGCATTTCCTTACTTTTACTGTAAAGGTGACAGATATGAAAAGGCAACGTTGCCCAGGTTCTCAGACACAGCATGTTGATGCATTGAGCAATTTTGATGAATTGCTTTTTCTCTTTAAAAAATCTGTTATAAAAGATGGGTAGAATTTGGAATTGAAGATGATATAAAAAGAAAAGGTATCACTAAAATGATATGACATTTTAAAAAATAAAATTCACTGTTCTCATCTGACCCAGTCTTGTCGAGAATGGTTAGCCCAGACAAGGCTAGTCTTCCCTCTGAACTACAGAGGGTCACAGAGCTAGTCCTCTCTTATGTGTTAATAGCCAAGAAGGTTCTGTCCCAGGATGCTCTTAGACATAGATAATTGCTTATAGGTTGCAATCTGAATGGTCTTGGAAAAAAATCTCCAGTTCATGTATTTCAACTATTTGGATTTCTTTCGATAGAAGTAAAACCAATTGTCAGAAGTCATCTTTTACTATGCAAATATAGCCTAATTAGTCATTAACACCTCTAAGAGTCTCTCAAATCTACTTTCTATCTTTCCCTTAGGATACAAATTCCCAAAAGTTACAGCCAATTTTGCTTTGTCTTTGCATCACCAAGTGCTAACTTATTAGCACAGTGCAAGGTACCTCATAATAAATGTTTATTGATATTTTATCAGATTATTTTCCAACTTCAGAACCAGTAGAGGCCCTAGAACAAACAGATTTGGTCTGGAGAGGGACTCAAAGTAGGAAACTGCTAAATAAAGTTCACTTTCCTTCACAACTTGCCTAGGGCTGCCATAGCAAATTCCACAACATTAGCCTCCCAAAGCATCTTTCATCAGATGTCAACAATTCCATTTTCATTCTCTTTTGTACGTGAAAATAATAATAAATCACCTACTAAACCAACTAAAACCTACTAAATACCAACAAGTAAGAATCCTAAATAGTGACTTCATCTCAACCTACAGACTTAATTTCCACATTTAGAAATAAAGAAAAACTGTCCAAATTCCATCAAAAAGTCATGAAATTCCACTGATAAGATAATTCCTATGAACCTTGTTGTAATGGGATCTGCTAGTAGACTACAGTGATCATAATCTGAGGTCAGAGAAAAAATAAATTGTTAAAACTTAGTGGTACAAAATCTGTGCAATAAGGATAAAAATTGTTAAGCCCAATTATAGTTTAGATACTCAGTACTAATGAATTAAAAAATACCCAAAAGTCAAAGAAAGTACACCTCTGCCAGAATGCAGTATAAGCATTTTAAGCATGAGATGAACTAAACTTACATAGGTAAGTTCCAATATTATACCACAGTAAGGCTTATAAACAGTTTTCATTATTACAAGTTACGGCAATAATAACTTTAGTAAACTGGGCTTTAAAAAATGGCTATATAGTTCTAGGCTGGGAGAGAACAGAGTGGTAATTCCTTTCTTAAAGGAAGGGGAATTCTGAGTACCATCCTTCCACTTAGTCTGCACATCTATTAGGTTATGAATTTCTGGACAAGATTATTTAAGTTTGTTTCCCTTGACCCCTAAATCTTAAATTGGAAATCTTTACAGTAAGGTAAGCAATAAATGTTTTTTTATTCATATTGGCAATGGCTAAAATTCCTCAGAAGTCTGAAGCATATCATTTCATAAAGAAAGGGATATTAAAATCATGTTGGTAACAATGTTTAGGGAAATTTTTAAAATTTTGGTTTGTGTTTTCAGAGTAAGAACTAAACTAAGTTCTAACTTTAACATGTGTAATTAACACAAACCTTTACCTCAAATTCACTGAAATGACCAATCTTAAGGGAAATGGTGCTAAAGAGAAACACCTACTAAATATGGCCATCAAAAGTCAATCTGGCATGTAGTACATACTTAACACATGCTTGATTGATAAGAATGTATTTAACTGTGTAAGTCATTCAGTTTGGTTAATGTATTTATGAAGGAAAAAAAGTTTTTCCTTTTGTTTTTTTTTTCTTTTCATTTTTATCCTCCTATTTGAAATTTCAGCACAGGATTGTGGCTAGCAGTTATAAAAAGTAAATTATTTGGCAATATTAAAATTATGTTAGTAGTTTTATTTAGTACTTTATTAGATTTGACTAATTAAAAAAATGCAAAGCAATGCTGAAATTAAATTTTTTTGTGATTTTGTGAAAAGTAGTACATATTAGCAGAGAATTTAATAAACCTTTCAACTTTCTGATAGGACCGGTAAGCACAATTCCTATAAGCAAAGAACATCTCATTTAGTGATGACAGCACTCTTGTCCAAGACTAGATGGTAATATTATGAGAATCATGAAAAGTTAAGTTTACTATAGCTTCCAAAATATTATGCACTATGAAGGAGCACTAATATTAAGGTTACTTGATGCAAACAACTCTGGCTTATGTCTAATCTCAGAGAAACAGCTACCTCACTCAGGAACCAGGCAGGAAAGAAACTGTCAAATATTGTTAAAATTAACTCTAAAAACATTCTTTTTTTTTTTTTAATTATAGTCCATTTGGCTGGAACTTTTTTTTCCAAGAGGCATGAATATTAATAAAAATCCCTATCCACTCAGACATGGCAAACAAGGGCTTTAGACTGAGAATACAGTGAATATGATTATGTTCCAAATTTTGCTAGGTGAGCAAAAAAACCTTCAATAGTTTTAAATAGTTTTAAGGTAAAACTAGAAGAGTTCAATTAGAAGCTATACTTTAAGCTTCTTGTCTGCAAGAAGACTATTACCACAAAATGACAAATTCTGCCTTGGTTTCCATTGTTGGTTAGTAAATATGAAATGTAAAAAAATTGGAAATCAAACTCAGAAATTTTTTCCCCTAAAATTTCGAAAACATGAAAAGATAGCAAACATTTAAGATAACCTGTTTTTCAACTCTCCCTTCCATTCCTACAAACCTCTCCTCACCTCAAAATGCTGAACTCTAATCTATTTATTTGGGGGGAGGGGAAGTGACTTGTGAAAAAACCTTATGAAAAGATCTTAAGTTAGGCCATTTGAAAAGAAGGTCAAGTATAAAAATTACACTTTCCCTTTTTCTATTGAAAATGACACAACTTCTGTACATGAATATTTACTGTCTCTACAAAATAGCACTATAAACCTGGGAACAAGTTACAATCTAGCTAAACATAGGTTATAATGAATTAGCCTATCACAAATGAATGGAATGGGGAATACAGAGTACTGTTTCAGTAGAACTTGATCAACTACTTTGTCATTGCCATACATAGACATACAAAAATGTGCACACACATACACAAGTTTAGCTTGAAAAAATATTCAGGCATAGGTTTTCCTACACATGAATTTTTTTTTTAATTATTAACAAAAAACAAGAGGGAAAGATAGCTTCAAAGTTTAAAAACGTGCAAAAGGTATCAACAACTTTAAGCCATAGCATCAAAATAGGAAGTTAGCCAGCAGACACTTTGCAGCTAAGCTAGGCCCAAAACAAAACAAAAAAAAGGTTCTGTTGTACAAAGAAAAATGTTTGACTTTTAAAAACTTTTTAAATTTAAAAAGGCTGTAACTGGCTCATTTTTTTCCTCCTCAAATGCTCGTCCCACAGTTATCAACTGTTACTTCCTATTCCAGATGCCTATACAGTACTGCACTGGCCAGACTGAACACAAGCATCTAAGGAAGCAAATATGTTTCCCAATACTTCATGGCAGGATTTTAAAAATTTGTCTTTTCACCCAGCCCCAAACATTTTCTGCAATGCTTTCTAAAGAAAAAGTCTTGTGGCATTTTCTCCTGCATCTCTTTTTAGTAAAAAAAAATATTCATTGTGGTTTGAAGAAGATAATCATGTATTGGTTGGTGTTTATGCTTGATGCAGTACATCTTTAAAATATTTCTCTAACAGTCAATTTAGTGATGACATGGTTAACTAGTTACTTCTTCCACTGCCCCAGGCTAACACGTTAACAGCAGAAGTGTCACTCACTTTTAAATAAGAACTATCAGTAAACATGAAAAAGGAGAGGAAAAATCGTGTGACTGTGAGCAGCAAGCTGGTGACTAACTGGGTTTCAGCTGCTCCCTGCCTAAATGGGGATCCCTTACCTGCCCTTGCAGAGCTGGACCTCAAGATGGGCTGTAGTCACTTGAGTAATAACAACCACTTTTGGCATAGTAAAATATCAATTTGTACTTCACTAACTTGGAATTCACCAGGACTGAACTGAAGCTTATCCTCTTATAATCAAAAAGCACTTGTTTAGTAAGATTTATAAGGGACTAATTTAACTTTCTTAAGAAACAAACTGTTTTAAGAAGAAACTATTTACAGAAATCTATTTCTCTATATACCAAGTATTTGATAGTTTCTATAGCTGTATAGTTGACACTGCCTCAAGGACCAAAACAACCTGCTTGGTTACTGGCAGACTTGAACTTTTCTTTCAAAATCTTGTAATTTAGATTCCCAATTCAGCTAGTCCTCCCTCAGCCTAATATCTTCCTGTTATCTCTTTATATTCAAGCAGAAGGCTTCTGTCCTATGTACACCTCACTGTCTTTAGTCACGAAGGGCTTGTGTCCTACGAATCTGGAACTCTTTAAGCTTGTTAATGCTCCAAGAAAAAGAGTTTAAGAAGTTTTATTCAATCTATTTAAGAAAACAAACACAGACGTACGTACTCGAATCTGCTCACTAGCTTCCATGTACCTTAGCATTCTAGAATTTATAGTCGTTGATAGAAGGTTACTCTCTATGTAACTCTTTATGTAATGGTTTGCCTCTACCCAAAGCAGTTAAAATTCTCCTTATTCCTTAAATACAACTTATTCAAACCAAACGGAATGTTCCTGGTTTTTTTCCCCTTCTGTTATTTCACTGAAGGAAAGTGGAATCTGCCAATTCATTTGTTATGGGGTATTCCTAAATCAGGCTCCAATGAGTAGAACTCCAGAGACAAACCAAATCCCTAACATCTACCATTGGCCATGAGTAAGATTTGCGGTTCAGTCAGTTTAATTTCTTCAACAAACACAGCTGGGTAGCACTATCTGGGAAAACTTTTCTATCTAGATATTTTTCACTAAGAAAAAAAGTGCTATCAAAAGGGGCTGGGGTTTGGAATGCCTTATGACACCTGACACTCCCGTTCTTTCAAGGTCCTGTTTATCTTTCCAGTAACACTGTCCTGAACCTACCTTTTCTTTCCAAAAACGGCTTTGCTACCAAAAAAAAAGGGAGGAAGGAGTTGTTCTTCAGGTTTCAAATTGTTCTAGAATTCTAATCAACTTTTTGAAACTGAAACCACCTATAAATAAATTTTAGATTAGAAAAATCCTCTTCCTTTTCCAGTCTATTAGAATACATTACTGTTGTTCAAATGTGTGTCTAGAATGATTAAATTCTATGCAATTTGTTTCTGGAAATATTCTGAGTATGTAGTCAGTTTAAGATAAAAGGTATTCCTTTCCAGCATGAAAATGGCCATTAATAATGGATTTTCTAAAATAAAAACTGAACACAGAATACAGAAGGTTTTGGAGATTTTTTCCCCCCACCACTGTGTTCTTTCCTTTAGAGAACTTAACAATTTGGTCTAATACCAGAATTCAAATACAGTGAAGTCCTTTTACAATGTGTAGCACATATGTAATCTAAGACTTACGTACAGCTGAGTTTCAGGGTATGTGATTTCATCCATGGTATACACAATTCTGTCTACCATAGTTTTTATGATAAAGATTAAATAGGTAAAAAATTTTATGTTTATTCGCTCATCTGAAGTTCTATGTTCATTCAGTTCTCTCCCATTTAAGGAGAGACTCCCTAAAGAATCTGTGTAACTTTCAACATACGTAATTCCAACTACAACCCAGTAGCCACAAAGAAAACTCTTTAAGTGGCCTTAGGCTATTTCAGAGAGAATTTAATTACACTTTTTTAGAAATGAGGGTTTTCCCCTGGCCTACATTTGGGGCCTGCAGCAATAGCACCAAGGAAAAAGCGTTTATTTAAAAGGACAAATGAGCAAAGGCTACTCTTTTCTGCCTCTGCATTTTTCCCATCCTTCAACTCCCCAAACATGAAATTAACCACACTCCAGTTAGATGTCAGATTTAAAAAGAAAAGTCACAACAATCTCTAGGATAAGTACTGCTTGCCAGAAAGTCAAGTGACTTACTCCAGGGCCAATCAGGAGAGACACCCAAGCTAAGACATTTCTCAGCAGGCTGACAGGTGCTTTCTGTATAGGCAGTGGAGGCAAGATTACAAACTTTCTTCCAAATACCAAGTGTCCAAAGAGTTATAAACTGCTAGTCAATATCCTGAATTATGTAGATATCACATTCTGGAGTTGATTCCCAGCTCCCGCTCCTCCAAAAGACACTTTTAACTGTCCTAAATTTTAGTGGGCAAAGTCAATTTTGCTTCTTGGAGCT
Organism: Potorous gilbertii; assembly: GCA_028658325.1. Lineage (NCBI taxonomy): Eukaryota > Metazoa > Chordata > Mammalia > Diprotodontia > Potoroidae > Potorous > Potorous gilbertii. The sequence continues at coordinate 258,808,472 of CM053770.1, forward strand.
GACACTTAAAGAGTAAATCTTACTTGCCTAGTGAATGCTTCCAGAGAATCGTGGGCAAACAGCTGCTGAATATACACACAATGAACTGATTTGCTACTAATTTGGGGTTTAACGGATGGAGAGAGGGTGGGAGGGACGGACAGTAAGAACCTTGTGCCTTATACTCCCAGTTACAGCCTCTTTCTGAACATTTTTCTTTCATTAATGCACAAGAAAATTACAGACTTGCCTTGTGAGGTCGAAAATAGAGATACAGGCTGAGAGGAAGAAACAAAGGAATCTGAAAGAAAATATATAGGATGAGAATTTGACAACCTCACACAGGAATTTTTAAAACTTTTCTGCCAGTCAGATTTAGTAACGTCATTATCATTCTCTTTTAGAAGAAAGAACCAGCTTCACTGCTAGATTTCCACTCACCTGGCAGCAAAATTTGATCTCAACACCAAGGACCTCTGAAAATGGACCACCTCAACTGCTCTGAGGACATTCTTACACCAAAGAGCTGGCAAGAGGAGCGAGTGCCTTTTCTGTAAGAATACCCTCAATCATAGCATTCGGAGATTTAGAACTGGAAGGAACGCTAGGAGTCACCTAGTCTAATGCCCCTGGCCAGGAAATAGAGGCTCAGAACTGAAAAAGGGACCGACAGCTAAGTAAGGAACAAAGTCAAGATTCAAACACCTTCGTTATGTCAAATCCCATGCCTTTTCCCTATACCACATTTCACTGTTATTTGTGGGGGAAAAGATGATAACTTAAATTTTTCCTAGAGTAAGCTTTCAAGTACCTAATAGGTGAGTAGCTAAGGGTGCAGAATGAAACAAAAATATTTTGGACATGGCCAATTCAGAAATTTATTTTTCCTATCTGCTAAAAATGTCTTGTTTTCCTTGGAGATGGGAGGGAAAGAAATAGTTTAGTTAACTCAAGAAAAATTAAATTTAAAAACACTTATAAGTGAGTAATTTATTGATGTAAGCAATTTGCAAGTTACTGTGTACTTTCCTAGTCACCAAATACTTATCAAGAATAAGGGACCCAAAGGCAATCTTCACCTTTTAAAATGATGGTTCTCCAAATCTACTAATCTGTATAATTATAGCATTTTTTCACTTTTGAACCACGGAGAATCCATCTTAACCACAGAGAATAAAAATACTTAAAATTTAAGTAACACTTTTCTAAGTGATATACCTATAGGCAGTAATTATAAAATTCTCAAGAGTAAATATACAACATCGATCCATAAACACCCAGACAGAATTCAGTAAATAAACTTTATATTACATACAAGTAAAACTGATCAAAATAAGCATGAAGATAAAATAGCATCTTTCCCCCTTTTATGTGAAGTGGTGCCACAACTTTGGAAAATCATGTATTGCTATTATTATTAGTAGTAGTAGTTAATATGTATATAATCTTAAATTTTTTACATTTTCTCCTTTAATCCTCACAATAATCCTGGTATAGAAGCAGTTAGTATCTTCATATTAGAGATTAAGTTGACTTGCTCAGGTCACATAGCCAGTGGCTGAGGCAGGACATGAAGTCGTGTCAAAAGCCCAGCATTCTCTCCACTGCGACCCCAAAGTGACTTGGTGTCTGCAAGTAGGAACTCTAAAAGACACACCTATTCTAATTCTAAAGAGAAAACCAACACTCTATTTATTACCACAAATATCCCTTTTCCTTTATTCTTTAATAAGCTTATTTACCTATTTCTTTAATGTTTCCAGATGTGTTCACTCCAATATGCATTTACCTTCACCTTGAAATCTCTGATAACTAAATATTTGAAATCTGAACAAACCAGAAAAACCAAACTGCAAATTCAATGTCAAAAATTAAAGTAGGCTACTGTAAAGGAATGAGATCCTAGCTGTCTTTCACCAGCTGTTTTTCCTTTTTTCCTCCACTTAACACTCCATTTTGGTGGAAAATTTTTAACATGAGACCATTAATGATGCACAGCACATCTATTGATAGAGAGCAAAGATAATCAGTCATAATTTGCATTAAGACTGTATAGGCATCTATTAACAGATGCACAATGTAAGAGATCTCACTGTCACCTTCAGACTTCATTCCATAAGGACAATTGGTTTATCAAGCTGGACTCAATCAATGGTGGCTTTGAGACTCAAATTCTTGTCTAAATCAAGCATAAATCTCAAAGTCAAACTGTAACGTCTTGTCATAAAAACAGTATTCAAGTGAATCAGTCAGACTTACAGCATTTGTGAAATGATAGAATATGCTACAATAAATAACCAAAATCCAAAGCATCCTCTAAAGTTTTAGGCAGGTCAGTGGTCACTTTATCACTTATCTGGAAGATCTATTTCCAGTAAAAAGCAGGTGACTGACAGTCTTAACTCATCCTTATCAGAGACCCACCCCGGTGCCTTGAAGGTAGTAGATCCTCAAAGGATTGGTTCAAGTGAATTACCCAATTTAGATCATTTAGTCCACATTTAAAGGATTAAAGTTTAAATGAAAAGCTTAAAAATAGATGCTATGCTATTCAACTTTAGTGGAATAAAAAAGGCTTGTAACCAAAAAGAAGTATTTATGTTCCATTTTCATTACTACAGGAGGTGGATTACTCTGATCAACTCCTAATTGCAACCATTTCTCAACATTTTTCCTTAATCTGGCATTTTTTAAAAAAGAATTCCTCTACACAAAGCTTCACACACTGATACTGCTAAGAGTATAACTAATTACTAATGAATATAGAAATGAAAAGTGACAGTCTCTCTAATATTAAACTGCAAAACTGGTCATGCATAAATTCAAAATGGAATTATGAACCTATTACCTAAAGAGACACAAATCTGTTGTGTGGACAAATGCTATTTTCCACTTCATAACCACAATGTTACTCTATGTTCAATGATTTTCAATTAAAAAAAACCCTCAACTTAGACACACAAAAAAGCCATTTTCACATATAAACCACAACACAATGAATACTGTAAATGAAACCATAAATTTCCATCTTTTATCACTTGTCTTTTTTTTTAAAGCATTAATTCAATTCATTAGCTTCAAAACTGTCCTATTTTTCTGGACTTCTTTATGTAGACTTTTTAAAAGGTTCCAATGACCCTCTTTTTTTTTTTTTTTTGGTGCCACTATTACTACTACTAATACTTTGAATTCTTTTAAAAACAGAAAGGAAAAAGCAAAAAAAAAATCAAGTAAAACAAATCCATAAGTGGCCAAGTCCAAGAATGTGTGTTTTGTTCAATTCTTTTGAAAAAGAATTGTACTTTTTGCAGGTTCCAGAATAGTTTTATTCTGCCATTTTTATTCTCTTTCAAGCCCACAACACTCATCTAATGATCGTGAATTCCCACCTGGGACAACGACCTTCATTACAAAATCAGTAAACAACAATTAAGTTGAAGTTGTCCAATAGAAACATCAACACCAAAAGATTCCAAGTAAAGTTTTGGAATTTCAGTAAAACACTTAATTCTGAAAAGCACACTCCTTGTCCCCTCACCCTCCAACCCCAGCTCTGTTGTGGCCGGGAAGGCATTTGTCTCAGCTGGTGCAGTGGCTCTAAAACTTGTTAGTCTTAAGGACGATCCTTTATCCCAGAGATCTTTTTGAAATGTGGATTATATCTATTGATATTTACTGTATCAGAAAGTAAAACATTTTAGTATTATTATGAATATTGATATGAACTCCACTTTGCTCTGGGCTGGTGTGACTGACATCACCGAGGCATTAAAGAATGGAGCACCCCAGGTGGCTCCTCTCAGGGCAGAAGAACACACCCCAGGCTGTACTCCGCACTTCTTTCAGCGCCTGGCCTCATGGCCTCTTTCAGTTAGTGGTCTCCTCTGCTCAGCCCTCCCCATGGCTATACTACCAGGAGTTGGGAAGTATTTTGAGTTCTTTCGTGCTGATGACCATGTAAAGTAAGTATAAGAGGAAGAACAAGGTAAACCCTTCATTCAAAAGAATTAACATTAGAAAGTGTAATGAAAATGGGCTTCTGCAGATCACCCTTGTTAGCCTGCAAGAATTTGAACTATTAAAGTTTAAATAGGACAAAATTTATGTCCTTCTATCTTCCCCAACCATAAAAAGCAAGTTAAATACATCTTGGCTTTTTGTCAGATGTAGGAACTTTGCCCACTGGAGAAGACCAATCTCTCATTACAGTAACCAACTTTCTGGGCCTTAGTTTCTTCGCTTGTAAAATGAGACTGGCCTACAACTTTCAGGTACCCCTCCAGTTTGGATACATGAATGAAATTAAGTATGCGATGTTTAAATTGTGTTAGAATCTTCAATTAATGTGCATGTTGATTACAAATAAAATACAGTAATACATGCATGCAAAAAATGGGGTGAGGAGGGAGTCAAACTTACTTCTAAATAAAACTGTATAGGAAGCTACCTAGAACTGCACTTATGAGCATAATATTTTGATCTGGAAAGAACCTTAGTGGCCAACTGGTGCAACTTGTTACCTTACAGATAAATAAGGTCATCAGTGGACAATAACCTACAATTCCAACGTAATATAAAGATAGATGTGGTTATCTTGAACTTGGACTCTCTCCCCCCAAAAGCCATTAAATTATCCTTGTAAGACTCCAAATTATTTTCTGATAAAGGGAAGTATTCAAATAACAAACTTAGTGAGCTTTCCTGACTTTCGTTTTCTTGAATACCTCAATCCCACCTTTGTCAATAACTCACCCAGGTGACCCTGAACTGTTTTCAAACCCCTTCTGTTTCATACTCTCCCATCTATCTAATCAACAAAAACACTCTTCAAGGTTAAGAAATTTCAAGTTGATGATTAGGCTGACTTTTTATCCAATGAGATAACGTTTGCGAAGTGTTTTGCAAACTTTAAAGCACTATATACATGCTAGCTATTAGTTTAATTACTTCCATCTGACAAAGGAGGAAACAAGCTTAAGAGAGGTTACAACTCACCCATAATCACACAGCTACTCAAGTATGAGGGGCAGAATTTAAACTCAGGTTTTCCTTACTTGAATCGTTTAGGTTATGCTCCTTTACCTACATGTTTGAAATATACACATAGATGGCTATTTTAATAAAGCTGACAGATGCTTTTTTTTTCAAAATTGGCAAAATACACCTAATAAAAACAAATGCTAGTCACAATTCTGTTTTCCAAACTCCTCTTAAAATTCTAAAGACAAATGAACAATTTTTTAAAGTTCTTGGCAGGAAAATAAAATATCTTTGGAAGGGGAAAAATACTAGGAATCTTTAAAGAATACAACTCAGAGTAAACTAGTTGCACTTATTTTCCTATCTACTAGGTTTCTTTTCAAAATGGCTGTTTTTGTAAATTATATCTATAGATGAAAATTACATTGAAAGGACCTTGGGGAAGGAGAGATGGATAGGGAAAGAATGATTACACTAGCAGAATCTATGCGAAAACATTACTTTGTATTTAGTCCGATTGGGGACTAGGATTTCATTTACAGAGGGTGAAGAAAATCCTTGTACCAATGTAGCCTAGCACCTTTTTTTGCAATTTATTCTTAGAGAATTACCTAAAGAGCACAAAGAAGTTAGGTGACTTGGGGAAGGTCATACAGTAAGATCACACATGCCACACAAAGCGATCTCTCCTTCTACCTCATTAGGAGGCCCGTATTCTGCAGATAACATGCACCCACTTACCTAAGTCCACTTGGTTTTCCCCCAGTAAAACCTAAGCTACTTGAGGGCAGGAATTGTTTCCTTCTTGTCTTTGTATGTTCAGGACTGGCAAGCAGGCTCTCTAACTTTGGATGATTGCACGGTCCATCATCTAGAACCACCTCACCTGCTGTTTTCTTTACTCCTGTCTATTGATGGGAGTTTCCATATTTAAGGACAATCACTATGTATCATGGCAACACTTACAGTGAAAAATACTGCAGGAAATAAATGAGCATCAATAATGCCAACTCTATGAGAACACAGCTCCAAGTCCTTCCTTCCTTCTCTCAGGGCTAAGATGTGGACAGAATGGTCATCTGTTAGAACAACTGACTAATCTGGCTTACTAGCAGAAGGAAAAGATCCCCCTGCACAAAGGGCAAAGTCTGTGATTGCCACTTCTGTTCCTATCCAACACAAAGGGCACAAAGCAATCAGGCCTGCACGGATGACCTCCATCCACATGGAACTTTTGCCATAATAAACTTTCACTGACTATTTCATGGGTAAAATTCTTCATACATCACACAGTGAAAAAACAACTTTCAAGTACTCAAAGATTTTTTGAAACAACTCTAATATTTAGGTAGCAAACTTAAACATATTTAAATGGCCTACTGAGAGTGTGAACATACTTTCAAAAAGCCCACTCAAGGGGAACCAGTGGAGTTACCACCAAAGAGAATTAAACCCAAAGTGAAGAGGTTCTTATCCAGGCACTGATCAGTCAAGAAGCATTTGTTAATAAGCACTGTGTGTGAGATGTACTCTGCTAAACCCTGATGACCCAAAAAAGAGTTCCTGCCCTCAAGAAGCTCACATTATCATGAAGGAAATAACATGGAAACAACTCTGAAGATAGAAGATATAGAAATGAAATGAATATATGAATGAAATATATGAATATATGAATGAAAGCTAATATGAATGAAATATATGAATATATGAAATGAAAGCTAATATGGAGCTGGAGGAAGAGACGGAAGGAGAGGACAGAACAGCTTCTGGCATAAGGTGGGTTTCAAGCCAAGTTTTGCAGCTGAGGTAGAGGAGGTATATTCAAGCATCAGCAAAAAGTGTTTTAATCAACTAACAAAAAGACATGGGTCAGGAAACGAAGGACCAGCAAGAAGTCCAGTGTGGCTGATCACAGAAAAGACATTATGGAATAAAGTATAAGAAGACTGGAAAGGTAGGAAGGGGCCGGGCTATGAAAGTCACATACACAGCTCCAAGACCCTCTTCTAACACTAGGATTCTGTGATTTCTAGTTTTGTTTTACTTTTAAACTGCCCAAGATGGTTTTTTTTTTTAGAGGAAAATACCATAGAGTTTATTCTGGCACTTCATTTATGAGAATATAAACTCTCAACTATGACAAGTTATAGAACTTCATAAGAAATTTCATATGAAGGGAATGTATTTCAATTTATACTAAACAGATCCTGAACTATATTTGGATTAGCATAATCAACTACTATATAACATCCCTGGACTTACTGTTCATTTAAAAAAGATGAGTACCTTTCCCTTCAATTCTAACATTAACACTTACTTCTTCCTTAAAAGGCAGAAATCTGGGAAGTCACCATTAAACCTGACCTCCTTCATGTCCTGCACTTTCCACTTTATACCAAACTTGCTGATACATTATCTCAGTTGATCCTCAGAAGTCCATGACGCAGCCAGAGCAAAATACAACCTCAGCTCACAAAAGAAGAAACTACAAACCCAGAGCTGACACAAAAGCTCTTGCCCAAGGTCACATGATTACTAGTCTCAGTCCTACCCTTAAGAATCTCCTGCCTCTTGCTCCTATGCTACATTAGCATTTGGTCATATAAAAATGCTAGAAAGGGAACCCAAGTTTACCAGTTCCTCCATCACAGGATTTCTTGCCATTTTCAAAAGTTTAAAAATTCACAGAATTTCAAGCCTGTAAGGCACTTTAGAGATTTTCAATTACATTCTCACATTTTACAGAACAGTAAATAGTGCCTTAAGGGTCAACTTGCCTAAAGTTTTGCAGTTGCCAAAGCACTGGACAGACCAACCAAGATAGAAAACTGTTGACTGCATTATTCCACAAAGACTTTCTTGCCTTGAATTCTTGATTCTCTAAATTCCTTGATGGAAGTCCTTGATGGAAGCTGACTGCATCACTCTTTAAAAGAAAGCTATGACAGGGTAACAAACAAGTCTATCTAGGCTTTCTTGGCTGGTTTAATTTCCAGGAAAGTCACAAAAGTAGTAACAAGGGAAAGCAGCAAAGAAAATGACAAGGATTTAAGAAAAACACCTCTAAATAGCTTGGCATGGTATTACTGCCTTAAGGATGGTACTATGACACATGCCTTAGACTTCACAAACTCATTAAACTTAGAACAAAAAGTATTTACAATTAAGGCTGGGAATAACCAACTTCATCTTATTTTTACGCAAGCAGAAGGCTGATTGCTACTATTAGAGCTGTGGAAACCATTTTGCAACGAGGAAGCTTCAGTAATGAACTGGTGACTACACACTGGAGTATCTTTATATGCAGCTTTTGTATTAAGTGAAGGACCTAAAAATAGAGATGTTGCATGCAGAAGGCTCACAGAAACTGTACTGTATACAGGAGACATTTGGGTCTCTCCACCTTGGTATTTGATAATAAGTGCTTAAGACATGCAAAACAAAGTCATTTTTATCATGTGTGAGCAATGACAGTGCCTGTCTACCATCCAAGAGTCTCCAAATCTGACACAAGGAAAATTAGGATAAAATAGCTTAGTGACATATACAGGAAGAAATAGGCAGTTAAAAAAAACAAGCTAGGCAACTGTTGATTATATGAATTACAAAAGGCTTCCAAGCAAGGTTTCTTCCTTTAAAAGTTATGAGTTTCTGTGCTCACATAAATATTTAGATATCATTTATTGTGGTAAGAAAAAAAAATTACATCAAATAAGAAATGGAGGGAACTTTAGAGATAATATACAGATGATATGCATAACAAGCCCTTTATTTTATAAATGAGAAAACTGGGGCTGACTTTTCCAGAAATAAATATAAGAAAGCTTTAAAATTACAATGTGTTAACACAAAAATGAGAGCATTTACTGGTTTAATGTATACACAATTTTCCAGGACCATACCCATTACATATGAGTAATCTCCTTTATCATTACAAAATACAAATACATTTAGGATTCGTACACCAATGGACATATGTACCTGCACAATTAGTAGTATTAACTATAGAAAAAGTGATGTGGCATTTAACCGTATCATGAAGATGCGATGCAAACCTAGCTCAAAAGATGTATTATGTGGAAAGGAAAATAATTAAGCTAAAAACTGTAATTTTAGTGACCACATTCAGGCCTGAAGAATGGACAAAAAATGTACCTCCTCCCCTTCTCTGCAGGAGAGGCGGACTATGGGTATGGAATGTTCTATCTCTACTGTCAAGACTCAGTTGATATGCTGGTTAGTTTCAAGGAGCTATCTTATTCTTTGTTCTAAGGGGACAGGAGAAAGGTTCAGTTGGAAATGAAGGTGAATAACAATTTTCTTCAGAGAAAACCAGTTACACCACCCTCGGCAGTGGATGGTCCAATAAATGAAAAAAATTGTGGCTAATGAAAATGACACCAGAAATAAAGATGAAAGAAAATATTAGCTATGTCACTAGACAGTTTTACTCAGGCTGTACTTAGCTGCCCAATGTAACAAAATCATTTCAACATATCCCTATGAATAAAGATGGACAGTTTTTTCAAAAACACAGCAACAGAAGGAAGTGATTTCATAATTTATGCAAAAAATGCAAATTTTAGAATTAAATTTCAGTGCTTTCTCTAGCCAATACTTCCATAACCATAAGGCACAAAGGTTGCATTCCCAGAACTAGGGTCTAGATCAGAGGTGTCAAACACAGGAGAACAAAGCCCAAATCAGTTTAAAATATAACTGGTAATTGTTTAACAAAATAAATAAAACACAGATAACAACATATTTTAAAATAAAGGGACTGGCAAAGCTCCTTATTATGGATTAGTGGCCCTCTCTATCTGAGTTTGACACCCCTGACCTAAATCACAAAACAAAATAGAAATTAAATGGTATATATACATTAGAAAATCAAAGGATGGAAGGAGGCAGACATTCTCGAAAACCCCAAGTGGCTAAGGGCGTGGAATAAACGTCCCTCCCATAAACCGAGTTGCTTAGTAATGGCACTACCTCGCCTTTAGAATTTGGAAGGGAGAGAAAAACCTGGAGAAACACTTGTTCGCCATCAGCCGCCTGCCCAGCTTCCATAAAACAGGCGGCGGCACCCCGGGGAGCCCCCGACCACGCGGCCAGGGCGCAGCCCCCAAGGTCAAGCCGCAGACACAAGGACGGAGCCCTTCGACGGGGATCCGCAGTGCAGATCCGGGCCGGCTCCCCCCGCCTGCGCAGCGCGGGGGGCTCGGGGCCGCCCCGCTTTGTTCCGCGCCCCCCAGCAATCCAAGTCCTACCCTTCCCCCGCCTCATTCGCCATCTCCCAGGGTCCCCCGCACACAGTAGGTGCTTAATCGGTGCAGACGGCCCTACGAGCCCCGGCGAGGCGTGGACCCCTCCTCCTTCACTCTCCAATCACCTGCCCCCCCCCATTCTGGAGACCTGGAACAAGGCAAAAGAGGGGCTGAGGCTTTTCCAAGGTCCGTCTCCCCTCGAGGAGGGCTGCCCAGCCCCCACTGCGGATACACCCGCCCCGCCTTAGCTCTTCAACATGCCGCCCCCACCCCAGGGCCTTCCCACCCTCCGCTATGGGGGATGGGGGGGTGGGGGCGGGGTGTCGCCCTCCCCCTCCCCCGCGTTCTCTCCCCACTGTTTTTCCCTCCCCCTGCCCATGTTTTCCCACGGCCCCACCCCAGGGCCCCAGCTCCACCTGCACCCCCACACTCGGGGCAAAGCCATGGGCTCGACTGGGGTAACCACCTGCGGCTTCCTCCTCCGCAGCCCCAGGACCCCGGCCTCGCCCCTCCCCCACCTCACCGCCGCCCCGCGGCCTCGCCCCTCCCCCTCCGCCGCTCCTCGCCGCCCCTCCCCCTCCTCACCCGCACAGGACGAGGCGCAGCTCTTGCCCCCCAGGCCTGAGTAGGTCCCGGGGCTTCCCCCGCCGCCCGCCGCAGCCCCGGCGGCATCGCCCCCGGACGACGACGACGAGATGGACGGGGACTGTGTGGCCGCCGACGGCTCCGCCATGGCCTCGCCGATGGGAGGCGGGAAGGGCAGAGGCGAGGCGACAAGACGAGGACTGGGACGACGGCGCGGCGAGCAGCGGCTCCGACTCCGAGGGCGGACGGTCAGCGACTGAGCCACCGACCGACAGACCGACTGACTGCCTGCCGGGCTGCCGGGCTCAGGAGGAGCGGGGGAGGGGCGCCGAGCTCGGGCGCGCGCCGGAGAGGCGCGCAGGCGCACTGCGGCCCCGGCCCGGCGGGAGGCGGTGGGCGGCGGCCGCGCGAAGCCCGCAGCCGAGCCAGTGCGCAGGCGCAGGCACCTTCCCTCCCCCCGCGCGCTCGCGCGCCTCCGCAGCCCTCCCTCTCCTCCTGCGGAGCGGGCGAGGGGCCGAGGCGGTGCTGGCCCTGGAGCCCCGCCCCCAGGCGCAGTCCGGGCTCTGGGGAGCACGTGTCCCGGGCCTGGGGGAGCGTCCCGCTGGACCCGCAGCGTCCCGCCCTCCGGGTGAATGCAAGTGCCCCCAGAAGGGCAGTTTCTCGGGCGTCAAGCCGTGCCAGGCCCTGATGCTGGGCCTCGGCGGCCCTGGCACCCCGCCATCTCCCCCTCCCCGGCCTTGTAGCTGGGGCGAGGCCTTCGAGGTTGCCCTGGGGCCCCCACGGCCTGGAAGCCGATCTGAGAGTTAGCAGTCATCCTCCAGGGCCTGGCCCAGTGTTTGGTGGGACCCCGACCGCGGACCTTCCCAGCTCACCACCCAGGCCTGTGCTTGCCCTTCTCCCCCCAAGAAGGAAATCTGCTGCCCCGAAGGAAAGCGGAGGAACCGAGATTTGGGGCCGAAAGGGGCCTGGGGGTCCGCAGACCAAGTGGTGACACAGGTCACCTGAAGGGAAGGCCCCGGGGGAGCAGCGGGCATCGGGGGACGAGGACCAGGGGCACAGACTGAGTACAGTGAACTTTAGGGAAATACCAAAAGGAGCCTTTTCTAGCAAACATTTTGGCAGGTCAGCAGAGAGGTACCAAAGTAGAATGGGTTGGGTATGTGTCTGAATATTTGGTGGGAGGGGAGAGAGATGTCCCTTCACAAGAGGCTTTTGAACAGAATCTAGTTGATCACTTGTACGTATTTTTTGGTCCGGGTAGCACTGGGAAGGACCCCTGCCATTCCTTCCAGTTCTAGGGTCTTAAGATTCATCCCTCTATCCAATACTGCCTTTGGGGCCAGCTGCCCTGCTCCTGGATCCATTGTGCCGACTCCCACCCTGGGGGCTGGCCAAAGACCCATTGAGGGTTCAAATGTTGGGAAAAATCAGTTTCCTTTAAAAGCCAGCCCCTGCTTACCATGGAATGGCTGAAAGTCAGCCGATGAAATTTGTTTCTGCTAAGACTGGTCAGTAATGGCAGCGCAGTCACAGCCGAAGCCACATGCTGGCCTCCTGAAAAGATGCCAGCTCCGGGAGGAGGGTGAGCCAGTCAGGGGAAGAGAGGTTAGACCAATTGAAGGAGCCTTCTGGAGCCCGCCCTTGATAACAGCCTCAGAGGTCAGAGAAAACCCAGACAAGGGAAGGCGGTGGTCACTGCAGAAAAGCCAGGAACAAAAGACAGTGCCTGGGCCAGGCCTACAGGGAGCATCTTCCAGATGCTCCAGGGAGCAGAAGCCATGCTGAGACAGCCCTTGAAATGACCCAGGGCAGTACAGGCCTCGCTGGCAATTGTGCACAAGGCCCGATATCATCCATTCAAATAAATGCGTAACTGACAGGTGGGGCCAGAGAAAGAAAAGACTTACTCTGGCAGCTCAGACAATGAGCAACAGGCGGCTGAAACCTGGCAACCAGGGCCAGCCACCAACCACAAAGCAGGCAGAAAGAGCTGACTTCTAGGCTCCTGGAACGCTAGACTGGAATCGACAAAAGTCTGGGTTCAAACCCACCTAGGAAGCTTATCAGTTCACCACATCTGTGTAATGGGGATAATAGCACCTGGGTGGTCACCTCCTCACAGCATTTTTGAGAGGGTCAAAGGAGGTAATAAATGTAAAGGATTTGGTGAACCTTAGCCTATGGCTTAGAGAGGTCAGTTATTCCTACTATTATTTTTTCACACCCTAGAGTAGCAAGTGTGTGTGTGATCGTCCTTCATTGCCAAAGAAGACCATGCCAACAGAGAAATAATGATATGACTTGCACTTGACTTTGTTTTGAATGAGGGAAGGCTGTGCAAGGTCATCTGTCTCACTTCTCCTCCAGAGCCATCTGAATCCAGTGACCAGATATTCATCAGGATGACCCAAGGTGAGGCAGTTGGGGTTAAGTGACTTTCCCAAGGTCACACAGCTAGTGAGTGTCAAGTGTCTGAGGTGAGATTTGAACTGAGGTCCTCCTGAATCCTGCACTGGTGCTGTATCTACTGGACCCCCTAACTGCCCCAGAGTAGCAGTTAAGGGACAGAGAAACTAACTTTTAAAAATATTTTTAAAATATATTTTTATTTATTTCATTAAATGTTTCCCATTTATATTTTTAACATTCATTCCTTAAAGTTTTGGTTCTAAATTCTCTCTCTTCCTCCTGCTCTTCCCCTACCCCTTGAGAAGGCAAACAGTATGATAGTAATTATATGTGTGAAATCAGCCAACACATATTTCCACATTAACCATGTTGCGAAAGAAAACACACACACACAGACACACACATACATAATCCTCCCCTCCCCCCCCAAAAAGAAAGAAAAAGTGAAAAATATGCTTTAATCTGTACTTAAGAGTTTATCAGTTCTCTCTCTGGAGGTGGATAGCATTTTTCATCCTGGGTCCTTTGGAATTGACTTGGATCATTGACATCATCAGAGTAGCTGAGTCTTTTGATCATAACAATATTCTGCTAATTTCACTTTGCATCCGTTCATAAAAGTCTTGCTAGGTTTTTCTGAAGCCATCCCTTTCATCATTTCTTATAGCACATTAGTACTCCAATCATAATCGTATATCACAACTTGTTCAGCCATTCTCCAGTTGACGATTAATTTTCAATTCTTTACCACCACAAAAAAAGTTGCTATAAATATTTTTGTACATACAGATCCTTTTCCTTTGATCTCTTGGAGATACAGATCTAGTAGTGGTATTGTTGGGCCAAAAGGTATGCTTAGTTTGATAGCCTGTAGACTTAGTTCCAGGTTGTTATCCAGAATGATTAGACTAGTTTACTACTCCACCAAGAGTTAATCAATGTACCTATTTTCCCTCGACCAACATTTTGTCATTCCTGAATGTTGTGTGTTGGTACTTCATAATTGTTTTAATTTGCATTTATCTAATCAATAGTGATTTAGCACATTTTATTTGACTTTTGATAGCTTTGATTTCTTCTTTTGAAAATTGCATGTTCATGCCCTTTTTCTTTATCAATGGGGGAATGGCTCTTATTTTTCTATATTTGGCTTAATTCCTTATCTGTTTGACAGATTAGGCCTTTATCAGAGAAACTTACTGTAAATTTTTTCCCCAGTTTCCTGCTTTCCTCCTGATTTTGACTGCATTCATTTTGTTGTGCAATTTCATGTAATCAAAATTATCCATTTTACTTCCCATTTTCCTTTCTATCTCCTGCTTGCTTATAAACTTCCCCCTTATCCATAGATCTGACAGGTAACTTTTTCCGTACTTCCCTAATTTACTTGTGAAATTGCCCTTTATGTCGAAATCATTTATCTACTTTGAACTTATTTTGGCATATGGCCTGAGATATTGCTCTATGCTTAGTTTTGGCCAAACTGCTTTGCAGTTTTTCTAGTAATTTTTGTCAGGTAGTAAGATCTTGCCTGAAGAACTTGGGTCTTTTTTGGGTTTATCAAACACTGGATTACTATAGTCTTTTACTACTATATAATGTGGACTTTTCATATATTACTATATAACGCGAATCTATTCCATGGATCAACCACTCTATTTCTTAGCCAGTACTGGATAGCTTTCATTGTTACACTTTGTAATATAGTTTGAGATCTGGCACTGCTAGGTAGTGAAATGCTAACTTTTTAAAGGATTAAAGACAAATAAGGTGTCTTTAATCTTTATTTCCACCAGGTAATTTCCTTTTTTTTTCCCATTCTTTCTTTTAACTAATATGTATTAAAACCAACTCAATGTTTCTTAAAGCCCTTCATGTATAATGAAGGGCTATGCTAGAGACTGTGAGTGTGCTAGGGAAGCAGAACATAGTTACTGTCTTGAAAGCAACAAAAAAATGAAAAGAGAGTTGGTTAGGGGAGTTCTTCCCTACCCCATCCAAAAACATACCTGAATTTAACCAGCATGGCTTTTCTCTATGGAACATGTTCAGTCAAGTCCAAATGGAAATTCCAGAAAGAATTGGTCAGTTAGAAGGGAGTGCTGGCAGGACAGGAGGGGGCTTCTTACTATGGTCAGAAGTTGCCAGGCAGTATAGCATCCCTCTATGACCCAAATGATGACTCATTCTGTCTTTGGAACCTACTGATGTTTCCAGAAGGCCTCTGAGTGTATGCTCCTAGAGATGGTCAGAGGAGGCCAATTACACTTTACATTTGGAGATTTCCCAGAGTAAATTCTGATTGGTGCATAACAAGCCAAAGGGAGAAATTGAGCTTTCAGGGTGAGCCCCAAAGACAAGCCTTGGGCTGTATTCTCGCAGGGTCTCAAGACTGCCTGGATCATGAGGTACAAGGCATATCCTAAGGCAGCATCTTATTGTAGAAAAGTGACAGTGGGAGCTGGGAGAATGTGCGCACTCTGGTGGTCTAGCTCCAAGCCCTATGAATGGTGTACTAGCAGATGCCTGTTTTTCCACGGTCTCCAACATTTATCCTTTCCCTTTTTTCAGACACCCTCATTTTGTAGGAAAGGCATTTGAGTCTCAAAAAGGCTAAGTGACATATTCACAGTGTCTCGTCCCCCATACCTACCTGTTTAGCCTTGGGCAAATTCCTTGTCTCCAGACCTCGGTAAAATGAATTGACTTCAGTTTCATTGAATTCAGCAAGCACTTAATAAATACTCTGTGCTAAGAACTAGGGACCCAAAACAAAACAGTCCTCAAAGGGTTTATATTAGAGGGGACGGGAATTTCATGTCTACATGCATAAGGGATCCCATTCCAACCCACTTCTTCCAGCAGATTGCCCCCTCACTTGTTTTCAATCTCTCCCTGTCCACTGACCATACCATCCTTCTCATTCAGTAGACTTCAATGGCTCCCTATTACCTCCAGGATCCCTGTGTTGGGCCTTCAAAACCTTTTAAAACCTGGACCCCTCTAGGGGTCTTCTTACATTGAATTCCTCCTCCCACCTCAACTTCTGCACTCTATGATCCTCCTAGTTCTTACACAATGCACTTCATTTCTGAATCCAGGCATTTGCGCTGGCCATGCCCCTAGTCTGGAATGCTCTTCCTCATCATGTCTGTCTCTTATTTTCTTTCAAACCTAGCTAAAGTCCTGTCTTTTATGAGAAGCCTTTCCTGGTCCCTCTTAATGCCAGAGCTTTCCCTCTGGTGAATACTTCCAATTTTTTCTGTGTCTTGTTTGTATGTGGTTGATAGGTTGCCTCCCCATTAGATTGGAAGCTCTCAGAAAGCAGGGACAGTTTTCACCTTTCTTTGTACCTCTGGCACATAGTAGGCACCTAATAAGTGCTTATTGACTTATAAATAAGAGCATAGAACATGATGTTGGTGTTTGAGGAGGAGACAATGGGAAGAACACACATTCCAGGCAAGGGACCTGGCCAATCCAAGGGGATGCTGGGAAATATTTAACTACCCCTTCTCAGACAGGAGCAAAGGACTCAAACACTCGGGGGCTTAATGGGCTTTATTAACATTCTCTCCTTCACTTTCTTAAGTCTGGACAATCAACAAAACAATAAATCTGGTTGAATTCTTAGGGGCCAGCGCTGATGATGAATTTAACAATCTCTGACTCACCTCTAAGCACAGTTTTTGCAAAGGCACTGAGGTGAGATAGGAGTGTGTGTGTGTGTGTGTGTGTGTGTGTGTGTGTGTGTGTGTGTGTGTGTGTGTGTGAGTTCCAGTAGGGGTGGAGTACATGGGGGAGTTGAGGATAGTAAAAAAGCTTCAAAGGTCCAATCCATCTTGTAATTCTGTAACCCTTGCTATCTACTTAAGTGACTTGACTCTCCATGGCCCCATTTGGGGTTTCTTGGCAAAGATACTGCAGGGGTTTTGCCATTTCCTTCTCATTTTACAGGTAAGGAAACTAAGGCAAACAGGTGAAGTGACTTGCCCAGAGTTACACAGCTAGTAAGTGTCTGAGGTCAGATTTGAACTCAGAGAGCTCTGCCTACCCAGTTGCCCCTACTTAAATGTCTACCACCATTTAATTTCTTGCTGAAGGATTTCACATAGTTCCATTCATTTATTAATGAGTATTAATTGTCTACCATTGGCTCTTTATTGGCTGTTTATTAGTGAGTATCTTTGAATGTCTAATCTGTGCAAAGCTTACCCCTCCAGTCTTCTTCCTAAACCAGTCCCAACTTTAAAGGGCTGATATTGGAAAATGTTCCTTGCCTTGACTTTAAGACAACAGAGAGGCTCCACTCCCATTATTTTCATTTTACAGTGGAGAAGGAAGTTAACCAGTGCCCAAGGAGACCCGGGGGTGAGGGCTGGGGCTTAGAATCCATGACTGCACAGTCTCCAGGCTGTTGTAAACCCCAACCTGGACAGTGGCCAGGCTGTACACTTTGCACCAGGACTATGGTCCCAACTTTCCAGTTTGCAAGAAAAGGAGTGGGGAAGGGAGAAAACTCCTTTCTCTGGCACTGAGGAACCAGTGGTGCGGTGAACAGGAATCTGGATTCACAGGCTTTGGTTCAAACCTTGTTTTGAATGGGTACCACCAGTGTGACCCAAACTCTCCAGGCCTGGTCACAAATAAGGAGGAAAGCTAGATTAAAAGATCTTTCTCAGGGGCCTTTCAAACTCCAAACAACAGAACACCCTTTTGATTCTGTGACCAGTTTACTGAGTAGAGGAGTCCGACTAGAGCTGGGCAGCACAGAGGGCCTTGGGATGGAAATTCCTCAATGGCCTCAGCTTCTGCTTTTGTCTTATAGTCCTAAAACTCAGCATAGCACATGGCGCAGGGGAGGAAAAAGGAAAGGAAGAGGATACATATTTCTATGGTGCCTACTGCATGCCAAGCATTTCTATAGTGCCTACTGTGTGCCCAGCTTCTTGGAAAACTTTTCTCCTTTAAGCCTCACAGCAAGCCTGGAAAGGAGGTGCTCTTATGGTTCCCATTTTGCAGGTGAGGAAATTGAGGCTGAGACAGTTTCAGGGACTTGCCCAGGCTCAAACAGCTAGGAAGTGTCCCAGGCCAGATTTTGACTTAGGTTTTCTAGACCCTTGAAGCTAGGTGGTGCTCTAGGCTGATAGCCCAGCATGAAGTCCAGAAGATCCGAGTTCAAATCCAGCCTCAGACCCTTCCTAGCTGTGTGACCCCAGGCAAGTTGCTTCATCCGTTGGCCTCAGTTTCCTCACCTGTAAAATGAGCTGGAGAAGGAAGTGGTAAACCACTCCAGTATCTTTGCCAAGAAAACCCCAAACAGGGTCACAGTGTCAGATACAAATGAGAAAACAACTTGAACAAGAACTTCTTGACCCCAGGCTCTTGACCCTTGTGCTCTGAGCTGCTTAATAGGTGCTGACTGAGCGACTAGATTGGTTGATCTATGGTTTGTTCTGTCCCCTGCTGGGGCAAAACCCACCCCCCATGACTTACCAGGCAGTTATTCAGGGTTGTTATGCTCCCCACTCCCCCAATTCTCCCACCCTTCTGTCCAATCACCCTTCAAAGCCTTGAAGTTGGCAAGTGAAATTCTCAAGGCTGGGCCTCCTACATCAGACCCACAGTCCAGCAGCAGGCCCAGACTGGAGTCCTTCTAGTTTGCTAGGACTTGCCACAGCTTGAGCTCAGCTGGCACTGCCTGTGGAACCCTGGGTCGCCCACAAATCACAATGAGTCATGGGAGGAGGCCTTCAGTGGAGGAAAGGTTAATGGGACAGTAAAGGACCCTGTGCTCCTGAACACTCCCTTGTAGCTGGGGGTGGGGGGGGGGAGGTCAGAGGGATATTTACTTGTGTCCTGTGCCTTCTCCACCCCTGCCTGGGCACATTCCAGCTGCTCAGGCAGCTGCTTCTAAATGGCCTATTTCTGAGTTGGGCAGCCACAACCACCACCACCACCATAATGTACTGTGTGCTGCTTCTGAGTGTGTGTATGTGTGGGAGTGTGTAAATGTATATGAGATTGTGTGTATGAGTGTTTATGAGAATGTGTTGTGTGTAATATGTGACCGTATATGGGAAGATACGTATGTAAGAGAATGTGTGAGAGAGTGTGTGGTCAGATGTGTGAACATGCATGAGTGTGTGCATGTATGTATATATTTTTGTGAGTATGTGAGGTCAGCTATGTGAGCATATGTATATATGTATTTGTGTGTGCATGCATGTATATGTGTATCTGTGTGTGTATATATGTGGACATATATATCCATATTCGTGTGTGTATGAGGGCAGATATGTGAGCATATGTATATATGAGTGTGTGTACATGTGTATATATGTATATATTTGCATGTATGTATATATGTATGTATCTGTGTGTATGTGTATATATATGTTCATATTCGTGTATGTGAGGTCAGATATGTGAGCATATGTATACATGAGTTTGTGTGCATTTATGTATATATGTATGTATTTGTGTGAGTGTGCCATTTCAGAGCAGCCCAGCAGAGGGGGCAGGGTCTAGTGGCATGGAAAGCAGGAGTTCCTTCGGGGTCCACACCCAGGTATTTCTTCTGCCAACTTCTGAACCTTCCCAGCTCTGCCATTTATGACTCCTAAAACTCTTTCCCTCTGGGAAGGACTCACCTATACAGTGGGGGCTGGAGGGGAGGATCTTCATGGTTGGAAGCCTGTGGGTCTAAGGGGGATTCTGTTATGAGATTTCACAGGCAAGAAAAGAAGGACCATAGCCTCCTCCCCGGCCTCCTCTCCTCCAACTCCCTGGTTTGTCTTTGGTGTGTGCTTTGTATCCTCTTCCGTATAGACCCATTTCCTCATGGCCAGGCATGTAGCTCCTGGAGGAAAGGAATGGATTCCTTTTGGTCTTGATGTTTTCAGGACCTTGGTGGTGCCTGGCACATAGTAGGCACATAGATGGTAATCAGTGCTTGTTGACAGATTGATTCATGGTCAGCAGTTCTAGACATGGCTCTTGCTGAGAGACCCTGGGCAGGTCACTGACCGTGTTTGTGTCTCAAATTCCTCATCTGTAAAATGGAAATGATAATATCAGTCATTGCTCTCTCAAGCAGCAGTTTGAAAGATCAACTGAGATAATATTGATAAAATACATTGTAAACTTTTATTCTTGTTCAGTCATGTCCAACTTTGTATGATGCCATTTCTTGGCAGATACTGGAGTGGTTTGTCATTTCCTTCTCCAGCTCATTTCATAGATACAGAGAATGAGGCCAACAGGGTGAAGTGCCCTGCCCAAGGTCACACAGTTAGTAAGTGTCTGAGGCCCGATTTGAACTCAGGGAGAGATGAAATCTTCCCTATTCCCACTCCAAGGCTCGGTGCACTGTGGCTGCTGCCCCCTAGCGGTCCGTTGAAAACTTTAAAGGGTTATAAAAATGCCAGTTCTCATGATAAACGCTTGCCATTGTCTTTTATGTTATGTTGTATTATGCTCTGCACACTGCTTCATAGTATGTATATGTACATCATGGCAGGCAAGATGACAGAATCAGGAGAAACATGGGTTCAAATGCTGCCTCTGGCCCTTACTGGCAGGGTGACAATGGCTGAGTCATTTCAGAACTTTAGCGTTCACCTCCGTAAAATGGGACCAGGAATACTTGCGTCTCCTGCACCACAGGGCTGCTGCCAATATTGAATGAGATGATGTATTTAAAGAATTCTAGGCATCGGCTATTATTATAAATAGTCTCCTGTGACCTCAATACTCATCAGAATAATAAGAATTCACACTAATAAAGTGAGTAAAGAGTTTTTCCTCATGACAGTCACTTGAAGCAGCTTATTCAGCTCTTATCTGAACCCATTTCAACAAGGAAGAAGCCATTTCCCAAGCCCAAGATGCTGCCCAGGGCAAAGATTAAAACTCAAACCCAGGTCTCTCCTGACTCTACTTGTCTTTTGAAAAAACCACTCCAAGCCACCATGGACTGAACAAAATCACTCAGCAAACAGTAATTACTGTATACCCAGCCCTGTGCTGAGTCCTGACTGGGATCCAGTTTAGATAAGGAAGAGGCCCTGTGCTCACTGAGTGGATGAACAAGAACCAGTATTTGGGCACAGCCTCTTGGAATTGGAGACAGAGGTTCAAAGCCTAGCCCTTGTGTGGGCCTCACTGTCTCCTGTAAAATGAAAGAGGTGGACTAGGTGCCTTTCAGCTCTATGTTTGTTCCTGGGTCCTGCATTTCCACCCATTTCCTTGGGTTCATTTCTGTGGGTCCTGTGGAATAAAATACGATGAACATTTTGGGTGGACCCTGAAAGAAACTGGTGAGGGTGTGTGTGTGTGTGTGTGTGTGTGTGTGTGTGTGTGTGTGTGTGCTCCTAAGTGCTCAGAGGCTTCAGAATGGCCCAGAGAATGGATGGTGATCATTAAGCAAAGCTGGCAGGAGAGAAGGCTCTTTTCTAGGGTGGCCGAGGGACAGTAATGACACAGCAATTATCCTGGAGACAGCCTGGAACATGACTGTGCTACTGGAAGTGAGGTTACCCCTCTTTATCACAGTTTGGTAACATCCTCTTCCTTCTCCGTGGGATCCATGCAATTTTGAAAATGCAGCAATGGTTCACTTGTAGGTTTATGGGAAGGGTCCTTAGAGATCATCTAATCTCACCCCTCATTTTACTGGAGAACAGGGGTCTAGGGAAGAAAAGGGACTTGTCCAAGGTTATGCAGACAATTGGTGGTCATGGAGATCAGAAACCAGTACAGAAGGGCAGCCTTTTCTGTGGCCTGAGAGTGTTTCAGTACTGAAACTCTCTCAGGTAGAGTGTGATTGTCAATGCTTGTTAAATTAAATGGAATTGAATATGGATGGCCTGGGTTCCTGGCACTTTACTATGCCCTTGGTAAATGCTCATTGACTCTGTCCAAGTACTGAAGGTCACTGAGCCGAGACAGTGAATTTAAGTTCAGCTCAGGTTTGCGCTTGGCTCCCCAACTTTCACCCTTGTGATCTTGGGCACTTCTCTGGGCCTCAGTTTACTCATTTGTAAAATGAAGGCTTTGGAGGAAGATTCCAGTGCAGAGAGCCCCAGATTTAGCAGTAGAAGGCCTTCTCTGCCCTTTGCAGGCTGTGGCCACTGAATCTCCTTGGGCCTCAACTACAAAATAATCCTTGTTAACCCCTTAGGGTGTCATTATTGTTCCCCTCTCCAGGTCTCAGAACCAACAGCATGGCCTGATCTCTCAAGCCTGGCATAGCTCTAGGATCCCACTTTCCCCCTCCCCCACCCTCCACTTGGCCTGCTGGGAGTCGTAGTTTAGTGTCACACTAAGGCGAAGGGAATCTGGTTACATGGCCTATGTAACTATATAACTATGGCCTATCTGGTTACATGGCCTATGTGCCTGTGTAACTATGTAACTATGTATCCCCACTAGAGTGGATGCTGCTGGAGGGCAAGGCGTGCTTTTTTTAATTTTGAGCTTTGCAGCAGCGCCTTTCCCTGGCACAGGTCTGGACCCTCGTAGGTGCTGCTTTGGACACGAGGCACCGGACACGCGGTCCAGTCCGCAGGAAGCACCCAGGCAGGCCACCCGCTGAGCGCCTGCGTTGCCGCTTGGCCTGCTGGGAATTATGGTTCTGTGGGTGTCTGAGCCCCGGGGAGTCGAGCTTCCCTTCCTTGTAGCCGCGATTCCGCATGGACTGTTGGGAGTTGTGGTTTCTTGGGAGCGCCAGAGCCTAGGTGAGCGCCAGAGTGGTACTACGTTTCCCAGGAGGCTTCGGTGGGCGGGGCTATTGCACGGGCCTCGCCGCCGGCCCGGGCGCGCGTGCGCAGCCCGTTTCTTCTCGCTGCCGAGTCCCCGCCCATTTCCCGCCCAGCTCCGCCTGCCCGCCCTCTCGGCCGCCCGCCCTCAGGCCCGGCCCGGCCCGGCCCGCCCTCCCCCTGCCGCCCGGGCTGATGAGGAGGCGGCTCCATGTTTTCTTTTCTGGGAACGGCGGCGGCGGCCTCATCAGAAAGCGGGGAGAACACAGGTAACCCCGCGCCCCCCGAGCCCCGGGCCCTTCCTGCCTCAGTTTCCGCCCCTGTAAAACGAGGCCGCAGGACTGAGTGGACTTGGGGGTCCCCGGCCCTCTCTGCCCCTCAGCTTCTCTTCCGTAAAGAGAGGGGCTTAGACCCGGTGGTCTCCAGACCGTCCTGGCCTCAGTTTTCCCGTCTGTATAATGAGGTCGTTAGACCAGGTTCTCCAGTCAGACCCCTTCCCCTTCCCGGGCCTCAGTTTACCCTTTTGTTGAAGAGCCGACACTAGTTGGCCTTTGGGGGTCCTTCCCCTTCTTGGGCTTCAGTTTCCCCCCGTGTAAAATGAGGGGGTTGGCCGCGCTGGCTCCGTTCGTAAGTTTAATGCATGGCTCCTCCCCCTGCTTTGGTGTTGGGCTGGGTGGGAGGGTCTTTTACCGTGTAGGTGGG
The DNA here is from genome assembly GCA_028658325.1 of Potorous gilbertii. Lineage (NCBI taxonomy): Eukaryota > Metazoa > Chordata > Mammalia > Diprotodontia > Potoroidae > Potorous > Potorous gilbertii. The sequence goes on from CM053770.1 coordinate 258,832,155, forward strand.
TTCTTTCAGGGTCCTCTACCCTCTCCATTTCTCCGCGTGTTCCTGCTTGTGCCCCAGAGCAGTGGGGTGAGGGGGCCCCTCTCCTGTGCCCCCTGCCCAGAGCGTGGGGAATGGGGCATTCTTCCCCTGTGTCCCCTGCCTGGTGACCAGGAGACTGCCCTCTTTGGGTGGATTGGAGTTGAAGTTTCCCGTCTGAACTTGATTTCTACCAATCCTGTTTGCCCCACCCTTGGCCACCAAGAGCACAGTAGTGAGTGACCCCACCTTGGGGTGATCTCCGTTAAAAGTTCTCCTTCCTTTGTAGACTTTTCCACCCCATTGGACTAGAAAGTTTGAAGCAGATGCTTTTGGCCATATTAGGGTGGAAGGATGGAGAGGGGGAGATGCTGAAGGCCCCAGCCTAGTCATTACAGGCAGAATTCCTCTTAGGAAAGAGGACAGGGTTTGGAATCTGGGCCCTTTGAAAACCAGGCCCTGCCATCTGGTACCAACCTGTGTGTCACCTAGGGCAAGGCTCCCCTTCCCTGGCAGGAACGTTGAACTGAGGCCCTTTTTCATGTCAGCTGTGGTCCTGCCACCTGGAGTCTGCTTGCTAGCTGTTACTCAACTTTTATGAAACCTGCCCTGGGAATGGTGAAACTTAAATTATTTTTAACCTGGATCTTTTTGACTCACGGGACTGAAACCAAAAGTATGATAGGGAATTTGGTGTTCTATCAGGTTTTTGTTTTTTTTTTTAGCTGACCGAAAGAATATGAACTTGGAGAAAGTTTTCCAAAGTTTTTGAGTACGTTTCTTTTTTTTTGAAAAGAGAGCAAAAGGACAGGCGTTGAAGTACTGACACTCCCCCCTCCCCGCTTTTTCACTGTAACATTTGGAAGTTTCTGCAGGTTCCATTTGTAAACTTTCTAGACTTAAAAGACAAGTAAGGAGCCTGGGTAGGAAAACTTCTTCAAAGCCAACAAAATTCAGGTCCCCCTGGTTTGAGGAGTTGTAATGAAATTGTAGTGGAAAGGAGGAGAAAACACTAAGTGGGGGCCCCAGGGCAGGCCTCCTGCTTCTACTAGGAGAGGCCTTTTTTAGGGAGTCACTTTTAATGGATGAAATAATAAAAGGAAGAACTGCAGGTTTTACAAATCTGTTTCAGAATTTTAGCTATGTTCTCAGTCTGTGATTTTAGAGAATTGCCTGAGGCCCTGAGAGGTTAAGTCATTTGCCCACGTCTCTGGTCCACTGTCTGTAATAGGTGAGATTTGAGCCCAGATATTCTGGGCTCCAAGTGCTATACTTCCTTTTCTTTCACATATATGATAATGGGGGGTAAAAAGTCCCAAAAGGACATAGTATGGTATGTTATAGTATAGTATAGTATGGCATGGTACTGTATGATATGGTACAGTATGGTATGGTACCCTACGGTATGGTATGGTATGTACGGTATGGGATGGCATGGTATAAATAGTGGTGTCAGGCTCCAGCCGAAAGGGGGCTACCAGAGCAGACCACCTGGCTACATATTGACTTGGCAAGCCACATAGTAACATCATCTGTGCTTTATTGTATTTTTATTTATTTTGTTAACTATTTCCCAATTTCATTTTGTTCTGGTTTGGCAGCTGTGCTTCAGGCCAAGGCCTCTGCTGTAGTGGATCGAGGGGTAGTGCAGCCTGAAGAGCTGCATTCAAGTTCTGACTGACACATCTTGGCTGTATGACCTTATCTTGGTGCTCTAGGCAGGAGTGGGGAATCTGTGTGTTCTCAGGGCCCTCAAGTTCGGCCCTTCGACTAAATCCAAACTTCAGAGAACAAATTCCCTTGATAAAAAGATTTGTTCTATAAAACTTGGACTCATTCAAAAGTTCAAAACCAAGGACTCAAAGGGCCACATGTGACCCTGAGGCTGCAGGTTCCCCACCCCTGCTCTAAGAAGCTCTTGAAGATTAAGTTATAGAGAAGGAACTAACTGCATCAGTTGAGTTTTTTCTCATCTGGAAGGGCTTCACACCAGTGAAATCATAGGTCTAATCCTTCTCCCTTAGAATTCCAGGATTCTCACACTTACACTTTGTTTTATGAAAATGGCTTTGTCTTGTGATGGATGGCTCTTAAAGTTCTCGTTGTTAACATGACACCGTAGGAAAGAAAACTTTTCCTCAGTTGGCATTTCTGTTCATGACTGTTTTCATATCTGACACTGTAACCTCATACTGCCTTCTGGGATCAAACTGAGAAAGAAAGCATTTTGTAAAGCATCCTGTCAATGTTAGCTAGTATTATTTTAGAAGAATTAGACCAGGGCGAATTCTTGAAAAAAAACAAGAAAACAAAACCAACATACCCAACAACAGTTTAAATACATTTTAGCATAGAGAGAGCATCAGCTATGGAGTCAGCCTCCCTGTGCCTCCCTGTGCCTAAGTTTCCTCAGCTGTAAACTAAGGGGGTTGGACTAGGTGACCTCGGAGATACCTACCAGCTCTAGAGTAAGGATCCTGTTTTAGAAACATTGTATCCTGGTAGAAACCTTATGGTTGGGTCTTTTCTTTGGTGGAAAGGATGATGGATGATACAAAAAATCAAACATTGCTATACTTTTGAGATACTCTACATGGACTTTCTAGAAACTGTAGGGTCAGCGGGAGTGATTTGCTGTTCCGCACACTGGTACAGAGCAAATATATTATGGCAGGATCCTTTATGGGATATGTTCTTAAGGTGTTCCAGATCATTCTTAAAGCATTCACTCTATCCTCATTTTAACAAATGGGCTTTTGAAACCAAATTCTGACTGTGATTTCATTTTGGGATTTCCCATAGATCTGTAGCTCTTCTGTCCAGAATCTGGAGAGGGAGCACAGAGCTCTTTGGGGACTTGGAAGGCTCCCACAGTCACTGTGTAATCCCTTCCACTTGAACCCAGCTCATGTGCCCTTGAGGCAGCTCTCCTGCCTCTAAGCTAGGTTGCTTGGCTCCATTTGGGAACTTGCCTTTGAAATCTAAGGACACCTCCTAGAAGTTAAGGAAAGAACTTCTGACCTTTTCAGTTTGTTAGATGCTAATGTATTTACAAAGGTCCTACCGTCAGCACACAGTAGTGAATTTGGAACTTGGAAAGGTCTACATTTTGTGACATGCTTTATAAATTCTAGGGAATCACAGGATGAGAACTGGAAGGACTTTTGAAATTGTGCCTGGTTTCATCCTTTTACAGAGGAGTAAACCTAGGCCTGGAGACATGGCCACGATAACGCGTTAGGTAGTTCAGAGCAGAGCCAAGGTTGGAGCCCAGGTCTCTCTAGGTCTGTTGATTTTCCATTCAGTCAGCAAGCCTTTAGTAACTGCCTGTGATGTGCCAGGTACTGTGCAGGTCTCAGCAGCAGCTGTGATTAGAGATGGTGCTGCTCCATGCAAATTTCTGAGTTACCAAAGCACTTCCAAAATATATTTGTTGCAGTTGTCACTAATGGATTCAGTTGTCTCTACAGAAGTTTTCCAGAGCTGTTTCTCTAGCTCAAGACTTTCCTGAGCTCTAGCCTGATCTGACCTGCTCTATGTTCCATGAGCACCTCAGTCCCAAACTGTCCAGAACAGGACTCCATAACTCTCATCTCTCCCTTTCTCTCCCAGACGCATTTCCTATGTGGCCTTGCCTGTGTTCATATCAAGGCCTGCTGCCTTCTCAGAGAGCCTTTGTGGCTTCCACCTCCAAAACGATTATGCTTCGGTTCCAGTATTCACTGACTCATGTCCCTCAGTTTTCTTTCTGAGTCAGTCTATCCTCTGTAGAGATGCCAACTTGATTTTCTTAGAGCACATATCTGACCACCTTCCTGACACTCTGTATTTTCGAGAATAAATTCAATGTATTTGACATCTGAAATCCTTCCCAGCCTGGCTTCGACCAGGTTTTTATGGGTCACTCCTCTTTATGGACTTTACGGCGTAGCCAAGCATCTGTCTTTTCATCTGTGGCACTCCATTTCTTGCTCATGGGCTGGTAGGCCATGCTTATGCCTGGAACCTACTCCATTCTTACCTTATCCTTTTGGAAGTACAAGGAGAGCTCCTAGAAGACCGAGTTTGTTCTCTATATCCTCAGTGTGAGGCACGTAGTATGCACTCAGTGAATGCTTTTCCATTCCATTTCTTTGCCTTTGCTTGTCCACGCCTTGACTGCTGGGTGTGCCAGCCCACATTAGACCTATTGCCTTTGTTTTGTGTGAGCTAAAACATTCCTGGAAGAAAAGGTGTTGCTCTGCCTCTGGGAATCTCATATGACAGCTCAAGAGTCACTATGCATACAAAGCCTTTCTGGACCATCTGAGCTGCTCAGGCTGCCTCCAGCCAAGTACCTCATGTATGTCCGTGTCTCCTTGATAGAATGTGAGCATCTTGAAGACAGGAACTGTTTTCATTTCTGTCTTTCTTATTTTTAACTCCTGAAGTACAATAAGAATAAATATGTGCCATGTAGGGCAGTGTGCAGCAGAATGCTGGGAATGGTACTGATAAATTCTCCTATCTGTGGCACTGTAAAGTTTAAAAAGCATTTTCCTTATGACCACCTTATGAAGTGTGCACCTTATGAGGTGCAGGAATTTCCCTCATTTTACAGATGAGTCAAACTGAGATTTAGAATGGCTAAGTTACTTCCTTTTCCAAAAAGAAGCTTATCATTTTTACTTTTCAAGTAATAGGTATTTTCAAAATTCACTTGTCTCTCCTGCTACCCCACTCCCTATTGAGTAAATTTAAAAACAAACATAATAACAAAACGGAAAAAAGTTCCCTTTAACACATCTATGTAATTAGACAAGTTCCCACGCTAGCCATGTCTGAACACGTATCACTTTCTTTCTCTCCATCTCTCTCCCTTTCTTTGTCTTTCTTCCTGTCTCCCTCTCTGTCTTTGTGTCTCTCTAGTCTAAGTTTGTCACTTTCTCTCAGGAAGTGAGTGGTGTGTTTCGACTTTATTTTCTTGGAATACTGGTTTTACTGATAAAAGTTGTGAAGTTTTTCAAAGTTATTTTTCTTCTACAGCGTTGTCGTTGTTCTAGTTCTGTTCACATCCTTCTGCATCAATTTATAGAGAACTTTCAGGTTTCTTCTGAAATTGCCCATTTCATCATTTCTTATGATACAGTAATATTCCGTTATACTCATACCCCAAAATATGCTTAGCCGTTCCTTAATACTCCCAAGTTTTCAATTTTTGGCTATCATGCGAGAATTTCACAGTTGCTTCCCTGAGTGCCTGGATCACTTCGTAAACAGTATACTAGTTTACCTGTTTTCCTGCAACTCCTGTAACATGGATCATTTTCTCTTTTACCTATCTCATAAGAACCTCAAAGTTGCTTTAATATGTATTTTTCTGGTTAGTGATTATGAGTATTTTTTTCATTTGATTGTTGGTATATGAATTTCTTCCTTTGAAAACTGCTTGTTCATAGCCTTTGGTTATTTATTGATTGGGGAGTGGCTTTTAGTCTAATGATTTACATCAGTTTCTCATATATCTTCAGTGAGACCTTTAGCAGAAACTTGTGACAAAGATTTTTTCCATTATCTGTTTCCCTTTTAATATTTATATTAGATTTGTCTGTGCATTAAAAATAATGTGTATATTTTATGTCCAGTTTATTTTGGGCAGTCTTCTCCATCATGTTGCTAGTCAGGAAGTCTTCTCCCTTCCATAGATCAGAAAATTCATTTCTTTCTTGCTCTTCTAACTTGTTTATGATGTGACTTTTTATTTCTTAATTCATATCTTCATCTGGAGCCTGTCTTGGTATGTGGTATGAGGTGCTGGTCTAAAACTAGTTTCTGCCAGGCTGCTCTCCAGTTTTCTCAGTACTTTCGGTCAAATAGTGACAGGTCTTTGGGTTTATCAAACACAAGGTATCTCTTGGTGTTCTTCTGTGTGTGGTGTACTTAATTTGTTCCACTCAGCTCATTTTAATGATTACTGCTTTGCAATATATTTGAGATCTGATACTGGTAGTCTCCTTTTCCCCTCCCTCCTCCCCTCCCCCTCGCCGCTGTTTTCATTATTACTTTTGAGATTCTTAACTTATTGTTACTCCATATGAATTTGGTGATTATTTTTTCTAGTCCAATAAAATATTCTTTTGGGAGGTTGACTGGTACAGCACTGGATAAGTATATTAATTTAGGTAGTATTGTCATTCTTATTGTATTGGCCCAATCAAACTAAATGACTTGTCCAGATCCACACAATTGATAAATGTCAGATCTGGGACTTGAAGACCAAGTATTTGGACTCCAAAGTCTTGGCTCTTTAGTTTTATGTGGCTGAAAGAGTAACCACTCAAATAGCATGTGGAAAAGCCTTCATTAACTAAGCAAAGCCTTAAATTCATGGGCATTCTCTCTCTCTCCTCCCCGCCCCTCACATTTAAGAAACAAATGGATGAAATGGAAACAAGCAGCCAGACATTAATTTTTCTTCTCAAAACCCTGAGTTCTTCTGGGGGTTCGTGTTTCCAGCCTAATTCTCCTTTTTCTCTGGAATTGGAAGGTCTCAGACATTTCATCAGACCCCATCACTTTATAGCTAAAGAATCAAAAGTCTCCTGAAGGGGATGGCAGTCCAGAATCAGTCCATAAGTTTGTGGCTGACCTAGTGCAGTCCAGATTCCTGTGCTTACATGCTACCAACTTTCTTCTTTGCATAGTCATAATTGATCTTAAGGAAGACCTTACAAAGTTCTCAGTCATCAGAGAAAGAGCAGTTTGGTTCATGTGAAGGCAAGAAAGGCTATTTCCTTTTAGAAAGATTTTCTAACAGGAATTGAAAAAAAAAGGATGTTCTGCTAACCCTTCATTTTCTGAAACACTCATTTTTTCCCCAACCATTCTGATTTCTTGAGGTTTCCTGTAGTGCTTTATTTTTACTGGAATCACTTAAAAATATATGTGTAACTATGAATAAATAGGCCAACAGCAGATATGCTATTTCAAAAGACAATTCTTAAACTGCTTTGAATTTGGATTAGCCTCTCAGTTCCTAGGCTGAATCCTATAACTCTGTTTTTGGATGATATTTAAAGGTTATTAGCAGGAACATGGCATACCAGTGGGGTGTGTGTGTATGTGTGGTTGGGTGTGTTTCCTTTGCCTTTCAAAAAATGCAGTATTTTAAAAAGAATGGAAAATCTTGACTCATAACTTCTCTCTCTCTCTCTCTCTCTCTCTCTCTCTCACACACACACACACACACACACACACACACACACACACAAACTGTGATGCAATCATGGGTTCCCTTGGTTTGTGTTCATTAACTCTTAGGATCTTGAAATGAGAAACTTTAAAGAAGTTGTTTCAAAAGGCCAGCGAGTGATTTAATTCTGGTCATATTAGGGGTGATCCATGGCCACATGACTCTGAATGGCGTGCCTGGACTCAGTCTCCAGGCCTGAGGGAATTCAGCAAAAAGACCATTTTCAGTTGTCTATGGTTCACCTGTTTTTTTCCTTATGCACAAATAACTCTCTCAGGTCCTGCAGATAGTTTGGATTTTTTGAGCTTTTACAGATGCTTTTCACTATGCCTCATTTCTTCCCATTTAAGTCCCAGTGTTTTGCTTTCTTGTAGGACCAACTGAAAAAGCGGGCCGGGATTCAGCAGGCGTGTCTACTCCCAGTACTTGCCCTTCCAACAACGGCAGTATAACAGCACAGTTTGTATTATTTATTCATTTGAATACATTCACAAAATCAAAGCAATTTCTTTTCCTCTTTATTTTTAAATTGGACTAGGAATAATTTTTTTTTTTAGGATCTAAAAAGCCAGAAGCTAATGACAATATCAGGCTGAGATACTGCCTTGCCTAACAGAGAACTTATTCCTTGGTTTTGCTGAACAGCCGCAGGGTGTTGGAATCAGCAGTCGGAGGACGTGGGCTCCCAGGCTCATCATGGGCACAGAAGCTGTCTGATCTCTGCCCCCCTCATTTTAGTGTTGGGGAAACTGAGGCCAGGGAAGTTCAATGACTTGTCAGCTAGTTAACAGGCAATTATTCTTCCCTTATTCCAGGCCAGGCCTTGTACTAACTCTGTGAATATGAAGATTAGTACAGAGACCTTGCTTTAAGGAGCTCACAGTCAAATGGGGAGACAAACAGCATATATACATACAGAGTAAACTGGAGGTCACCTAGTTCACCTAGAATGACAGGGGACCAGGATGAGGCTTCTTATAGAATGTAGGATGTTAGCTGAGACCAGAAGACAGCCAGGAGACAGAGGCAATGGATGAGTAAAGACATTCCAGGCCTGGGAGACAGTGAAAATGCATTGAGTGTGGAGGCAAGGACCAGCAAGGGGGCCAGTGTCACTGAATTATAGTTATGTAGAGAAGAGTGAGATATAAGAAGCCTGGAAAGGTGAGAAGGAGCCCGGATACTAAAGGCTTGAAATATCAAACGTGAGCCTGACCCTGGAGGTCACAGGGGCTTACTGGAAATGGTTGAGTAGGGAGGTGTGGTCAGACCTAGGTTTTAGGGAGATCCCCTGGAGCAGGAAAGGACTTGTGTCACAGAGACAAAGATCAGTGTGTTGCAGTAGTCCAGGCTGTGAGGTGGTTGAGGGCAGGGTCAGAAGAGAAGTAGCTATATATGAGAGAGGTTGCAAAGGTAAAATCGACAAGATGTGGCAATAGAAGGGGAATGGGAGAGGTGAGGGAGGGGGAGGAATGGAGGATGGCCCTAGGTTGCCAGCCTGCCTGAGTGGGAGGATGGTGAGGCTCCCAGTGGTAATGATGAAGTCAGGAAGGGAGCAGGCTTTGTTAAGTTTAAGCTGTCTAGATGCAGTTAAGATGTTCAGAAGGTGGTTGGAGATGTGAGATTGGAGGGTAGGAGAGGGCTTAGTGCTAGATGAATAAATATCAAAATCATGAGCATAAAGATGATAGCTGAACCCATGGGAGCTGATGAAACCATAAAACGGTATAGAGGAAAAGAGCCTGGGTCAACCTTACTTAACAGGCATGACTTGGATGAAGGTACAGTAAAGGAGGCTGAAAAAGCATCACACAGGTAAGAGAACCAGGAGATAAGTTCAGGAAACCTGGAGAGAAGGGAGAATTGAGGAAAAGAGGGTGATCAGTCATGTCAGAGGCTGAAAAGAGGCCAAGAAGGAAGAAGACCGAGAAGGGGTCATTGAGAGGTCATGGGGGGAGAGTGAAGCCAGGACGGCAAACTAGCAGAAAGTGAGCTCCCTGCAGTGTCTCCAAACTCCTGATGGAGAAAGCCAAGAAAAAGTCACAGTATGTCATTTTTCTGGGCCAGGTCTGCAGAAGGAGACAGACAGAAAACTCTGTAGACGCTAGGAAAGGGGGTCTTGGCCAGGAGCTTGCTATCTATAGCATTGGTTGTGACCTGGAGCAAAAAGTGCACCTCAATGGGAACAGGTGACAACTGCCAGCTCTGTTGCCCACTAATGAGTTCTAGGGCTCAGGAATCACATTTTAAGAAATCTTAAAAGTAAACTGCCCAGATCTCCAAGAACCATAAGACAAATGGAAGTGAAAAGAATCTCCTAGTCACCTCCTGAAATGAAACTCCCAAAGGAAAACTCCCAGGAACATTATAACCACAGTCAGAGTGTCCAGGCCAAAGAAGGAATACTGCAGCTTCTAGAAAGAAAGAATGGAAGTAGCGAGGAACCAGTCAGAATCATACAGGATTTAGCAGCCGTCACTAGAAAGCATCAAAGAACTTGGAATATGATATTTTGGGAGGAAGAGGTATAGTTTTATGGCCAAGAATAATTTACCCTGCAAAACTAAGGATAATCTTCTAGGGAGAAAACTGGTTCTTTAATGAATAGCGGACTTGCAAGCATTCTTCATGAAAAGACCAGAGCTGTGTAGAAGCTTTGAAGTTCAAACATAAGAATTAAACATAAAAAGTTAAACATGAGAAACATTGGTAAAGGGCTAGACCTTTACCACATATAAGTGAAACTGCTTCTGTTCAGTATGGGGAGATGATGTGTGTGTCTCTTCTGAACCCTATCATCATCTGACCTCAGAGGGAGTCCAGTCAGATGAAGCCTGGGAGTGGTACTGTTTTGTCTTGAGCTTTCGAGAAGAATTTAGGGTTAGGAAAGAGGGGAAGAGGATGGAAGGTTAGGGAGACTATCTCCCATAATGAAGGTATACAAGTAGGTACATAAACCAGGATGAGGTAGAGGGGACTCACTCTTCTCTGAACTGATCAGAATCGGGAAGAATTGATAACAGGAGGGAAAGGAGAGAAGAAAATTAGAAGGAGGAATTCAAATTCTTAAGAATGTAGAAAGATATTTATAACTTTTTGAGATAACAAAGAGTGGGAATCTGAGGGGGTGCCATGAATTTCAGGGGATGCCTGAACAAGGTTTAGGTCATATAAATGGGATAGGGCATATAAATGGGATAGGTCTGTTGTGCTGTAAGAAATGATAAGAGAAACCTGAGAACTGCCCGATGCAAAGTGAAGTGAGTAGAACTAGGGGAATGATTTCTGTAACATCAACATTGTAAAGAAAAATGAAGTTGGAAAGATTTGGGAGCTATCAGCCCCCACTCTGGAGGAGCAGCCATGAAGCATGCTGTCTACCTTCTGCCACTCAGTGCAGAATGTGCAGAAGTTTGTTGGACTCCGTGTGTATGGAGTTAGGCTTTTCATTCTTACTTAGGAGAGGGATGGGGTGGGAGGCAGAGGAGACAGATTTTTTCCTGATCAAAATAAATTTTTAATTTTTTTTGGAAAAAGATAGTTGGTGACTTCAGATAGAGCAGTTTCAGTTGAGTGATGAGAGAGAAAGCTTCAGGGCATGAAAGGAGAGGAGTAGAGGCTGAGATTGATAGACTTTCTACAGGAAGTTAGTAGAGGCCAAGATTGTGCTGGGCTATCTACAGATCAGCCAAGAAGGGGAGAATTGATGGAATGGGTAGGAGGATCAAGTGAGGAAGAGAGAGACACAGGCATGTTTGTAGGCATCGGAAGTGGCCAGTGGTCAGGGCAAGACTGAAGATGAGGGAGAGTGGGGATGATAGAGGGTCAACTTGAGAGACTCCAGTGGCTCCCTGGATCCCCTCAGGAGCAAATTAAAAAATCCTCTGGCTCCTTTCTGCCGTTCTGGTCTTCTTAATCTTTAAAAATTAATCTTGACTCCCCTCCCTGTACTCTAAAATCCAGCAGTCTTGGCCTTGCCAATGAGCCCTACCATCTCCTGGTGCTCCTGCCCCCATCCCATGTGCTCTCCTTCCTCCATGAGGCCCCTGGGACGCATGGACTTGTGGTGTGTCTGGCTTCCTTCAAGCCTAAGATTAAATCCTACCTTCTCTAAGAAGCCTTTCCTGCTCCTGCCTTCCCCACTGCTAGTGCCTTGGCTCTGCCATTACCCTCTGTGCTTGGGTGTGCCCCTCTTCGCCCTCTTGTGTACGCACACCTTTGCATGTTGTCTCTCCTGTTAAAATGATCTTGTTTTTGCAGTCCTTTGTTAGCATGGTCAGTGCCAGGCGTGGCCCAGGCCTTAGTAGTGCTGCCTTGCTGGCAGTTGAGAGGCCTGGCAACAGTCTTCCAATCCCAAGAAGCTCCCATGTGACCAGAGTCGTTACTTTGCAAGTAACCACCAGAAAGTTGGCAGTTGCCACTTAAGGTTTTGGAGGGCTACAAGGCTGTCTTCTAAGCCAATCCTTGTAATGCACCCCGAAAGGAATCTGGACCTTCTTGGCCCAGCACAGTGGGGACTTCCTGTTGGTTGACTAATGATTGTTAGATGCTGCTTGCTTCTTTGAGGCCATGTTCTCGTGCTTAGGCACAGGTGACCTTTGCAACCAGGTGCTCTTTGGGCTGGTGTGCCCCATGGCAGGGTCTACTTACTTTGTAAGAGATTTTCTAGGTAAGCCTGGAAGTTAGCACTCACACTGAGGTGAGTGGGTGAGGCAGTGATTATAGTGACTGATACAAACTCCCATCAGGAAGACTTACTTACATGTCCTCATTAGGCTGCATGGCCACAGCTTAAATAAAGCCAGGGGCTGGTCAGCAGTTCCAGTGGGGAGTGGGGGAAGGGAATTAGGAGGCACCTATGTTCAACTTAAGCCTCTGTCACCTGCTAACTATAGGACAATGGGCATTACTTGTGGTTTCTTAATCTGTTCTGTGGGTCCCTCCCTCTTGGAGATGCTGGAAAGCTCTGATGAGTAAAGGCATGTAAGGATTCCCCCTTGCAGGAGTTCAGCAACTGTACCTCTTATCCACAATTTTAGGGCAAGGCTCTCCCATTGCCTGCCTGAGGGAGGACAGATGCTTGGGCCTCGTGATGTGGGCAGGTCTCTTCTATTATGGTGATGCCAGTGTGAGAAAAGAGAAGTGCCTCTTGATGGTCTGACCCAGGAAATGATCCATCCCTGCCAGTTTTTCTGCTCTGCCTCCTTGGTTGTGTACCAGCCGCTGGTGAAGGAGCTAGGAGGTTATCTCCTTCCCAGTTTGTTGGTGTGGCCCTGCCCCCAGGAGTCCTGGCTGAATCTTGGGGGTTGGGATGCCTAGCCTGTTCTGATCTTCACACATCACTAGGCATGCTCTGGTAGATGGACTAAGGTCCCATGGAGCCAGAGCCCCGAGTTCTTGGTATCTAAATGCTGAGCACCACTGCTGGTCATTTGGCTTCAGGAAATGGAGGCCGACTTCTCCCCCTGAAAGGGCCCAGCATTGTGCTCTTGCCCAGACACCATGTTGCTCTAGGCGTGGGCTCCCTCATGGCACGTGCTCTCTGCTCATTTTGCAGGTGGTGACATCATGGAGTCCCGGGCACCCGGCCCTGTACAGATTGTCGTGGTGAACAAAGATCAGCATTCTTTTGAGCTGGATGAGAAGGCCTTGGCCAGTGTCCTCCTGCAAGACCGAGTCAGGGACCTTGATGTGGTAGTGGTGTCAGTAGCTGGAGCCTTCCGCAAGGGCAAGTCTTTCCTTCTGGACTTCTTGCTTCGCTACCTGTATAACCAGGTGGGCCGGAATCCCTTGGTGTCTCAGTGCCTCAGTCAGCACCTTGTTTTTCTGCTCTTTTAATTAAAGGAGACTTATTTCTTATTTCTTCTTACTGCAGAAGGAAGGCAACCATCCGCATTGGTTGGGTGATGAAGATGAACCACTGACAGGATTTTCATGGCGAGGGGGTTCTGACCCTGAAACCACTGGAATTCAGATCTGGAGTGAAGTTTTCATCATGGAGAAGCCTGGTGGGAAAAAGGTAAAGGGGGAGGGACGCCTCCAAACACATGAAGAACTTTGCCTTTGTGATTGATCATTGTGTAAAATTAATTTACCCAACTCTCTTTTTGTATTAGTATACAGTTTGAAAGATTTTTATCTTGATGTAGTATCTTCTTAACTTTAAAGCAAAATATATCTTTTCAACTATCAAAGATGAATTTTTGCTTTTAACCTGCCCCTCTATATACCCTTCTGTTCTCTGCCTGTTCACATTTTTTCTGTGTTTACATTTTTGCTTTTTTCCAGCCAAGTAGTATATACTGTTTTGGTTTTTATTTGGATTACTTCATCCTAATCTTTGCAGATTTCTTCATGTCACTTATTTATCATTTTAAATGGCCCTGTATTATTCTGTTATATCAATATGCCATAGTTTAATGATCCATAGTAATTCAGTTTTAAAAATATAATTAATCATCAAGAATTCTCTACTCTCAGTCCCTCCCACCTCTCTCTCTCTCTCTCTCTCTCTCTCTCTCTCTCTCTCTCTCTCTCAATTAAACAAATGAAAAGAAAATGAAAACTTCATTAGAGATAAGCATAATCCAGCAAAGCAGATTCTTACGTGTGATTCTGTATGTTGATTCCGTCCTGGTAATACACTTTATCAAGAGATAGCATCCCTAGTTGATCCTGACTTTAGGAAGGCAAGCAGAAACCTCCTTGTTTTTTCACCCACTGTCCTTATTCATACTGAATCTGAAAATGTGGATGTGAAAAGTGATAAATCTGAGAGTCTGAACAGAGAGATACCCTACAGAATGTATGGTCAACTCCTTCTCATGGTACAAATGGAAGAAAAGAGGGAGAGTGATTTGATGGGCACACAGATGCTCTGGAAGAAAGGTAGTATGCAGGAGACCCTGAATGTGTCAAAGATGAAGCCCACCCTGCGCTAACATAATGTATGGTTTGCCTTCCAAGCTAACCTCCCTGTGCGGCACTGCCATTCAGTATGCGCTGCGCTGAGAAGGTGTTTGTGCAGCTGGGAGCCCCGTAGATTAGGAGACTCTCCTGTCTTCAGAATCCAGCTTTGGCTGCCCTGCTCCTCCCCTTCCAGAGGACTTTTGTCCCTTTCCCATCTTTACCTCGCCTTTCCCCTCCTGGGACCCTGCCTTCCTTTGTCCTGCTGTCATTAATATGCAAACTTTTCTATGAGTTATGAACTCTGGCTTCCACATGCATGTTCCTAATTTTCACTGATGTTTTGTGAAGCTGTGATTGCTGTTGTCAGGCCCAGGTCACGTGGAGTAACTCAGGCCTAGGCCTCCTGCTACCCAGCCTTTTCCATTCTGCTTTGGAGTTTCTTTGTGGTGCCCTGTAATGCTACTTGTGTGAAATGATGTAGTTGTTAGAAAGAGGAGTAACGCTACCTGGAAAACCCTAAAAATCAGGAAGATGAAGATAGTGCTGTAAACAGTTATCTGCCTTTAACAAATACAGTTGTATGTGTGTAGTTTTGTTACTGTGTATTCCAAAAAGTTTGTAGGATTAAGAGAAATGAAATGAACATTCTTGGTTTCCTATCCAAGCAAAATAAGAATCCTGCCTCTGAGTCTGCTCAGAAGATGGGGATGGCTGCGTTTGGTGCGCTCAGGGCCTCAGCACTAGGCCTTCTGCCGCCTCTCTGATGGCTGCGCTGGATCTGGCGCTTCCGGCAGCTGCCCCTTTCCTCCATGTTGCTCCACGTGCTTTCTTTCTCAAGCCGCCCTTGGGCAGCGAGTCAGAGAGGACTGGACCTTCTGCAGGAATGCTGTGGTCAGACTAGATGAGCAGTTGGGCTCTGCCTCTTCTAGAAGCACCTGGAAGGTTCGTTCACTAGGTCTCTTTGTAGGATAGTTGTCTTGTTTCAAAGCAGCTTCTTGAACCTCGTACTTTCCTTTCTCATTGTTCTCTTGGCATTTTTCCTTGTTCAGGTGGCAGTGATTTTGATGGATACTCAAGGTGCATTTGACAGCCAGTCAACGGTGAGGGACTGTGCCACCATATTTGCCCTCAGTACCATGACAAGCTCTATCCAGGTAGGTTGGCTTGATTTATGGAGAAAAGGGAATGTTCCTTGGGATATTGGTGAATGAGACTGATGCCCATCAGAGTCCCTGGAACCGGGGAAAGGCTGGGCATTCCGTGCCTGCTTGTCTTCCTAAGGAAATCAGCCTTCCCTGATCTCTAGGTGAGAGGCATTGAGGAAGGATTTGCTGAAGAGAGACTGCACTGCTGCCATGTTGTGAGCCAGTTTTGGACACAGAGAAATGAGCAAGTCGTTACTCTTGGTGCGCCTCCACTCCAGGAAGCTGCCCTGGGCTGGCTCACATTAATGATTCTTGTCAGGATGGTATTAACCTGAAAATTACTTTTGTTACAGATTTATAATTTGTCCCAGAACATTCAGGAGGATGACCTACAGCAGTTACAGGTAATAATGGCTCATAAAGGTTTTGCTGGGGGATTGTCATAATCTTAAGAGGATGTTTTTCTATGTAAGGTTCAGGGATGTAAGAAGGTCCCACCTAGGCCCCATATTTTGGGCTTTTTCACCTGGAGTCTCTTCAGGAAGCATCTGAGCAGCCTCACTGAGCATCCCCTCCCATGCTCGCTTCCAATATCTCTAGAGTCCTTGGTGGCACCTTTCTCTTCCTGCTTCCCCATGGCTGGGCTCATTTTGGAGACTGCTCTCCTACATCTAGTCCATGACTGTCTTGTCCTCTTCCTCATCTTCATCTCCCACCCTTCTCCTTAATGGACCTAGACCTCTGCCTCCAGCTACTTGCACCTTCAGAATTCCTGGCCATGGTTTGATGCAATCTTTATCGTCCCCAGAATCATATTCCTCTTGGCAGAAACTTGTGTATCTTAAGGCTCATCTATCCTGGAAATGCCTTTGCTTGTTCCTTAGACGCTGCTTCATGGAGGTTTGCCTTCTGCTTGGCACATAGGGTACATGATGTCCAGGAAGGTTCATAGTGGATTTCTCTGTGGTGGGCAGTAGTTTTTAACAGAATTTGGGTGTCATTCCTAAGTGCTTCTAGACTTTGGGCTGAGGCTGTCTTTTCTTTGACTTGTCCCATTTCCTCTACTGGTTTTATGCTCCTTGAGGAAAAGGCAGGTTGTTTGGGAAGTAGGTGGTAGTAGTAATCTGAGAGTTCCTTGAGCTTTACTTCCTGTCGCAGAAATGTGATAATACAGATAACTTGGCTCTCTAGTCTCCAGGGCTCCTAGTTAGGGTTATCAAAGTGAGTACATAGTTCACTGATATGAGTGGACAATCCAGGACAATCTAAGAGTCCATCCTTCCTCGAGGCTTTGCTCTTTGTGGAGGAAGAGATGAAGCTGGAGAAGGGCTCATAGGCCCATACCTAGAGGCTCCCCTGCATGACAACCCACTGGTCCACACGGGCTGAGAAAACTGGCAGCTGTGGTGGCTTGGCCCATTGAGATTCTGGGAAAGAGGGTGGGGTGTCAGAGAGGAGCTGCCTTGCTTCTAGGACAAAGTGCTGCCCACATCCTGAGTTCCACACAAGCCAGGGAGAGCAGAGGGTGTAAACTAGGACAGGAGCTCAACTTTAGCTTTTGAGAACATTCCAGAATGGAAAATGAAGAGTCAGTTGGTGAACACCTAGTGAAGGAGGTGGGAGGTTCCTTAGAACCAGCAGAGATCACTTCCTCAAGAACAGGTGATGTTATATTGACTTTATTTCTTTTTTTGATGGGGTTGTGAAAGTAGCAGATAAGGGGAATGATAGGAATGTGTTTGGCATAGATTTTTAGCAGCATCTAGTTCTTGTGGAAGAGGTAGAGAAATGTAGACCAAATGATAATGTCATTGATTGGAGAGATGGACTTGGAGTCTTCATTCAAGGCCAACTTTCCCATAATATGAGATCTTGGGTGAGTCACCGTGTGGACCGGCTCATCCCCCTAGGCCTTGTAACATTGCTAATGGCTTGGATAAAGACTCAGATGAAATGTTCACCAAATTCCCAAATGATCCAGAGTGGGAGTGAGAGTGAATTTCCCAGATGAAAGCTCAGGATGGCACATGGAGCTGAATCCAATAAGTTAGGATCAGTAGGGATAAAGGTCACTTATCCCTGGGCTCTGTAAGTCTATGGTGGGGGAGGTGCAGCTAGGCAGTCTGTTGTATGAAAAAGACCTGGGGGTTCTAGTGGACCTCAGGCTCTCAGTCTTTGTCAGTGTCAAGTTTGGGTCGCCAAGGTCCCTCTGTTCTCTGTCTTTCTTAAGCCTTCCCTATATGAGTGAACTGCGTTTAAGAGTCACAGTTTAAGGAAAACAGCTAGGTGAGGGCATGAAAGGGCCTGGAGTGCATCATATGACCAGTGGTGAGGAAGTGGGCACATGAAGCCTGAAGAAGGTGACACTGGGCAGGGACAGGATAGTTGTGACTGGCCATTTGTCGGGATTCTTTTTGGGCATTAGCTGGACTGGAGGTGGCCGAGGTCCCTTCCAGCCCTCCAATGCTGTGCCTTTCTGAGTGTCTGAGATTTCCTAGGACGGTGACCCCAGTAATAAACAGAGAAGTCAGGAGGAAGATCAGGCTTGGGGGAGATGATGACTGACTGAATTTTAGACTAAATTAGGCTGTATTTGAGTTGCCCTTGGGACATCCACATCTTGGTGCCAAGTGTGACAGGATGGGCCTGGAGAATAGATATTGAGGGTCAGTGTCTGTAAGGGGGATGGTGGTAGCTGTGAGACTGGATGAGTTCTCCGAGAGAATGTGAGGAAGAGAGAAGGGGCCACATGCTGGGCTGGGCTGGGTTGGGCTGTGGGAACCAGCACCTGAGACCTGCTAGAGTGCTGGAAGCTCTGGAGAGGGGCCTTTGAGGAGCCTGAGCCCAAGCCAGAGGAAGCCATCATCATAGTTCTGTCACATTGTCCTTCGGCAGATGGGAGTCAGGTACAGGCTCATGGCTGTTTCAGACTGGATGGCCCATAGGCATCTCAGACTCCACAGGTCTCCCTGTCTCCTTCTCAGGTCTTGTTGTCTCTTGGCCAGGTCCCTCCTGCCTCAACTCTCTCCTCCACATGATCAGTCCATAGCCGTTGGTTTATTAAGCACCTGCTGTATGCCAGGCAGTGGGGACAGAAGTACAAAGTATAAACAATCTTTTGTTGCAAGGAATTCACATTCTGTCAGACAAGACAAATGTACATAGAAATGTTTGACTGAACATGCAGAGAATAAATGTAGATGTCTGCTGAGCAGTTAAAGACAAGTTGTTTGGGGTGGGGGTCAGAGGTCAAGAAAGGCAGTTGTGCATTCCAGGCATGGGGGATGGCCAGGGCAAAGGTGTGGAGGTGGGAGGAAGTATCAGTGGGAGGAACTGAGAGGAGGCCAGATTGGTTGGATGCAGGTGGGAGGGAGTGATGTCCGCTGAGGCTGGATGGGCAGGTTGGGACCAGTGGAGGAAGGGCTGTAAGAGTGAAGTAGAATAGGTGATGTTTTCTACAGGCAAGAGGGAGGCTTGAATGAGTGAGGGAGGCAGGCACATGGTCAGATCTCTGAAGGAAAATCACATGCATGGGATGAGCTAGAGCAAGGACAGAACAAAGGTGAGGAGGGTGTTGGCAGCCCTTGGCGAGAGGGAGTTGTATGAGTGTGAGGCCCGAGATGTCTCGAAGGCCACATGGGGAGAGCAGAAAAGGGAGGCTGGGGCAGCGTCCAGCCTCTGGCTCTGGAGAGAGCGTGGGGATGGGGGCATCCTCTCCAGAGGTCCCCCTAGAAATGACCAGGATGCAGGTGGTGGTGCAGCCCTGAGACTGAGATGGAGACACCGGCTGACATACAAATAGGATGACAGGGACACTATGGGGGCTGGGCTGGGGGAAACACCTTAGTTACGGGCCAAGTTGCAGACGAGGATGAATGAACCTGCCCCTCTTCCCCAGACAGCTCTGGCTCACCTGACTTGCCCTCCCTTTCCAGCACTCTGCGTACCAGCCAGGATTACTGGTTGCCGTTTTCTCATGTGACAAACTGTCTCCTGTCTCCAGGCCTTTGCCTAGGCTGTGCCTGTATTGAGAATGTGTTCCCTCCTCACTTTCTCAGAATGTCTCATTTCTTTCCATGAAGCCTCTTCTTATACCTCCCTCCCCATCCCCCACCTCACATATCTTTATTATATATATCTTTTAAAGGGGTTCTCCTCTTGTGTCTGTCTCTGTCCCTGGTGCTGGCCTAGGGCCTAGTCTCTTCTCTCTGTCCTTTGCATTCTTTCTCCATTACTAGAGGTGACAGAACTTCTGGACATGGGGCTCCCAACTCCTCCTTCTTGGGGTCCAGGCCAGCACCCCACCCCCCACCTCCATGTAGCCACAGAGGAAGGTCATTGGCTTGTATGTTTTGTAGATTCTTGTTTCTCTCCCTTCCCCTGTACCAGACTGGGAGCATTGGGTGCTCACTTTGGGAACATTGGTCCCAAAACTGTGACTTCTCTAATTGTGTGGGAGCAGTTCTTGGTCCTGGTCACCAATTAGCCAGTAGTGATGAAGTCCCTACTGTGTGCCAGGCCCTGTTCTGAATGCTGGGGCATGAGGGTAGACAAGCAGCCTGGGCTTAGTTCGAGTTGCATGCTGGGCCAAAGGATGACCACTCACCAGAGAGACCCTTTGAGACCCTTTCTCTGCTATTTTTTTTACCTGTTATATCTGTTTCTTTCTTAAAGCTGTTCACGGAATATGGTCGTCTGGCAATGGATGAAATTTCCCTGAAGCCCTTCCAGGTATGGCCCTTCCTTCTGTACACTGCTCCTGCTGGGCTGACTTCAGCCAGTTATTTCTTTATGCTTCCTGTCCTTAGCCAGCTCCCTGCCTCACCTGCTATCATGTTGTGAGGTAAGAATAACCAGAAGTCTTGACAGCGAGCCTATTGCCCTGTGGGGCCTGATGTGTAAAGGGCTAGAGGTGCCTGGGCTTTGGGTGGGTGGTTCTTCACCCTTCACCCCGCTGCTCCTCCTTGCCCTGCCTCCTGGCTCCCTTCCTTGGGTTCTTACTGAGCAGGGGCGCAAAAGTGACCCACAGGGCCTGGTGCCTGTGTGCCTGGTGCCCACATAGCCTTCTGCCCTGGGCAGAGAGTCTCATGCATCTGAACTAAACTGATTCTTTCCCCAGGATTCACAGAACAGGGCAATCCTGGAGCCATGTCAGGGTTATGCCTGCCTTCTCTTCAGTACTGTTCGGAAGAGGGGCTTATAGCAATAGCTAACATTTCTGTAGCACCTACTACGTGCTAGGTACTGTGATTCACACTTCACAGATATTACATCATTAGTCCTTCACAGTCACCTTGGGAGGTAGTTGCTGTAATGAGTCCCATTTTACAGATGAGGAAACTGAAGCAGACAGAGGTTCAGTGACTTGCCCCAGTTCCCCCAGCGTCTCAGTCTTCCTTTTTCTACTGAGCCACCAAGTTTATTTTATACAAGGCTATGTGTGACCACCCCCCCCCCCCCCACTCCTTCTCTCCCTAAACAGATGCTGATGTTTTTGATTCGAGACTGGAGCTTTCCTTATGAGTATAGCTATGGACTTCATGGGGGAATGGCATTCCTGGAGAAACGATTACAGGTAACCCTTGGTGGGGAGTGGCAGAGGGAGTGTAGAAGGGATCCATCTAGCCGTAGGTCTCCCACCTCTGAAGATTATTGACAGGGGAATGTAGATAACAGAATTACCCTAGACCCTTTTTCGGCTGCCACCTGTGTAGGTTTTGGTGGCAGTCAATGCCTGGGTCAGGCTGAGACTAGTCAGAATGTGGATTGCCATTGTCATTTAAAAACTTGGTGGTGAGAGTGATCAGCAGGCCCAGCTGGCCCTCCAGAGCCTCTGTCACAGGTGCTAACTGGTTTAGCAGCTTGTCTGGGCCCCAAGCCTGCTTTCTCCCCTTCTCACCAAGTATTAGGTAAGAGCTGCTATTGTTTGTAAGCTGTTCTTTTATTAGCTCATGGGCCAAAGCAGCCTCCTTACTTTGAAGGTTCTGCCTTGTGGTTCTTCAGTCATCACAGAATCTTGTCGTGTAGGTTTTCCTCATGGCTCCCAGGATCCTGAAGGCCTTGGCTTCACATGGTCTCATCCATTTGATGAGTTCAGGCTTTTTTGGTCTTTGTTGGCAGGTGAAGAAGCAGCAGCATGAGGAAATCCAAAATGTCCGAAATCACATTCGCTCGTGCTTTACCAACGTCACCTGCTTCCTCCTACCACATCCGGGGCTCCAAGTGGCCACAAGTTCGACCTTTGATGGAAAGTTGAGAGGTTTGTGCTGAGGAAAAGGATAAATGGGCAGGAAATGTCACTGAAGGAAGGAGCCCCTGCTGGCTTTCCTCTGGCCTCCCACTAGGGCCTGGGGCATCTCAGTCTGGGCCACTGGATCCCTTGCTGTGAAAGGGTGAAGATAGCATTCTCAGGGTCTTTCCAATGGGGATGCTCCCCAACAATGAGACAGTAAGGGCCCAGGATGGAGCAGGCCATGTTCACCAAGTACATCAGGTTCCTGGGGGACAGAAGAGAGGGTACAATATTGGGCACTGCTTCTCTTTTGATTCTTGGGCTCTAGGATCTTGTTTTGGACCCAAGGGCATCGTTGTGTCTCAGTTTATCCACCTGTAAGACTGACCTAACTTTCTTTGTGATCCTGTTAGCAATGTTGAGTGATGGTAATGCATTGCATTTCAGCATGGAGCAGGCTGCTGTTGCCTGCTCAGTGGAAGAGACAGGCCTGGCTCCCTTGGCCAGCGAGCATTCTCATTTTGAAGACTTTACAAAGGGATCTGAATGTAGTCAGAAAAAATGAGTTTGCTAGAGTGACCTTTGTCCTCCATTTGTCCACTGGAGGAAGCTTTTCACCTTTCTGGCACCTCTTTTGCTCAAGAGAGGTCAGGAACTGGTGATGTGGTAATTTAGAATCAAGGTTTGTTGGCCCAGGTTTTACAAAAAAAGTGTCTGGAGGCAGATGGGGTCATATCAATTGTGTAGACACTCCTCCCCTCCAATAATCTAATCTCCTGAACATAAATTTTCCTAAGTGGATAAGAATGCTTCCTGTATGTTGGTATGTGCATGGAAATGGCCATCTTCCTGTTCTGTAACACAGATGTCTCGGGCTGTCCAGGGATTCCCTGCTTAGAGTCATGTTTTCATAATTAAAGGCCATGCTAGATTCTAGTTTAGATTTGTGTATGGATGTAACTTTTCCTGTCCAAGTTTCACAGTCTCCTCGGGCTGTTTCTACTTGTTTGATTAGCACCACTCAGTTGGGAGGCCTCAGGCCTATCTCTGTTCCTGCTGTCCTGTCTCTTCACTATGTGGCCTGGCTAAATTATGCAGCCTTGGCAGGCCCAGCCTGCCTTGGAAAAGGAGAGCGTTAGACTAGCAGGGGGCTTGTGTGCTTCAAAAACAGGTCATATGGTCACTTTGTAATCCCATGGATTGGATTGGATGAACTTGAAAGCATGATTCTGAGAAAGGGCCCTAGGGGTCCCCAGCCTGGTGACCCTGGAGAAAGTGGTCTCTGTCCGAGCCCACCAGCTCAGGCCAAGTCTGAGTCCCGGGGTGGAAATGACCCACCCAGTTCTTCCTCACTGGAAAGAAGGGACCCCCTGGGGGGGAGTCCCATATCTGGGCAGTGACACATTTTGAGTTTTCCTTGGGGGCAGAGGGAGCAAAAAATGCCCTGTGGTACTCTCTCAAATGACAAGCCACCTTATGAGGCTCTGGACTGGGTTGGAGCCAAGACTTGCAAGTTGTTTGCCTTCTGGTGTTACTCTCCAACTGTATGACTGGGAAATGAGGATGAGAATGACAGTTGTGTTAGGACTAGCTCTTAGCTACTAGCTGTGTGACTCTGGGCGAGTCATTCATCTCAGTCTGCCTCAGTTTCCTCAACTGTAAGATGGGGATCATAATAGCACCTCCCTCTGAGGCTCATTGTGACAGTCAAATGAGCTCATGTTTGTATAGTGCCTAACAAAGTGCCAGGCACATAGTAGGTCCTCAGTAAGTAGATGCTTGTTCCCTCCCTTCCTCTCTCCCTTCCCTTTCCTCCTCCCTTTCCTCCTCCTCTCCCTCTCCCTCCCTTCCCTTTCTCTCCCCTCTTTCCCTCCTTCCTTTCCTCCTTTCCCTTCTCTCTGTCCCTCCCTTCCCTTTCTCTCCCTTCCCTCCTTCCTTCCTTTCCTCCTCTCCCCCTCCCTCCCTTCCCTTTCTCTCCCCTCTCTCCCTCCTTCCTTTCCTCCTTTCCCTTCTCTCTGTCCCTCCCTTCCCTTTCTCTCCCTTCCCTCCTTCCTTCCTTTCCTCCTCTCCCCCTCCCTCCCTTCCCTTTCTCTTCCTTCCCTCCCTCCTATCTTTCCTCTTCTCTCCTCTCTCTCTCCCTCCCTTCCTTTCCTCCTACCTTTCCTCCTGTTCCCCCCCTCCCTTCCTTCCCTTTCTCTCCCTTCCCTCCTTCCTTCCTTTCCTCCTCTCCCCCTCCCTCCCTTCCCTTT
>CM053770.1:258856435-258877674 GCA_028658325.1 Potorous gilbertii
CCTATGTCTTTACCTGATGGTAAGCAGATCTCTTCCTCGTCAGAGAGGAATGGCGGAATCATCTTCTCAAGAAAATAACCTTCTATTGTCTTAGTTTTTTTCCCTTTTCTGGGCATTTTCCCAGCCAGTTACTTGACTTCTGAGAGTCCTCTCCACTCCCTTGCCTAGATCCGCCCAGCTAGTGTTTGGGCTCTGAGATTCAAATGCTGCTCCCCAGCCTCAGGGCTTTTGGCAGCAGGCCTGACTGCTATTCAATGGGAGCTTATCTGCTGGTGCTCAGGTGGGGGCAGGGCCGCCTCCCAGGTTCAGTTCTCTCAGGGGGTTTATGCATTGATCTTTGGAATGGAGCTGCTGTTGAGCTCCTGCCTGCTCTGGGAGCCTCTGGCCAAGCTGCCTCTGCCTCTGTCGAAGCGGCTGCCTCCCGAGGGGGTCCGAGTCCTGGAGATACCCCGCTCCCCTCTCAGCCTGTCTCTCTCACTGACCTGTGAGTCTGTGGGTGGAGGGACCTTCACGGCTGCCGGAGATTCCTGTCCCTGAAGCCTGCTTGGGTCTGCTCATTCCTCTCAGTGCCACATGGCTGGGGCAGGGAAGGATAGGGCTCCGCTCCCGTCCGGTATGCGATGGACCTTTGGGATCGGTTTTTCAGGGCTCTCTGCAACGGAAATCTCCTTTACTGTGTTGCTACGCGGCTTCCACCACTCCAGAATTTGTCAGGAGTTCTTTTTAGAGGAAATCCATGGGCTGTGGGTTTGGAGTTAGCAAATGTGAATCTTTCTACTCTGTCATCTTGGCTCTGCCCCCCCCATGACATATTTTCATTAAAGTTTTCTTAATAAGCATTGATGTTCCATGGAGTGCTATGTTTATGTCTAAACTGAATGTCAGTAGTTCCTGGGGGTGGGAGCACCCCCAGGGGATATATGGAGCCTAGGTGTGCACCCCTCATACTGTAGTGACAGACATGGGCACAATCTATTGTCTCTGCTGATCTTACATGCCCTGAGGGTTTTCCTCTGATCCAATGGTAATAGGTATGACTCCACTGGGCATGATGTAATAGAACTTGCCTTTGGGGTAAGGAAAAGCTTAATGAGGAGTTAGGGTCATAGCCAATGAGATTTTATTCCAGTACCTGTCTAGAATCTCTCACCCATTCAATCCTTCCTTCTTTTCTTCCATAATCTAACCCCCAGCTTGACTCTATCCTTGGCTCTTCTCCCTACAGGCTTTGAGATCTTCTATGGAAAAGGAGCAGAGTGCAGAACAGACCCATTACACCATCTTAGATTTGATTCGCTTTCCAATCCTGCATACAAGAATCCTCAGTATGTCCTTTGCAGGGTAGGTTACCTATGATGCGTGAGGAATATTAAAACCTACAGGCACCCTCAAAGGAATCTCTCAGGTGGACACAGTATATGGGTAGTAAATAAGGGCTGGCTGATCTGCCATTTCCTATCAGACTTGTAAAGTCTTAGAGTTAAGTGGCACAGTGGTGTAACAGCAAGCACCCTGATACATTCAGGATGGCTTGGTAGCACAGGTTCTTAGATCTGCTTTTCTAAAAGGAAAGCAACTTTTGAGGGGTCAACAATCTTCTTTAATCACATATACCAACAGAGAAAATATAAGTAGAGAAATAAGGACCAACAGACAGGTCTTCTAACTGTCTGATCATACTAAGCAATACATACTTCACAGACCAACAGACAGATCCAACTGTCTGACCATTACATACATACATAATTACCAGAGAAAAAAGCACCAACATCTGGGTTTTCTAAGACTGGGGTTCCTTAATGGCTACCCAGAGTCTCATCTGGGACTCAAATCTTCTTCCAAAGAGTAAAACCCCAAGCAAAATGTTAACCTCACAATATATAGAGAGCCAGAAGGTGTCACAACTCCCCTAATAATTTCAATGCCTACTTACCAAAAGGTGTGAAAACCTTCAAGCGAGTAAACCTCCCCTTAAGCAAACTTTTCCTTTCCAATGGGTTCCACATGAAGCCTATTAATGGGTGAGGAAGGTCTTTAATTCCCATTAACTTTACTAGCGGATAGAGCACCAGCCCTGGAGCAGAAAGACTCATCTTCCTGAGTTCAAATCCGTCCCCAGACACTTACTACCTGTGTACTTCTGGGCAAATTACTTAATCTTGTTTGCCTAAGTTTCCTCATTTTAAAATGAGCTGGAAAAGAAAATGGAAAACCACTCCAGCATCTTTGTCAAGAAAACCCTCAATGAAGTCACAAAAGATCAGACATGACTCATTAACAACAACAGTTAAAAAATCTTCAGAAACCATCTAATTCTACCTGAATTTAAAGAATTCACTCACCAGCATTCCTCCCCATAGTTTCAATAACACTTATCCAGCTTCTGCCTAAAACTTCAAGTGAAAGGGAATCTACTAGCTCTTAGCATAGCTCATTCTACCCTCAGCTCCAACTATTATGAAGTTGTTCTTTACCTAGAACATAAACCTGCCTCTCTATGACTTCTGCTCTGGCTCCTCGTTCTGCCTCTGGGGCCCTGCGCAGGGAATTTTGCTCTCTTCTGTATGTCAAATCTGCAGGTCCTTGAAGGCAGGGCTCATGTTCCCCTCCTCAAGTCTTCTCTTTTCCAAATGAATCATCCCCAGTTTCTTCAAGGGATCTGCATGTGGAAGAAATATGATATCCTTCCCCATCCTGGCTCCCCTCCTCTGGGCACTCATATGAGTCACATTTCAGAGAATAAAACTCAGGGCAAGAACAGCTCCTAAAAGATTCTTAAGTGATAATGGAAATCTATCTCAAGGAATCCTAAAGTTATCATTATGCTTCCATATATTCAAGATCTCAGGAACATGCATTCTCCCTCCACTGATGGATGGTGAAATCTCCTGTCACCTTTCTCATCTTCTGTATTTTTTAGTCCATTTTTCCATGAATGTTCCTTAAAGGATGTATCCAGCATGGTGGAATG
The DNA here is from genome assembly GCA_028658325.1 of Potorous gilbertii. Lineage (NCBI taxonomy): Eukaryota > Metazoa > Chordata > Mammalia > Diprotodontia > Potoroidae > Potorous > Potorous gilbertii. The sequence goes on from CM053770.1 coordinate 258,859,407, forward strand.
ATAAGGGTGAGGATGATGATAACTAGCATTTATATGGTGTCTTAAGGTTTGTAAAACACTTGACAAATATTTACTCTCATTTACTCCTCACAACAACCCTTTTACATAGATGCTAGTATTATCCTATTTTACAGAGGAGGAAACTGAGGCAGATAGAGGATAACTGACTTGCCCAGTCATACAAATAGTTAAGTATTTAAAGCTGGATTTGAACTCGAGGCTTCATGACTCCAGGTCTTGCACTCTACCCACTGTGCCACAGAGCTGTCAATCTTTCTCTGGGTCTCCACATTTCCTAAGTATCAGTGAAGCCCGTGAGTTGTTTTTCCCTAACTCTCTCTCCCTGCCAGGAGCAATCATGTATCATCCTGAAGGTGCCTTTCATGCCACTTTAAAAAAAAACCCTCAGATTCTTCCTGTAGAGCTTGTCTTATGTGAAGGCTGGAGAATATTTCCCCCTCCTTAACCCACAAAAATCTCTTCCTTGTTTTCCAAGGGCCCCAGGCTTACCAGCCCCACCTCCCCATGCTGTTATTTTTCCTTAAATGTTTCCTTCCTGTGAAGCTTTTTTGCTATTTTCTAGATGTTCTCTAATCCACTGGAAGAGATGGTACCTATAACTAATGTATTGAACCAAGAAACCAATGGGAGGAGGTATGCATGTTGAGTTGCCTTTAAAAGACTGAAAAGCTCCTTTAGTGACTATAAGCCTCTCCCCAAAACAGACACACTTCTTTCTAGTGCTGATATACTACAGCATTGTGTATGTCTGTGGGATGTGGAACACGTCTTCAAAGAACTGGCAATGAATGTCACCAGTAGGCAATGGGAAGGCACATGGAGGATGTGAATAACTTGCACAATAAGCCAAGGGGACACTGAAGAACAGGAATGAACGATGTCATTAGGGGATTTGTGAGAGGAGGATAATCTGGTCTGGCCATGTGGGGAGGGAAAGGGGTGCGTGGCAAACCTGGGAGGTCACAGACAAGAGTCCCTCAGAGTGGGAAGGCATGGATGGGTAGTAATTTGCATCAATGCACAATTAGCTGTGAAGACAAACAAATGTGAATGCCAAGCGTGTTGTAAGGTCTTATCTTCTGTCTTATCCTAAAACCCTTCTTCTGTAGAGATAATCAGTTTCACGTGAATTGTACCTAAGATATCAGAACCCAAAGAGTCATTGTGCAAACAACATACTTGGAGGAAATGACATTATATAAGCCTGCATGAGATAATATGAGGAAGATAAATCATATAAAATTCTTCTGCTTTATCATATGTGGCAAGAGGAGACAGATAAAAAAAATGTTAATCCCATTAAGAAGAGAAAATTATGAACTCCACTGGATTCCTAACACTTTGACCATTTTAAAGTATTAGGTGGTGCCTACTTGGGGAAAAAAAAGAATTCCTCTGGACTCAAAGGACGTGCTGAACAGTGGTTTATAAAAAAACTTTAATTTTTAAAAATCTAATTAAACTTAAATTAATTAAATTAAATTAAAAAATTTTAAAACCACACTCTTTGGTTTTACATGTGACCATGATGACTAGAAGTTGGTTCAGTAAAAGAAAAAAGTATTAACTTCCTCAAGTAGTGGATAACGGGCAGAGGGCTGGCTTCAGAGTATGACATAGCTCTCCCATATCGGAGGCACATCCTGTGACTCAGGGTAAGTTCTTTAAACCTTTAAGAGCTCCAGACTAAGTAGAAGGTCATGATTTGCATGGAGAATTTGTTTCTTTACCCACTAGCTTGATTCATCAATGAAATCACAGTTCCAGTTAAAAAAAAATGAACAAACAAAAATTCCTACATCTTTTCTCAAGACAGCACTGGTAGGGACATGGGTCACCTCAAACACTCCTCTGTGCCTGTTTTCTTCACAGGCTCTCTTCTTCCTCAATCTCTCCTCAAAAGGAATATTGAATAGATCACTCAGTTTCAAGATCATGCAGTCTCAATGTCAAAAGGTCTAAAGGTCAAATGACTCCAAGGTCACTGAGTCCACCTATATTAAAACAAGATTCTTCTTTGCTTTCAATTTATCAATATCCCTCTAATTTTTAATATTCTTTATTTTGCATTTATTTTACTTTTTTGTTGATTTTCTAGTTTTTTAAAAAATGCATGCTCCCTGCACTGGTCCTTTCTTTCCATTTTGTTAAGGTATGATTATAAATGTACAATTTTCCCTCTGAGGACTGTATTAGCAATATCTGAGAAATGTTGGCATATTGGTCATCATTATATTTTCTTTTACATAGTTATTAATTATCTCTATGATTTGCCCTTTGATTTCCTCATTATTTAAGATTTAATGTTAGGTTTTACATTTGGGTCTGCATCTTTTGTTTACGGTTCCTGAACCAATTTTTATTTTTATTGCATTATGATCTGCAAAAGATGTGTTAACTATTTCTGCCTTACATTTATTTGCAATATCTCTGTATCTTATTACATGGTCAATTTTTATAAAGTTCCATGTTGTGCAGAGAAATGTCTATGTTTCTTTCCTGTCCTATTTAGATGTCATGAGAATTTTAACGTCTTATTTCCAGAAACTTGTTGAGTTCCTTATTTTACCTTTTGTTTATTCTTCTTTAAGACTTATCCAAAATAGATAGTGCTCAGATGTTTACTTTATTAATTTGGAAACTAAAGCATTTGTTACCTCTCAGTTTACTACTGATATTTTTTATCTGTGGTTCCTTTCAGCATAATATAATAGTTTATCTTTTTTAAAGTTTTAATGTTCTTGCTTTGTCTGACAGAATGAAGGCAATTTCTACTTTTTCTATTCACTTGATGCATAGAAAATTTTTTTTTACATTCTCTCTTTTTTATGTGTATATAGCTGTGTTTTTAAAATGTGTTTCTTTCAAGCAACAGAGAGTAGGATTTTGTGTTCTTATCCAAATCATGACTCTTTTTCAAAGTATTGAAATGTTTAATCCATTCACATTTAAGAGTTAACTTTATATTTTCCTCCATCTGTATCTAAAATTAGGAATTTCTGTTCAAATTAAGACTCTTTCCCCTCCTGTGCTGTAAGCACAGTATTACGTTCCTTCAATTACTTTCCTTTGATCTTTTTTTTAGGGTGCTCCTGTTTTCACTGGCTCTCTTCTCCTTGTTTGTTATCTCCTTTCCCTTCAGAGTTTTTCTTGTTCGTTCTTTTTTCTCTCTCTTTTACTTTAATGTATGTTTCTTTTAGAATTCTCTTTAATCTGGATCCAGGCTGCATTTGTAGACTTGTTTAACATGATTGCCCTTCTCCCTCTCCACATTACAAACTATATGACTTTCTTGATGTTTCCTGAACTGGGGAGTCCATCTCCCACTCTCTGTCTTTGTATGTGTGTTTCTTCATGCATAGAACACATCCCCCTCCTCACTTTTGCCCTCTGGGATTCTTGAATGCCTTCAAGGCTCAGTCCCAGCCACTGGCTCCTCCTGAAGCCTTTTCTGGTCACCCCACTTAGTGATCTTATTGCCCTCCTGAATTTATCTGGCCTTCACTTAACTGTATTCATGGGGCATCACCACCTCTAGCAGAATACGAAGTCCTTGGGAGGTTTATGTCCTTAGCACCTAGTACAGATCCTGGCACCCAACAGGTGTTTAATAAAGGCTCCTTGAACTGAAATGCATTTATTGGTGAGCTCTGAACTTCAAGTGCAATGGCTTCTCTCTTCTCCCCCACTCTCTGCAGCAGTTTCACAACAGGGATGCTTTTTTACGGGCAGTGTCTGGATCTTCAGAACTTGGGGAGCAATATTCTAATGCTGCAGGTTCTTTTTGGAGCTTCTGGCTTCCTAAGTAGTTTGGGGGTCCTGTTCCTCATGAGCCACCTTGGCCATCAAACAGTAGCTGTGGCCTGCCTCCTTCTTGCTGGACTGTTCATATCTGCCAGTGCCTTTCTGCCTCAAGGTAAGAGAGGAAGATTTAGAGAAAGGGGCAAAGGGAATAGAGGATTTTCATAGGATCAGAGGCAGGTGGGTGGCCCAGTGAATAGGGCAGAGGAAACCAGGTAGTCCAATGGATAGAGCACTGGGCCTGGGGTCAGGATGACCTGAGTTCAAATTGAGCTTCAGATGGTTCCTGTGTGACCCTGGGTAAGTTCCTCAACTGCTGCCTGCCTCCATTTCCTCATCAGTAAAATGGAGATCATCATAGCCCCTACCTTCCAGGGTTCTTTTGAAATAATATTGATAAAATGCTTAGCCCGGTGCCTGGAACATGGTAGGGCCCCTATAATAATAACGCTTACTATTATTATTGATCATCCTTGAGGGGAAGTTCTTTGCCTGTCCTTAAGGCAGGCTTGCATAGGTCTTCCTGGCCCGGGTAGACCTCTACCTCCCCCTCTCCCCTTGTAGCATAGGGACACTGAAATGAATGTGATCCTTAGGGTCTTCATTCCGCTGTGGGACTGTAAGGGGACGGAATGTACCTCTGCTTGCCTTCATTAAACCTTCAAACTTAGAGCTCAAAGCTCTTGGAACAGGAATAAATGGTCTTATGGGCCCCTTAAGTGTTAGGACCCGGAGGCAAAGGAGACAGAGGTCTGATCTCAGAGAAGAGGAGTACCTCCCATTTCCACTGGATGGATATGTATGTGTATACATCTATAAGTACAGTGGAATGTATATCATCATCTGCTTGTTGTCTCCCCCATTAGAATGTGATCTCCTTATGGACAAGACCTATGTTTTTGTTCTTTGTCTCCCTAGAGCTTGGCATGGTGCCTGACACAGCAAGGGCTTAAGGAATACTCGACTGAGTCTCCATCTCATCTCAAGCATATTACTTAAGTGCCTGGGAGAGGCACTTAGCTCCTCAGTGCATAGGGTGTTTTCTATACATCAGGTAAGGATAAAATTATAGGACCAGTCCCTAAATCTATCGACTTTTAAGACTAAAAGGACCTTTGGAGACCCCTGAGAGACAGGATCATAGGTCTAGAGTTTGAAGGGAACCTCAGAGACCATGTAATCCAAACTCTATTTTTTACAGTTGAGGAAACTGAGGCCCGAGGAATTGAAATGACTTGCCTAAGGTCACACAAGTAATGAGCCTCAGAGGTAGGATCTAAACTAAAAACCTCTGGTTCCAATGGCATAATTTTTTCCACTGTGCCATGGCACTCCCCAATTCCTCATTTTAAAGAAGAGGAAATAGGCTCAGAGAGGAAAATGAAATTATCCAGTGCTGCAGAGTGAGGACAGATGAGTAGATAGACAGATAGCTGAATGGATACCAGGATGGATAACTGGATGGAGAGAGAGAGAGAGAGAGAGAGAGAGAGAGAGAGAGAGAGAGAGAGAGAGAGAAATGATGGATAGCTGGATAGATGATGGATAGAGAGATAAATAGATAGATGTGTAGATGGATGGACGGATAGTTGGAAGAATAGGGTGAACGACTGAATGGAATAAATGATAAATAAATGGCTGTCATGTGGTTTGAATTCAGTTTCACTGAGTTCCTTAAAGGAAGGGATTGCTATATCCTCTCAGCTCTCAGCAGAGCCTCACACAGTAAGGACACAATAAGCATATATTTTTTGTCAAATAAAACAAAGAAATAATAATTATCATTTATAGAGTACTTAAAGTTTGAAAATTGCTTTACAGGTTTTATCTCATTTGTTCATTAAACCAAACCTGGGTTTTATAGATAAGGAAACACTGAGCCAGAGAGAAGTTAAATGACTTGCCCAGAGTCACCCAGCTAGAAATTTGTGAGGCAGAATTTGAACTTAGAACCTCCTGACTTAAAGTCTCCTCTAATAATTAATATTATAAGGATAAATAGATGAAAGGGAACGAGTGAATAGATGGATAAATTGAAGGATGAATATGTGAATGGATAGGGTGAATGGATGAATGAATAAATGAACAAATGAATAGCTCAAGATATGTCTGACACTGGTTTTTTCAGGGGTTCTTCTTGGTCTTCTGCTTTATAGAAATTTTGCGTGTGGTTTTGGCGATACTAGGAATCAGCTGTATTGTGATCTGTGCTTCTTGTAATGCTGTGTATTCCACTGAGCTCCTACCCACAGTAGTCAGGTAGGACAGACTATTTGGGGATAAAGAATAACCATTTTCACTTCTGGGAGGAGGGGGATGAGGAGAGACTCAATAGAGTAGATTGGCCTAGATGAAAGACATCCTTGGGTCCTGAGAGGACAAGTACTGGTTATGGAGAGATTCAGTGATAATTGATGATTAAAGAGAACATGAAAGTTGCCACAAGACTAGAGAAGGACAAATGTTTAGATTTTCAAGAAAGGGAAGGAAATAGCAGGGGTGAGGAACCTGTGACCCTCTAGGTCCTCAAGTGTGGCCCTTTGACTGTCCTGGACCTAGAGGGTCATGTGTAGCCTGGAGGCTTCAGGTTCCCCACCCCTGGATAGAGATGACAAATTCCTAAAAAATTCAAGAATGAGCCATTAAAAAGATGGTTTGTAGATATCTAGAAAGAGAAACTGATTACAGGCAGGCATAGTGGTGGTGTCATCGGGAGCAGTACATGCCAGACTAATTTCATAGGCTTTGCTTTTGGGGCAGGATAACTGAAGTAGGGGAATGCTGCAGATAGTTTACCTCAATTTTAACAAAACTCTTGATAAAATATTTCATACTACTCTTGGGAAAAGATGGAGAGACATGGATTAGATAGGGATATATCAGCTTCTGAATTGCTTTCCTGGCCATACTCATGTTGTTAATTGTTCATGGTCAATGTGGCAGGAAGTCTCTAGTGGAGTGCCCCAGAGGTCTGTGCCTGGTTCTCTTTACCCTTTATGACAAACGATTGAATAAAGGGATAGGTGCCATGATCATCAAATCCGCCAACGATGCAAAGCTGGGAAAGATCTCTAATGGAGTCAGGATCCAAAAGGTCTTTGAAAGGCAAGACCATTGCATTGACTCGAAGGAGATGAAATTAGATAAAGGTAGATGTAAACCAAAAAGATTAACTCCACAAATATAGGATAGTAGAGGTTTACGGAGGCATCATTGTTCTGGAAAATTGCAAACTCATTGTGAATCAGCAGTGAGATGTGGTGGCCAACAAACTCTAATTCTGTCTGAAGTTGCATTAGGAGAGGTATTGCCTTCAGGGCTAAAGAGGTGATCATCTCACTGCCACCTGCCCTTGGCACACTTCATCTGGGCACCACAGATGTCATTGATCTAACGGGTATTCAGGAGAGGACAACTAGGATGGTGAAGGACCATAAACCTATGACCTAAGAGGAGAAATTGAAACTTGGGACGTTTAGTTTTAAGAACAGCAAATTCAGGGGAACCTGATTCCTGTCTTTTAGTATCTGAAGGATTGTTTTTTGGAGGAGGGAGTAGCCTTGTTCTGTTTGGCCCTAACCAAGATCAGAACTAGGAATGATGGTGGATGTTCACAGGCTTATTTAGCCTGATTTCAGGAAAAACTTTCCAACAATTCCAGTAGCCCCCAACTGGGCTGGTGATGGTCTCCCTTGGGAGATGATGAGTTCCTCCTCCTTGGAGGCCTTCAAACAGATGCTGGACAAGCAGTTGTTGGGTATATTGTAAGGCGGATTCCTTCATTCTTGAATTGGATTAGATGGTCACTGGGGTCCTTCCCAATTCTCAGATTCTGTGAGGTCTGTCCATGTCTTTCTGACTCTGTTTTCTATAATCTATCCTCTGTGTCAGACTGCCTGTAGAAAAGGAGGAAAAGAAGAAGGAAAGAAGGAATGAGAAAGAAAGGGGTAGAGGGGAAAAGGCATGGATAGAGTGAGGATGAGAATAATGAAGGGAGAAGGAAAAAAGGAAAAGAAGAAAGAATTTCATTATGACCTCTGAAAGTGAAGATGAGATTAACCCTCTGTTTACAATGTGTGATATAGTTTGTTTTTACATCAGTTACATTTCTCCCCTTATGTTTCTCCCTCTCCTCCTACTAGAGAAACATCTCATATAACAAGGAATATTTTTCAAAGAAAAAAAGAGAAGAAATAAGTAAAACTGATCAGTTCATTGAAACAGTTCAAAAATATCTATACTATTTCATGCTCTGACCTATGAAGGAACTGAGGAAAAGGGGAAAGCGTGTCTTCTCAGAACTCTTCTTTCCATTTATTTTGTTGTCTTTGTTGGGCACAGTTTTCCTAGGTTTTCTAGGCGATACATAAACCTAGATTATGTATAGGACTGTATCCTCAAGCAGCATACCCTCTACTAGGAGAAGAGACATGAGAGAAAGATGGCAACCTTCCCATGGGGCAACCCGTAGAGGAATTACTAATGATGGAGGTTGATCCTTTACCCATTCAGCTATAGATGCCAAAGGGAAAGAGGAAAAAGAAGGCTGTGAGGGCAAGATTAAGCTAACATATCTGCTTACTTGTTGAGGAGACCATTTGGACATTGAACAATAATTTCTTTCCCTTCAAATGTATAAATTCCAGGAACCCCTGAGCTTCCTGTAGTTTTTAAGAATTTTCAATACTCCATGATTATACATTACAGCCTCTAACAACCAAGGGTTAGAGGAAGGAGGTATTTAACAGGTGTTGAATCAAGACTAATCAGACATTCTTGGCTCTGACAGGTACATGGGCAGAGGACTCATTCTCACAAAAGATCAAACTGAGATAATGCTGGCCCCATTAATGAACACACTCAGGCACTACATCCCAGGTCTGCCTCAGGTCACCTTTGCCCTCACAGGCATCACTTCCAGCTTTGTGGTTTTCCCCTTCCTCCCTGAAACCAAGAACAAGCCAATGTCTGACTCTATTGAAGACATAGAATGTGGGTGAGTACTGTCTGTGGGATCTTGGGAAGGTCATTTAACTTATCTGAGCTTCATCTTCCTCTTTGGTAAAAAGAAGGAATTGGACTAGATGAATGAATGCATGCATACATAACTATATTTAAACTTACTGTGTGTGCTTAGTAATTAGGAAACAAACATGTAAGCAAAAAGTCCTTACCCTGAAGGACTACTTCAGAAAACATATTTGAGAGAATTATAGGCCTAGAAGAATGTTTTGCTCTGGAGAGGGTGAGTGGAAACACAGGGGAATTGACTGACAAGGCCTTTCTGGGAGCCATGGCAGCTTTGTTTTCAGAACCCTTCCAGAGCTGGAAAGGGCTGGTGGGGTATGGATGAGCAGAGAGATATCCCATGACATTGATGATAGAGGTAAGGAGGGAAAGTGAGGCAACAGTCCTCACAGTTTTCTTGAAGGTTGGTCCTAAGAAGTCTGTCTATCCTTCTAAGAGTAGGAGATGAAAGGAGTGTGTATCGTTTGCATAAATGTAAGCTCCTTGGGGCAGGAACTATTCTGTTTTTATATTGTATCCTCAGTACCCGTGTATTCTAATGCCTTCACATAATAGGAGTCTTAAAAAAAAATCTAACACTCTTTCCATATACATTGAGGGAGAGAAGGGGTATGAGAGGCCAGTAAAAAGAAATCCTGATCAGAGTGATCAGAGAGGTATTAGGACAAGAGGAAAATGGGATCTGGGAAGCCAAGGGAGAATGGAGAGAGGGAAAAGGAGAAGGTCCTTCCATGTTTCCTGATTTTAAGGTATCAGGAAAGGGATAAAGAGTCAGTGAAGAAGATGAAGGGTGGTCAGAGGTCCTGTAGTGCCATGGAATGGCATTCAACTTGGACTACAAAGCCCTGCATCAAAGTTCCAATTGGTCATTTTATAACTATGGGACCTTGGGCATTAGGACCATTCAGGGACCTAATCTGAGGTCCCATATGGCTCTAGCATTCCGCCTTAGAGGTCACCAAGTCTAATTCATTTTACAGTTGAGCCATACTGATTTTGACTAGCAAAGCTGAGATCTGCTCCCGGGTCCTGGACTTCATTTCTCCATTGGGTCACAGAAGGAAGTATTTGTCCAGTGGGATTCAAGTTTCTCAAGGGCTCACAATATTTCATATAATCAGAGGTTTAAAGGTGGATGGGACCTCAGAGAGTCGAATCCCCTCATTTTACAGATGAGGAAATGAAGTGAGTTGGCCACAGTCACATAGGTAAAAAAAAAAAAAAAAAGAGTCATCGGCAGGGCTCTTTCTACTATACACCATTCATTTGTATCCCCAGTGACCAGCACATAACTGATGCCTAGTAAATACTTGTGGAATTGGATTTAATTGTGAGATGACAACATTTTAAAAAAATAATAATAATAAAGGCATTGCCACCAGGTGGCGCCCAATGACATGGACACGTTGTACAAAGAGGCGTTGATAGTCCTCAAGATTCTCCTGCCTCCTCCCCACCCGCATCTCAGATAAGTTTCCTCCCCATCAATCAAATAAGGTCATATTTTTAAAGTACTTATCTCAGTATCTGGCACACAGTGGGTGCTTCATAGATGCTTATCCCTTTCCCTTCCCTCCACTTCATGCACTCACACTTGTCTCTTTTCTTTCTATCCATTCATGGGAAGACATTCAATAAAAGAAGCAGGACCAAGGGATGACGGGGACACCACTGTGAAAATAAGCCAGTTTTAGGATGTCTCCAGGAGTTTGACTGAGAAGCAAGTTACTGTAGTTAGCTGAGGGTTCCTCTTTTCCTGGTGGGGAGGTTATACATCCAGACTTCAGAGAGCCAGCGGTCCTGCTTTTACTCCAGGCTCCCAGGAGGTTTAACAAGCATTAATCAAACACTTCCTCAGTGCTAGGCACTGGAAATACAAAGGCGAAAACACAGCAAGCTTGCTCTCAAGGAAATAACATTCTGTCTGCGGAGACAACACAAACCCAGAGAAATAAATACAAAATGTATTTAAAGTCTCCAAGAACACTCCGCAGAGAACCTGTGCCCATTTACTTGATTCTGTCCTTGCTCCAAAGTCAGTAGCTTCAAGATTTGCCCTTTGACAGTCCCTGCCCCGAGAGGCTTCCCCTTGAGCAGAACCTGGATTTCCAAGGGAATTTAGCTGCTCCTGTTTCAGGACTTCCAGATTGGAAAGGGGATTCAAAAGTGATTTCTGATTTTTCCTACTTTCCTTCCTCAAAATTCTCCAGTGTTTTCTCTGGGATCAAAGACAAACTCTTCTGCCAGGCATTTCAAACACTCCACAAATTGACTCTGACCAAACTTAGTTCTCATGATTCCCCTTATCACACCTCTCTTCTGGCCAAACTTGTCATTCAATCTCCACTTACATGCTTTTGCCCAGGCTGTGCCCCTATGCCCATGTTGTTTTACCACTTATCTTTCCCTCTGACAATCTTTAGAGCCCAACCCCAATGGAGAAATATTCCTCATTCTCCTAAGTTATTAGTGACATTTCCTTTGTCAATTGCTTGCTATATTCATTCCTCTATATGTACTATATCTGTCATTCACCCTATAGAGTGTAAAATCCCAGAAGGCAGGGATTGGGTATTTGAGTTTCTTTGCTTTATCTCTATTTTCTCATCACATAGAATGGTGGCCAAACTAATGGGGACTTAAATCTTTGTTGAGTTAAATGCAATCAAATCAAATTGAATTATTAAAATTCAACTTGAAGAAAATCACTAAAACTTTGCAGTTGGCAGAAAATCAGGTAGAATTCACTTTGAAAACCTCAGGGTTTCATATCTCCATTTATAGGGAAAATTAGACTCTTACTTGTGACAGAGTGATCTGAAATAAAGAAAAGAGGAATCCAGATGGCTCATTCTGTAATTGATAAATACCTAAAGACATAAATAGGCTGTTTTCATAGGAAACACATATAAGCTATTAATAATGATGACGATAAAAAAGATAATACTTATGTAAAGCATTAAGGTTCAAGAAGTGCCACTTCAAAAATATTATCGCATTTTATTTTCATAACAAATTATATGTGAATTGGATGTATTATTGTTTCACCATTATGAAATGGTGAAAGGCTCAGTTTCAGAGAAAGATCTGCCACATCTTTGTGAACTGACACAGAATGATGTGAACAGAACCAGAGCAATTTTTACAATAACAATGACATTGTCAGGACAAATAACTTTGAAAGACTTAAAAACTCTGATCAGGGTCATGACCAAACATGATCCCAGAGGATTTATGATGAAGCATCCACTTAATGTAGACATGATCCACTCAAAATAGAGAATAAGACACACGCATTTGGACATAGCCAGGGAGGAAGTCTCTTATGCTTGACTACATGGATTTGTTACAAGCGTTTGTTTTCCTTCTATTTCAGTGGAGGGGAGCAGTTCAGTGAAGTAGAGAGAGACTAGGGGAAAAGTTTCCAAATCTCTTTCTCCCCCCAAAATGAGAAGAAAATGAAAAAAAACCAAAAGGAATCATTGACAAATAGGATGCCCTTGAAAACTGCATTTTGTATGTAGTAAATATTTTGAAAGAAAAGAAAATTTAGACCTAATAGAGATTCGCAGCTTTGTGTTCTGTTGTCCTTGGGTTCTGGAAATACTCTTTTTGGAAACCTTAAAATCTTCTTTTCAGTCAATAAGTCTTCGTTGAGCACCTGCTGTATTCCAGGAGACGTGCTAAACAGTGTGCTACAAAGAGAGGACAAAGATAGTCACTGCCCTCGAGAACCCCACAATCTCAGGGGGGAGAAAACATTCACACAAATATGTACAAACAAGCTACACACAGGAAAAAATCATTAGAATTAAAGGGGAGTTGAGAAGGATTCCTAAAGAAGATGAGATTTTATTTGAGACTTACAGGAAGCCAGGGAGGCCACTAGGTGGAGTAAAGGTGGGAGAACCATCCAAGCATGGCGAGCAGAGAGAGAAAATGCACGGAATTGAGATATAGAGTGTCTTGATCATGGAACAGTCAGAAGGTCAGTGGCACTGGATAAAATAGTATATGTTAGGGAAGGAGGCATAAGAAGACTGGACAGGTAGGAGGGGGCTAGTTTATGAAGGGCTTTGAAAGCCAAACAGAGCATATTGTATTTGTTTCTAGAGGCAATAGGAAGTGACTACATGTGAACACAATTACAAAATGCTTTTTCACTCAAATAAAGAAAGATCCAAATATTTGGAGAATTATTAATTGCTCATGGATAAGCAAAGCCAACATAGCAAAAATGATAATAGTACCTAAGTTATTTTAATTATTCAGTGCTATGTCAATGAAGTCACCAAAGAATTATTATAGAGCTAGAAAGAATCATAACAAATTTGTCTGGAGGAAAAGTGGGTCAAGAATATTAAGGGAATCAGTGAATCAAAAAAATGGGAAGGAAGGTAGATTAACAGGACCAGACCTCAAACAATGCTACAGAACTGTAATCATCAAAACAATTTGGTGCTGGATAGGAAACAGATAGGTCAATCAGTGGAACAGACTAGGTACACAATGTACTGAAGCAAATGAGTATGATAACCTATAAAACTTTGGTACCTGATAAACACAAAGATCCTAGTTATTAGGGCATTAGGGAACTCACTATTTGACCAAAACGAATGGGAAAACTGGAAAGGAGTCTGACTGAAAAGTAGTCAGAGACCAATATTTCATGCTATATGCCAAGGTAAGTTCAAAATGGCACATGATTTCAACATAAAGGTTGATACCATAAGCAAATTAGTGGAGCATTGGGAAAAATTATCTGTCAGATCTATGCTCATGACCAAACAAGATACAAAGTTTCCCAGGAAGTGATTTTGATTACCAAAAATTAAAAAGTTTTTGCAAAGCAGAACCACTGCAGCTAAAATTGGAAGAAAAGCAGAAAAATAGCATACCAAGTCTTTACAGCAAGCACCTCTGACTAAGGTCTCTCTTTCAAAAATATATAGGGAAATGAGTGAAATTTACAAGAAAAAGACTCAGGCCCAATTGAAAATGATCAAAGGATACAAATAGGTAGTTTTCAAAAGAAGAAATGAAAATTATCAATATTTACATTAAGAAATGGTCTAAATCATGAATAATTAAAGAAATACAAATTAAAATAATTCTGAGGCACCACCTTATACCCATCAGACTGAGTAAGATGACAAAAAAGGAAAATGCTGGAAGGAATAGGGGGAAAAAAGATGCACCAATGTAGGAGGAATCATAAACTTGTCTAGCTGTTCTAGAGAAAAATTTGGAACTATGCCACCCCAAACTTTCAAAATATATGTACTCTTTGACTGAATAATATTGCTACTGTCTCTATATCCCAAAGAGATCAACAGAGAGGAAAAGGACTCATAGATACAAAAATATATGCATAGAAATAAATAGAGACTTTTTTCATGGTGGCAAAAAACTGGAAATAGAAGGGATGCCCATCAATTGGCAAATGGCTGAACAAGTTGTGATAGATGAATATGATATAATTTTACTGTACTATAAGAAAGGATGAAAGGGAAGGGTTCTGAGAGAAAACCTAGGAAGATTTATGTGAACTCATGAAAAGTGAAGTGACTAGAATCAGAAGAATACTTTATACATTAATAGCAATATTGTAAAGATGACCAATTGTAAAAGATATAGAGGAAATCTAATCAATGTGATGCCTCACTACAGTTCCAAAGGACTCATAATAAAAGTTCTATCCACTTTTGGAGAGCTGATGGCTTCAAAGTGCAAACTGAAGCATTTTTTTCCTTCTATTTCTCTTTTTTAAAAACATAGATAATGTGCATTACTATACACATTTGCAATGGCTTTTAATTTTCTTCCCTTCTACATAAATAGGGAATGGGGAGGGGAGAAGAAGAGAATTTGGAACTGAAAATTAAATTAAAATTTTTTAAAAAAAAGATGTAGAGGATCAGTTAGGTTGTGCAATGGATAGAGCACCGGTCATGACATCAGAAACACCTGAGCTCAAATCTAGCCTCAGACACATGACACTAACCAGCAATGTAACCTGGGCGAGTCACTTAACCCTGATTACCTCACAAAAAAAGCTTTTATTTGATAATATTTTAATGTCCCTCTCAGCTCTTACATTCTATGCACTAAACTAGTTTCCATCTCTGATATTTCAATTCATTCCTTCATGAGTTCAAGTTGCCTGGCCCAGAGAAAGGCTATTTTGGTTCCAGAAAGAAATAAAGTAAATCATATTTAAAGGTCATAGAAAACAGGAGAAATTCATTCACAAGATTGGAAAAGGGCAAATATTGTTCCAATTTTTTAAAAAAAAAAGAAGACCATAGAATCTGCAACCTACAGGCCAATGAGTTGGCTTCAATTCCTGTACTTGGGCACAAAGAAATCAGCTTCACTACTAGAAGACATGGCAGGCATGGACAGATAGCAGCTTTGAGAAAGCTCTGGGGGTCTCAGTGGAACACAAATCTCTATATGAGTAAACAGTGAGATGAGGAAGTCAAAAAAGTGAATGTGATTTAGGGCTATAGAAGAGGTTTATAACTTTCAGGAATAAGGAGGTAATAGTCCTTCTGTCCTTGGCAGTAGCCAGAACCCATTTGGAGTACTCTGTGTTTACCACTGGGCATACTGGTTGAAAAAAGCCATGAATTGATTGGAAAAGGTCTAGAAGAGAGCATGAAGGATCTTGAAGGGTCTTGAGTCTGTGACATGTGCCTATGAGTTGAAGCAATTAGCCATGTTCAATCTGAAGGAGTAAAGGCACAGGAGAGATGGGCTAGCTGAGTGTGTGCAGGAAGGATTTGACTTGATCTGCTTGGTTCAGAGGACAGAACCAGAAATTGGAAAAATTACAAAGAGACAACTTTGGGCTCAATGTCAGGAAAAGCTTCCTCTAGATGGGTGCTGCTCCTGCAAGGCTGCTGGCAGAGGTTCCATGATGACTTAGTGAGGACATTCTAAGAGGATTCCTTTTATGGATGTGCTGAAGTGGAGGCTGCTGAGATTCCCTTCCAACTCTAAGATTCAGGGATTCAGGAAGAGGAACATTTTATCATCACTCCCACACCCAGAGTGTTCTCTTTCCTCTCATCTGACTCCTGGGTTCCCAGGATTTCTTCAAGGGCCAGCTAAAATCTTTCTTCATATGTTTTGTGTTCCTTACACACTGCTATTATATTTAACTGTGTACATTTTTACTACTGGTGCTGTGTGCCACCATGAAAGAGTGTGTCTCAGCTTTATGGTTGATGTGGGAAAAAGTTCAGTCTGTGAAGCAAAGGATATATTACCCACTTTTGCTTTGGGGCACACAGGTTTTGACTTAGTCTGTACTCATAGGACACAAGACTGGAATTGGAATAGACATCATAGGTCATTCAATTGCTTCTTTTTACAGTGGAAGAAACATAGATTAACCCCAGTATGACTTGTCTAAGACAATACAGTGCAAGAAAAGCCATGACCAAGGCCAGGGTGCCCTTTCTACCATAACACACTGCTTCTTAGACTAGGCCAAGTCTCATTTTCTTCTTTCCCAAGGGGTAATAAGGCCTTGGTGAATGCTTTCTTCAGTATTCTGAAGCCTTTTAAACTGAGATTCTGGGCTCTGCAGAGTAGTTCTTGGAATACCCCAAATGCCCCCTACCAATTTGAGATCAGGGATATGAGATCAGAGAATACCAAAACAGGCCTATGAAACATAGCCACAGATAACATTACCCATGAGAATTACCACAAGGCACATGGTCTGAGAAACCTGCTTTTCGTGACTAAGAGTCATATATCAGGTTCTACTGGAAGAGAAAGAACGAAATATAATGGAGCATGAAAGTAAGAATTGAAAATGACTATAGACGGGTGTATGGGTGTGGCCAGTATTGAGAAGACCAGGAACAATCTTAACTCAATGTCTTGATCACCCCTTCACCCATCACTCCTTCTCTAGAACCTCCTACCTCAGCAACAAGGGTAGAGGTGAAGACACTTGGGTTATAGGTCTAGCTGTCAATATAGTTATAAAGGTCTTGTGCATTCATATGCAGTGCTGAATCATTTGGCTCTAAGGGCTGCCATTGCAAATAAGGTAATCTACTTACTTTTTCAGTTGTATGAGGCAGAGATGCTCAAGAACATTCCAGGCTGAGGTTTCCAGGAACCTAAGAGAAGATGGTGACATTGTCAAGAATTTCCATCCCACCTCCTGGTAGCAGTGAAGTTTTTCAAGGGGTTGTTGCTAATGCTCAAGAATCAGGGAGAGCAGCTGACATCTCCTGAGAACACGAGCAAGACCAAAAAGTTCAGCAAAGTCCACAAAGTCAGGTAGATCCAAGTAGAGATTTGACAAAAGCCTTGGCAAAGACTGATTCTGTTTGAACTCATACAAGATCTTTATTGATGGGGAGGAGCTCACTTCTGTTATCTAAAAGCCTACTCACTGGATCTGAACCCAAAGGCTTCCTTCCACCTGTACCTGCTCTCCAGTTAATTAGAGAGCACCAGCTGTGAAATCTTAAGCCAAATTAAGGAAAGGAACATGCTTAGAATTAAAGGCAAACACTTTCCTGATTCTTCTGGGATAACCACAATAATGTGGTTGGTTTCCTCAGTTAAATGCAATAAAATTAATGAATATGGAGCAGAGGTTAACACTGAACTTCAAATTAAAGAGGGTTAAAAGATGACTATTTTGGGGGGGGCGGAGCCAAGATGGCGGAGTAGAAAGACTCACATTTGCTAGCTTCTAACCCACAGCCCATGGATTTCCTCTAAAAAGAACTCCTGACAAATTCTGGAACAGTGGAAGCTGTGCAGCAACACAGCGAAGGAGATTTCCATTCCAGAGAGCCCTGAAAAGCCAACCCCAGGGGTCCATCGATCCCCCGACTGGAGCGGAGCCCTGTCCTTCCCTGCCCCGGCCATGTGGCACTGAGAGGAGCGAGCAGATCCAAGCAGGTGTCAGGGACCGGAAACTCCAGTGGCCGCGACGGTCCCTCCACCCACAGACTCACAGGTCAGTGAGAGAGACAGGCTGAGAGGGGAGCAGGTATCCCTGGGACTCGGGAGGCAGCTGCTGCGGCAGAGGCAGAGGCAGCTTGGCCAGAGGCTCCTGAAGCCAGCAGGAGCTCCATTAAAAAAGATCTCTGCATAAACCCCTGAGGGAACTGAGCCTGAGAGGTGGCCCTGCCCCCACCTGAGCACCAGCAGATAAGCTCCCATTGAATAGCAGTCAGACCTGCCGCCAAAAGCCCTCAGGCTGGGGAGCAGCACTTGAATCTCAGACCCCAAGCACTAGCTGGGCAGACCTAGGCCAGGGGTGGAGAGGACTCTCAGAAGTCAAGTAACTGGCTGGGAAAATGCCCAGAAAAGGGAAAAAAACTAAGACCATAGAAGGTTTTTTTTTTAATTTTTTTTAAATAAATTTATTTAACTTTTT
>CM053770.1:258878174-258909669 GCA_028658325.1 Potorous gilbertii
CTTTCTCTCCCTTCCCTCCTTCCTTCCTTTCCTCCTCTCCCCCTCCCTCCCTTCCCTTTTTCTTCCTTCCCTCCCTCCTATCTTTCCTCTACTCTCCTCTCTCTCTCCCTCCCTTTCCGGCTACCTTTCCTCCTCTCCCCCCTCTCCCTCCCTTCCCTTTCTCTCCCTCCCTTCCCTTTCTCTCCCTTCCCTCCTTTCTTTCCTCCTCTTCCCCTCCCTCCTACCTTTCCTCCTCTCCCCCTCCCTCCAATCTTTCCTCCTTTCTCTTTCCCTCCCTTCCTTTCCTCCTACCTTTCCTCCTGTCCCCCCTTCTCCCTCCCTTCCCTTTCTCTCCCTTTTCTCCTTCCTTTCCTCCTCTCCCCCTCCCTCCCTTCCATTTCTCTCCTTCCCTCCTACCTTTCCTCCTCTCTCCTCTCTTTCCTTCCCTTCCTTTCCTCCTACCTTTCCTCCTCTCCCCTTTCTCTCTCTCTTCCTCTTTTCCCTTTCTCTCCCTTCCCTCCTTCCTTTCCTCCTCTCCTCCTCCCTCCTACCTTTCCTCCTCTCCCCTCTCTCTTTCCCTCCCTTCCTTTCCTCCTACCTTTCCTCCTGTCCCCCCTCTCTCTCTCCCTCCCTTCCCTTTCTCTCCCTTTTCTCCTTCCTTTCCTCCTTTCCCCCTCCCTCCCTTCCGTTTCTCTCCCTCCCTCCTACCTTTCCTCCTCTCCCCTCTCTCTTTCCTTCCCTTCCTTTCCTCCTGCCTTTCCTCCTCTCCCTTCTCTGTCCCTCCTTTCCTTCCTCTCTCCCTTCTTCTTTTTCTCCTTTCCTCCCTTTTTTCCTTCTCTCCTTCCTCTACCTCACAGGACAGTGGTTTGGAAACTCTAAGCTTAGGATTAGGGCTTGGACCGTTGATTTCACTGGTGCAGGGAACGTCCAGTTGAGGAGTGCCCTCTCCCAGTGCTGGTCAGCAGCCCTCTGCCCCATGGAGAGGCTGCATGTTATTGACCCTGCTATGAAGCGCTGCCTGTATGAGCAGTTAGAAGGAGTCCAGTCCTATGCTCCTGGAGTCTGACGAGGCTTTTGCCTCTTGAGGTCTTGTGGGACCCGGGTCACTTGTAGCCTGAGGGCGGAAGTCACTAGGGCCTTGGTTGTCACCTAATGGATTTTGCAGAGATCCAGACTTGATTATCTTGTTACTTTTTGAAATGGCCCCAACTTGTGTTCAAAGATCCTTGGGTCTGGTACCTGAGACGGGGAGGGGGAGGCAGATAAGAGTCAGGCTGGGGAAGGGCTGGAATGGAATCTCCTTGTCTCTTTCCCTGCTTATGGGTGGGGCCTGAGTCAGTCCCATCCTTTACATTGCTTCTCTCTGGTCCCCTGGACAGACATCGCCCCTGAATTCAAAGAACAATTACAGACACTGATACCGTTTGTGTTAGATGCAAGCAGGTTAATGGAAAAAGAAATCAACGGCTCCAAAGTCAGCTGTCGGGGTTTGCTGGAGTATTTTAAGGTAAGGACCGTCCTTCCCTCCTGAGCTCTGATTCTGGAGGGACGCACACCTGCTTGGCTTGGCTGTTTGAGGCCAGTAGGGGGCAGTGCTGACCCGCGAGATGAGCCCAGCGAGGCAGACATGGGAACAGGCAGTTTTAGGGCTCTGTGGAGTCAGCCAGCCAGGGAGTGAGTGAGTGGCGAGGGCGTCTTCAGACGAGGGCTTGGGCTGATGTCCATGTTGTTGCTGTCTCTGATGGGCCGCTAAGTCATGCACGGTGTGCTGGCAGCTCCCATGAGAAGTGCCCTGATGGTGGCCCCTATGGTCCAAAAGTTATTTATTCTATGCCCAGCTGCAACAGGCTGTGGGTTTGCATAATCTCCTCATTATTTCTATTACAGGCCTACATTAAGATTTACCAGGGAGAAGGTCTGCCTCACCCCAAATCAATGCTTCAGGTAACATGAGTCACATCATCTTTTAAAAACCAGGAATCCTTGTTTCCCTTCACTGTACCCTGAGAGGGAGAGGGAGACTAAGTGTTGTTTGGTTTTAGGTGCATTTCCCAGAATGCTCCACTGAGATTTTCTGATGTCTCTGTAAACATGTGACACTGGAATCGGAGCCGAAGGTGGCTCAGCACAGGGATCACAGGGTTGTAGGGAGCTTGGAGGCATCTAGCCTGACTTCTGAGTCCACCAGCACTATTCTTGAGGCTGTCTAACCAGAGGCCCCCCTCACTCCCCAGGCAAGCAGCCCCTTTTGTGGGAGCCTTCACTGGCAGTGAGTTGTTTCTCCAGCCAGAATCTTTCCCCTTTCCTCTTCTTCGCTCTGCCCTCAGAGACTAAGCTTTCTTCTCCCCAGACATGCTTGCCAACACTTATCCATCCTCATCTCTTTTCTCAGTTTTCCCTTCACCCAGACTAAGCATCCATGGTTCCTTTTCCATCCAGCCCTCTACTGGCTACTAGGATGGCTCTTCCTTTCCTAGTCCTGCCACTCTGGATGCTTCCCAGCTTGTTGGTATTCAAGTGTGACTTCCCCTGCTTGGAAGCAAGCAGAGCAGTGAGGGCAGGTTCACCTGGCTCTGTGATGTCACTGAGGTGGTTCCCTCTGACCATGCAGAGATGCTGCAGATCCATGCCTCCTCTTTCTGTCTTGTGCAACTTCTCACTGTCAGTGGGCTGGCATCTATCAAGTACAAATACATATGGTAAGATGTTCCTTGCCTCCAGGGGCTTAGATTTGAATGGGGGAAGATGGCCATAAAAAGGAACTGAAAAGCAGGGGATGGAGGTGGGATGAACATGCCCAGTGCAGGCTGGAGGGGGATGAGACCTGGGTGGCCTGGGTACCCTCTTTAAAAGAAGAGCATGATTCCAGGTCTGGAGGGATGTTCAAGAAGTTTGCTACTGGGGGTGGCAAACATCCAATGTGCTGATGAGCTTCCTATCCTCTGCAGACATTGCAGGGGTACCAGTGGACCACAGAGGTGGGCTGTGAATTATCCATCATTTTCTCATGTGATGAGCTCATCTCATTTTCTTAAATCCCTGTTTGTGGCATGCTGTAGTCTACCCACTTGCCCACAGAAGTCATGTTCTTCTTAAGTTCCTGGGTACTTGCCTTGCAGCCTTAAAAACACTGAAAAACCAGTCTGAAAAAGGTGGGCCTTTGTTTGAGGGAGAAAGTTCCCTTCTGACCCACCACATAAGTTAAGTCACTTTTGTCCATTTGGTTTATCCCTAGGCCATAGTCTTGAGTGGTAGGGCAAGGGGCTGTGCAGTGTCCTAGGGCTTGATGCAGTTAGCACATTGTCCTGTGCAGGGACCCTCCCCATCCCCAGAGAGCAGTGATGAGAGGCCCATTGGACCTTCCAAGAAGCTTGTATGACTGACATGGAGAGCCCTTTCAAGGGCATTGTGCCAAGTGGACCAAATGGTTTGGTTGTGAGCCCACACCAAGCCCACTAGGGGCCTGTATTCTTGACTTCTCATGTGATGGTGAAGATGGGACTTTGTGTGAAATGCTAGTCAGTCAACAGGTATTTTTGGTATGTGCCATGTTACACAAAAGCCTGACTGTTTGCTCTTGACAGTATCATCAAGGGTGTCCCAGGACATGTACAGGTTAATTATGATAGTAATTAGCACTTATATCATGCCTACTATTTGCCAGGCGTTGTGAGGTGCTTATTACAAATATATCTTGTTGGATATATTTTATTCTCATGAAATAGAGCACATTCATTGGTGGCTAGTGGTTTTCTCTTGGTCACCTTTTTGAGTGGGAAGTAGTAAGGAGCAGGACCTTTGCACTCTTTACCTTTACTTTCTTCTCCTCCTCTGGATGCTGTCAGAAACAGTCCCGTGGTTGGTTGAGTGGTTAGTGTAACTGCCGCTTTTCCCAAAGCCTTTATTTTCCTCTGTACATTTGGCTGCAGTAGCTTGAGGTCCTTCACATCTGGACGCAATGAATTCCTCTCGGTGACTCAGAGCTTACTGTACATGAAGATCTTTAGTTCTCTTCAGGGGAACTTCTTTATACCCCAGCATCTCCCTTTTTGAGGATCATTTTCTTTTTCTTTTAATGTTAAACATTTTCAAAATTAGTCATGTTGTGAAAGAAGAAACAGAGCAAAGGAAAAACCTACAAAAAAGAGAAAACAATATGCTTCTGTCTACATTCAGACACTGTAGTTCTTTGACTGGATTTGGAATCTTTTGGAGTCATCTTGGTGAAGATCATTTTTTTAACTGCTCGAATCAGG
The DNA here is from genome assembly GCA_028658325.1 of Potorous gilbertii. Taxonomy (NCBI): domain Eukaryota; kingdom Metazoa; phylum Chordata; class Mammalia; order Diprotodontia; family Potoroidae; genus Potorous; species Potorous gilbertii. The sequence continues at coordinate 258,882,410 of CM053770.1, forward strand.
CCTTCTGTTTCTCTTGACACACTTGTTTTGGATCCTGATTTGGGATCCTGGCATGTGCCTTTGCCATCCCTCCTGGCTTTGGGTTATTTACAGATTTAAGACTTAGGTTCCATCTCTAAGTCATTGCTAAAAATGCTCAGCAGCACCCTGGAGCCTCCAAGCTGATAGGAGAGCCCCTACGTTAGTCCTGTGCCTCTTTCTGAATCCACACAACTATCCTTTTGGCCGGTTTCTGTCTCTCCATTATGATTCAAGTCGAGGTCACAAGGCCAGTATCTTCAGATGTCACAGTCTACGAGGTTACACGAGTAGCTCATCGCCGTGGTGATCCCCGTCATGAGTGACATGGTCTTGAATTCTGGCCCTTTTGGGGCCTCTGCTCACCCTGATTTTATTAGGCCCCTAATGTACTTCAGTTTCAGTTCCTTATTAGTCATCTTTGTTCTGATTTTTCCAGTCTTACTAGGCATGTTTCCTCTCCTTCACCACTTGTAATTTGGAAAACTATTGACTTGTACAAAGGAAAAATATTCCTGTTTTTGATAGGCTTTATCAAATCATTGTATTTTTTGCTTCCCACCTTAAGCTCTCTGTGCATTAAATTTAGCTTCATTTATGAATCAGGCTTTTATTTAAGCTGCAAATTTGATTTTGTTCCAATAGATAATGCTCAGGGTCTGAGTAGAAAGCCGGTCAGATTCAGGGCTCCTCAATGACCGAACATTGCCTAAGGAATCTGGAGCCCAACATTGCCTCAATGTACATTCTTCCCCATGACTGCTGAGCTAATCCGCGCCAGGCAGTTAGAATGGAGGCCAAAGAGAGTGTACCCTTGATTTGCTGAAGGGCTGTCTTTACAAAAGTTCTTAGTCAAAGGAGTGGGGGGAAGTTCTCAGAATGTGGAAGTTTAAAGAGCTGAGCCTCAGTTTCCATCAAATGGGAGACAGGGGTGTATGTAATGAGAAGAGCCCTGCCCTTGGGTTCCTAGGAGGTGCTGCTCCATCCTCTTTCTGGTCCTAGATCTTCACCTCCATTAATGTGGCAGTCAAAGTCCCTCTCCAGCCCTAAATATAAAAAGGGCTGCTTTTTGCATGAGCTCCTCAGTTTGGTGGCTTAGCAAACTACAAGTCTTGGCAAGCATCCTGAGGTGTTAGTAGGGATGCAAGTTGACCATTGATGCTGACTCAAAGAGGAAGGGTGGGAGAAGGAAGGCCTAAGAGACTGGGCCCTAGCAGAACCCAGAGGCTATTGTCAGACCAGCAGCTCTGGAGGACTGCGAAGAGTCTGCTCCCCCGTGACTGTGGAGGACCAGCAAAAGGGGAGGCTGGGGTTGGGACAGCCCCATTGTGGGGATTTGTTTGACTTATGTATGTATATTTGTGACGTGGTTGTTTTTCTTTTCTTTTTTTTTTTTTTTAGGAGTGAGGGAATGTGGGAGGGAGAGAAAAATAAAGAAATTAATTGAAAAAATTATTTAAAAAGACAACTAACTGCAGTTATTTGTGGAATGGTATGAGTAAAGGAGACTAGACATTTTCTCTTTCCCTTTTTCAAAAGGCCACTGCAGAAGCCAACAATTTAGCTGCTGCAGCATCTGCCAAGGACTTTTATTATAGCAGCATGGAAAAGGTAGGTGGGGTCTGGGAGAAGGAGCCCTGCTGGGGCTGTTCCCAGCTCTGGGACAGGCTGTGTGAACTCTCTGAAGAGGTGCCTCAGCTTTCCTCATCAGTAAAGCAGGGAGAATCATGCTTGGGGCCATGATGGGAAAATGTGTTGTAATCCTTAACAGCTCTCACAGATATAAGCTGGATTTGGAGCACTAGTGTTCATAAGAGCCACCCCGTCTATATGACACTGATGGTTACTGTTTTCATCAGGTTGGTGCCATGTTTACTGGTATCCCTCTCAATGTCAGTGCTTTGGAGGTAGAGGTAGAAGCTGCCTCTCTGAGACCTGTCTCAAATATCTGCATGAACAGCCCAGTTTAAGATCTCCCTAGGCTGCACTAATCTCACGGGGGCTCTTGCCTCTTCCCCATAGGTCTGCGGAGGGGAGAAGCCCTACTTGGCATCTGACGTGCTGCAGGAGAAACATGATGAATTCCTGAAGCAGGCCATAGACCAGTTTAAGAGGAGCAAGAAGATGGGGGGCAAGGACTTCAGCCTTCGGTACCAGAGCGAGCTGGAGCAGGAGATCCAAGAGCTGTACAGCCACTTCATCAAGCACAACCGTAGTAAGAACATGTTCAGCTCCTTCCGCACACCGGCCGTGCTCTTCAGCTTCATCCTCATCCTCTACCTGAGCTCGGGTTTTGCAGGCTTCCTGGGCCTTGACACCATAACCCAGCTCTGCAATTGCATGCTGGGCCTACTGCTCATCTCCCTGCTGACCTGGGGCTACGTTCGCTACTCCGGCCATTATCGAGAGCTGGGAGGTGCCATCGACACCAGCACAGCCTTCGTCCTAGAACAGGTGAGTGGTACCCCTTCTCCTTACTTTCTCAGCATAAGGCTTTTTAATGGTGAGTCAGGTACAAGGGATTACAAAGGAAACCAGTTATATCTAAATCACAATGTAATTTATTTTGTCCACAGACAGATGTGGCCCCAGACTGGGAACCTGCTCTTTGTAAAGGCACATGATTTCTATGGGTGGTCATTTTCCTTCCTTGAGTTTTGCTTTAGGAAGGTCAGATGCCACATCAGATGTTCATTAAAGAGCTTTCCTTAGTTTTGAGTCACCATTGGGTTCAACTGAAGGACAGGGGTAATGGCCATTGACCTGTCCTCAGGAGGAGTCCCCTGCACCAAGCCCCACTCCCTTCTTAACACTTGGGCCACACCTACGGACATAGGGAGTGAGTGATGGTGACCTGGCCATTTTTGTCTGCACCAGTGAGTAGCTTTGGGGTTAGTGGGAATCCCCTGCTTCTCCCCAGGCCCCTCCTCCTCTTGGGTTCAGGAGGTCTCTGAAAAAAGGTCAAGGTGCCATGTTGGCACTACCTCAGGCTTCACTAACTCTGGCAGCCTTGACAGAGTAACCAGCTGACCTGGGGCCCTGTTAGATACCCACTGGCTGGGTTTTAGCCTGAGAGGGTGGTGGGGTGTGTGTGTGTATGTATGCATATATACTCCCTCTAAATTCCAAGTGAAAGGGAAGCACTTCCTTCTCTGCTGTCACTTTCACTCTTTGGGGATAACCCCCCCCCCCCATCTCCAGCCATTGGGGCATCCAGCTATCTATGGGAGTCAGTGCCTGAGCCTATTTGGGGCTAGGGGGGCCTTGAGCATGTGTGCCTGTGGCCCTATTGATTTGGGGTTGGCTGTCTTCAGGGACTTGGAGGAGTGACAGACTCTCCCCAGTCCAGAGATGGCCTTCAGTGGACTGTGGTTTGATATGTTATCTGAATTTGAGGATGGCACCAACTGGGTTCAGACACCTTGTATTCTCCTGACTCTGTTGTGTTTTGTGAATTCATGCTGTACCAATGGACTTTTGCAGGCCACCTCTTGTATGAATAATTCCACTCAGGAGGCTGTTGGGGAATCGGGGTCCGGGAGACCTTTTGTGGATAAAAAATACGAATGAAGTGGGGACCTGGCCCAAATGCGCTGCACCACAATGGCGTGATGGGCCTTCTACAGCAGCCTGACTGCGCCTGCAAGTAGGACGTCATCCTGGAAGACTCGAAATTCAATGCTGTAATAAATGGAGCAGACGTTTGCCTGTGGCTTAAATCCACCTCCAGGACTGTTGGGAGCCTTTCTTTCCTTTCTGGTAGAGGTCCAAGCCCTTGTCTTGTTCTCATATTATTTCGCTTTCCTTTTTTGCACTTTATGGGGATGGGGGGAGGCTGGAGCCTGAAAAGTCCTTTTTGTACCACAGAGTGCCTTTGCAGTTTGGACTCCATGGGGGGATGGAGGACCAACAGATGGAATGGGCAGTTTGTGTTGCCCCATGTCACCTCTAGGAGTGCTCATCCCACTTGTAAAAGGTGTCCTGAGCTCACAGAGGCTTCTCTCCAAGAGGGTTTCAAAGTGGCCTCCTTGTGACGCTGGAGACTCCTGTGTGCATCTTCCCCTTGGGTCACAACCAGACTCCAGAAGAGAGGGGCCCCTCCCCAGGGGAAAGGCAAGCTAGGACCTTGGCCCTGGGTGCCCGTGACTCCACTTTCTGGTTTTCACCAGTGGCTTCCTTTTAGCCTAGAATGTTGGAGGGAATGTGGACCAGCAGATGACAAAGGAACAAAGCTCAAAATCAAGAAATTTACCGAGTGACCCCTGGCAAGTCACTTGATCTTGTGCCTTGGTCAAATTAACTGTGTCTCATGTATTCTAAATATGAGCTTTAGTTCCAGGTTTTTAATTTTATTTAAAAATAACCTTGTTCTCATGGAAGCTGCATTGGAGCAGACTTTTCTGGAGGATGGGGGCAAAATCTTACCCAGTAGAGCTGCCTTCCTTCCCATGGTGCCTTGGTGGTTAGAGGCTGAGCAGGGATTCATTCCATTGTGTCTGTAGGACCAAACGAGCAACTGCCACTGTCCCTACTCCCCCAATTCCCTCCTGGGCCTATGGATGAATGTAATTAATTGAGACCATGGTGACTTAGACTGGTTTGACCCATCTCCCTTGGAGATTGGGAAGTCACCTTTTAAAGAGATTCCGGGGCCAAAACTGACATGGCGAAGCATTCTGTTCTATGTGTATGATGGGGATTAGTTTCAATCAGATCAGTTGGCTGTTTCTCTGCTTCATTATGCCAGATTTTAAAACTTTGTTTTCTCTGAGGTGTCTCTGTGTGCTTAGACCCTCATCTACACATGAGTTTTAAGTTTCCAAAATAAATTGGAGCATTGCATTTTGGGAACCTTGGAAAAACAAGATACTGTTTTAAATATGTGACTTCTCAATGTCAAGTTCAGATAGATGGAGTCTGGTCACATAGTCCTCCTGTCTGGATTTCTTGATCCTGTTTTTCAGGGTTTTGTAACCACTTAATCCAGGATTAATTCCAAGTATATTTTCTTATAAGTAATATTTCCTTCTGTAGTAACCTATGTAGAATGCTTTGTAAGTGGTAGCTTTTACTGCTGTCTTGCCCTCTCACAGCTTGGTTCATGTATTTGGATTTAGTTGGCATGAAGATGGGATGCTATTTGTTTTCAGAATTTGTCTACCAGCCTCATCAGGGGTCTCAAAACTCTGCTTTTAGTAAAGGGATCTCAAGTGGGTGGCTTCTGACATGTGTGCACATTTCCCAGGGGCCCCTCATTTGGGTAAATTGTCCTTTTGTAGTTTGTAAGAATTGGAGAGAAGCTTTCCCTCTCATTGTCATCCAAAACCAGATTGGTGGGTTCCTGATCCCTAGGCCAGTCCAGAGGCCCTGAAGCAGATGTAAGGTCTCTAGTTCCCATGGTGTTTGTGCAGAGCCTTGAGAAATCATCATTTATTAAACAGTTGAGGCAGATCAGGTCTTTGGCTTCCACGTGGTGTTGCCGTTCCATGTCAAGTCTTTGGTCTTAACTTGGCCAGCTTGGGCAGAGTGTATGATCTAGTCTCCCCCAGGATGAGGTGGACTTATTATTTTAAATTTCATCTTTTTTTGCTTTCCCCCAGCTAGATGTGGAGGGTGGTACAGTGGTTTCTAATGAGGGTCTCTTCAAGTCTCCTCCCTGCCAGGTCAGAAGCAAAAAGCCTATATGGTCAGTGTTCAGGCCTATTTGCCTTATTACATCTCCTTCAGCACATTCTCTTGAGAGGTTATCAAGCACAAATGGCAAGTTCTGGGTGTCAGAGCCTCGATTTTCCCACAGAGGTGATGGTGGGATTTTAGTACAAATCCATCTCTCCTAGACAGAGTTTTCTTTGATTCTGACATCACCTTTAGTGTAAAAATTAAGAGGAAGCCCAGTAAGTTGTGCTGGACCCAGGGCTACAACAACTGCCCAGTTTAGGGAGAAAGGGACTCATGATTGTGTCTTATGAGGTGGGACCTGTTTTGGTTGGAGCTGACGGCTGTCAGTCTGTGCCATGGGGCTAGTGATACCACAATTTAGTTTGTGCATTGTAAGATGTCCTGCATGTGTTTGCTTCTTGTCTCTTTTTTTTTCTTTGTCTCTATTCACAGAAAATAAAATGCTCTCAGCAAACAGAAAAACCAGCAGTGAATAAAAGCTGCCCTGTGTGGCAGCGTTGTGTTTCTTTGGCAGGCCATGCTTAGGACTTGGCTCTTTAGCTATCTTAGGAGAATGGTGCCCTGAAAAGAGCCTGGTACGGCTGGGTTTGTTTTCTCTTGGACATACACATTCATCCACGTCCAAAAAGGTGAGGATTCAGGCAGAAGCAAGCTTGAATTTTTAAAGCTTTTTAAAGAATCTTTTTGAGTTAACATAATTGGTAGCATATGTACTACTCTGACATTCAGGTATCTGCTGGCAGAAAAGTAACAACTTGGTTTAGCCAAAAACAGGCATCAAGGTGAGGGTTGGTTCTTGAGGTAATCTCCAGTTGAGGTGGTGGCTACTGCCCTCAGATTCTGGCTCCATGACCACCTTGAAAGGGAGCTCTCCTCCCTGCCCCTACATCCCACAAGGTCATTCACTGAACTTCCTAGTTTGACATTTTGAAATAGGAACTTTTTGTTTGACCTGATGGGTGCATTTGGGAGCTAAGAGTAGGGTGAAATATTTCAGTGACCTCTTGGGCCTGGGGAGCAGAGAAGTTAGGTCATAATAGATATCCTAGTGCCAAATCTAAGTAGGTGGTGACCAGGGTTAATTTGTCCCTGGTGGTGGATGGTGGCAGCTCAGGAGATGCGGACCCCACCCACCCAAGGTGTCCTGGTCTGGACTGGGAGGAGGTCATGGTGCCGTTTGTTGGTCCTGTCTCTGGTCACTGGGAATAGAACTGGGAAGTTGGTTAAATCAACTTGGGCTGCTGTTTTGTTTTATTTATTAGAAAACAAGCTGGATCCTCTTACTCCAGTTGCTCAAACATTGAAAATGTCCCTCTAGGCCCTAAATAGAATCAGGGATAGGAGAGGTCTATGACCTGGCTCCTGGGAGCTTGCCCTGCAGGGGCCAGCAGCCCTGAAGGTAGCTCTGAGGGGCTCTCCATAGACTTTGAAAAAACTTTCCTTAACAGACCAAGAGTACTGTTTTATTGTCCATGTGGGGATTCCAATGTGTGCCAAAGCAAAGAATGCACTTCGTCTGATTCCCAAAGATTTCTGATGTAGATACTGGTCAGGCTGAGGGTCACCTGTCAGCCCTCTGTTGTACTGGGGAACCTCTCACGTAGGCTGCAGGGGACTTTGATCCAGCATGGACTCCCACCCAGTAGGTTATCTGTTTTTTAGTTTGTTAGCCTGGAAAAGTGCAATCAGATGAGTGTGTATCCATCCTCTCCGTACACTGGACTCTAACCAGAAGTGTGCATGTCTCTGTATCATATACTGAGAGTTGTGAGATTTTGTAATGAAATAAAGACCACAACCTGTTTGCATCTGCATTCTGCCTTTTCTTCACTCTTGGAGACTTCTCAAAGAAATGGGACCCCTGAGAGAGGTGCTGTAACTTAAGGGACAGCATGCCCTGGGGTGTGACTGTCCTTGGTGAAAGACCCTTTCCCCTCAGTGAGCCAACATTTCCTCATCTGTAAAATCAAGGGCTTGGATTGGGGAATTTCTTAGGTCCTTTCTAGCTCTTTAGTCTAGGAAACTTGGATGATCCATCCTCTTCCTCCTCCCTACCTAGCCCTCTTCCTCACCTGACACATTATTGAGCTAATGGGTGTTGTTTAAAAAGAGGAAATCAAAAGTTTCCTTGGGTAGTTCCTTAGGATCCTGTAGAGAAGGGTTACTTGTGTACCTTTCAGACCTAGCTGGGGACAGAAGACCAAAGCCCATGCTTTGTCCTCTTGGTTGAACTTGCTGTTGGCTTTGGGGGTTTTAGTGGCAGTTGGAGTGGAAAGGTGTAGGAAGGCCAAAAACTCTTCTCCATTTTTGGTCTCTAAACTTTCAGGTCTGGTTCAGGATCCCAGGGTCCTTAGTCATTCCAGGGGAATGAGCAATGCCCATGGAAACCACTTTAACCTCCCCCAAAGCTGGGGAGGAGTGAGTGGGACAGGCCTCTAAAACTGGCCCCTTATTTCTGACTAGCGCTCTGGACACTGCCAAATGTGGATGATGAAGATGCTGGGCAGAGGTCTCCAGAGCGTTTCTGTGCCCAGTGAAAAGGGCAGAGGGCTGGATATCCATTCATCTGGCAGACAGTGTGTGGCTGTGTTATCCTACACTTGGTTTGCCTGGAGCCAGAGGCCCACAGAGAGGTGACATTCTGAGAAAGACACAACCTCCCTCCCCACCCCCACCCCCCCATGTGTGCTGCTGGCTCATTTTAGGGCACTTACTCTAGGAAGACTTGGGAACAGAAAGAGGAACATGATGAGGTGCAAAGGGAACTAGAGGTGGTGTGAGAAACCCCTTCCCTTCGACCTCAGTTTCCCCTGTGTGAAACAACAGGGGCTGTCCTCAGGCCCACATTTCTGGGCTGTTTCCAGCTCTGATGTGTTAGGATTGGTGATCGTAAAGGACACAGCCAATCACTTTTCTTGGCTGTTCCAGGAGCTTCTATGACTTTCTGTTGCTTCTGACACAAATTACAAACTCCTGCCTCACATTTAAAAGCCTTTTAAGACTTGATTCTGACCCATCTCAAACACATTTGTGTCAACCTAGCCCATTGGCTGTGCCCAGTCCATGGCATTTCCTGTGCCACCTTCATGCCTTTGTAGAGTCCAGTGCTCTATTGCCAAGACCACCTGGCTACTTGTCTTTGTAGTAGATTAGAACAGCTCTAGGGAGGGGACAGGGCAGAAGTGGGCATAGTGCCCAGGACAACCTTTGTCCAGAGGTAGCGGAGCAGGGAGGTGAGGATGGATATTTCTGGGAGAGGATGAGGACCTCTACCTTAAATGTAGAGGTCCTTAAATGGCAAAAGACTACCCTTCAAAGAAGGCTACTTTTATTGGGATGGGCTTTCCTTTAACAGACACCCTAATCTCTCTACCACTTTATAGATAGTCTTGGAGTGATCCTTTGCCTGGAAAATTGACCCGAGGCTAACCTAGGGTGAGTATTGCCAAATATAGCTGGCCTAGTCCTTGAGAGACAATATTCAAAGCCTGTCTCTCTGGTAACACCACTGGCAGCCTCTGAGACTCCAGTGCCTCTGAGGAGGCAGAGGTGGCCAGGCGAGCTAGCTAGTGGCCTAGAGCTTCAGAGGACATCCCTGGGTATCCAGCCCAGCCAACCTGCTGCCCAGCCTGTGCTCAGAGACTGTAAGGAATCCCCACCACCTCCTGAGGCATCTCATCTCCTTTTGGGGAGGAGTTCAGATTGTTGCCAAATTTTCCCTGATGGCCAGTCTTACTCTGCCTTCTGCACTAGCATAACACATGCCCCCTCAGCCTTCTTTTCTCCAAGCTCGTGATCCCTAGATCCTCATTTTTTAGGAATAAAGACTTAAGAGCTGGACCTTTGAGGTCGCCCAGTCCAACTCTTCTATTTTACAAATGAGGGAACCAAGGGCCAGGGAAGGTGTGACATTCAAGGTCACACAGGTAGCAAGTAGCTGAGCTGGAATTTACCCCTGAACCCCTTATTCCAAATTCAGTATTTTCACTCAGAAAAGATTCCAAGACCAGAAAACTGAGCTAAATCTTGTTAGATGACCCTGATTAGGGGTAAATGTAAATTTTCCACTTGGGTTCAAAAAATCAACTTCCTAAGTATAAGAAGAAGGAGTTCTGGTTAGTTATCAGTTTTCTTGAAAAAGATCCAGGGGTCATAGTGGACTTTAAATTCAATATGAGCTCATAGATTGGTAGATAAAATAGGCAGCCAAGAAAGCTCATGCTATGTTAGGCTGCTTTAAATGAGGCCTGGCCTGGGAGTTGGAAAGAAGGGGGCTGTGTTATCTGTTCTGATCAGGGCACATGTGGAAGACCATTGAGCTGCAGGTTGTCCAGAGGAGGGCAGCGAGGACCACTGCACAGGAAGATCAGCTGGGATACAACATGACCTAGGGCTAGATGTCTGTACTTGTAGTCAAGGAGATGTGAGTTCAAATACCCCCCAGATTTGAGCTGTGTGACCTTGGGCAGGTTACATAACCACTCTGAGCCTCAGTTTCCCCGTCTATAAAATGGAAATAATGCCTATAGCTCTTAAATCACAAGGTTATTTTAATCTGATGAAATCCCATCTGGAAATAATGTTATTTACCATTAGTCAGGACAGGTCCCTTCCCCTCCCTGGGCCTCAGTTTCCTCATCTGTAATATGTGGAGGTTGAAGGGTCCTTTCCAGTTGTAGACCTGTGATTTATCATCCTTTTACTTGAAGGACCTGGGAAAAGCCAGCCTGGAAAAGAGAAAACGTATGGGGTCCACTAAGGCCCCGTAGGAGAGGGCTGAAAGGGCTGTCCCAGAGCGGAGTGGGATGGGGGGGCGGGGCGTATTGGACTAGATTGATTTGGCCCCAGAGGGCAGCGTTGGGACCGCTTTGTCGGCTTCTCTCAGAGCTGCCCAGGAGTGGAAAGGGCTGCCTGAGTGGGCGATGAGCGCCCCATCCTCGGAGGTCTCCAAGCAAAGGCTAGGGCGTCAGGGTGGTTACACTGGCGGTTTCCGAAGGTCTGAGATGAAAAGGGTGGGGCTGCGGTCTCAGAGCACAGCTGACTTTCACCGAGGAATCTGGAACCGCAGGCCTGCCGGGCTGAGGCTTGGGTCGGTACGCAGCGTGGCCCGCGTGTGGACATGTGGGCCGTCCGAGCCCAGGGCCAAGCCCGCCCACGGCCGGCGGGGTGGGAGCCACCGCCCTGCGGCTAGCCGGACATTTCCACACTAGCTGAGTTTCCAAGGCGGAGAGCGCTTTGCTGGGCCAGCATCCTCCCTCCCAGGGTAGCAGGAGGCCCGGCCCGAGGCGAGTTTCGCTTTCACTGGATAAGCTGCGCTCTGTGGTCTGGGCGGAGTCGGGCTGACACGGTCACCGCCGGGCGCCGGGCACCTCGGCCTCCAGGGCCCCTGAAGACTGCTGGAGTCACCCTCGCCGCTGCTGGCCCATCAGTCAAGGCCCAGGAAGCGCAGGTGGGTTGGCCAAGGTGGGATGCTCCGCGCTCCAGGTGTGTTTGTAGGTGTCCTCTGGGCCCTTCAGGGGCGGCGTTAGATGCTTGATCTTTGCGCTGGAACAGGTAGGGGAGAAGGGCGGGACAGGGCCCCTGTGGTCCAGGGCAGTGCCCAGCTCCCCCGCCTCCCCACCCGTTGGGGGAGGCGTTCTCGCTCAGAGAGCGCTTTCTGGCAGAATGTGTGGAAGTCAGCAGGTTCCCACGGGCACAGACAGCTGTCAGCAGCGAGCCGCGACTGCCGGCGGGAGCCTCAGCCCTCGCCTCCCAGGTATCCACGCTCCTCTTCTCGGTGGTCCATGTAGGTCCAGTTAAGGTTTAAGGATCGCTCTGCTCACTGCCAAATGGGGCTAGGAGGGGAGGGATGGAGAACAACTGGCCTGCCGAGGCTCGTCTGGCAAGCAAGAGGCGGGGTCCAGCCTCCAGCTCCGCTGGCCGCAGGCATCCCACGCTCACCTCCCCTTTCACCACCAAGACCTGCTATTCTTACTTCCTGTTATTGACACATTTCTTCTCAGGAATCCCCCAACAACCAAGGAAGTGGCATCCACAACCTGAGGGCGGACAGAGATGCAAGTAGGTACTTTTAAAGCGTTTGTAAGTCTCTACGGTAAGGATTAGCGCTTGGCCCTTGTAAGGTGGGAACTTGAGGGAGAGGGGTTAGTAAACCCTAAAGCCACGGCTCCTGAGGGCTCTTTGGCCTCACTTGCAACGTGAGACCAGGCTTTCTTTTCATTTTGTTTACCAGGCAGGCACTCACGGCTGGCTGCCCAGCAAGATACAGAATCTGCCTATTATTCAGGGGAAGTATCGGGAATTCATTTGTGGGTTGGTCGCAGGACAATGGGGGCATAGAATGGAGCTGGATAAAGACAGGCCTAGCAGGGAAGTAGAACCTTCCTTTAGCAAGAGCACAGAATGGGTGTGCGGCCACTGGAGCACAGGTCAGGGAGGCCCGGAGCCTCACACCAAATGGCTCAATGTTTGTTCTAGATGGTCTTGCCAACTCATTTGGTGACCAGAGCTTCAAAGCCTTTCAGGTTTCAGTTTTGCTTCAGTTTGAAACTTAAGCTTAAAGAACGAAAAGACTTTCCTTTTTGTGAATAAAGGACAGGGTACAAAAGTTGGGCAGTGGAAGTGCTGGGGGCGGGGGTCTTGAGATATAAGATATCAGAGCTGTTCTGCTTAACCCCAGAGGAGAGTGGCACAAGATGTCAGAGCTAGAATGTCAGAGTTGGGAGGGTCTTAGAACAGGATGTCAGAGTTGGGAGGATCTCAGAGCATGGAATGTCAGAATTAAGGGGTCTTGGAACAGGATGTCAGAGCTGGGGCTCTTGGAGCACAGAATATCAGAATTGGGTCTTAGAAGAACAGGATGTCAGATTTGGATGGTCTCAGCATGGATGTCAGAGTTGGGGGGGTCTTGGAGTACGGACTGTCAGAACTTCCATCACATCCACAGGCCTCTGCTGCTATTTAAAGAAAGGAGGATGTCTTCTCATTTCTTCTTCCCTTTCTCCTGATTTGTGAGGATGAGGTCTTGTAGAGCCCTCCGGGTTGGCATCTCTAAGAGGTGCAAACTGCTCACTGAGCTGGAGGCAAAGAGCACTGTATGTAGGACAGGAATAACTTGGGTGCCCAGGAGGGTTCTGCCAGAGTTTTCGGGAGATGAGTCTCCCAAGCAGCCACGACAGCAGCCGGAGCAGGACGTGTGGTAATGCAAAGGACCTCACCAAAAAAGTGGAGTAGATTTGGCCAACATGGGGAAATCTGAGGGAACTGGGAGGGCTCCCTGCCAAAACATATCAGGATGTACCATCCTAAGGAATTTCATAATTAGAGATTCATTCCTTTGACTTAAGACTGTGTGCCTCTGAAGTAAATTCCTGGGAAAGGGATAAGAATTTAAGTCACCATCAGTTGTGATGCCTTACTAAGTATTAGTTGAACTAGTTTCTCTTTCTGTTCTGAATTCGTTTGTAACCTGTATGAGTTATAGATGGTAGAGGATATGTTTTCTAATTGAGGGAAGCAAAGAAAGATGCCACTTGAGGGCTTGGGTCATCTTCTGCCCATGGGAATTGGCCGGAATTAAGTAAGCATTGTGTCATGTCCCAAAAGAGGTCAAAGAGGAAACTTCCCTCCTTCCCAGTTTTGCTTAGTACGGCCAGGTCTGACCTTTAGATTTCTTTCCCCATGGTCACCAAGGAGGGCCTTCGAGGCACTACTATGGCAGTAGGGGAAGGGTGATACCCTGGATCCTCTCTGTTTGTACCAGGGGAAAGCAGATGACAGCATGACATGGGCCATATTCTGGGTAACAAGGCTCTCGCCTCTGTTGGACTACTTTAGCATCACCCCCAGTGCCAAGTCTGGGCACATGCCCTGATGTAAGAATGGGAGGTGACAGATGACAGCTGTCTGAGGGAGTTGCCCGTAACTGGGAGGTCCTGGAATGTGACCTCCTTTCTATCAGCTTTACTGTCCCCTAATGCGTTGATTTAAACGCCAGCTTCTCTGAAGGGGATCTCCTCCCCCCAAACCTATGACTTCCATAACTGCCCATGTCTATACTGTTTTTCTACTTCTGGAATGATCAGAGACAGTTTCCTCAGAAAGTTGGACATGATAAAAATAGAGAAGTGAAAGCAAGGGTATGCCTGGTTGACATTCCACAGTCAATGAGGCAGGGATTTTCTGAAAGCCTGGAGCAGCAACATTTTCCACTTTAATTCATCTTAACTGAAATTCTCAAGAAATGCTCCGTCAGGCAAATAAGGGCTTATGTGCACTGTGCCAATGAGGAGAAAGTGAAGAAAAAAAAAAGGCACAGCCAGGGCCCCTGACTGCACGGAACTCAGAGTCACATGAGGAGACAACAGGCAAGGGATTTTGTACAAACAAGACCGAGATAGGACAAATTGGAGATAATTAATGAGGGAGGGCACTCCCTGCATTATTCTGGTTAATTCAATTTTCTGGATAACTGATTAGTCAGAAACCCTTTCTTGGTTTCATCTCTAATTGTTGAAACCTATTAGTGATAGCGTGGTGACAAGACAACAGCAGGGGACCTGCCTAAGCCACATCACTGGTCTAGACTTGTTTTCTCACTGTCAGTTGAAGGGTGATAGTCTCTGAGGCCCCTTCCAGATTGAGTCCTGTAACCCCTTGACCTCAGTGCCCCAGGGCCTTTTTCCTGGCAGAAGCTGGAGGAGAGAGGCCTCATCTCTGTCAAGGCTATGATGATTAATAAGGACCAGAAGCAGTTTTGTTGTTTGCAAAACTATTTCTTATGTTCAGTTTTGTACCTGGAGAAACACAGTGATCAGGCCCTGGAATGAGGAGGGGACAAAGGGTCACGATAGGGATGTTCAGGCAGGTGATATCATTTAGAGGGCCAGGATCCCAAGGCCTTCCAGGGCTTAAGCAGCTGCACAGAGGAAAATGAAGAGCCAGCCCCTTCCCATGACAGATAAGGTAACAGCCTCCATGGGACTTTGCCACGGTCATACAGCCAGGAAAAGTCGGAGGCAGGGTTGGAAGCTGGGCCACTTGCCAAGGCTGTGATAGGGTTTGGGTCCCCAAAGGCCTCAGCCTTCAGTAAAGCCCCCCACACTCCCTTTTTAATATGAAAGGACAAAAATTCTTTTACAAAATAATTCTTTTACAGTTTCAAATTTTTACAAATCCTCATTTTACAGATGAGGAAACTGTGGTCCAGGGAGGTGATCTGTTCAGAGTCACATGAAGGTAGAGAGGCAGGATTTGAACTCAGATTTACTAGTTCTAAAGTCTAGAGATTTCTCCATTTACCCATGACCTTTAAAATTCTTGAAGACAGCTGTTGTATTTCTCATCCTCCTTCTCCTCTCTGTATTTTAATTTTAGCACCTCTTTGTCAGCTGCTGAGTGCCCTGTTCTATCTTTATTTTTTTGGATTCATAGTTTCGCATTTCATTGATCAGAATTTTAGTCTCTTAAAAACTTTATTTCTCTGTAGTGTTATCATTGTATAAATTTTTTTTAGGCTTCCATTCACTTTGGTCTATATCAGTACACAGAAGCCTTTCCACTTTCCTCTGAAATTGTCCATTTTAATTTTCTTTATTAAATAATTTATCATTTATCTTTTCAAATTTTAAGTTTCAGATTCCCTTCTTTCCATCACTCTTCCATCCACTGAGAAGGCAAACAATATGCTATCAGTTATTTATGTGAAATCATACAAAACACATTTCCACGTTAGCTATATTGGAAAAAAAGCAAAAAGAAGTGAGAAAATTAAATTTTGATTTGCACTGAGAGTTCATCAGTCCTCTCTCTAGAGGCGTTTAGCAGTTTTTCATCATGAGTTCTTTGGAACTGTCTTGGGTCGTTATATTGATCGATCAGATTATGACTACAACATTGTTACTATGCACAATGATTTCCTGGCTCTTCTCACTTCACTTAGCATCAGTTCATATGGGTCTTACCATTTTTTTTTTTCTGAAACCACCTCCCTCATCATTTCTTAGAACACAATAATCCTTCACAATCCTATGCTACAACTTATTCAGCCATTCATTTCCCAATTGTAGAGCATCCCCTTAATTTCAAATTCTTTGCCACCACAAAAAAGAGCTGCTATAAATATTTTTGTACATATAGATCCTTTTTCTTTGACCTCTTTGGGTTACAGAACTAGTAATGGTATTGCTGGGTCAAAGGGTATGCACAGTTTTATAGCCCTTTGGAGATAGTTGTACATTGTTTTTCAGAATAGTTGGGCTATTTCTCTAGTCCACCAGCAATACCTATCTGTGCATATGTACTTATCTCCTCCAATATTTGTCATTTCTTATAGGTGAGGTGGTATCTCAGATTTCTTTTAATTTGCCTTTCTCTAATCAATGGTGATTTAGAGTATTTTTCATGACTATGGATAGCTTTGATTTCTTCTTCTGAAAACTGACTATTCATATTCTTTGATCATTTATCAATTTGATCATTTATCAATTGGGGAATCGCTCTTGTTTTTTTATAAATTTAACTCAGTTCTCCATATGTTTGAGAAATAAGGATTTTATCAGAGAAACGTGCTGTAAAAAATTTTTGACATTTACTACCTTTTATCAAAATGTAGTTTCCCTGATTATCTTTTTTACTTAGGTCTGGTTTTGCCTTTGCTTTGTCTGAAATCGTGATTGCTACCCCTCCCTTTTTTACTTTAGCTGAAGCATAATAGATTCTTCTCCAACCCTTTTAACTCTGTGTGCATCTTCTGCATCCATTTAATGGGTAAACTCATCCCATTGACATTCACAGTTGTGATGACTTAGCTGTATATTTCTGTCCATCCTATTTTCTTGTTTATCCATCTCCCTCTTTTTATCATGTCCCTTCTCAAAAGTCTGTTTTGTTTCTAAATACTGACTCTCTTAATTTGCCCTCCCTTTCATCATCTCTCTGCCCTTTCTCTTATCTCCTTCTCCTCCTATTTACTTATTGGGTAAGATAGATTTCTATATTCTACTGTGTGTGTGTACATACACACACATTCTTCCCTCTTTGAACCAATTCAGATGAGTGAGGTTCAAACCTTGCCTGTCCCCCATTTTTTCTTCTACTAGAAAAGCTGTTTTTTGCACTCCTCTTTTATGTGAGATAATTTACCGCATTCTACCTCTCCCTTCCCCCTCCCCCTAGTAGATACTTCTTTCTCGTTGCTTCATTTTTTTTTGAGATCATTACAACGTAACTCACACCCATGTCCTCTGTCTAGACTCCTAGCTGCACTAATGATGATTAACTTCCTGGGAGTTTCATGTATCATCTTCCCGTGACTTCTCTTTCATGTTTACCTTTTTATGCTTCTCTTGAGTCTTCTGTTTGAATATCAGATTTTTCTATTCAATTCTGGTCTTCTCATTAGGAATACTTGGAATTCCTCTATTTCATTAAATGTCTTTTTTCCCCTGATGGATTAGACTCAGTTTTGGTAGGTAGGTTATTTTTGGTTGTAAGCCTGGCTCCTTTGCCTTCTAGAATAATATATTCCAAGCCCTCTGCTGTTTTAATGTAGAAGCCATTAAGTCTTGTGTGAATCCAAGCAGCTCCACAATATCTGAATTATTTCTTTCTGGCTGCTTGCAGTATTTTCTCCTTGACCAGGAGCTTTGAAATTTGCCTATCATATTCCTGGACATTTTCATTTTGGGATCTCTGAGGTGATTGGTGGATTCTTTCAATTTCTGTTTTACCCTCTGGATCTACAATATCAGGGCAATTTTCCTTTATAATTTTACTGAAATATGATGTCTAAACTCTCTCTCTTTTTTTGATCATGGCTTTCAAGTAGTCTAGTAATTCTTAAATTATCTTGATCTATTTTCCAGGTTAATTGTTTTTCCAATGAGATATTTCACATTTTCTTTTATTTTTTTTTATTCTTTTGACTTTGTTTTATTGTTTCTTGATGTTTCATAGAGTCATTAGCTTCCACGTGCTCGATTCTAATTTTTAAGGAGTTCTTTTGTTCAGTGAATTTCTGTACCTCCTCTTCTATTTGGCCTATTTTACTTTTTAAGAATTTTTTTTAAGGAATTCCTTTCTTTAGTGATTTTTTTGTGCCTTAAAAAAAAACTCTTACCAATCTTTACCAGTTCTCTTTTCATAATTTTCTTGCATCACTCTCATTCCTCTCCTCCTCCCCCCCAATTTCTCCTCTATGACTCATCTCTTTTTTAAACTCTTCTAGGAATTCTTGCTGGCCTTCTGTCCAATTAGCATTTTTCTTCCAGGTTTACTTTGTAACTGTTTTCATATGATTGTTTACTTCTAAGTTTATGTGTTGATCTTCCCTCCCACCATAGTAGTTTTTAATGGCCAAATTCTTTTTTTCTTGTTTGCTTATTTTTTCAGCCTATTTTTTTGACTTTGAACTTTATGTTAAAGTTGGGCTCTGCTCAGCTGAGAGTGAAGAGGCTTTATTGTGCTACTGTTTTCAGAGCTTGCTCAGGGGAATCTGTAAGTTTTTGGTGCTGACTCTGAAAGAGGTGTAGTCACTGCCATCCTGGTCTACTCTTGTCTTTACCCTGCTCCTCTGTAGCCAAAAGTACTAATGCTCCCTGGAACTGTGATCAGGGCCTCTCTGCTCCTTTGTGATCAATCACGAGCACTGTAACTCTGCCTTGGAACTGCAATCCAGAACTGCTGACAGGTAATAGAGTTGCCCACCAGCATCATCTTCACTCAGTGCCAGCAAAGGGTCCCATGTAATGTTTTTCTGACCAGTTGTTTGACCTCCCTTACCATCTCTGGACTGAGAGCTCCTGAAACTGCTGCTGCTGTCACAGCTGCCTCCAAGGCTCACTGCTGGTACTCCTGTGTCACAGACCTGCCCTGAAGAACCTCCTAAGTTATCTTAGATTAGAAAAATGGCATCCTCTTATCTTTGGTTGGCCCTGTTATCCCAAAATTTTATCTGAGATATTAAACTTGTTTGGAGGGGAATACTGGGAGAGTTCAGCTCTGTCCTGGCCTGTAATCTGCCATCTTGGTTCCCAATATATCACATCCTTTCTAAGCCTTCTCTTCTATAGGTTCAACACCCCTACTTCCTTTACTGTCTCACCCCTCTTGGAATATGCTTTCTCCATTTCCAAATGCAGCTTCTAACCTGGCCTTGGTTTGTGGTTTTGTAGCCAGAGCCCCAACCTGGAGACCTGATTGAAATTTTCCGAACATGCTACCGTCACTGGGCTGTTTATGTGGGTGATGGTTATGTTGTCCACCTGGCACCTCCAAGTAAGAAGTACCCCTGCTTTGTGAGGTTGTATATGTTGGGGAGGGGGCAGATCCTGAAAGGTTAACTGATTGATTAGATGACTGTTAAGGAGAATCTCTGTTTACAGATGACAGGTTCATATTTGGTTGCTGAAGCTACTTGGGTGGATCCCAAGTTTGATTTTGGGGGACAGCTAGATCATCACACAACTCTCCCCTTTATAACACTGTCAAAGCCATGGCACTGGAGGGACCACTGGATCCATTTGGGGGTGGGACTGCTTAAAAAAGACCTCCCTGGGATTGTCTTTCTTTCCCCTGTTCTTTCCTTCCTCCCTCCCTCCCTCTCTCTCTTTCTTTCCAAAAGGTGAATATGCAGGGGCTGGTGCCTCCAGCATCATGTCAGCCCTAACTGATAAAGCCACAGTGAAGAAGGAGCTGCTCTGTGTGGTGGTTGGGAGAGACAGGTACCAGGTGAATAACAAACACGACAGCAAGTACCAGCCGCTGCCACCCAACAAGATTGTCCAGCGGGCTTTGGAGGAAGTGGGGAAGGATGTCCTCTACAAACTGACCAGTGAGAACTGTGAGCACTTTGTGAATGAGCTGAGATATGGAATCCCTCGAAGTGACCAGGTGTGTCAGCAGGCTGGTGGAGCATAGGGAAAGCCCCTTGGGATGTTTCCATGGAGTTATAGATGGGAGGGAGCAGGGTGCTCAGGGTATGAGGACTTGTTTGCCTCCCCTGGGTCATGGGCCTTCTTGCTTCAAGCTCAGTTTTCCTATCTGAGGACACCCTCCTTGCTCCTTCATAATGGAGATGCTGACTTTAAAACTATAGGAATTTCTTTGACTGAAACAAGTGTCGTCAGTCACTAAGCATTTATTAAGCACTTGCTATATACTAGGCTTTGTGTTAAAAGGAGGGCAAAAACAGGGTCCCTGGCCCTCAAGAAGCTCACCTTTTAATGGAGGAGACAATATGTAAATAAATGGGAATGTACAAGATATTTTCACAGTAGTTGATTGGCAGTTTGAGTGGGGAAGGTGCCAGTAGCTGGGGAGAAGGGGCTGGGAAAGGACTATGGCAGAAGGTGCGACTGCTTCAATCCCTAGGATCAGGTTCCCCCCATTTTTTTTAGGAGAGATGATTCCAGTCTCTATATGAGCATGTTTCCAACATCTGTCCTAGATTCCCTCTAGTCTGTGACTCTTAACCTACCAGAACTGACCCATGAATCATGGCCAAAGGGAGGCAATGAATGATTTCCCTAATGTTGTTACTCTGAATATAATGTTGGTAGGTGAGAACTCTCTTGTGTGTCCCGTGTTGTATAGGCCCTTGAGAAACTGAAAAGGTCATTGATTTTCACCAGACCCTCTATACTTGTCATCATGGCATTTAAAAAAATAGCTTCACAGAACCAAGGTATAATTTTATTTTATTTTTTTAATTTAATTTTTATTTTTCTTGCCCCCCTACCTTTTTTTTGGTAACATGGCTAATACAGAAATAGTTTGCCTAATTTCACATGTATAATTGATACCATATTACTTGCCTTCTTGATTACTGGGGGAGAGACTGAAGGGAAGGAGAGAATTTAAGACTCGAAATTAAAAAAAAAGCACTAATAAATAATGAAAATTTAGAAAATATTAAAAAAAAAGCTTCACCAATCCCACAAGATGCCCTCTGACTGTCAAGGTCATCTTATCTCCATTGCCCTAGGAAGCCCTTCCTTACCTTCCTCTTCTTTTCCCTCAAGGGTGGTCTTCAATTTCACATGTCCATCACCCTTGCTTCTTGCCTTTAGGGGTTGGTTGAGATGGGGAAGGTAGGTTGACAAAAATGGATGAATTTTTATGTTATGGTAGGTAGCTACAAGGTTAAAAGTACCTGCCCCCTCACATCCTGTTTTGTTTGATTTATTGCTATGCCGATGATTCCACATCTTTGTCTCTGTATGACTGAAATGTCCCTCCATTGTACCCTGGGAATTGTGGATTCTTTACTTTCACCAAGGGAGCCCAGAGCCAAATCTAAGCTTGCCAGACTGAAGCATTTGGCTGGGAGCTTCCCTAGTGACCTCGGTCTTTCTCTCTGTTCACAGGTCAGAGATTTTCTCATGGGAGCTGGGATAGCTGGCAGTTTGGCTGTTGCCGGCCTCATTGGTGTGATGATTTCAAGAAACAAACGGCAAAACCAATAAACCAGTCATTCACGTTATGGCAGCTTAGCTGCACCACGAGCTACATCGTGCAGTGCCTTATCGCTTTTCATAGATACTGGTTTTATTTCCAAAAAAGGTCCACTGGGAAATGGCCCAGGATGAGTCTATTCCAAGCTCTCCCTCTTGGTTTAGATTGAAAACTGAATTATCTTCCATAAATCTTTCCTGGTTCAATGCTGGTCCAGTCTCTCCTTTGCCATACTTGGAGGAAAAGAATAACAACTGGTTGCCAGGCTGTGCCTCATACTCCTTCGGAGCTGGAAGGGCCCTTAGTAACCATCCTCTGATCCTAATCCCTCGTCTGAGAGAGGAGGGGACAGAGAGGTTATGACCTGCCCAAGATCACAAAGTAGGAAAGGCTCAGAGCTGGCTTCATTTGGGGTCCCTCTGATAGAAAACCAGTGCCCTTTTCACAATGCTCGGCTGCTTCTTGGTGTGCTGAGAGAAAGCTCACTGGCCACGAAGACCAGTGATTTCTAAAATAAGCCAACTCCCACAAAGAAACACATTATATTCAAATGCTCATTATATAAAACAATCCATAAAAAATACAAATAAATAGTAATGTTTGGTTTTATAGAAATATGGTACTGTAGTGGGTGGGGGAAAGGAGGGAGAATAATGTCAGCTGTTCTGTTTTTCAGTTCCATAAATGGGAGTTTGAGACATGACCCTTCTAGGTGGTGGGGGTCTGGAATTTCTCTCTATCCACATCTAGGGTGGATAGGCCAGGGTAACAGTTATCTATAGATTTCTTATGACTAGCTACTAAGAATGGAAGGAGTGAAGATGCATCCTGAGGACCCCATGGCTGGGCATGGTAGTCTCCCTCTCCATCTGACCGGACCCTCTTCAATTCTTTCATGCTCTTAAGGCTCAGGTGAAGGGTGACTTCAGAAGGACCACACTTAGTCAATCTTAGAGACTGGGTAAAGATAGAAAAGATCTCTTTTTTGACTCCCATGGGATTCAAGGAGGGTCAGGGAAGAATTATATTAAAGGACAAATCTGCTGAAATTCACCATTAAAAATTGACTGTTTCAAGTTAAAACATGCCAAATGCAGGAGTTCTCCTCTATTTCCCCCTGCCCCCAAATTGTAAAGCTACAGGTGATATTTGTTCTGTAAGCTCTTACCATCTTTGTCTCAGATTCTGTCTGGCCAAGATCTGAGGAAAGTCCCTACCAGGCAAGGAAAAAGAGAGGTTGGAGTGAAAGGGCAGCAGAGAGAGAGACATGTGGAAGAATGGGCCTGGGGGAAGAGAGCGAGCGACTAACCAGCCCTTTGATGCTACATGAAGTGAAACTCCATTTGGTTTGAGAGAGAAGTCACTCTATTCAGAGGTAGTCTCACTTTTACAAATGGCAGCTTTTGGGGTATATGAACAATGGAGGGGTCTTGGGGGCCAGACCAAGAGTAAGAAGGGTCAGCTTTGTCACTTACTATAGCACCTTGGGCAAGTCATTTCTCTGTGCCCTGGTTTCCTCATCTTTCATTTGAGCACAAGCACTTTCCTAACTTCTTCCCCAGCAGTACCATAAAGCTGAAATGTGTGGAGATGCTTTGACAGGCATCATATTATATGAATATAAGGGATTTTAAATGTTTCTTAATAAAGCTTTCACCTGTTTTTCAAAATGTGTTAGGCATTTAGGTCAGAGGCAGAGGGGTAATACTTGTGTGTGTATTATTTCCTTCCCAGTGACTCCTGTCTCATCCTAATGATCAGTCATGCAGTTTTGGGTATCAGGCTTTTGGAAAGAGTGAAGGTGCACAGGGCTTGAGAAGAGCTGGTCTCGGGTGGTTTGTGCAAAAGCACAGGTTTTGGACATGACTTTTCAGCTGACCAGACTATAATTTAGTGGATAAGTTGAGATATTTGGAAAGTTGGAAATTAGTTGAATTTGTGAATTATTAGGGCATAAGGATGGTATGGTACATGGGAGGAAAGGAGTGAGCCAGTGGGAAGGATGAGGAGTTAGGCCTGGGTCCAAGGATGATCTTCCAGAGTTTTGGTAATAACCTTGCTAGTTTTCAGTGTTATTTAGAAATGAAGGGCATCAGTGTGTTCTTCAAGCACCTTCCCTGCAAGGAAATTGTGAGAAGACCAAATGGAAGGGCCTGGGGCAAAGCAAGTGAACACTGTGGGGTAGGAGGTCCCAGTATGCCACTGGAATCTCCAACTATCAGGGACTCAGGTCAGAATAACTTGGGGAGAACTGAGGCCCCTGGTACACAAGGACAGTGGGATCATCATCCAGCTCACAGGAGTATAATTCTCAAAGCCTGGACTTGGTATGGGTAGGACTTCATCAGGAATGATGATATAGTAGTAGTAATAGTAAAGGTAAACAAACTTCAGAAGCAGGACCTTCCAGGCTACTGTGTGAGTAACATCACGGGAGGAGTAAAAGATGACAGACGGAAAGAATGCTCTTTAAGTCTCCTATAGTAGAGTCAGAGAAAGAGGGGGTGGTGCTTGGTTACTGGGCTATCCTTCTGGCCCAGGTCTCCTGGCTTCTCCTGGGAACACCTCCTAAGCTTCATCCACCTGATGACTACTGCTCATTCACTGGTGATTCAGGTGAACACAAGTGACCCTTTCAGAAGGACTGTGGAAGATACTGCTAAGGATAATGAAGTTTTCA
This sequence comes from Potorous gilbertii, assembly GCA_028658325.1. NCBI lineage: Eukaryota > Metazoa > Chordata > Mammalia > Diprotodontia > Potoroidae > Potorous > Potorous gilbertii. The sequence goes on from CM053770.1 coordinate 258,906,240, forward strand.
TAAAATATATCATCAAAAAGCTACTTGACCAGAAATGGAGATGGGCTAGTTACAGAGAGCAACAAATAAAGGCCTGTGTGCTCTACTGCTGCCCATGGAATGTCAAGTCAGCATTTAAGTGGCTACTACTTCATTTGATCCCGACAACCACCCTGGGGAGTAGGTGTATTCTTATTTCTACTTTACAGCTGAGGAAACAGGGGCAGATGATGGTTAAATGACTTGCCCAGGGTCACACAACTAGTAAGTGCCTGAGGTCTTCCTAAGTCTAGGCCCAGCACTCTATCCACTTTACTTAAAGCAACAAGATGTAGCCACTGCAGAAGGGCTAGGAATTAGTGTTCCAGAACAAATGCTGCCATTAAAACTGGCGTGGAGAGGTGGTGCTGCCCTCCAAGACTTGTTTCAGAGAGGAGAGGGAAGAGGGCTTTACACTAGCGGAGCAAATCACTATTGATGGCTCTCGAAGGTAAGCAGAGGAAGGGTGCCAGAATTGGAGAGCAACGTCAGGGACTGGTGAAGGGACAGTCTCCATATTGATAGCACTTATCAGTCACAGGGCCTGGCCCAAGGCCATATCACAGGCTTTTGGAATTGGATTGAAGTCAGGAAGACCAGGGTTTGAATTCCACCTCCCTGGGCCAATGGCCTTGGGCATATTCAGTCAGATTCCTCTTCCATAAAATGAAGATACATACCTCTGGTACCTATCTCAAAGTGTTATCGTGATGATCAAATGGAACAGGATGAAGAAAGCAACATCACTCTATAAGCGTGAGTTGTTGCTATTATGTGACCATTGTTTTTTATTCAATCACCAGGCATTATTAAACACTTATTATAGGCCAGGAATGGCAAAATGCTTGGGAAGGAGAACATTTATATACAAGTCAGGCACTGTAAGCAGTTTTACAAAGACAAAGATGAAGAGGTATATCCTCCAAAAAGTTACCATCCCTGATTCTACCAACGCAGGTCTGCAGCTCCCCTGCAGTTTGGAGGCCACCTAATGTACTGAGGTGGTGATTGATTTGCCCATAATCATACAGTTGGCATGTGTGTCAGGGGAAGGACTTGAACAGAAGCCTTCCTAACCCTCTTGCCATTATTATTTGGGGAAAATGAACCCTAGTTTGGAGAAGGCAAAAACCTGCCCTTAACGGAAGCACTGTCTGTGGACCCACTCCCCTGTCCTGTGCTCCTATCTGGAGCCCAAGGCCCCAGGGAACATAGGAGAAAATGTCCCGAGTTGGGAGATTCAGACATAGAATATAATGGGAATGAGGCACACAGGTAATAAACATGCTCATGGACAAGCTCAGATTCAGGTTTCTGGGGGTCTCTTTCTCCACTCCCAGAGTACTCCTGACTGCCCTTTAGTAGTAGCTTGAAGGGCAGCTCCATCTGCCCAGGCTGCAGCTGACACGTCTCTCTGCTACAAAGGCTCACTCCCAGAAGTTGTAGGCATCCTCTGGTGGCTACTCCTACTGCCTCTGGTTACCTGGGGAACCTGAGAGGAAAGAGGGAAAGAAACTCCTCCCATACTGGCAAAATCACAAGTTGAAGTAACTTTCCCAACTGAAGGACATATAGAGAAAAACCAAGCAAATTGTAAAAGATATTAAATGAAAGGAACCTTAAACATTTTCTTAACATAAACGACCACCATATGTATAGATACCCTTCCCTAGAGTCCCAGCCATCTGAGGGGGCAGTGACCAGGAGAGAATAAATAATAAGGAATGGAGAAAGGGGAGAGAGGAAGGGGTGGGGGTGGGGGTAGAGAAGAAGCAGAAGAAAAATGTTTTGAGAGATAGCCCTACCAGAATTCTTTTATGAGACAAACAGAATCCTAATACATAAACCAGGGAAAGACAAAACACAAAAAGAAAACTGAAGGTCATCATTATTAATCAGACACAAAATTCTATCAAACAAATTACAATGTCTGGGGCTCAGTCTCCCACAGCGCACCAAAGTCTAGCATAGAGTCAAGGACAAAGCCTTTCACACAGGATTAAAGGGCACTCTGAAGAGCAGGAGGGACCTTCAGTGTCCATGGTCGGGCTGTGCTAACACAAGAAATCTATCTATTGATAGATACAAGAAATCATTCATTCTGATCAAGTGGCAAGGATGGTTCAACATTAGGAAAACAATGAATCATAATGAAACTCCAAACATCCCAGACTCATGATCATCTGAATAGATGCAGAAAAAGCCTCCTTTACACTACAGAAAAAAAAAAACCAACCCTCTACAAAATATAGACAGAGAGGGAACTTTTTTAATATCATAAAAGGCATCTATATAAACCAAAAGTATCCTATGCAATGAGGATATACTAGAACATTTTCTAATAAATACAGAAGTGGGGGGTGGAGCCAAGATGGTGGATTAGAAAGACACCTACATAGGGTTTCCCCGCACAGTCTACAAAATACCTGTAGAGAGGGACTCTCAATAAATACTGGAGCAGCAGAAGTGCAGAACAACAGAGTGGAGGAGATTTCCAGCCCACGGTGACCTGAAAGGCTCATGGAGACATCAGTGCACCAGATGCAGAGTGGAGCGGAGCCCAGCCAGGCCTTGGCTGCATGCACGCTGCTGCGAGGAGACTCTCACAGGAGGACACCTTGGGGCGGAATCTCCAGTCCAGTCGTAGCAGTGGGGCCTCAGATCCCTCAACCCACAGGCACCAAAGGTCAGTGAAAGGGTTTTATCAGCTGGCCAGGAAGGGAGAAGGGCCTTTCCATAGCTCTGGCAGCAGGCAACAGCCACTGAGGGTGCACAGAAGCCTGTACAGACCACTCCTTGTTGGAGCGTAAAAACCCCTGGGGGCGCTGAAGATCTGAGTCTTACCTCAGCCCTGGGTGGAGGACCTGGCTGAGCTGGTCTTTGTCTCACACTGAATGGCGGCCCTACCCATCCAGCTTATCTGAAAATCAGCTCCCAGTGATGACTTGGACGAACTGGAGGCTAGGTGGCTGTGGAGAGGTAATTGCTAAGATTCTGGACATAAAAATCCCTCTCTATGTCCAGACAAGTACATGCTTGATCGTGCCACCTTGGAGGAACTAAGATCTCAGAGATTCCCAGAGTATACCCTACTACTCTTGACAAAGGACCCAAAAGTCAAGTAACTGGTTGGGAAAATGCCCAAAAAAGGGAAAAAAATAAGACCATACAAGGTTACTTTCTTGGTGAACAGATATCTCCTCCCATCCTTTTGGATGAGGAAGAACAATGCTTACCATCAGGGAAAGACATAGAAGTCAAGGCTTCTGTATCCCAAACATCCAAAATAAATATTCAATGGGTTCAGGCCATGGAAGAGCTCAAAAAGGATTTTGAAAATCAAGTTAGAGAGGTGGAGGAAAAACTGGGAAGAGAAATGAGAGAGATGCAAGAAAAGTATGAAAAGCAGGTC
>CM053770.1:258910169-258951627 GCA_028658325.1 Potorous gilbertii
GAGACTTTTTAGTGGAGGGAAAAAGAGGGGAGCAGAGAGAAAAACATGAAGTTTACTCTCATCACATTTGACTAAAGGAAGGAATAAAATGCATACTCATTTTGGTATGAAAACTTATCTTACAAAACAGGAAAGTGGGGGAGAAGGGGATAAGCAGGGTGGGGGGGATGATGAAAGGGAGGGCAGTGGGAGGAGGGAGCAATTAGAAGTCAGCACTCTTGGGGAGGGACAGGATCAAAAGAGAGAATAGAAGCAATGGGGGGCAGGATCGGATGGAGGGAAATATAGTTAGTCTTATACAATATGACTATTATGGAAGTCATTTGCAAAACTACACAGATTATATTGAATTATATATTGAATTGCTTGCCTTCCCAAAGGGAATGGGTGGAGAGGGAGGAAGGAAGTGAAGTTGGAATTCAAAGCTTTAGGAACATCTTTTGAGTATTATTCTTGCTACTAGGAAATAAGAAATACAGGTAATGGGGTATAGAAATTTATCTGGTCCTACAGGACAAAAGAGAAGATGGGGGGACAAGGGAAGGGAGGGATGTTAGAAGAGAGGGCAGATTGGTGATAGGGGCAATTAGAATGCTCAGCATTTCAGGGTGGGGGAGGGGAGAAATGAGAAAATTTGGAACCCAAAATTTTGTGAAAATGAATGTTAAAAATTAAATAAATAAAAAAATAAATACAGAAGTGAAGGAAGGATGCCCTCTCTCCCCACTATTATTTTATATAGTACTGGAAAGGTTAGCAATAGGAGTGAGTGGGATAAAGTGAAGACTTTTCATCTAGAATAGATAAGACCCTAGGCCTGAGTTTCTAAACTTAAAGGTGTAAAACTACTTGCAACCCCTCTCCCCTTGTTTGCTTAACCCATTTCCTTATCATATTGTACAATCAAAACCCCTTGTAGAACAAAGGAAATGTTTGTTCAGTTTCTTTTTCCCTTCTTTGTATCAGGGGAATTTCTGAGAACATGCCATTTGCTCAAAACATTAACCAACAGAGTTAAAGGGTAAGTTGGGGGGGAGTTTTGTGGTTTTTAGCTTTATAATCCTGCATCTGCTCTTGTAAGATGCCTCCCTGCTCCAGGAAACTGGTAAAGGGACTGCCTGTAAAGGGACTGCCTGCTTCTTGTAAGAACCAAATAAAGGACTTTCTGTTACTACTTTGAGATGCCTCTGAGTAGTCAATTTGAGTAGGGGTCTTGCCATCCCACACAGGAGGACCACTAGAGAGAGGGATTAAAGGAATAAAGAGATGGAAAGAGGAGCTAAAACTATCCATTTGCTGACGATATGATTTACTTGCGACACCCTGGGGAATGGGCAAAGATGTTAACCGAGGCAATTAATAACTTCAGTAAAGTTGCAGGCTACACAAGAAATCCTCAAAAATTTCTATATTATAGTAAGAAAACAACAGATGCAGTAACGGAAAAATCCAATTCCAAGGAAGTACCAAATGCATACGATGTCTGGGGCTCAGTCTCCCATAGCGCACTAAAGTCAAGGACAAAGCCCTTCTCAGAGGAGAGTGGGAGGGATCTTCAGTGTCCATGGTTGGGCTGTGCCAACACAAGAAAGATGACAATGCTACCCAGATCACTTTATGCTTGGTCGGATGACCAAGAGGATACTTTAGGAGCTTAGTAAAGTAAGAACATTCACTGATAAACAATAAAGATCTAGAATACCGGGGGAAAGAGAAGAAATGGGTAGGAAGGGGGAAGGGCAGGTCCAGACCTCCGGCAGCAGCCATCAGAGCCATTTGGTGTTGTGTGGAAGAGCGGCCGGGAAGCTGGGAGACAACGGAATTGAAGAGCGCGGGGCACAGCAAGTCGGCTCTGGCGTATAGAGTCCCCATTTTATGAGAAATTCCGGGAACACCCGGGAGCAGCTCGACGACAAACACGTGCCCGACGACACACACACACACACACACACACACACACACACACACGCGCGCGCGCGCGCGCACACACACACACACACACACACACACACACACACACACACACACACACACCCCTGACAACGCTCACGTGACCGACGACGCGCACTGCCGGGGTTGGGGGCGGGACTTCCCCGGCAATGGGGTGGACATTGGACACCACCCTCGCGCAGCTCAGCTTCTGGGCGTACCGAGGGACGCAGCCACGGCGCTAAGGGAGGCGGGGCTTGGCCGCGAGGCGCTTACACTCGAATGAAGGGCCGGGCGCCCTGAGGGACACGCGTGCGCAGGACTGCCGGCGCGCGCGGATGGCGTGGGGGGTGGGTCTGGATCTGCGGCTGCTTTTGTGCTGGAGCCTCGCACCAATCCAAAGGATAAATTTGGTCGACGGAGCCGATTAAGAGGAAGGGGTGCGCTAACGCCGCGGCCTAAATGCTGGGGCGATATTTAGAGGCCCCACGAGCGCCCCCTTCTGGGCTCACCGAGGAAGGCGAGCGCTTCCCCGGCAACTGCGCAGGCGCCAGAGCCCCCCCCCCTCCCCGCCCAGCATCTACTGCGCAGGGCTTTTAGTAGTTTCCGGGCCCCTAGCTGTGGGGCCGAGGTGCCAGGCCAACCGAGGAAGTTTGTGTTCTAGGCCTGAAAACGACTGCTCTGGGAGGGGGCGGGGTGCTAGGGGGCGGGGAAAAAGCGGAGAGGGCGGCAGCCCTGCAGCGCAGCCGCAATGAAGCCCTTGACGCTTTAGGGGAGGAGGGCAGGGTCCTGGAGTTGACTCTTAAAGGGCCACGCACACATCTGATCACAGCTCGTGGCCGGGTGAGAAGCGTGCTAAACCAAAATTCTCCTTTTACAGATCGGGAAACTGAGGCTCAGAGAAGGAAGTGGGGCACAAGTCAACAGTGTACATTGTACAAATGGGGAAACTGAGGCTCAGGGTCCTCTTGCCCCAGAGTTTGGCTCTGACTCCTGCCCCGCTAGAGAAGGCCATAGGTGGTGGCCTGGCCCCAGAAATTAGGGGGCCTTGAAACACATTTGGGGGCCCTGATACCTGGGAGAGTACTGACCCCGAGGGCTTTTTTCCAGAAGCTGGCCCATTTAAGCCTTTATCATCTCAGTAAGACGCCCACACCTCCCAACTCCCCCACCTTTGCACTAGGCTGTGCCCATGCCTGGCAGCCTCTCACCCACTCCCCCTTCCATGGGTTCCTTAACAGGTTTTAGCACCAGTTCCCAGAGCTCTGAGCCTGGAGTCAGGAAGACTTAAGATCAAAACCAACCTCAGATACTTACTTCCTAGCTTCGTGATCCTGGGCAAGTCACCAACCTCTGCCTGCCTTAGTTTCCTCATCTGTAAGATGGGAATGATCACCATAGTATCTGCCTCCAGGGTTGTGGTGAGGATCAAATAAGTTAAAACTCATAAAGCGCTTCAGACAGTGGCTGGCCCTTAGTAAATGCTGGATAAACGTTAGCTGTTATCATTCTTATCGCACCTTCGGCAAGAAGATCCCTTAGGTTCTCTCCAGTGAGACAACCTCCACTTTCCCCTATCTGCACCTGGATGGGACCCTGGTTTTGCCTCTCTTGGCACGAATCCTGGTATGGCCAAGGGCTTATCAAATGCTTATTGCAGGATCCAATCTTGCTGACCCTGCACATTGCAAGGATGGAAATGAGGGACTCAGGTCAGGACCCCGACGTTCCTTTCCTCCCACCCCTGGAATTCCAGGAAACAGAAACCTAAGCGAAAGCACTTGATGAAAATAATTTTCTGGGTGACCTTTGCCTTCCCATTCTGTTCCTTCCTCGGATTTCTCCTGTTCTCTCTTTAGTCTTCCCATCACCTGTTCCTCTCTCTTCAGGTATATCTGTCCATGTTCCAGAATTTCCCTTGTATCTGTTGTCTCCTTCATCTGTGGAAGAGCTAAAATGATCTTGCCCCAGCAAGATAAGGCAGAAACCATCCTCTAGGAAACCTGGTAGATGGACACTGCCTCATCACAAAGGCAGAAGAGCTGTTCTCAAAGCACATAAGTAGGTTAAAAACATGCAGAAATGTTTCTGGAAAAGCAGAAGCATCCTCACCAGGCAACAGGGAAGGCTGAAAACTGATGCACCACATTGAATCTCTCCACTGTAAATGAAAATGTTTCCCTCAGGCAGGAATGCATGGCTCAGACTCGAGGTCCTTCAAGGGTGGTTTACATGTGCAGGAACTCAACCAAGAATACATGAATCACTGTGTGGAACAAATAGGTGAGATGTGAGCATTTGTTGGTTGAAATGAAAGGGGTTTATGATGGTAATTCATAGTAGGGCATTACCCCAGAAAAGACAAAGGCTTATCCTTAAGGAACCCATCCTTACCGGTCTATGCAAATTAGGCAAGGAAACAGAGACTCTGCAACAGCACATCACAGTGGGCTGCAGAAATTGAGCATCTATTAAATATCTGCCAAGATCCAACCTGATGCATCAGAAACTCAAGATCATTCATATACAAAAGGATGGCAAATGTGTACATATTGCAAATACAGATCTAGAACTATTCTTGAAAACTAAACAAATAAACTTTTGCCAAACCAAATAACTTCTTAACCTCAAAGATACACACAGAATACCTCCAAAATATAGAAATTAGCAGAAGAAATCAAAACGATGTGGGAACAGATGAGGTACCAAACATCCCAGTTGTTCTCTCTCCCCCTGAAATTGTCTGTGAATGCTCTTGTGGAGTCTAAAGGTGAGATTACATCTCAAAGTTATATTCAATCACAGAAAGTACTCACTTTATCTCCTTATGCCAAACATTTGCAACATTAAACATAAAAAAAATTAAGAGCAGGAGAACTTGTTCCAGGATTCTTTTTATCTGAACTAAGCTGAAAAAAGATGATAGGTGTAAGTTACCATAATAACAAGAAGCAACTGTCCATGGATATTGAGAAAATTGAACATCTTTGAAATACCCAGGAATACACAATCATTGGCCAGAATTCAACACCAGAAATGTGTTAGCCTCATAAACAGATGACAAATCCAAGACCCTCAAATATTCTTGAGAATTTGTCCAAAAAACAGCCCTGGAGCTTGAGTATTACTATAGACCACTCTGGAATCATTTGCCTACAACAAGCCTAGACATAAAACTGATCCAAAAAAAAAAAATGAAGAGACCTGTGTTTTAACAGAAGTCTGTGTGGAGTGGCAACTAAACAGAATAAGAAGGTTGGGGAAGGAACGAGATTTCAAATTTTGAGGAACAGCAGCATTTCCAGGTCCTATGAGGGAGGTCAAAGATGGAAGGAACAGGAAATGTGCCCCAATCCCCTTACCTCTCCCTCTACTCACTAGAATCCAGACATTCTTGAGCATCAGTGATGGGTGAGGACTTAGGCCTAGCAAATAGAATGCTGGAGATCCAGGATTGTCTAGTCAAGCGCAAAGGTGCCATGAATGAATGCTTAGGGCAACCACTCTCTGGGCCTGATCAGATGCCCTACTGTACTGAAACCAACCATCTACACATGTTTCCCCTCCACAGATGGGAAGAAGGAACCACTAGAAGCCCTTTGAGTTTATCCAGTATGTGCCTCTGCTGGAAGCACTTATTCCCCTACCCCCAGCACAAAGAGGATTGAAGGGTCTCTGGGCTGCTCATCCATGGCTGCTGGTATTTCCACAAATATTATAGGTTAAGGCTCTGCCTAATTAAATGTTTCTTGAGGAGAGTTCCTGCATTCATTCACAAGAAAAGTTTGGATAAACTCATCGATGCCAGACTCCTACAGGGTTATTGAAGCTGTTTGGGAGCATCCCAATGTATGGGACACATTTGATGTCAGGGAGGACAGCCCAGCTCTCCCATAATGACTCCTTTGTGACACTGTCAGAAACACAGGGCTGAAAGACCAGCTGCTCCCACTCTGTCAGATCATCCAGAAGGCCTTGAGGGCCTTGAAGAAGTTGGGCATGAAGTATGTTCTATGCTGACCCAGGCCTACTTGGTGTCCTATGTGAGATACAGGATTGCTGAACCTAAACAGGTTAGTTCTAATGGGCACTTCATAAGTGGTGGCTGAATGAATGTAAGAAGGAAGGAATTACAACACATCATAATGCTGGGTTGTATGGTTGGCATAATAACATGCAGGATGCTTCCAAGGCTTAGAACTGAGAGGAATGGGAGGTGTAAGAGGTTAGGATCACTGTCTCTTTTTCAACCCAACCCTGGGCATGGCCCTCCTACGTTAGACTTAGATCTTTCCTACCTGGAAATGGCCTCGTGAAACAGGTCAGGTCACAATTCTGTGACCCTAAGAGCAGAGCTCCTACCAGTCCCTAAGTGGGAGAGACAACATTCCACGGTCACTAACATAAGTCTGTTTCCAGCAACTGAATCTGCTACAGTTTCTGTTTAGCTTATTAGTCTGACACTTGCCAGAATTCACAAGGATGGCAATAAGTGACTTCTCCCAATGTTTACCCACCTCCCTGTCCCCTGCACTTTGAGTAGAATGCTGCCTAGTTAGAGCACCCTCCTGGATTAGGGCATCCATTCTGTTCATAATAATCCTCCCCCAAATTTCCCCTTTGTTCCAAGGCTGGATACCTCTGAGCGGGGTTCTCCTTGCAATGCCTCTCCTCCCCTTCCTTATCCCTCTTCCTTTTTCATTCAGGGGTTGACAACTTTCTATGAGTAGATTGTAATCAATCATGCTTCCTATTCACCTGAGTATTCCTTCCCTCTCATCATGGTGTTTTTACCCCAGGCACCTGGATTTGCCCCTTATTTGCTGACTCTTTTTTCCCTAGGGAGGTAATTTTCTCTAGGACCAAGAACCCAAAGCAGTCTTCTCAGAGCCGAATGCCCCCCCGGAATGGAAGGTCACAAACTTCCATTCTGACCTGCCTTCCTTTCTGTATGCAGGCTAGAGAAAGGCCTTCCTAGATTCTGGGTGATTTGGTTCTTTTTCTTTCTGAGAAACTAAAATCAGAATGAATGAAATGAATTCTAGTAGGTTTCATGTGAAAAGTGATTCATATTTCAATATCACTAATACTAGCATTATTATAGAAGCAACAAAACCCAGAGGATTATTCCAATAAATACAAAAAAGACCTTCAATAGAATATAGAAGTCATTTACTTTTAAAACCTTACCCCAAAGCATAGGCATAGGGTCCTTTTCAAGTATTATCAAATATGTGTGGTGTGTGTGTGTGTGTGTGTGTGTGTGTGTGTGTGTGTGTGTGTATGTGTGTATGTGTGTATAACTTAAAACTAGCATTATTCATAATGGAGAAAGATTCTAAACTGTTGTAAATAAAGGGGGTAAGCAAGGATCTTCCCTCTTCCTCTTATCATTTGACCTGGCATTGCAAAAGATCATAATCATCATCCATCTATGGCAGCTATAGAAAGATATCCAAAAAAAAGAGGAGAATTGGAAGATATTCTCAGAGCATATGACAAGTAGGTTTAAAACTTACATAAATACTTTTTGGGATAAAAAAGCAATCAGCACTTTATTGTGCTGACAATAGATGCGCACATTTGTTGAATGTAACCAAAAGGTCCTTAGGAATGGGTGTGTAGGTCACCATCACTGATTTCAGCTGATAGGATACCCTCCTAGTATTGAAATCAATGGTGTGCCCCTATGTTTACACCAGAAATGGGAGAAAGAATAGTATACCGTATGCTGTCTGCTTGGCTAGATCAGTCCTGCTACTTTAAGCAATGCCCCCTCCTCCCCAGGCCTGTGTGATGATTTGCCTGGATCTCTTTGAGCTCCCTTAGGCACAGGAATTCTTGTATTTATCTGCAAAAAGAGTTTGGATAAGTTTCTGGATGACAGGTTCATACTGGGTCACTGAAACTGCATCAGTGTCTCCCAACAGATTTGAGTTGGGGAGGAAAACCAGGTTCTCCCACAATTTACCCATTTATGACACTGTCCCCTAGGGACCATTAAATCTGACCCAGGAAAGGACCACTTAAGAAAGAACTCAATGTTAAGTTTCTTTTATTTTTTTTTGGACTAAAAGGTCAATATGCTGGTTCTGATGAATATCTATCAAGATGTCAACTGTAAAGGATAAAGCTCTGGTGAAGATGGAATTGCTGTCCATGGTGATTGGCATAGACAAACTACAGACCAATAAAAAGAAAGATGACAGGTACCAGCTACTCCCAAATAGTAAGGCTGTTCAGCAGGCCCTAAAATCCTTGAAGGAGGTGGGCAATGAAGTTCTGTACAAGCTGATGGAAGACTACTTTTTGAACTATCTGAGAAATGGAATCCCTGGCGGTATTCAGGTGGGTCAAGAGTAATGGTCACCAAATAAATGGTGGCCAGAATAAAGGAATGGATTTTAGGAAAGGACCAAGCAGGCTTCTGGGGCTGGCATAAAAGTCAAGGATGCTTACAAGTGTTGAAACCCACTGAGTTGGTATCCAAGTCATAAGGTCTGACCCACTTTCTCAGTCCAACTTTGAGGCTGTACCTCCTTATTTTAGACTTGGTTTTCCCATCTGAAGGACAGAGTGAGACTTGTAAAGTTCCAAGGAATTCTTTGAATGAAACTGGTCCAAGCTCCCATCAGTACTTCTAGGGCCATCCCATGTGTGCCCATGAACAACATCTGTCTTGGTTCCAGTCCAGTTTTTGAGTTTTGAACTTGTGATAACTCATCCAGAACTCATAGGATAACTCATACTATATTTTATGACAATATAGGACTTCCTTAAATGTTAACCCCTAATGTGTTTGTTACCACAGACAGAATGTTGGTTGGTTAGAACACTCTCATGTCCCAAAGGCATAATATGTTTTTAGGCCTCTGAAAGGTCCATTGTTTTCAATCAGAGCACCCATTCTATTAATAATTCTATGGACTATATAAGCACATTATATATTACATGTGAATTGTGGAATTATATATAATATATTGTATCTATAATATTATTATATATAACATGTGTATATATAATAATATATATTATATATGCAATATATATAATATATTGGACAACTCTGATCTAGATTTTCCTAGCCATGTTTCTCATTGATTATCAGATTTCCATATGCAATTTGAGATGTTGCTATAGTGCCCTGCTCCCTCAGTGAGTCAGCCACTCAAATTTCACAGCAACATACAAAAGGGTTAGACTCCTACTCTGATGGGGCAGGCTGAAAGAAACGCCCACATTCATATTAATTCTGCTCTGGGAGTTTAGTTATGAAATGTAAGAATATCTTGTGATTATGCCCCAGTGAGTGACATAGTAATAAGAGGTTGGCAGCTGGAATCCTAGCCCTATGCTAGCAAAAGTTACTGTCTCCTGAGCTATTCTAGAGATGTTCTTGAATCCTGATGCTGGGAACCAATAGATACAAGGGAATACATATGTCTGAGGTTGACAATAGGAGTTTAGGAGAAGCAAAATTAAGTCAGTAACATTGATCCTTTAGCAGAATGAATGAACTATCCCAGATTCAGGCCCCAGTCACACCCAGATGAAATAGGGCAGGGGGAGGCAAGGAGGACAGTTCCCCTACTTTCACCACAGAACCTATGCTTTTTTACTGGTGCTCCAGGCATTCGAGTGAGCAAACCTTCTATGGAGCCACCTCACTCTTTAGCTCAAGCTTTATGGACTCAGGGAGTGATCTGCTGTTATGGAATTGCTCCCCTTTGCCTTGGTCAGCTCTCAGGTGGCCATTCTTGAGTTACTTCCTATCTACTTCTCTGACTACTCCTTCTCAGTCTCTTCTTTGCTGGACCCTCATCTAGATCATGCCTTCCACATACAGGTGGTGGCCCTCTTCTCTTTTCCTTCTATACTACTTCACTTTCCCTCTATATCACTTCACTTGGTGATCTCCTCAGCTGCCATGAATTTAATTACCACTTCTATACTGACCATTCCCCAAACTACCTATCCTGGCCCACCAACCTTGCATCTCTAAATGCCTTTCAGACATCTGGTAGACATCTTAAATTCAACCTATCCAAAACAGAACCCATTATTAGCCCCTGGTCCTTCTCCTCTCCTAACTTCCCTATTACTAGAGAGGGCATCACCATCCTCCCAGACTCACAGCTGAGGAATCATCCTGGACTCTTCACTCTCTCATATCCTCATGTCCAAGTCATTGCTAAGGCATGGCACCTCTGCAGTATATCTTGAACAGCCCCCCCCCTTTCTCTCTGACACTGCCACCCCCCTGAAGCAAGCCCTCATCACCTTGAGCCTGGACTATTATATTAGCTGCTGGGGGAGAGGGAGAGGTCTGTCTGCTTCAGGTCTTTCTCTAAGCCTGTCCATCCTCCATTCAGCCATTAAAGTGCAAAATTTTACTAAAGGAAAATACACAGATCTAACAATGTCACCCTGACCTTGCCCCTACTCAGTAAACTCCAGTGACTTTATGTTCTCCAGGATCAAATACCAAATTCTGGTTGACATTCAAAGCCCTTTTATAACCTGCCTCCTCATCTCTTGGCACTGGGTATTTTCTCTGGCTGTCTCCCATTCCTGTACCTGGCTTCTTTTAAATCACAGCTAAAATCCTATCTTGTACAGGAAGCTACACCCTCCCCGCCACCTCTTCATTCTCATATGTTTCCTCTGTTCAGTATTTCCTGAGGCTCCTGCCCCTCCCAGAGTGATTTAGTTATTTTTTTCTTTTCTACTGAAGAGGCCATCCCCCTGACTACCTTTTAAAGAGGTCTGTTCACTGAATGAACATTACATTACCTTAAGTGAGTACCTGAAGAGGCCTTAGCCTAAAAGGCCAATGTCTCCCATTGCATTCAATGGGATTCTGATCTTCAATCATTCTGATGAATATCTGGTCACTAGGTCCAGATGGCTCAGGAAGAGAAAGTGAGGCTGGTGACCTGCACAGCTCTCCTTCACTCAAAACAAAGTCAAGTGCAAGTCACATCATCATTTCTCTGATGGCATGGTCTTCTTCCAAAACGAAGGATGAGCACAACATGTGATTTCCTAGTTATCCTGTGTATGGCTTGTATATATATTTGTTTGTTTGTTTGTTTGTAGTAGATTGTGAGCTCCCTGAAGGCAGGAACTGGTTTCTGCCTTTTTTGCGTCCCCAGAGATTAGCACAGAGCCTGGCACATAGTAGGTGCTTAATCAATGTTTTGTGATTTATCAGCCCCCCTCTCTGGAGGAGGCTCCTCTCCGTGTCTGCTTCTCTTTTCACCTCCCCAACTGTGGGATGCTGCCTTGCTTTGGAATGAAGGATCCCTCCAGATTCCCTCAGTGGAAGGGAGCCCAGGTCCTGTCTTTCCCTGCAGAGGAGGTATTGCAGGTGTCCATAAACAGGAGCACATTTCCTTTCCCTGATCTCTATTCTGACCTACCTGCCTTCTCAGGATTGATTTCTTCTCCTTTATCATCCGTTAAAATGGGAACTCCTTGAGGATAGGGATTATTTTTGCCTTTCTTGATCTTCTCAGTACTTAGCACAGAGCCTGGCACTAGATGCTTGTTGACTTGACTCCTTCCTTCTATGACTTGTATGCTCCAAATCCCCAGATCTACCTGGCTGCTGATTCCTTTCAATGGATGAGAGAACCAAGACTTAAGTGTAGTCTTGAGTACTAAGTGTTCCTTCCATTAGGGTGGAGGGGAGAAGGTTTCTGTACTTACCTGCTTTTCCCACTGTACTGATAAGGGAGGTTTGCCTAGTATTCTGGGCACTAGTTTATTTGGCTTTTAGCCTCATTGGCATGTCTTGTAAACCTGGTTAACTAGGATAGGGACACCTTCAACAGAAATGTGGAAATTCACAAGAAGGGTGGTTTGGGGTTGAAGAAAATGAGTTCTGTTTTGTACATACTGATTTGAGGTGCCCACATTACATCTCAAAATAATATGAACCAGAATAGCAATTTGTGCAAATGCATTAATACTGTAAAAACAGACATTTGAAAGCTGAAACAACTATGAGACAGCCTGTTCATGATTCTAGAGGACTGGAGATGGAGCATGCTCTCCATTACAAAGACATGACAGAATTAGGGTACAGAAGGACCTATGTACAATATATAATGTATGCGCATTATATATTTTATAGATTTGTATTCTTTTTTTTTAATAGAGCTGAGGAGTCTTATAGAGGAAAAATGTTGCACATACATGAGATACCTGCTCCATTGTTTCACTTTGTTACCTAAAAACACTCACACAGTGAAAGTATTCTATAAATAGTTGTAAAAATAAATTACATCAATAAAACTTAAAAAGAAAGGATATATCCATTGTAATGTGACTGACTAAAAACATGACTTGCAGGAAGGTGATAAGAGAAAATCTCTCGCCTTTTCCTCCTCCCACCCATTTCCTTGGTTTCTGCCCAGGAGAAGAAATAGAAATTAGAGGCCAGAGGCTTCCTGGACCTCTCCTGAGCATGGAGAAATGCTACTGTGGTAATGTGGTAGCATTCTGGTACTGTAGCCAATCTGATAGATGTGATGCAGCAGCTCAGAATTGTTTTGATTTGCATTTCTCTAATCAACGGTTATTTAGTGCATTTTTTTCTTATAACTACAGATAGCTTCAATTTCTTCATTTGAAAAATGCCTATTCACATCCTTTGACCAATTGGGAAATGATTTGTATCCTTATAAATTTGTCTCAGTTCTCTCTATATTTTAGAAATGAGGTCTGTATCAGACACTCACTTGGGTGTAAAATTTTTTCCCCAGTTTTCTGCTTTCCTTGTAATCTTAGTTGCATTGATTTTGTGCAAAAACTTTTTAGTTTAATGTAATCAAAATGATTCATTTGGCATTTTGTAATGTTTTCTATCTCTTGTTTGGTCATAAATTCTTCATAATAAATTTGGTCATAAATTGCTTTTAGGATCAGCCTTTCTACCTAAATCATGTACCCATTTTGACTTTATTTTGATATAAGGTATAAGATGTTGCTTTATACCTAGTTACTGCCATACTGTTTTTCAGTTTTCTGAGCAGCTTTTCTCAAACAGTGAGTTCTTATCCCAGAAGCTGGGGTCCCTGGGTTTATCAAACAGTAGACTACTATAGTCAGTGATTACTATGTCTTGTGTACCTAACCTATTCCAGTGATCTACCTCTCTATTTCTTAGAAAGTAACAAGTAGTTTTGATGATTGCTGATTTATAGTACAATTTAAGATCTGGTAGGGCTAGGTCATCTTCCCTTGCTTTTCTTTTCATTAATTCCTTGATCTTCTGGAACTTTCGTTCTTCCAGATGAATTTTATTATTTTTTCTAGCTCTATAAAATATTTTTGGTAGTTTGATTGATATGATATCAAAGAAGTAAATTAATTTAATTAAATTAATTTTTATTATGTTAGCCTACGCATAAGCAACTGATAGTTTCCCAGTTATTTAGATCTGACTTTATTCATGTGAAAAGTGTTTTTTAGTTATTTATTTTGGGGTTTATTTTGGCAGGGAGACTTCCAAATATTTTATAATGTCTACAGTAATTTTAGATGGAATTTCCCTTTTTATATCTTGCTGTTGGGCTTTGTTAGTAATATATAGAAATGTCGATGATTTATGGGGCTTATTTTATATCGCAACTTTGCTAAAAATTGTTTATTATTTCAAGAAGCTTTTTACTTCATACTCTAGAATTCTCTAAGTATTTCCTCATATCATCTGCAAAGAGTGATAGCTTTGTTTCTTCTTTGCCTATTCTAATTCCTTCAATTTCTTTTTCTTCTCTTATTGCTAAAGCTAACATTTTTAGTACCATATTGAATAACAGTGTGATAATGGACATCCTTGT
The DNA here is from genome assembly GCA_028658325.1 of Potorous gilbertii. Taxonomy (NCBI): domain Eukaryota; kingdom Metazoa; phylum Chordata; class Mammalia; order Diprotodontia; family Potoroidae; genus Potorous; species Potorous gilbertii. The sequence goes on from CM053770.1 coordinate 258,923,945, forward strand.
TTCACCCCCAGTCTTATTGGAAATGCTTCTAGTTTATCCCCATTACATTTAATACTTGCTGATGCTTTTAGATAGATGCTACTTATCATTTTAAGGAAGGCTACATTTATTCCTGTGCTCTCTAGTGTTTTTTAAAATAGGAATGAATGTTGTGTTTTGTCAAAAGCTTTTTCTACATCTACTGAGATAATCATGGTTTCTGTAAGTTTTGTTGTTGATATGGTCAATTCTGCTAATAGTTTTCCTAATACTGAACTAGCCTTGTATTCCTAGTATGAATCCTATCTGGTTATACTGTACTGTTCTCATGATAAGTTCCTGTAATCTTTTTGCAATATTTTATTTAAAATTTTTGCATCTATATTCATTAGGGAAATTGGTCTATAATTTTCTTTCTCTGTTTTATTTAACTCTTCTTGTTTTAGGTATCAGTACCATACTTGTATCATAGAAAAGAATTTGCTAGAACTCCTTCTTTGTCTATTTTCCCAAATAGTCTATATAGTATTGGAATTGATTGTTCTTTAAATGTTTGATAGAATTTGCTTGTAAATTCATATGGCATTGGAGATTTTTCCTAGGTAGTTCATTGATAGCTTGTTCAATTTTTTTTTCTTAAATGGGATTATTTAAATATTTTATTTCCTCTTCTTGTAATCTGGGCAATTTATATTTTTGTAAATATTTATTCATTTCTCTAAGATTGTCAAATTTATTGGTATACAGTTAGGCAAAATAGTTCCTAATTATTGTTTTAATATTCTCTTCATTGGTGGTGAATTCACCCTTTTCATTTTTGATATTGATAATTTAGTTTTCTTTTTTTTAAAATCAAATTAACCAAATCAAAATTAAAATCAAAAATCAAAATTTTATCTATTTTTTGTTTGTTTCAGCTCTTAGTTTTATTTTTTAGTCTATTAATTTCCTTAATTTCATTTTTATTAATCTCTCCTTTGGTTTTCAGTATTTCTAATTTGGTATTTAATTGGGGATTTTTAATTTGTTCTTTTTCTAGCTTTTTCAGTTGCACACTGAATTGATTGATTTCCTCTTTCTCTATCTTATTCATATAAGCATTTAGAGATACAAAACTTCCTCTAAGAACCACTTTTGCTGCATCCCATAAGTTTTGGTATTCTTGTCTCATTACTGTTATTCTCTTGGATGAAGTTATTGATTATTTCTATGATTTGTTGTTTGACCTACTCATTCTTTAGAATTAGATTATTTAGTTTCCAGTTAATTTTCAGTCTATCTTCCCATGGCCCTTTATTACATATAGTTTTTATTGCATCATGATCTGAAAAAGATGAATTTAATATTTCTGCCTTTTTGCATTGGATTGTGAGGTTTTTATCCCCTAGTACATGGTCAATTTTTGTGTAAGGGCCATATGCTACTGAGGAAAAGGTATATTCCTTTCTATCCCCATTCAGTGTTCTCCAGAGGTCTACCATAAATAACCTTTCTAAAATTCTATTCACCTCCTTAACTTCTTTTTTATTTATTTTGTGGTTAGATTTATCTAGTTCAGAGAGGGGAGGTTGAGGTTTGTCCCCCACTAGTATTGTAACTCCCTTAACTCTCCTCTAAGAATTTGTATGTTATACCACTTAGTGTATTTACATGTTTAGTAATGATATTACTTCATTATCTGTGGTGACTTTTTATTTTTATAGCAAGATGTAGTTTCCTTCTTTATCACTTTTAATTATATCTACTTTTGCTTTTGCTTTGTATGAGAATAGGATTGCTACCCCTGCTTTTTTTTACTTCAGCTGAAGCATAATATATTCTTCTCCAGCCTTTTACCTTTACCCTGTGTGTATCCCTCTGTTTCTTCTTCTTCTCTTTTTTTTTCTTGGAAGATAGAACCAAAACATTTCCTCAGACACCAGAAAACCAAATCCATCATAGTAAAAAAGAAATCTATTCACAATAACAATGCAGAAGGCAATAACATCTCCAAGCCTTCCCTCTGTTAAACTTCCCACAAACCAGTTCACAAACAAAATCACAAATAAGCTCTCTTATGCTAAACAGCGGCCTGATTTCTTCTCTCTCCCTCACTTTTGATTGCTCTGACCAATTTCCTCTCAACTCTGCTTTTTCCTGTTCCACCCTTCTATTCCATCCATTCAGCAAACTCCTCCCACCACATAACTCAAACTTCTATGTGACCAAGGCAAGTAACTGGAAAGATCTTCCCATTTAAATTACCATTACAGGTGGATAGAGAGATTACTTCAGTGTCAGAAAGATGTTGATTCAAGTCTTGTGTTGGGCACATATTGGCTGTGTGACCCTGGATGAGTCATTTATCCTCTATATTCCATGAAACTTTCTGAGTTGATAAGTTATATCCCTCTGTTTCAAATGTGTTTCTTGTAATCAACATATTGTAGGATTGTGGTTTTTAATTCATTCTGCTATCTGCTTCCATTTTATGTGAAAGTTCATATCATTTACATTCACAGTTATGATTACTATCTGTACTTCCTCATCCTATCCTCCCCTTCCATTTATGCTTTTCTTTTCCCCTTCTCCCTTTCTCTCCTCACTAGAGTTTTGTTTTTGACCACGACCTCCCTCAATTTGCCCTCCCTTCTATCCCTCTAATCCTTTTCTTTACCCTTTTCCCTCCTACTGGTTATAGGGCAGGTTAGATTTCTATACCCAGCTGAGAATATTATTCTTTCCTTGAGCCAAATCCAATGAGAGTAAAGTACAGACAATGCTCATCCCCCTCCTTTTTTTCTCTACTGTAATATGTCTTTTTGCCTCTTCATGTGTTGTAATTTACCCTTTTCTGTCTCCTCCTTTCCTATTCTCCTATTACAATCCCTTTTCACTGTTTAATCAGACTTTATGTCATCACATCAACTCAACCCCTCTGTCTACATACATCCCTTCTAAATATCATAGTAAAGATACAGACAGTTCTCAAGAGTTATAAGTATCATCATACCATGTAGGAATGCAAACAGTTTGCCCTTGTTGAATAACTTTTTTTTCTTTCCTGTTAAACTTATTAGGCTTCTCTTGAGTCTTGTATATGAAAATAAAATTTTTCATTGAGTTCTGGTCTTTTCATCAGGAAAATCTGGAAGTCCTTTATTTCATTTTGCTGAGTAGTTGATCCTTGGTTGTAATCCAAACTGCTTTGCCTTATGAAATATCATATTCCAAGCCCTCTTATCTTTTAATATAGAAGCTGCAAGGTCCTGCATAATTCTGACTGGTCTTTTTCTGGCTGATTGCAATATTTTCTCTTTGACCTGATAATTCTGGAATTTGGCTACAATATTCCTTAGGATTTTCAATTTGGGGTCTCTTTCAGGAGGTGATTGATGGATTCTTTCGATGACTATTATACTCTCAGGTTCTAGGACCTCAGGTCAGTTTTCCTTGATAATTTCTTGAAAAATGCTCTCTAGGCTCTTTTTTGATCATGGTTTTCAGGTAGACCAATAATTCTTAAATTATCTCTCCTGGATCTGTTTTTTTTCCCAATGAGGTATTTTAAATTTTCTTCTATTCTTTTCATTCTTTTCATTCTGTTTCACTGATTCTTGATGTCTCATTATCTTCCACTTACCCAATGTGATTTTTTTTAACTTTTGTACCTCCTTTTCTATTTGGTCAATTCTACTTTTTAAGGAGTTATTTTCTTTAGTGTACTTTATGCCCATTTTGTCGACTGTATTTGTAAAGGAATTGTTCAGTTTTTCTTTTAACTCTCTTATTTGACTTTTAAAATCCTTCTTGAGGCCTTACAAGAAGATCTTTTTGGCCTTGAGACCAGTTCATATTCCCCTTTGAGGTTTTGAATGTGGGTATATTGATGATGTTGTCCTCTCCTGAATTTGTGTTTTGATTTTCCCTGTCACCAAGATACTTCTCTATGGTCATTGTTTTTCTTTGCTGCTTTTTGTTCATGTTGTTTGCCTTTTTTTCTGGCTTTCAAAATTGATCTCTGCTTCTGGGACACAGGAGTAACTGTACCAGGTTTCTTGTGCTGGGAACTAGGAACCTGATTACTGGTTTTGTGTGCTGGGGCCTCAAGTGCTAGCAGCTGGAGGCTGGTAGCTGAGCTGGAGCTGGTGCTTGTGGCTGGTGTGTGCCTGGTGTTGGCACTTGCCCTCTCCAGTACCTTGGGACTCAGGATCTCCCACTGGTTTGGTAAGGTAAGACTTGCCAGGACACCTCCCAGCTATAGCAAGAGGGACCTTTACCTTAATCTCCTTAGTCTCCCAAGCTAAAAGACTGCTGCACCTCTTCTTTCTGCTGGCTCCACTATTTCAGATTTTTCTGGGGGCAATATTTTCTGTGTTTCTCAACACAGGTCAATAAGGGAGGGTGAAAGCTTCTTACTGCTTACTCTGCCATCTTGGCTCCCGGAATTCAAAATAGATGACTTTCACACATTCCGTCTGTGGGCTGATAGCTCCAGGAGCAGTCTCTGTGCTGCTACTGCCAATTCAGTCACTCCCAAGCCCTGTTCCTGGTTTGCTGGGGCTCTGGACTGTATTGGCATGCACTACACTTCTCTCTCACCCAGTTCTGACAGACCCTTCCCATTGACCTTCTAAGTTATTTCTGACATCTGTGGGCTGAAAAGTCTGGAAATGGCCACTGCTGCCAGTGATTCATTCCCCAAGGTCTGCTCTGGCTTTACTGAGACGTGCTTCTGTGCTGGCACAGCCTGTGCTAGACTGCCCTTCTTTCTCTGCCTGGTGAAACAGAACTTTCCTAATGACCTTCCAGGTTGTCTTTGACTGCCTCACTCTGTCTCTTTGTAAGTTCTGTTGCTCTAGAAGTTGTTCAGTCACTTTTTAAAGATATTTGAAGGGGTTTGGGGGAGAACTCAGGTGAATTTTTGCTTTTCTCCAACATTTTGGCTTCTATATCCATTCTTCATTCTTGAAGAGGACAAATGACAAGGGGAATGTCTTGACTTGCATGTGGATTGGACTTAAGTGAAGCAGGGCTGTGCAAAGTCAAAAACAGTGCACTCCATATGCTCAAACTGTTACTCCAGTGAAATATAAAAGTTCATACCAAAAAATTAGAGGATGAAAGGAAGTCTCTTGAATCTATGGATAGATAGAAAATTTATAACTAAAAGAACAGAGGAGATCATAGATAACCTTATGATTTAATAATTTTGTAAAAGCATGAAGAAAATCAACTAAACTAGAGTAAGAAAAGAAACTGGGTCAATCCATTGGACCTCTGTGGGCCAAATTTTCTTTTTCTTTTTTTTTTTAAATTATTTATTTCTTTTTAGTTTTCAACAATCACTTCCATAAGTCTTCAATTTTAAAATTTTCTCCCCCTCCCTTCCCTCTCCCTCCCTGTGATGGCATGCAACATTATATGGGTATTACACATACATTCTTATTAAATACATTTTCACATTAGTCATGTTGCATAGGAGAATTAAAATGAATGAGAGAAACCATGGGAAAAACCAAACCAAACCAAAACATAACACTAGAGAATATAGGCTGCTTCATTCTACATTCTGACTCCATAGTTCTTTCTCTGGATGTGGATGAAATTTGCCTCAAGAGTCATTTGGGAATATTTTAGATCTTTGCATTTCTGTGAAGGGCTAAGTCTATCAGAAACAGTCCTCACACACTTTGGCTGTTACTGTGTATAATGTTCTCCTGATTCTGCTCATTTCACTCAGCATCAGTTCATATAAGTCTTTCCAGGCTTCTCTGAAGTCCTCCTGTTCATCATTTCTTATAGCACAATAGTATTCCATTATATTTATATACCACAACTTGTTCATCCATTCCCCAGTTGATGGGCATCCCTTCTAGATTTCTAGTTCCTGGCCACCACAAAGAGAGCTACTATAAATATTTTTGTACATGTGGGACTTTTTTCCTTTTTTATGATCTCTTTGGGATACAGTCCTAGAAGCGATGTTGCTGGGTCAAACAGTATGCACATTTTTGTAGCCCTTTGGGCACAGTTCCAAATTGCTCTTCAGAATGGTTGGATCAGCTCACAGCTCCACTATCAATGAATTAGTGTTCCATCTCTCCCACATCTTCTCCAACATTTATCATCTTCCTGTTTTGTCATGTTAGCCAATATGAGAGGTGTGATGTGGTACCTCAGAATTGTTTTGATTTGCATCTCTCTAATCAATTTAGAGCATTTTTTTCATTTTACATTAGGTAACTTTAATTTCTTCCTCTGAAAACTTCCTATTCATGTCTTTTGACCTTTTATCAATTGGGGAATGACTTGTATTCTTGTAAATTTGACTCAGTTCTCTGTATATTTTAGAAATGAGACCTTTATTACAGACACTAGTTGTAAAAATTCTTTCCCAGCTTTCTGCTTCCCTCCTAATCTTGGTTGCATTGGGTTTGTTGGTGCATAAACTTTTCAATTTAATGTAACCGAAATTATCCATTTTGCACTTTATAATGTTTTCTATCTTGTTTGGTCATACATTTCTCCATATATCCATAAATCTGACAAATACACTATTCCCTAATTTGTTTATAGTAACAGCCTTTATAAGTAACTCATGTACCCATTTGGACTTTATTCTTAGGTATGGTGTCAGGTATTGGGCTATACCCAGTTTCCACCCCACTATTATCCAGTTTTTCCAGCAGTTTTTGTCAAAGATGAGTTCTTATCTCAGAAGCTGGGGTCCTTGGATTTATCAAACAGTAGACTGATATATCAAATTTCCTGATTACTTTTGAATTTGAAGGTTCCTTTGGATCTTTTTGCATTAGGGCATCTTTGTACTATTATCTTGAGAATGCTATGCTGAGGAAAATACTCTGTTAACTGTAAAAAGGCTACTGAAATTTAGTTGTTATTAATAAAATTATCACCCCCATTGGTCTCTGCAAAAAACCCCAATAAATTAAAAATAATTCATCAGAATGAGGGAAAAGAATGATGTTGTTTTTGAAAAAGAATCCAAGAGGACATAAGTCACTAATCCAGGTCAGGAGTGAGTGAGGACACCATTCTCATAAAGATAAGGACTGAGTAATTGATAAGTGGCTATACTTCGCTGTATGTTGGTCATTTTAAAAATGTCTGATGTAAGTCTGAGCTGAGGTTCTTAGAATTAAAAAATTTCAGAACGAAGGCACCTCAGAGGCAATTGAAATCAGTTTATTACTGAGCAGGAAACACCTCTACAAACGTTATTAACAGTGAATGGCTCTCCAGTGTTGGCTTGAAGACTTCCAGTGATGGCAACTTCACTACTCCACGAGATAGTCCTTTCTACTTTGGATGAAGTCTCATTGTCAGGAAGTTTTCTTTCTATCAAGACTCAATCTGCCTCTGCAACGTCTCTACTCCTTACTCCCAGTTCTGGCCTCAGGGGCTGAGCAAAACAAAGTTAATCCCTCTTTCTCATATCAGCCCTTCAGAAGCTAAAAGTAAGTTCTCATGTTCCTCCTAAGAGTTCCGTCAATTCTTTATCGTCTCATCTCCAGTGCCCTCATCACCTTGGCTACCTTCCTTTGCATGTGGACTAGCTTGTCAAGCATATCCCTCTTCTTCCTCTAAACTACTTCTAACCTAGTCCTGTTTTTGGTTTTACAGCAAGAGCCCAAGCCTGGAGACCTACTTGAAATTTTCCGAACCAACTATTCTTACTGGGCTGTTTATGTGGGTTATGGTTGTGTTGTCCATCTGGCACCTCCACGTAAGAAGTTTCTCTCCTTTATATCTTAGACATGGCTTGGCTGTGTACAGGCAAGGGGCTGGGTGTCAAGGTGGGGTGGTCCATGACCCCAATTAGCAATGACCAACATTGGCAAAGTTTCCTGATTACAGATCCTTAAATGGGTCAGGATGACTGGAAACATGACAGGATACTGAATCTAGAAGGCATTAAATGCACTTTCAACAGTATGGAAAAAATACAGCTTAGCATTTGGCCTCTCTCCCACCAAATTAACACCTACTGTCTATTGGTCTCTCCTGCAGAGAAAGACAAGGAATATGGACTCATACTATAGCATTGCTTGGAGGCTAGGGCTAGGGGGAAGGTAGTATGACTGTTGTAGCACAGCAACATTTCTAGACCCTGGTGCTGTTATGGTAGGTCAGGAACGGTGACATTATTGAAGGAAAGTAATATTCCCTTAACAACCCACCCACTCATAAGAATTTTTGAGCATTTCTCTACCTCTTTGTATTGATTGGGGATGAGGCACAGCTGTGGAGGAGAAAGGAAATAAGGAAGGATCTTCAATTGAGGCAGAAAGGCTATAGAGTTGGTGTTTAAAGCATCATCCATGACTTTGGCTGACCAGATGCCTACAACAGATGGGAGAAGGAACTGGAGCCATTGTGTTTCATTTATGGGGGTGTAGTGGGAGCCAGCTTCTGGCTTGATCAATTCCTCCCTTTAAAAAGTTGACCTGAGGGCCTTTGTGGCATTTGTTTATTGATGTCATTGTTTGCACTTCCCTAGAAAAAAATAGTTAAGGCTCTCTCAAGATTTCCCAAGTTTGTCCATAAGAACAGTTTCATAGTTGACTTGATTACTGAAGCTGTTTGGGAATATTTCCATTTTTGAGTTTGTTGTTAGGGCAACCAGACTGTCCCTCACAGATCTCTTTTTGAGTCTGTCAGGAACATGGGACTGACTGAAGGGGCTGCTGGGCTTCACCCATAAACAGACTGCTTATACATTCACACATTTATCTTTTTTTCTCCTTAAATCTGAAAGACCAACATGGTGTAGGCACCAAGAAATCAGCCTGGAAGGATATAGCCCTGGTGAAGATGGAACGACTCTCTGTTGTGGCTGGGAATGACAAATACCAGGTCAATAACAAACACGATGACAAGTACCAGCCACTACCACCCAATAAGATTGTCCAAAGGGCTTTCAAAGAGGTGGGCAATGAAGTGTTTTACAAACTGATTCAGGAGTATTTCCTGACCTACCTGAGATATGGGATACCTGGCAGCAATCAGGTGAGTGGTCATAAAAAATAGTTTTTTTTAACAAATGGTGCTTAAACGAATGAATGAATGATGATAATATCTAACATTTATATAATGCTTTTATATAATGTTTGCCAAGCACTTTATTATCTCATTTGATCCATATGATAATCCTGTAAATAGGTACTATTACTATTAACAGATGAAGAAGGAGATTGAGTGACTTGCCTAAGGGGTCACACATCAAGGAAGTGGATTCAGATTCAGGTGGTCTTCCTCATTCCAAGTCTGGTGCTCTGTCTACCTAGGTACCTGAAAGAATGAATGAATTTCAGGAAATGACAAAGGAGGATTATGGCATGACCTATGGGATATTTCTAAGTGGTTTGAACTGAATGGAGCAAGTGCATAATAGATGAGGTTTGGCCTATTTTCTCATCCTGACCCAGAGCCTTGCTTTAGACTTTTTTTTAATTTGGAAACCTCCTCTTGCCTTCTTGGGTTGAACAAATGAGGTTTGTAAAACTCTAATGAGTTTTCTGAATAAAACAAATTTAACATAATTTTGAGTGACTTCCTAGGGCCAAGCTTTCACCAAGCTCCTCAGGTGAGACTATTCCATTGCCACTACTATGTGCCTGGTTAAAGAAGCCCATGAACATTTGCCCCAGCTGATTCAATATATGAGTTTTGTACTTCCTACAATTTGTACACATAAGTGTTGTGCAATATAGGACTTCTCCAAATGTTAATCTCTAATTTGTTTATTACCATGGATTTGGTTAGAGCATCTTCATGTGTCCTAAGGTATAATATGATTTTGAGACTCCGAAAGGTAACATTGCTTTCATTAGCGTATCCTTTCTATTCACAAAATCAGATAGATAGATATGTATGTATTTCAAAGCTCTCCTTCCTTTCAATAGCTACATAGGAACCACAGGAATTCTCCTGGCTCCAAGCTGGACACTTCTGATCTGAATTTTCTTCATTTTTCTCCTGTTTTTCCTCTTCTCTTGCAAATATAATGAACACAATCATATTGACATAATTATGTCAATAAATGAAAAAAATTTTGGGGTTACTTTTTGAGTGCCATGTTGTCTTCCTCTCTCTCTCCCAATCTCACATTAGAGAAGGTCAATATTTGATATAGATATATATGTGGAACCATATAACACTTTTATATATCAGTTCTTTCTCTGGAGGTTGATAGCATTTTCCCTCCTAAGTTCTTCACCGCTGATTTGAATGATCATATTACTCAGAGTAGTTTTCTTTCTTCTTTTTTTTTAGTCATTCACAGTTACTCTTCAGTTTTGCTTTTACTGTATACAAGATTTTCTCAGTTCTACTCATTTTATTTTATATTATTTCATTCAATATATTATATTTCCATGTTTTTCGAAAACTGTTTGTCATTTCTTACAACGTAGCAGTATTCCATAACCTCAGTTTATTCAGCCATTCCCCAATGGATGGGCATCCCCTTGATTTCCAATTCTTTGCCTCCAAAAAGAGCTGCCATAAATATCTTAGAACATAAAGAGATTTTTTTTCTTCCTTTTTCTCTGGTCACTTTGAGAAACAGATCTAATGGTGGGATTTCTGGGTCAAAGGGTCAACCTCCATTTTTGTTAAAACTCCTAGTAAGCAACACAGGAATGGAAAGGTCCTCTTAAAAATGAGATAAAAATCTATGTCTTGAGCATTATTTACAATAGAGAAAGAACAGAAATCTTCCCAGTAAGTAAGGGGTAAAGCAATAATACTCCCTCTCTATGTTCTTATTTGAAATATAAATTTAAATAGACATATAAATCAAAATAACAATAATACATCATTACCATAGCAATATGATTAGAGAAAATATAATAGCTATGAGTATTGGCAGAGAGGAAACAAAATTATTCTTATTTATAAGCAATATATTTTTTTTTAGAAAATATCAGAGAATCAGTTAAGAAATTGAGATGATTACTTCAGTAGAGCAGCAGGAAATGAACCACAAAAATCATCAATTTTTCTATAGTATTAACAAAAAATAGAAGGAAATGATAGATAAATTTTATTCAATTTCTCCACTAAAAATGTATAAAATATCTGAGAGTTAATGCACCAAGACATACTCAGGACTTACATATTTAAATATTCAAGGTATGACCAACCACATCTCAATGCATTGATAAAGAGACTAATTTTTAAATGTGTAAAGGTGATGGTTTAGAGTACACATAGTGATTTGTGGGTTTCTTTGACTAGGTTAAGAAAGAAAGCATATGACTGGCCAAGAGGCCATACCCATTGAGCCTATGTATAGCAGTTGGTCTATGGGTAAGTTCAGACCAGAAGGGGCCAGCATAGTAGTGGAAAATTTCAGTTTTGTCCCTGAGGATTCCAATTGGAGCCAAGCCCCTGAGAGGAAACTGCTCTTGAAGGGAAGAGTTTCTCTTATCTCTTTCCCCTTATTTCTACTGACCATGCCACTGGAAAGAAGAAAACAATTTGAAGCAGAGACATACAAGAGCAAATATAGACAAACTATAGACAAACCAGTGCATCAAAATAGCAAGGTGCATGATTCCTTGAACCAGAAAAGAAAGCTGGTGATGGATTTAAGAAAGAACCTCTAGTAACCCAAAGCTTTGAGTTGACCTTTGGGCACTCATGAAGCTGACTGGTTATATCCAACCTTTTTTAAGTTTGTTGTCAGGGAGGATAGTGATACTCTCCCACAAAACAATACCTTTCTGTCCTTGTCAGAAACTTGGGATTGGAGGGACCACTGGGCCTGACCCAGGGTGGGACCTACATCACCAACTTCCCATTGGATGTCCTGCTTAAGATGGATTCCACTGTAGACATCTTGTTTTTGGAATCAAAGACAAATATGCTGGTAGAGTCTCTTCATTTGCAAATGAGGGGGTTGGAGCATATAACGTCTAAGGTCACTTATCAGCTCTAAATCTTTGGTCCTATGGTCTTCTGTCAGTCATTGCCGATATTTCATGTGTACCTCACTACTGTCATGTACATTCTCTTTGGATCTCTATGTATACTTATGGAGAGCATACCCCAGGCTCTGGGGGAAAATGCTCTATACCCCAATTGTTCTTATGATACCATCTTAGTAAATACTTTTTCTAAAAGCTAATTCACTCTAACTGAGATTCAAGTCCTCCCTGCAACCTTATTATTTTCCATGACAGTCTCTTCCACTTTGGGAGGGTTTCAATTGTTTACATCCAGTCTCAGTCTGCCTCTGTCTTCTACTCAGTCCTGTGGTCAAGCAGAACAGGGCTATCCCCTATTTCTCATGGCAGCCCTTCAGATATTAGAAGTAAGTGATTGTGTCTCCACTACATGCCTCTTTCCTAATGCTATTTATTAATTTCTATATGGTCTAGAATCCAGTCCCCTCAACAGTTTTTCCACTTTTCTTTGGGTATGGACTGGCTTGTCAAGTCTATCCCTCCTTCTTTCCAAAAGCTGCTTGTCTAACCTGGCCCTGTTTTTGGTTTTACAGCAAGAGCCCAAGCCTGGAGACCTGATTGAAATATTCCGAAGAGGCTACTCTCATTGGGCTGTTTATGTGGGTTATGGTTGTGTGGTTCACCTGGCACCTCCACGTAAGAAGTTTCTCTCCTTTACTTCTTAGACATGGCTTGGTTTCATGTAGGTAGAGGGCTGGGTGTCAAGGTAGGGTGCTGCACTATATCTACTGGCAATGGTCAGACCTGGCAAGGTTTTCTTATGATAGACCCTTAACTGAATGAGTTTGGGTGATTAGGGATTTACCAAGGGCACAAACTATAGAGGCACTGGACACACTTGCAAGCCTTCAGCAGAGCAGAATGAGCACAGATTAGCACTCTTCCTCCACCTACTCTCCTCCCCCTCTCTCTACACCAGCATGGGCTGCCCCATGGTCTCTGCTATGAGGAGAGATAAGATGTTGAATTGAATGGTTTCTACATCATTGCTGACCTGAGCTGACCATGTGCCATCTTCTGTTGACAGACATATTTCATTTAACCATATACTCTCATTCCTCATGGCCACCTTCTCCCTGATGCTCCCTCCCTCTCAGTAAAGTAAGATCCACACTACTGTTTTTGGTAAAGGGATAGCATTTGCTAAGCCTGGACAAGTGCCCTGCTAAAATTTTTGGAGAAGACATTCCACACTGCTTGTCCCTTGACTGTTTTGTGCTACTCCAAGCACAGAAATTATTATTTCTCACATTTATTTATATATAAGAATTTCAATAGATTAATGGATTTCAGAATCATGTTTGGGTTATTGAAACTGATTCATTAAATCCAATCATTTTTGAGTTTGCTCACAACTCAGTGAGTTGTCAGGGAGGATACTCTCCCACAAATGTTACCTTTGTGCCACTGTCAGAAACTTGGGGCTGGAGGGACCACTGGGTCTGACCCAGGGTGGGACCACATCACAACAGCTTTCCACTGGATGTCCTGCTTAAGATGGAGTCCACTGGAGGCATCTTCTTTTTGGAATGAAAGGCAAATATGTTTACAAATGAGCGGGTTGGAGCATGTAACATCTAAGGTCACTTATCAGCTATAAATCTTTCATCCTATGGTCCTCTGTCAGTCATTGCCGATATTGCACCACTTAAGAGAGAACTGCTCTATGTGATGGTTGGAAGCAACAGGTACCAAGTCAATAACAAGTATGATGACAGTGACCCACCACTGCCACCCACCCAGATCGTGCATCGAGCTTTGAAATTGGTGGGGAAGATGGTTCCCTACAATCTCCTCAACAATAACTGTGAACACTTTGCAACTCGTCTGAGATCTGGAGTCCCTCGAAGTGATCAGGTGTGTTCTAAAGTAGCAGACCCCTCATAAAGGTGGTTGCTGAATGAGTGAATGAATACCTGCAAAGAACATTCAGTTCAAACTTTATTAAGTGCATACTTCATGCAAGGCATTGTGCTAGGCAATGGTGGGCGGCATAGAGACACAAATGAAACCCTCAAGCTCTAAGGACCTTATATTTCACCAGGGTAAGTATGTACAAAATAATAAAAATGTGAATACTGGAGGGAAATTGACCTGACTGTCCTATGGGCTCCCTCTCTAGATTTCTCTTCCCTCTTGTAGTAATGCTTCTAGAAAAAGCTGCTATTTACACTTATTTATTTCCTCCTTTTCTTCTTATCTAACTCAATTCTAAGCCTCTTATAACTGGACCCCATACCTCATTCTTCAACTGAAACAGTTCTCTCCAAGTGTAATCTCTTAATTGCTAATTGCTTTAATCGTCATCCTTCTCCACTTCTCCGTCATTCACCAATTGGCAAATCTCTCCCTGGGTATTTGTCTTCTCTAATTTGGTTACACTGCTCTTTCTTGGTTCTCCTCCTACCTGTCTGCTCTTCCTTATTTTCCTTATCATTATCTTTATCCCACCCATTAATTTCTTCTTCTTATTCCTTTTCTTCTTCCTCTTTTTTTTCTCCTCCTCCTCTTCCTTTTCTCCTCCTCCTCTTCCTTCTCTTTCTTCTTTTTCTCCTCTTTCCTCTCTTCTTCTTCTTCTTCTCTTCCTCTTCCTTCTCTTTCTTCTTTTTCTCCTCTTTCCTCTCTCTTCTTCTTCTTCTCTCTTCCTCCTTATTAGTTCCCATGAATTCAATTTTCTTCACCTCTTCACAGGATGACTCTGAGAAATAAATATCTAGCCCTGATGCCACATTGTCAACTTTCCAATGGGCATTTTCAATTGGATTTCCTATAGACATCCTAAAACCAACATATCCCAAACCAGAATTCATAATCTTTCCCTTAAAACCTACTCTTTCCCCACACTGCTACATATTTGTTGAGAGTACCACCATTATTGTCATTATCCAGGTTTGCTGCCTTGGACACCAGGCTTCTCATCTCCCTTGCCCCCATGGTATCCAAACACTTTGCAGATCTTGATTTCTCCCCATAACATCTCTTGCATCCTCTCATACAGTCATACTCTAGGTCAGGGCTTCATTAACTTAACTTAGATTATATAATAGCCTCCTGGTTTGTCTTCTTGGCCCCAGTTTTCCCTTTAAGTACATCTTCCATACAGGTATTAAAGGGATATTTCTAAAGCAAAGCTCTAGCCATATTACTCCCCTGCTCAAAACTCTAACCCTCACCCTAACCCTTTTGCATATAGGATCAAATTCAGACTCCACTGTCCTTATTTTAAAGCCCTTCACAACCAGGATCCAACATACCTTTCCAGCTTTAAAGTATGTTACTCTCCTTCCTATACTCTATGGCCACACAAGCTGGCCTCTGTGTTGTTCCTCATACAGATCATGACAACTCTGGTCTCCATGAATTTGCATGGGCTGTCCAACCTACCTAGAATGGATTCCCTCTTCACCTTTACCACTAATATTCCCTAGCTTCCTTCAAAGGTTAGCCTGAGTACTGATTCCCTCCCTCTGCTCACACACTTTCTCCTGAGATTGCTGTGTATTTACATAGATGTCAACATCTGTACACACTATTTTCTGAGATAGAATATAAGCTTCCTGATGGCAGGGATTGTTTCATTTTTTTTTGTCTTTGTACCCTCAGTGCCTAAATTGCTTGTGGACTGATTGATTTATGGTGGAAACATGAACAACTGGGGAATAAAGAGAGGTCTCTGGGAAGGAGATGGCACCTGAAGGCCTTTGTCTCCAAGTAAGCTAAGGATTCCAAAAGTTGGTGAAGAGGAAGGAGGGAGTGCCTTCTAGAGAGGGAGGGCCATCTGTATCAAGGTGCAGAAGTAGGTGATGGGGAAGAGAGAGTTGGCCAGTTTGACTGGACAGTGGAGGATGTGTGAGTGGCCAAATCTGGGGGATATTTAAATGTCTGGATGAGGACTTTATATTTTATTCTAGAGGCTACAGGAAGTTGCTGAAGATTTTTAAGTGATTTCACCAAATCAAGGGAGGTGACACAGTCACACCTGTGTCTTGGGAAAATCAGTTTGGCAGCCATGTATGTATAAGAGAAAGAGAGACTTGAGGCATGGAGACTGATTTAGGGGCCCACTGCAATAGTCCAAAATGGGAGATGATGATGGCCTAGACACAACAGAAGTTGGGTGAGTTCAGAGAGCTCCTTGGGAGGTAAAATTAACAAAGATGAGGGGAAGGAAGGAATCAAGGAGGACACCAAGACTCAGGTACTGGAAGGATGGTGGTGCTCCAAAAGCAATAGGTTAGGAAGAATGGTGGGTGCAACCAGATGACTAAATACACCTCAGGAAATCACAGAGCAAGCATGTGTGTGTAGCTATTTGTAAGGCCCTTTAGCATATTCTAAGAGATTTCACCCAATAATGGGATGTGAGGACGATTGATATTTTGTTCATGGTCTCTGTTTGACCTTGGCTCTAGTTTCTTTAATTCATTTTTCTCATTTGGGAAAATAAAACAAAATTCCCATCCGTCTTCCTTTCCTTGGTAAAGGAGCTGTTGTGTATAAATCTCTGAGAAGTTCTTTGAATCAGTCTGGCTAAGACTCATGTTCAGTGATCCCTGGGCCAGATTCTCACTGTTTCTTTAGGGGAGACTATTTTGTGGCCTCTTTCAGGAACATGCTTCTCACAATTTTCTGCCCTAGTCAGATCACATCAAGAGTATTATCCTGGACACTACATTTTAGGGACTGCACTGGCAAACAGTAGAGCATCTAGAAGAGAGTGACAGAATAGGAAAAGGCCCAGGAGGATCAAATGGAGGAAGTAGGGATGTTTAACCCAGAAAAGAGGAACCTCAGGTAGGATGTGAAAACTGTCTGAAGTATCTGAAGGACTGTCCTCAGGAAAAGAGGGATTAGTCTTGTTTTGTGTGGTCTAAGAGGAGCCATGTGTGGCAGTTGCAAAGAGGCAGACAGGCTGGATGGAAGGAAGACTTCTTTGTTTTTTCCTCCAATTTATTTATTTATTTTTTGTTTTCAATGAGCATCAATCACTTCCATAAGTTTTATATTTTCTCCTCTTCTCTTCCTCCCCAAGATGGCATGTAATATTATATGGGCTCTACACATACACACACATTCTTATTAAATATAATTTCACATTATTCCTGTTGTATAGAAAAATTAAAATGAATGGGAGAATGCAGGAGTAAAACTAAACAAAACCAAACATAGCAAAAGAGAAAATAGTCTGCTTCATTCTGCATTCTGACTCCATAGTTTTTTCTCTTGATGTGGATGGCATTTTGCATCATGAGTTCTTTAGAAATGTTTTAGGTCCTTGCATGACTGTGAAAGATTAAGTCTATCAAAAACAGTCCATGAACACTGTGGCTGTTACTGTGTACAGTATTCTCCTGGCTCTGCTCATTTCCCTCAGCATCAGTTCACATGAGTCTTTCCAGGTTTTTCTGGTCTACCTGCTCATCATTTCTTATAGCACAATAGTATTCCATTACATTCATATACCACAACTTGCTCAGCTATTACCTAATTGATGGACATTTCCTGGATATCCAGTTCTTGGCAACCACAAAAAAAGCTGCTATAAATATTTTTGTACATGTGGGTCCTTTTCCCATTTTAATGATCTTTTTGGAATACAATCCTAGAAGCGATATTACTGGGTCATTTTTGTAGCCCTTTGGGCATAGTTCCAAATTGCTCTCCAGAGTGGTTGGATCAGCTCACAGCTCCACCAACAATGAATTAGTGTTCCAACTCTCCCACATCTTCTCCAACATTTATCATCTTCTTGTTTTGTCATGTTAGCCAATCTGATAGGTGTGATGTGGTACCTCAGAGTTGTTTTGATTTGTGTCTCTCTAATCAATAGTGATTTAGAGCATTTTTTTCATATGACTGTAGATAGCTTTAATTTCTTGGAAGGAAGACTTCTTAACAGTTCCAGCTTACCCCTTTGTGGAATGGACTGTCCTGGGAAGGAGTGTGCTCTCTCTTACAGGATGGCTTCAAAGACCTGATGACCACTTGTCAGGTGTGTTGTAGTAGGGATGTTAGATGACTCCTGAGGTATCTTTCCCAGTTCTGAGATTCTGTGCAAGTCAGAGCCAGCTAGCTTGGCACTTGTAAGCTCTTAATTTGCCAGAATTTATGCCCACAGTTACAGACAAAAGCTGGTAATGAATGATTTCACCAAATAATAAATTTGTACATTACCTGGATAGAATGCTGGTTAGTTACAATACCTAACCAGCCAGATCTAATTTAGGTCTCCCTAAATTATGATATTATTTTAGAACTTTCAATCACAGCTTGTACACTATGAATGGCAGCATTCCCCTTCCCAACTTTTCCCTTGTTATTAGAGAAGTAGGTGAAGCCCTTGGGCTACAAACAACCACTGCAGATCTAGATTCTTCTAGTAAGTCTTCTCCTCTGCTTCTTCTTCCCTGCTTTTCCTCCCCAGCCCCAAGAGTTTTCAGCTTTAGACAACTACAGGTTGTAATCCTGTTTCCTACCCATAATTCCAGTTTTGTTTATCCTAGTTTTTCTCAAAGATTCTATTGTTTCTCCTCCCTGCATAGAATGGTTGCCTCACATCCCTAGGCTAGTCTCTATTTTTATTAACTCTTTTCTTTGGTTAAGACAACTAAGAGGGAAATACTGAGCTGAGTGCTCAGGAGAATGGGAAGTGGGGAGGGGGAAGCAGGCTTCCACCTTGAAGGTCCTTCCCTCTCTGTTCACAGATCAGAAATGCTCTCCTGAAATTACCGGGTTTGGCTGTCAACCTCATGGAACTCATGCAATGAGAAATAACTTCAAGAAAGAGGAAAACCAAATGATGAAAATAAAATTCATGAACAAAGTGAACACACTCAAGAGGGAAAGAAAAAGAATTATCAGAACCTTCTATACCCAGTTATGTCCTAGCAAAGCCAAGAATTTTAAGCAAATGTGGATGATTACCTACAAAAAGCTAAAATATCCACATTAAGCAAACCAGAACTAGAGATCTTAAACAGCCCAATATCATACAATAAAACTGAAAAAAAAACAAACCATAAAGGAATTACCAAAAAAAAAAATCCCCCAACAAACCCTGGTCTAGATAGATTTATAAGCAAAATTTATCAAATGTTTAAAGAGAAATCAATAACCTATGTGTTACAATAACCTGTTACAAAAATTATTCTCCATAATTGAGAGAGTGCCCTAACTCCTTCTCAGATATAAATATGGTCTTAATACTGAAACCAAGGAGAGCTAAGCAAAGAAAGAGGGTCCAATATCACTGCTGAACACTGATGAAAAATTGTTAAATAATGGTACAGTGGGGTGGGGGAGGTAAGGAGGGAATGCTGACTGAGGGGAAACCACCCTGAATAATTTCTTAGGCACCAGAGTGGATAGAGGTCTGTACTTGGAATCAGGAAGACCTGAATTCAAATCCCGCCTCAGACATATAGTTGCTATGTGATCCTGGACAAAACACTTAACCTTTGTCAGTCTTAGTCTCAACATGGGGATAGTAATAGCACTTACCCTCAGAGTTGTTGGAAGGGTCAAATGAGATAATCTTTGCAAACCTTAAAACTAGATCAATGCTAGCTATTTTCGTTATTATAAGTTAAGTGAGTTATGGGGTCTGGATCTATCAGAAAGCTGCCTGTGATGGAAGCTCAGCCCTACCTCCACGTTGAGAGGACATGGGAACGTCTTTCATTTGGTCCCTAGGGAATGGAACTGCCTCCAAGGTGATTGCTGACTCTTGTCACAGGAGTTAAGTCCTCTGTGGTCTAGAAGAGTGAGCTGGGAAACCTCCTATCCGTCCTGAACCTTCTCTCTCGCAGATTTCCATACCCAAGTGCACAGTTTTTGGAGGGAGGTATTTCCCTCTCTTTCTCTCTGACCACCTTCCTCTCCCCTCTTCCCTTCCCAGCAGAAAATTGCTATCTTGAAGGAGAAACACAAGCCAAAGCAGTGTATGTTTGCCTTGGGGAACCTGAGAGGGACATTTCCAGAACCAGGTGGTGTTCTTTCTGTTTTCCCCTTGGAACACAGTCAGTTGATAATTGGCCATCCTAAGAATTCCTGTGTCCAGGTCCAAGGGTTATTTCCTGGGTAATCCTGAGTTTTCAAGTTAGGGAAACTTGAGTTCAAGAATCAGGCATCAGCCTCCCTGAGAGAGAAGATGGGCTTCTGGACCTTAGTGCAGACTAAAGGAGTGGGGAATGTTGATTGTTCTATCCCATCAAAGCCCAGGGGACCCCCCTGAAGCAGACTGGACTCACTTGGACCTGGGTGCTTCCTTCTTAGGTGGAGGGAAAGAAAAAGCTGGGCTGAGTCCAAAGATGGCCTTTCTCCACCTATGTCCTTCCAGGAAAGTCTCTAAAACAATGCTTAAGTATGGCTCATATTTAGAGTTTCCCCCAAAAGTGGGGGAATCTTTCCCATAAAGGTACTCAATGTTCAATTTGGATACTAGGTATGAGATAGTCTTCACAGAAAAGTCATTGAAAATGTCACAAAAGCATGCATGTGCTCAGATAACAAATCATCTCCAAAAGCCACGTTACTACTTACTACTGGAATGTAAAGTGAGGAACTCCTGAATTAGGTTCTTTTGCTCTCAATTCACAGTCACACTCTCCAAGGCACTTGTGAGCCCTGTGCTTTAGAAATATCACTGCAGTGACTGAGAGGAGGAGGGCTTGGAGCACTGAGAGACTCAAACTAATTAGAAGGTACTGTTACAGTCCAGGTGTGAGGGCTGGTACGAAGATGGTAGCTGTACAGACTTGTTGGAACAGCAGAAACAAGATCAGGCTGGATATATGGGGTGAATGGGAGGGAGGAGTTGAGGATGACAGTGATTTTTTGAGTCTGATTTGATGCCCGAATCCTGCACTCAAAAAATCGACCCACAAATGTCTGTTCCTCAGAATCATCAAGAGCTGACCTCAAAAATGGTATTAAAAGGCAGAAGAGGGCACCTGGGGATTCAAGGTCCAACATGCAGCTACCATGGATTTCTGCTGCAGGCTTCCTTTACCCTGGGGAGATTAGAGAATGGGAAGGGGAGGGAAAGTTCCAGAAAGTCTGTAAGTCTGAGGAAAAGAAAGTACTGGGAACGAACGGCAAGTCAAAAAGTGTCAAGCATTTCTTAGAGTGCCAACCACGTGTGTGCCAGGCATATGTGCTAGGAACTGGGGATACAAAGGCCAACAGATAAACCCAAATCTTTGGTCTTAAGGAGCTCACAGTCTAATGGGGTAGACCAAAGGGAAACAACTAAGTTTCAACAAGATGTATAGAAGGTAAATTAGGGCTAGTCCCTATGGAAGGCACTAAGATTATTAAGCAGGACTGGGACAGGCTTCTTTCAGAAGGTGGAATGTTAGTTGGGACTTGAAGAAAGCCAGGATGTGGATGGAGGGAGTTTCAGGCTGAGGGGATAGTCAGTCAAAATGTTCAGTTGGAATATGGAATGTCCTGTGTGAGGAATGGTAAAAAATCCCATGTTTCTTGGATCAGAAAATCCATGGAGGGGAGTAAAATATAAGAAGACCAGAAAGGTAGGTGACAGCTAGGTTATGAATTTTTTTTATCTTGGAGGTAACAGGAAACCACTGGAATTTATTGATTGGGGGGGGGGTGACATGAGACCTGGGTTTTAGAAAAATCACTTTAGTGGGGGAATGGAAGATGGATTAGAGTAGAGAGAGACTTGAGGTAGGTTGACCCACCAGTAGCTGTTACAGCAGTCTAGGTAAGAGGTGATGAGGGCCTGCACCAGGGAGAGGTAAAGTCGAAGCAGAGAAGGGAGAGTATTTGAGAGATGTTACTATGGTAGAAAAGAAAGCACCGAGACTTTTTGTAGAATAATGGGGAGATGGGGGCTCTTTCCTACTGGTTCTCCATCACCAATCATCTTCAGCATGGTTCTAGTCCTTGAGGACCAGAGGAACTCTCTGAATCCTAGCATGGCACATCATACCCTCCTCTATGATGACTCTGCATTCAGGTCTAACTCCAAGGGACAGAGTCCAATCTACAAAGGTCCATGCCCTGTCATCTCATCAAGTGAACATCAAATCAGTCCTGTTTCCCTGAGCAGCCCTATTGTATTATTCTACGCTCATCAAATATTCCAAGAAATCATTTAGGGTGCTTTGGGCACAGCAGTCCATCCCTCCAATGGTGAACAGTCTTCTGGGGACTTGTCCTTTGGAGATAATTTCCCCAGGACCTTGACTAAAGGGTCTTAGCACAATCCAGGCAGTATAGTGATTTTTAGCACGTTTTTTTTGTTTTTCACTTTTTTACATCAACATCATTCTGAGTAAGTGGTCTACTGGGTGTCATTCAGAGAGTACAGGCAAAATCTACTTAGTTCATAGATAGAAAACACATACAAATTCAGTAAGTATACAGTTTACAAAGTTCTCCTGGGCTACCTCCTGCCTGCTGCTTATAAGAGCGTGACTGAACCCAAGCAACTTGAAAAGAACAAAATTAAAATAACTAGAAATGGGAAAAAAATAAAAGAAAAAACTCCAGGTTTTTCCACTTAGAGTGCAAACACAATCCCACAGGAGATCCCAAGGCATATATATGGAGCTTCATCAACAGGATGGGAGACCAGGGGTTGACTTGAAGTTACCTACTCACAGATAGGTTACAAACTAGCTATCCTGTATGAAAATTTCTCTAATTTGTTCCTACAACCACAGGTCAGCCTATAATATTTCTCAAATGGGTCCCTGAAAAGGCATGGGGCAATCCAGATTGAAGGGGGGCACCAAAATTTCTATAGTGGATCCCTGAAACACTTAGGGAAGTGAAAGCATTTCTCTAATGGATCTTTGCAGCCAAATGAAGTTTGGACTCACTTCATGTCAGGACAAGAAGAAATTGGATAAATTCACCTAAGGCCCAAGATGTACATGGCTTCCAAAAAGGGAATAATTGGAAATCAATCCCTCATATCTCAAAGTGCCCCCAAAATGTACTTCATAGTCCCTGATCATTTATTCCATAGGATAAAACAAAGTAACAATATTTACTTAGAGAAAAAAAAGCTTAGAGGTTGCAGGGATTAATGAAAAATAATAGAAATGCCTTAAACTACATTATAATTAGCAGCAATCCTTAAAAATGCCTGGTATTGGTTAAATTTACAAGAAATGGAGAAACTCCATTCTGTGCAATTATAATGACTGGAGAAGAGCTGAGAAAGTGCATCTTCCTGCTCTCCCTGCAAGACGGGGAACTGTGGCCTTGGAATATTGTTAGGTTGTGGATGTGTTGTTGGTAGATATTTTGAACTTTTTTTTTTCAAAAAAAATTGTTGTTGTGATGATGGGGTGCGTGGGTGCCTGTGCTGGGATCCCAAGTCTAAAATCACATTTCTCTCTAAAAATCAAATTTCTTCCTAGCCTCAAAACACTATCCCAGAAAATTTCTCCACAGTCCAAAGACAGCCTGCTCTAGATCTTCCTTCCTGCTATAGCATCCAGCTACACTATAGAATTTGTTAGTTTGAACCAGTTGTGTCCTGGCTGAGCTGGCTGCATACTGGGTCGTTACGACATTTACTACTCACTGACCAATCATATGCATTCTAGACTTAGACATTCGTATACTCCCCTCCTTTATCTTGTCTAACAAGGCAGAGATGGGAGCAGCGTGGTTATTTCTCTGATCATCAGCTGACTTAGTGTGTTTCAGGACTAAAACTGCACCTCCGTGTAGCCCCACTTTGGGCTATTTCCCGATGAACTCCGGTTAAAATACCTGCACAATAGATACCAAAATTGTATGTTGATTTAAGAACTAACCACTTCTTAACCACTTCCTCGTCCTTCCCTGAGTCACCTAGTTAGCATATTTGGCACATGTTTTACTATAGAATATAGTATGTAAACTTTACCTGTACCCTTCTAAGGTTTCAAGTTTCCTAAGAACTCTTATCACTGAAAAGCATAATAAATCTTTACAACCTTGAGCTCAAGAATGCTTGAGTCCACGAATTATTTTCCAGATGGCCCATGCAGGGAACCCCAGTCTTGAGGTTCCTGTATCATTCCAGTCCTCATCAATGAAATATCTTACTTAGTGGTGAGAGTAGAAGGCTATGTCCTGAAACAAAGGGATATAGAATCTAATGACATCAATAAAAGTAGCATTTAAAAATGATTTGGTATTATTTGGAATAGGAAAGTATTTGATAAGTAAGGCACAACTACAACAGAACTTTGTAGCTCAGTGGTTGATAAATTTAAGAGCACAAAATACCTCCTATTCAACAAGAATTGGGGGCAAAACTGGAAATCTGTTTGGCAGGGGTTAGGTTTCAATTACTAAATAACTGAGACCCTATGTCACTAAATTCTGAATGAATATTGTCTACATATCACAGTGACATCACAAAAAAAACTTAGAGATGGTTTTCATTATTAAATGGTTAGGAGAGAATAACTAAATAAGGGATAGATAAGATCATAAAAATATAATTAAATGGAAAAGTCCATGCCTTATGATTGCATATGTATAACATATATCAAATAACTTACCATGGGGGGAGTGAGGGTGAGAGGAAAGGGGAGATGTGGGAGGGAGAGAGAGAATTTGGAGCTCAAAATTAAAAAAAAAAAGAATGTTAAAAATTGTTTTTACAATGTAATTGGAACCTTGTTCTTTGGATGACGTTAAAGCTAGGATTACAGATGCAATCCTTATAATCACAGAACATAGCTAACGAAAGTTTTTACAGAGTTGAAAAATCTGCTAGCACAAGGTGGTGGTGGTTATCTGAATTTAAGAAACATCGATACTTTAATATGCCATATCGTTAGCCTTTCAAGTGTTTTTTTTTTTTCAAGTTCATAGCTTTAGAAGCTACTATAAGACTTTTGGGATACCATATATAGGTGTGTGTGGAAACTGAGAAGTATATAAGACCATGAGCCGGCTATTCTTGAATAAATAAGTGGTGAAAAAATAAGAACAAGAACTTTTCTGAAGATAAAATGCACACTATCAATATCTGTTTGAAAAAAAATGTTTTATCTTCACTAAGAAAAAATACCAATGAAAGCAACCCTGAGGACTTACCTCATATCTATACAAAGACTGTAAGTGATTGAATCACAATCACAAGACCACACTGCACCTGGAACCTTAGGCCTGAACAGAATCCAAAAGTCAACCTTGACCTTCTGCTCACCTGCCTTCATCGAATGAAAGGAGCAAAGAGGTGCTCTTTCTCTCCACTGATATTCAGCCTGACATCTCTCCTCCTCCTACTCTCCCAGTGCTTGGAGATCTACCAGATCCCCAACTGCCTACTGTCTGCTCAACCCCTACAATGGCCTATTCCATGCCCCATCTATTGTGCCTTTTGAGACTCCCTCTCTATAACTAACAAACTCTCTTTCATTTTAGAGTTCTTCTTCTCAAGCTTCTTCCATACTGTACATTTCACTGAAACCTGGCTTCCTTCCAGGTGACACTACATCCCTTGCCATCCTTCCCAGTACTAGCTGAACCTTCTCTCCCACTTATTTATTTTTAGATTACAATATTCATTTCACAAAATTTTGAGTTGCAATTTTTCTCCCTATCTCTTCCCTGCCCCCACTTCATAACTCCATGCATTCTGATTACCCCTTCCCTCAATGTGTCCTCCCTTTTATCATACCCCACCCTTCCCTTATCCGGATGTTCTCTTTTTTCTTGTAAGGCAAGATTGATTTCTATACCCTATTACCTGTATTTCTTATTTCCCAGTTATATACAATAACAATTCTCCACATTCGTTTCTTTTTTTGGGGGGGGAGATGGATGATGCATTTAATATAAATTTATTTACTTAACTTTTTACATTCATTTTCACAAGATTTTGGGTTCCAAAATTTTCTCCCCATTTGTCCCCTCCCCCAGCCCAGTACTCTGAGCATTCTAATTTCCCTTATCACCAATCCCACATTCGTTTCTAATACCTTGAATTCCAACTTCTCTCCCTCTCTCTCTCCTCACCCATCCCCACGGAGAAGGTAAGCAATTCAATACAGGCTATATATGTATCATTTTGCAAAAGACTTCCATAATAGTCATGTTGTATGAGATTAACTATATTGCCCTTCATCCTACCTTGTCCTTCCTTTATTCTAGTCTCTCATTTGACTTTGTCCCTTCCCAAAAGTGTTTACTTCTAGTTAACTCCCTTCCCCTATTTGCTCTCTCTTCTATCATCTTCCTCATCCCACTTGTCCCTTTCTCCCCTACTTTCCTGTAGTGTAAGATAGATTTTCATACCAAATTTAGTGAGCAGATTATTCTCTCCTTAAGCCATATGTGAAGAGAGTAAGCTTCACTTTTCCCCTCTCACCTCCTCCCTTTTTTCCTCCATTGAAAAAATTTTTCTTATCTCTTTTATGAGTGATAACTTGCCCCCACTCCATTTCTCCCTTTCTCCTCCTAATATATTCCTCTCTCACCCCTTAATTTTACTTTTTTTATAGATACCATCCTTTCTGATTCAATTCAACCTGTGCTCTCTGTGTGTGTATAATCCCTCCACCTACCCAAATACTGAGAAAAGTCTGAAGAGTTACAAATATTATCTTTCCATGTAGACATGTAAACAGTTCAGCTTTAGAAAATCTTTTATGATTTCTATTTCCTATTTATCTTTTCATACTTCTATTGATTCTTGTGTTTGAAAATCAAATTTTTCTCTTCACTTCTGGTCTTTTTGTCAAGAATGCTTGAAAAGCCTCTATATCATTGAACGACCATTTTTTCCCTTGAAGTATTATACTCAGTTTTGCTGGATAGGTAATTCTTTGTTTTAATCCCAGTTCCTTTGACCTCTGGAATATCCTATTCCAAGCCCTTTGATCCTTTAATGTAGAAGATGCCAGCTCCTGTTATCCTGATTATATTTCCACAATACTCTAATTGTTTCTTTCTAGCTTCTTGTAATATCTTCTGACCTGGGAACTCTGAAATTTGGCCACAATATTCCTAGGAGTTTCTCTTTTCAGGTCTCTTACAGGAGACCTGAAAGAATCTGTGGATTCTTTCAATATTTATTTTGCCCTCTGGTTCTAGAATATCAGGGCAGTTTTCTTTGATCATTTCCTGAAAGATACTGTCTAGGTTTTTTTTTTGATAATGGCTTTCAGGTAGTCCCATAATTTTTAAATTGTTTCTTCTGGATCTATTTTTCAAGTCAGTTGTTTTTCCAATGACATTTCACATTATCTTTTATTTTTTCATTTTTTTGGGTTTGTTTTGTAATTTCTTGGGTCATACAGTCATTAGGTTCCCTCAGCTCCACTCTCATTTTTTTTTATTTTTTAAGTAAATTTATTTAACTTTTTACATTCATTTTCACAAGATTTTGGGTTCCAAAATTTTCTCCCCATTTATCCCCTCCCCCACCCCAATACACTGAACATTCTAATATCCCCTATCACCAATCTGCCCTCTCTTCTATCATCCCTCCCTTCCCTTGTCCCCATCTTCTCTTTTGTCCTGTAGGGCCAGATAACTTTCTATTCCCCATTACCTGTATTTCTTATTTCCTAGTAGCAAGAACAATACTCAACAGTTGGTCCTAAAATTTTAAGTTCCAGTTTCTCCCCATCCCTCCCTCCCCACCCATTCCCTTTGGGAAGGCAGGCAATTCAATATAGGCCATATCTGTGTAGTTTTGCAAATGACTTCCATAATAGTCGTGTTGTGTAAGACTAACTATATTTC
>CM053770.1:258952127-259005734 GCA_028658325.1 Potorous gilbertii
AGGGAGGGATGATAGAAGAGAGGGCAGATTGGTGATATGGGTAATTAAAATGTCCAGTGCATTGGGGAGGGGGGAGGGGACAAATGGGGAGAAAATTTTGGAACCCCAAATCTTGTGAAAATGAATGTAAAAAGTTAAATAAATTTATTTTTTAAAAATATGACTATTTTGAACAAAGGGGAACGTATTTAGTAAAATTCTGACATTTTGTAACTCAGTATCTGCTTCAACACTTGAATAGATTAGCTCAAGGTCTTTAGGGACAAAGGAGAGGAAAACTAAGGCTCAGCAGATATTCTAGAGCTGAGGTAAGACCTGAATTCAAATCTGACACCTACTAACTGTGTGACTCTTTGCAAGTCATTTCACCACTGTCTGCCTGAAATGTTGATAATTTCACTTACCTTTGAAGTAAGTGCTACAGATATTATTTTCCTTGTTTTACAAATGAATAAACTGAGTCTCAAACAGCAATGGAGAAGACATTAGTGTCTTCCTGGAGCATGTGCCAAAAACATAACAGAGAATTTCTCAACATTCAGTAAGACAAATGACACAGACTCCATTAAGGTGAGATTCATGCAACCACGAATGATGCCCAAATAGCTGCCAAGAGTACAAAGTCTTGGACAAGGAAAGGAAGAAGATAAGCATATAGATTTGCTTTCCTCATGAGTGCCCACTAAAGAGGCATTATCCCATGAAAGAACTCTTCAAACCACAGGGAGAGATCTCCAGAGGTTTGCCTAACCCAGGACTCAAGGTCCTCTGTGATTGTGCAGGCATAAATATTTAGCTCCCAAGATGGATTTCTCCCATCAGGACTTAGCCAGAGGACATAAATAGCCAAGGAAAAAACATTGACTTGAATAGCGTAGCTAGATTTAATGTAGAGTATTTTTTCCTCTCTATCCCAAATAAACTCAGAGCACATTCTCTTGAAGTCACCATTCATGAAAAAAACAGCAAGTGCAGAGATCAGGCAAAAGGGACCCACAAGAGAAGACACACCTGCCTGGGAACTCACATCTCTGAAGCTGTGGGGGACCCTGTGTCCTTTCTGAGATGTCTATCTGTTGTTCCCTCTGCGCAGGATATGTCAGGAAGGGCTATCATTCTGCTGAACTCACTGGGCCTCCTCTCTGAAAGCTCCATTGCTGTGCTTGGTGGATGTTGGTCTCTGTAGCCTCCAGTTGCTGGTAGAACAGAAATCCTTGACCAGAACTTCACTAACTTAGAGATCAATTTCCCTAATGAATATGGATGCAAAAATTTTAAATAAAATACCAAGGAGAGCACAGCAATATATCACAAAAGTCATACTCTATGACCAGGTGGGAGTTATACCAGGAATGCAGGGATGGTTCAGTATTAGGAAAAGGATCAGTATAACTGACCATATCCATTCCATAACCAATAGAAACCATATAATTATCTCAATAGATGCAAAAAAACCCTTTTTGACAAAATGCAGCATCCATTCCTATGTTTAAAAAACACTAGATGGCATAGGAATAAATGGAGCTTTCCTCAAAATGATTTGTAGCATCTATCTAAAACCATCAGTAAACATTACCTGTAATGGGATAAGGCAGAAACTTTCCCAATGAGATCCTAAGCAAGGATGCCCACTATCACCACTATTATTCAATATTATATTAGACATGGTAGCTATAATAATAATATATATAATAATTATTATATATAATAAAAGAAAAAGAAATTGAATGAATTAGAACAGGAAATGAGAACAAAAACGTTCACTCTTTGCAGATGACATGATGGTATACTTGAATCCAAGAGAATCAACTAAAAATCTAGGTGAGATAATTCTAGCAAAATTGTAAAATTATAAAATAAACCCACGTAAATCATCAGCATTCCTATATACATACCAAGTTCAACAGCAAGAACAGAAAGAGAAATTCCATTTTAAAATGCTGTAGACAACATGCAGTATTTGGGAAACTACTTGCTAAAAACAAAACCAGGAATACATAGGATGATAACAAAACACTTTTCATACAAATAAAGTTAGATCTGAACAATTAGAAAAATATTCATTGCTCATGTGGAGGCTGAGTCAATAAAATAAAAATGACAATTCTACCTAAAATAATTTAATTATTCAGTGCCAACTACAAAGAAAATCATTTTATGGAGCTGGAAAAAATAACAGCAAAAATCATCTCGAAGTACAAAAAGTCAAGATTATCAAGGGAATTCATGGAAAACAAATGTAAAGGAAGGTAGCCTAGCAGAATGAAATCTCAAACTGCATTTTAAAGTGGTAATCATCAAAACAATCTGATCCTGGCTAATAAACAGAGTGGTAGATCACAGGAATGGATTACGCACACAGACACAATTATAAATTACCATAGGAACTTAGTGTCTGATAAACCCAAAGACTCCAGCTTCTGGGACAAGAACTCACTATTTGACAAAAACTGCTGGGAAAACTGGAAAAGTCTGGCAGAACCAAGGTACAGGTTTTTGTTCTAGGTAAATGCAGAACTAGGTATAGTGCAACACCTCATATTTATACGAAGATAAAGTTAAAATGGCTACAGGATTTAGATATAAATTAGTATTACCATAACAAAATTAGGGGAGCATGAAATAATTTGCATGTCGGATCTTTGGAAAACGAAAGAATTCATGATGAAACAATAGCTACAGGGCATTACAGGGTGTAAAATGGATAGTTTGGATTATATTAAATTAAAAAGAGTTTGCCCCAACAGCACCAATGTAGTCAAGATTAAAAGAAAAGCAGAAAGGAAAGGGGAAATATTTTACAGCAGATTTCTCTGCTAAAGGCCCCGTTTCTCAAATATATAGAGAACAGAGTAAAATTTATAAGAATATAAGTTATTCTCCCATTCATAAATGGTCAAAGTATATGAATAGGCAGTTTTCAGAAGAAGTATTCAAAGCTAATTAAATCAGAATTGATTAGAGAAATACAAATTAAAATAACTCTGAGGTAGGACTTCACACCTGTCAGACTGATTAATAAGAGAAAAAAAGGAAACTGATAAATTTTGGAGGGGATGTGGGAAAAGTGGGACATTAATGCATTCTTGGTGAAGTTGGAAATGATTTAACCGTTCTGGAGATCAATTTCAAACTATGATCAAAGGGCTATACATCTGTTCATATGCTTTGGCCAAGTAATACCACTACTAGGTCAATAAGTTTCAGAGATTTTTTTTTAAATGAAAAGGACTTATCTGTACAAAAATATCTATAGCAGCCCTTTTCATGTGGGGGCAGAAAATTAGAAAGTTGGGGGATGCCCATTAATTGGGAAATGACAGAGCAAGTTGTGGTCTATGACTGTGATGGAATACCATTGTGTTATAAGAAATGACAAGCAAAATACTTTCAGAAAAACTTGGAAAGATTTACGTGAACAGATGCAGAGTGAAGTGATCAGAACCAGGAGAATATTGTACACAGTAACAGAAATATTGTACAATGATTAACTGTGAATGACTGACTCAGTTATTCTCAGCAATACAATGGTCAAAGAAAGTTCCAAAGGACTCATGATAACAAATGCTATCTACTGCTAAAGGAAGAACTGATGGATTTGAATGCAGATTTGAAGCATACTATTTTTCACTTTCTTTACTTTGTGTGTCTGTTTTCATTTTGTTTTGGTTTTTTGGTGGTGTGTTTTCTTTAATAGCATGACCAATAAGGATATGTATTTTTCATGATTGCTCACATATTATCTACATCAAATTACTTGCCATCTCAAGGAGAGATGAGGAAAAGGAGACAAGGAAGAGAATTGGGAACTCAAATTATTTGTTAAATGTTTTAAAATTTGTTACATGAAATTAGGAAAAATGTAATTCAAAACTAAAATTAAAATATGGAGATAGCTCCCTGACATGGGTAGAAATGGAATCCCTCTTGATTCCAGGGCTTTGTCTTTTTTAATTATTTTCTATGAGAGACAGTGTAGCTTAAAAAAGAGCAGAAGAATGGTCAATATGGTGTTTGTTGCCCAACAACTGCAGAAGAAATTCCAGGAACAGAACAGTTTGGAGATCTGATCAAAGACTTTAATGCTGTCAGACACTGTCAGGACTTATAGGAAAAATTATGTCAAAATTTGTTTGCCCAAAGAAGTTCATCAGCATTGTGCACCAATTTCATGATGTCATGTTTGCCTGGGTTTTAGATAATAAACAACGCTGTCATGCTTTCCCAGTCACCAATTGAGTGAAACAAGGTGGTGTTCTTGCTGTCATGCTTTTTAACATGGTATTTTCAGCCATGTTGTCGAATGCTTTCAATGAGGATGACCACAGCTTCAAGGTCAGCTACTGTACTGATGGTAAATTCTTCAACCTGAAAAGGCTACAAGCCAAGAACAAAGTAGAGAGAATATTGGTGCATGATTTGGCAGATGATTCTGCACTCAATGCAGCCTCTGAAGCTGAGATGCAGCAAAGTATGGATCAATTCTCTGCTGCTTGTTCTAATTTTGGCCTAACAATTAACACCAAGAAAACACAGGTGGTCCATCAGCCACCATCACAGTATTCATATGTGGAACCATCGAGTATAGCAAATGGAAAAGTTTTGAATATTATGGATAATTTTACTGACATTGGAAGTGACTTTTCAGGAATATACAGATTGATAATGAGGTTAATGCATGCATTGCCAGAGCTAGCTCAGTGTTTGGGAGGAATCAAAGGAAAATGTAGGAGAAAAACGGTGTTAGACTATGAAACTGAAGGTCTACAGAGTCATTGTGCTGACCTCATTGTTGTATGCCTGTGAAACCTGGACGTATCTATCTTTAACCTGAAGTTGATATTCAACCAATAGATTCTGTAAATTCATCTTTGTCATACTTAACCCAGAAATTTGGTGCTACTCTGACTGTAGTTTAGAATTAAAACATTTCTCTTTCTGGAAGTACCTGGGACTCTTTTTGCATCATCGCCTTAGATTCCATGTTCAGGTTGGAGCTCTACTAGAGATCCTCTGGGCATAGGTGCTCTCATAGAATGGGCATCTAAACATTCAAGCTTGGTGTTGATGTATCCTTCCAATTAATACTAAAACTGTGCCAGTTTTTCTTCATGAATGGTCTGAAGTATTTTGGCACCCTCAACTCCACACAAACCCAAGACCAATGCCTGCCTACATTGCTCCATCAAAGTGAAGAGGAAGGTTCTCAAGGAAGTATCCTCATTTCTCTGAAAAATACATTGTGTTTTGTTGCAGTCAAATGTCTACTTTGTTCACTCAGTGGTGCTCTAACAAATTCATTTATTGAAGCTAGTATCCCAGTCCTGATGACCTTTGAAGATCTCCTACCTGAAGTTGAAGATAAGGAAATATTCCAGATCCTTCATGTCTTTTCTTTGGCTATGCCTCTAATATTTATAAGTAACCGTTGTCTGCTGGAGAACTACACTGACTTTGTCCCTAAGCACTAGCACTCAGAAGCATCCTCTCCGTCTCAGGACAATTTCCTCTGCAGAATATCTTGCTTTATCATCCCCTCTATACTTTCTCTTTTCAATGGTCCTCCCAAATTCAAGGTGTATGACAAACTAGGTCCTCCTTCCTCACTTTCCCTATCATGAACTCAAGTGGATTAATCCCCTGTTCACAAAGACCTCAGCATTTTTCAATATCCAATTTTGTTACATCACTCAGTTTGCTACATTAATCAGTCATGTTCATAATTATAATTTCTTTTATATTTATCAAGGATGAAACCCTCATTAAGGCAAATCATTAATTTTTCAGCTGCCCTGTTTTTTGGCCAAATGAACTACAATAAGTATTGAGATAATTGAAAGGCCCTGTTAACATACTATCCTGCTGCAATGTGCCAGGTTTGTGATTAATTTGCCCAATTCATTATCTAATTTCTCCTTCTGTCCAAGTGGTCTGTGGTATACTTCTAAAATAACATCAGTTCTGTTACTCTCTCCTGTGACTCTCATACAAATCCTGCCCCAGAATTCCTGGATCCTATGACTATTTTTCAATGACTGTGAACTCCTTGATTAAGTCATAATCATCACCTACTGCCTTTTGTCACCAACCTTGTTTTAATTTTGGTCCTTAGTGGATAGTTATTTATGACTAAAAGACAAATAAGTTAATTTTTTAAAATCACTAAATTTGTAAGTATACATTGAAGATTAACTAACAATCAGGTCTGCCTTACCCTATGTGAAATTGGTTTTGTATGAATATACATATTTTGAAGGCTCTTTTTTCATGTCCTCCTCAATACATGAAGAACAGAGAGAGGAGAGGTAGAGAATTTGGAAATGAAAATTAAATTAAATTTTAAAAAAACAGAACTCTTGCATTAGATCTCAGTTATGACATTCTGTGCACCAAGCTAGCTTCCATCTCTTTCTAACTCAGTTACAAAGAGACAAATTTGGGCTCAATGTTAAGAAAAGCTTCCTCTAGACTGGGGATGCCCCAGGGCTTCCCTGTGCTGGGAAGCTTCAGGCAAAGGTTCCATGATGACTTAGCTAGGATGTTATAAGGGGATTCCTTTCATGGATGGACTGAACTTGAAACCACTGAGAGTCCCTTTCAACTCTAAGATTCGGGGAGATGAACGTTTTATCATGCTCTCCTTCCTCCTACCTGCCTCCTGGGTTCCTGGGCTCCCTTCAAGTCCCAGCTAAAATTTTTCATCCTAAACAGATGTATTCCATACATACTACTGTTATATTCCAAGGCTGTGCCTTCTTCCCACTGGTGATGTGTGCAGCCATGGGAGAGTGTGTCCCAGCTTCATGGATGGTATAGGGAAAAGTTCCTTCTGTGCTACTCAGGATATACAACCCACTGGTGGGTGCTTTGGGACACACAGGCTATGGTGGGGTCTGTACTCATAGGACACAAGGCTAGACTTAGCCTTGGACTTCATAAGTCATCTACTTTTGAATGAGGAAACTTAGGGCAAATGCAGAGTGGCTTGTCCAAGGCAACATAGTGGAAGAGAAGTCATAACCAAGGTCAAGGTGCCCTTTCTACCATGAGATACTGCTTCCTGGACTAGGCCAAGTCTCTTTTTCCTTCTCACCAAGGTGTAATGTGGCCCTGAGGATGTTTTCTTCCTCTCTCCAGTGTTCTGAAGCCTTTTAAACTGAGACTCTGGGCTCTGAAGAGTGGTTCTTGGAGTGCCTCAAATGACTCTTCCCGATTTCAGGTCTGAGATGTGAGAGCAAAGAACATCAAAAAGGCCTATGGAACATAGCCACAGATGATATTGCTCAGGAGAGTTGCCACAAGGTACAAAGTGAGTGAGAGTCATGTATCAGGTTCTACTGGAAGAGGAGGAAAGAAATAGAATGGAGCATGAAGGTGAGAGGTAGGAATGGCTATGGGAAGGTCCATGGGTGTGTCCAATAATGAGAAGGCCAGGAACCATCCCAGCTCAATGTCCTGATCATCTCTTCTCTCCAAAGAACATGCTGGAACCTCCTACCTCAAAGACAACAGTGGAAGTGCAGACACTTAGGTTATAGTCTAACTGTCAGTATAGTCATAAAAGTCTCACCTATTGACATTTAACAGTGAGGAATTTGGCTCTGAGAGCTGCCAGTGTAGATATGGGAACCCACTAGCTTTTTCAGTCCAATGAAGCAGAGACCTACAGGAGTATTCCAGGATGAGATTTCCAGGGCCCTAAGAGAACGTGTCATTGTCAAGAATTTCCATCCCACTGCCTAGAAGCAGTGGAATTTTCTAAGAGGTTGTTGCTACTGATCAACAGTCAGGGAGAGTAGCTGATATTTCCTCAGCCCAGTAACAAGACAAAAAAGTTTAGCAAAGGCCACAAGTTCAGGTGGACCCAAGTAGAGACTTGGCAAAAACCTTGGCAAGGACAGGCTCTGCTTGAAACCATACAAGATTCCGCTTGATGAGGAGAGCTCACTTCAGTTGTCTGAAGGCTGCTCAGTGGACTGATCTGAGCCCAGATCA
This sequence comes from Potorous gilbertii, assembly GCA_028658325.1. NCBI lineage: Eukaryota > Metazoa > Chordata > Mammalia > Diprotodontia > Potoroidae > Potorous > Potorous gilbertii. The sequence continues at coordinate 258,960,123 of CM053770.1, forward strand.
GATCAGGAAGCAGAGGCTTCCTGCCATCTGCACCTGCTCTCCAGTTAACCAGCTTTGAGATCTCAAGCCACATCAAGGAAATGGAAGTGCTTAGACTCAAAGGCAAACACTTTCCTGATTCTTCTGGAATGACAACAAGAATATGGTTGATTTCCTCAGTTAAATATAATAAAAATTAAACCTGGTGGTACAGATGTTAATCCTGAACTTCAGAGTAAAGAGGGTTAAAATATTTCAAACGTAGGGGAATGTGTTTATTGAAATATTGCCTTTTGATAACTCAGCATCTGTTTCAATACATGTACAGATTAGTTCAAGTTCTTGAGGGACAACAGGGAGGAAAAGTTTTTCACCAGATACTCCAGAGGTGAGGTAATGCCTGAATCCAAATCCAACCCCAGACACTGACTGTGTAACCCTCTATAAGTCACTTCACCCCTGTCTGCCTAAAATTGTGATAATTCTACTTACCTCTGAAGTAAGAACTAAATATTTTATGGTCCTCATTTTTACAGAGGAGAAAACTGAGGCTCAGGAATGATAACAGCAATAGAGAAGACATTAATGTCTTCCTAGAGTATGTACCAAAAACAACAGAGAATTTCCCAACTTTCATCAAGACAGATAACACGGACTCTCTTAAGGTAAGATTCGTGGGATCATGAACGATACCAAAGCTGGTGGCAAGAATACAATCTTGGACAAGAAAAAGAAGAAGATAAGCATATAGGTTTATTTTCTGTGCCCACTGAAGAGGTATTGCCCCATGAAGGAATTCTGCAAACCACATGGAGAAATCTCCAGGTTGCCTAACTCAGGACCCAAGGTCCTCTGTAAGTACAGTCATAAATCTGTAGCTCCCAAGTCTTCACAGATGGATTTTTCCCATCAGCCATTAGCCAAAGGACACAATTAGCTCAAAGAAAAAAATACTGACTTGAACAGCATGGCTATATGTAGAACATTTTCTTCCCCCAGCCCCAGTGAGCACATCCTCTTGTAGTCACATGTACTGTCCATGAGCTAAAGAACAAGTACAGAGATCAGCCAAGGCAGACCCACAAGAGAGGACACACCTGCCTGGGAACTCACACCTCGGAAGCTGTGGGGCGGCTGGGTCCTTTCTGAGATGTCTGCCTGTTTTTCCCAATGGGCAGGATGTGTCAGGGAAGACTGTCACTCTTTTGGGCTCACTAATCTTCCTCTCTGAAGGCTCCATTGCTGTGCTTTGTGGGTGATAGTCTCTCTAGCCTCTAGCTGCTTACGGAACAGAAATCCTTGGTCAGAACTTTGCCAGAAAACTAGAGAAACCAATTTTCCTAATAAATATGGATGCAAAAATTTTAAATAAAATACTACCAAGGAGAGCACAGCAACATATCACAAAGGTCATGCTCTATTACCAGATGGGAGTTTCACCAGGAATACAGGGTTGGTTCAATACCAGGGAAAGGAGTAGAGTAACTGAACACATCCCTACCAAAACCAACAGAAACCATGATTATCTCAATAGATACAGAAAAAGCTTATGACAAAATGTACCCATTCCTATTAAACACATATACACACCAAAAAGCATAGGAATAAGTGGAGCTTTCCCTAAAATGATTTCTAATATCTATCTAAAACCATCAACAAACATAAATTAAAGGCATATGGGAAAATGGGCACACTAATTGATACTTAAATGTTGGAGGGGATGTGGGAAAATGGAGAGCCTACTGATGGCTTGTGAACTGACTCAACCATTAGGTAGCACAATTTGTAACTGTGCCAAAGGTCTACAAGACTATGCTTCCCCTATGATGAGGCAATGCCACAACTAATTCTGTATTACAAAAGGATAAAAAAAAAGAAGACAAAGACCCAATATGTACAAAAATATTGATAACAGCTCTCTTCTGGAAGTAAAGAATTGGACATTGAGGGGATGTCCATCAATTGGGGAATGGCTGAAATAGGTTGTGATATATGATTGTGATGGAATACTATTGTGATAAGCAATATACTCTCTGCAAAACCTGGAAAGACTTATATTAACCGATGCCAAGTGAAATGAGTAGAACCGGAAGAACACTGTAGATTGTAACAGCCCTATTGTAAGATGTTCAACTGTGAATGACTTCACTATTCTCAGTAATTCAATGATCCAAGACAACTGAAGGACTTATGATGAAAAATACTGTCCATCCTCAGAGAAAGAACTAGTGGAATATGACTACAGGTCATTGAATACTTTTTTAACTTTATTTTTCTTGATTTTTAGGTCTTATGTTATCTTTTACAACACGATTAATACAGAAATAGGTTATTCATCCTACTTGTGTACAACCTGTAGAAAATTATTTTCCTCCTCAGTAGGTGGAGTGGGGTGATATGTATTCAGGGAGAGATTTTAGAATTCAAACTTTAAAAAAAGCAAATGTTAAAAAATATGTTTACATATAATGAGGAATTTAAAAAAAAGAAATGTTTACCAGAGAAAAAAAGAAGCTACTTTAATTAAGAATATCACTTGGGCATGTAAATGTATAAATAGGGTCCATCTTCTGTTCTTTAGATTTCTCTGTTATTAATATTACTGTACATTGGCCAAGCAAGAGAATTTCAGATTTAAGCTATAGACCATTTGATACTATATTAACTATCATTTGATGATAGTTAATTTTGATAATATACTAATATAGTATCATTTGATGCTATATTAACTAACATATATATGTATATATACATATATATATAATCTCAGCTATATATTAACTATCAGTTGACAATAATTCCCTTTTAAATGTGCTTCTTTTGAGTTCTTTACTCTCTGAAGAAATAAAGAACATTGTAAAAAACATTTAAGATAGCAACTCATTTGTATGGGAAAAAATCTGAGAGCTCACAACGTCAACAACCTTATATAGAATACTAATTATGTTAGCCTTATGGGTACAATGGAATTCTACAAAAAGAAGGAGGGGAAGATAAGGGTATACACATCAGAATGGGAAAGAGAAATGTGTCTGCATCAGGATGGTCAGGGTCAAAATGAGCTTGAAATTGATGTCCCACCATTGACTTAGGATGTACTATGTACAATTGTGTAACTGAATGATGGAGGCAGTGTCCTCTTCTTATCATAGTAAGGCAAGAAGTTTGTGCCAGAGTCTCTTTCCCATCAAAATCTGTCACTTATTCCATTAGCAACAAGAATCTTGAACCCCAAATTCTCTTTCTTCTCTTTAAGATCTGATTTTCTCATTTTCTCTTTCAGTGGGACCTGATGTGCGACTCTTGGACACTGAAGTTGTTGTCTCAGTCAATATTCCTCACTGGAATTCTGGTGGAGTTTCCTATATGGGGCTATCTCTCAGACAGGTCAGTTTCACTTAAATACAGATGTTTCTGAAACCCAGGGAGCCTAGGGACATAGAGCTAAAAATTGGAAGCTGAAGTTATAGATCATTTAGTCTACCCTGCTCATTTCACAAGGGAGGAAGCCAAGGCCCAAGAAAGCACAAAGATTTGCCCAAGAACAAAAACTTAGAATCAAAACCAGAATTCTAACCAAAGGCTTTCAATTTTTAAGTCTGACATTCTTTCTATGCTATGACAACAGTCCAAAATAACAAGGTTAGACTCAGGGCTAGATTTGGAGTTGTGGGTAGAGGTGGATCTAAGACTAAATAGGACCTAGTAAGATAAGAAGGTTGGTGATGAGTTGAACATGGGAAAAAGATCAGTCAGTTCACAAGCATTTCTCAAACACTTAGCATGTGCCAGAAACTGGGCTAAGAGCTGGGGATAGGAAACAAAACAGAAAGATTCCCTGCCTTCACAGAGCTCACATTTACTGAGGGGGACAAAATGCAAAGAACTCTGTACATTCAAGAGACATGCATAGTAAACTCAGGAGGAAGGTGTGAAGGACTGAGGAAGGCTTCTTGCTAAAGGCAGAATTTTAACTGATTAAGGAAGCCAGGAAGGCTAGAAGGAGGAGATGAGGGGAGAGGCATTACAGGGAGAGGAGACTGCAATGAAAACAAGGCCCAGTGAGGGCTGCTGGATGGGGAGATGACATTATGCCTCTGCTCTAGGGTCACAGTCATCAGGTTTCCTATGAAGTAGGTTTGGGAGAAGACAGATGCTGCTTCCAAGTTACTTTCTGGTGACTGTCCCCAGTACAGGAGCTGCCTTTGCCCAGTCATTCCTAGTTTACTATTGTCTTCGCTTCCTGCTTGGGTCTTCAATATCAGGGGTCCTCAGTAAATCTTTTCTTCAACATATGCACATGTTCTTTGAGATCTCCCCTGTGTCTGAAATTAATCCTGGGCTGGGGTTACCTTTCAGTCATGAAATAGACCACCAGCCAGCACTGGCCCCTGATGGTAGTCATATTATCGCTGTGCACAAATCTGGGGCATCAGTTTCTTGGGATTCTAGCCTATGGCATCCAAGAATAGTGTGAACTCCAGCTGGCAGTGTCTGCTCCCTGATTTGCCTTCTTCCATCAGGAAGTCTCTTGGTAAGTGCCCCCAAGGTTTATGTCCTCTCTCTGCATGGGCTGCAGATGGAGGGTGAAGAATCTCAAGCTTCTTTTTATTTAAAGCTCATTTTCACAAGAGAATGGGAATGTTTCCCATCAGGGATCAGGGATTTGGGTGCCTCTCAGGAGTTAAAACCCATGCTTAAATGAGAGAGACTGGAATTTAGGTATCTTCATCAAATTATCTCAAGGTTAGAATAAGTAAAGAACAAAATGATGGTTATTAGTGATGAACAGACTTTCCTCAAAGTACTAGGAAGAGTATCCCAAGATGCAAGAGGTAAGATAGAAAAATCATTCAATTTTAAATTAGAAGTCATGTGTTCAAATCCCATCTTGACCCCTGTTAGATGAATAACCATGGACAAATCACTTACTTTCCCCATACCCCAGTTTTTTCCTCTGTGAAATGAATGGGTCAAATTAAGTGACCTTTAGGGTCCCTTCTAGCTCTGCAGGAAAGCGGGGCTAGCTGGTGCAGTGGATAGAGTATTGAACTTGGAGTCAAAAAGACTTTTCTTCTTGAGTTCAAGTCTGGCCTCAGATGCCTTGCTGTGTGACCCTAGGCAAGTCACTTAAACTTCTTTGATTCAGTTCCTCATCTGTAAAAAAGAGCTGGAGAAAAAAATGGTGAACCGCTCAGAATTTTTGCCAAGAAAACTCCAAATTGGATCATGATACATCCCATGTAACTAAAATGACTCAACAATGACAACATCCTACTGGAGGAAATAAAGGAACGTTAATAGAGTGAAAGGCTCTCAAGAATTTCTGATGGAATGACTAAAGATGAATAGAAATATGTTTGTATAAATGTATTTTTATCTTTATCTATTGTCTCCGCATAAAAGTGTGAGCTCCTTGAGGAGCTTTTTCCCTGAATTATCCCCATTACCACAGGGTCTGGCACATAGTAGGCATATTACAAACGATTATTGAGTTATTGAAGGTATAATTTTGAAGAATTATATTCAGAAATAGGCCTCTCCATCATCTTGCTGTCTTCTTCAGCTATGAGGGAAAAACAGTTTCTTCAATGACCCTGAAACTCTCCCACTTCATAGGCATTCTCTAGACTCACTCCTCATCCAATGACCTTTAAAATGCCTCTTCATAAAGTAACATTTGAACCAGGTACAACAAGAAAGTAGATTCTCCTCGTCTGATTTCTGTCTTCTCCATAATTTATTTCACAGATCCTCATAGATCAAAACTGAACTCATATATGCTCTCCTTGACTCCATAGGGAGAAACACCTCTTAGAATGAAAATTGCAGGTGTCACTGCATATTACTTTCTCTGCAGTTAAAGAGAGTTTCACTTTCTACAGTCTATGCAGGAGAGACTTTTGAAATGGCCTCCCGTGAATGCTTGAAGGTGGCCTATTTAAGCACAGGAGAACTTCCTCTCTGGCAACATGTTCCATGATATTGGTACCCATGCACAATGCAGGCAGCCCACAGGTGATCTGTCACTTAGGCTACATAACTTTTCTAATGGCACCTATTGGACCAACTTCTCAGTCTATGTCCACCATGAATTTCTTCATAGCCCTCTAGGGGAATCACAATTTTCATTCTTAAGATGTTATGCCAGTCCATATTGGCATATGTCTTAATCAAAAGGTGGTCCTGCCTCCAATCAACCTGTCAGTGCGACTCTGAGCAAGTCACTCACTATACCTATCAATGCTCTAGGCAACCCACTGAGACAAAATTGCAGTGGTAGAGGATTGTCATCTCCTAGGAGTTCCCTATTCCGGTGAAATCGTAGGTCTAGTCCTTATGTCTCTTTTACAGTCTCACTTACAGAAAGAGGGCATTTTTGGAGCTAGGTCTGCATTGGAACCCTACATATAGGTCTCCAGAAGGCTATGAGTACTCTAGGCACTCTATCCTCTCTCATCTATCTCTATGTCAAATGGGTTCCTGATCATGCTGGACAGTGACTCCTGCATGGAGCTGGGCCAATACCTCACCCAGCCCTGCTAGAGTGATGAGAACAAGAGAAGTTATTGAAGCAATGAAGTACCTTGTATGTTTGGACTCTCTCCTTTTACACAGCTGAGGAAAATATCTGTGAACTGCTTGGCAAGAGTAGTGACATAAAGGAAATCATCATAAGCATGAATAAAGTGAAGAAAACAGCATGTGGATTCTGATTTGTGAAATTCTACTAAAAAGCAGATGTCAAAAATCTTATAGAACTCACTGGGAAAATGGAATCATCTGCACATTCAGAGACACAGGTTCCAAAGAGGAAAGAGGACAGACTGGGAAAATCCAGGGAGAGGGACAAGATGAGAATCGAAAATACTATGAAGCTGGAAGAGGAAACTATGGGGAAATGGGCAGAAACAATGAGTAATGAAAGCCCATTATTTAAACAAGAAAACTTTGGCCTTTTGACAGAACCTGCAAACAGTAGCACTGAAGATCTGAAAATGGTTTACTTATAAGAGACTCTCTTTATTTCTCTGCCTTAGGAGAATTAAATCTGAAACTCCGACTTGACTTTCCACTCTGAAAATCATTCAATGCCACAACCTAAGGCAGGGACTTTGGCCCTAGTATTGGAGCCTTGGGGTCTTGTCTGCTTGTCAGGAGGTCTTTCTATCACCTGAGGAACAGCTAGTAATCAAAACTATCTATTAAATATATCACAGCTTTCCTTGAAACAAGATTTGGAAAGTCTTATTGTATATTTATGTTACTGTTCATGACTCCAAGAATTGATCATTTAAAAAACCAGCCCTAATGAAATCTGAATAAAATTAATTTAATGATCTAGGCTTTAGTATCAACATTCTATAGATTAGAAAAGTTCTATTTCTAAGCTTTTTGAATGTATCTTTTAATTCCAAGGGGACTTCTATCTCATCAAGATATAAAAGTTTATCAGAGAATTCTTAAAATTTACCTCAGGATTTATAATCTGACAATCCCAGGGAGAGTACTCTGCTCTGATGCTCTTGATGAATGGTCTAGAAAGAAATTTCTATTTACAATGTTAAATGGACTTATTAGACACATATTTAATCTTTCTAATAAAGTCCATGGTGATGAAAAGTTAAATAAATTCAGGAAACATTTGTTTTAATCTTGAAATCTGACAAGTTGATACTAGACCTTTATCTACAGCAGAGGTTCCCAAATATATTTGGCCTATCAGGTCCTTTTCAAAACAAAAATTACTCATTGCCCTTCTGGAAATCTACTTTCTTTAACCCTTTAATGATTTTTTTTAAAAAAAATTGTGGCATTGAAAAAAATATATTTTTAAAAATAATGCATCTTAAATTTAATAATTTATTATAATTTTGTGGGGGTTTCTGCATTGAAATTTTGATGATACAATATTGTGTCATGTAACGATAGAGTATCTTATACATGCATATAATCCTGCCCTTGCATGCTGGACTTCTTGACAAGCAGCAAGGTAATATGAACACTTGCTTGTTAAGACCTGCTGGCAGACTTGACCACTTATCAGTTAGAACTTGCATTTTGTGTGTTTATTTGGAAAATAATGTAATCACTATGATTTTAATTCTGCTACACAACAGATAAAACATGGGTAAATGGGTTTTTTCAAAATTCTCCTTTCCTTATGTTTTCACTGCCCATTTATTTTTATTCAATGTCCTCCAATTGCACCTGAGATTACTACTGCCCCCACACCAGATCATTTCAGGAGTTGGCATTGCCCACTTTGGAAACCTATGTAAATAATAAGGGAATGGGAAAGTGTTTAGAGAAAAGCCTAAAAATTAAGTGGAAAAAAATGTTTCTAACAGAAAATATCTGATAAACTTCACTTAGAATAGAGGGAAATGTCCATTTTCCGGTCAGTGATTCAAGACATATTCAAATGATATAATTCTCCTTTCTGCATTTGCATTCGTGATACAGGAATTGAATGCTTGCCAAATTGTGCATCTGAGACATGGGACAGAGGAGGAGGAAATTTGCTCCCACTTATAGCCTCAAGGAAGGAGAGGGTGACCTAAATAGGATCTAACCTATTGAAAGTTTTCCAAGTTTCTCCCGATAGATCTATTTGATCATCTATTGAGGAAGACAGATTAAAGTTAAAAATAAAAATGGTCCTGACATTTAAGAATTCTTGTCAAAGGGGAAAAAGTTAAGAAGAGTCACAGTTGATCAGTAACTGACTGCCCTGTCAGAAGTGTGTGGCATAGCTAGAGATGAAAGCTTTTCCACATGAACTTTCTTTGCATGTTAAAAAATGCAAAGCAATTAGTTGTAGAATTTTTTTTAAAAGAACCCCAGCTCTGCTACACACAAGAATTCTTACTTTGAGTGAGTAGAAAATGGAGAACTAACTATATCTCTCATGTACTGTTTAATTAGGTGGTTGCCAGAGTCTGCTAGATGATCATTCCAGAAGAAATACGATGATGCCTTACAGGTGCTTGGGAAAGTTGCAAAAATCAGTGAAGTAAAGGATAAGACCCTGAGTGTAGAGGTGAGAGGGAAAGAAGGAGCCAGGGCTGGGATATGGAAAATGGTGCCTTTTCAAGTCAAGCCCAGTAGCCAGGAGCCTAGCAAGAGGAAAGTCCAATCTCTGAGGATTCTTCTCCAAATCTCAGGGGACAAGGAAATAGGTAAGGGATTGGAATGGATACCTTAATCCCTCCTAGACAAGAATAGGGACCCAGTGATTTAGGGTCACTTCAGGCCATAGTGAGCTTGCCTGTTGAAGACATCCATCTTTGTGAATGCCAAGCTGTGTCAGAGAGAGAAACCAGAGTGGGGGAAGAGGTACCTTAACTAAGGGAAGGTGTGAGGATACCCTGGTGGAGGAGGTTGTGGGGGGTCTCTCTCTTTCCCCCTGGTTTAAGAGGGTCCCGGCAGCCCTCTGCCCTTCCACCCTCCTGTCTCAAACTCCATTCTCCATATTACTTCTAGTCGGCTCTCACTGCTTTTTTGCACAACATTTCTTCTTTGCTCAGTGGTTTAACTTTATCCATACCATTTCAGCCAAGGAGACAATGTGAAATGGTTGATGAGACAATTATATGATGAATATTAAATAGATCTTATTTCTAAAACACTTATCGCAGTGCTTTCACACAGTTGGTGCTGAATAAGTATTTATTCTCTGCCTTCCTCTGGTCCCAGAACAGCCTTGACTGTGGCTGAGGCTACCAAGGATCACCTACTCACACAGGGCAAATTTATAAAAAGGGTCTTGATGAAACTGGTGAGAAATGAGTTTAATGATTTGTGTTCTAGTAAATTACAGGAGTCCAAGGTGAGCATCAAAACCAGCCCCTGAAGACAATGTGGATAGAATACTAGATTTTTTTCAGTCAGCTGACATTCATGACTGGGTCATCATGGGCAAGTTCCTTAATCTCTCAGACCTCAGTTTCTTCATCTATGTGTAGCCCCTAGGGGAATTTCCCTAACTCATATGTGGGGTACAAAACAGGAACACCCCTGGTTCCTACATTTTTAATTTCTATGGGACTAAATTCAGATAGCAGCTGAAAGAAAGATGTCCTCTGCCCTCAGCATTCTGGTCAGATGCAAGGAGGGGAACATACTACAGAAGCATGGTGTTCTCTTTGTGGAGCTACATCCTCTCAAAACCATAGCTCATGTGTCCCACCCTGGTATGGCTGCATTTATTGTTCAGCCAAAGAGCACAAGCTAAAGAAAAGGCATTTAATGAAATAAAATAATAAGGAAGTTATCAATATTTGCTCACAAACCTGGCAAATACTTTCAACAACTGTAATATACAGCGCCAATATGTAGAGTGGACATGTGTAGGGTCATACAATTATAAATCCCTATATAAGAATCTCCATAGGCCATCTAATCCATTATTTCATTTTACAGATGAGAAAACTAAGGTCCAGAGAGGTTTTAAGAGACTGTCACAAGTTCATGCTGGTATTAACAGAGGAATCTGAATCCAAATATTCTGACTTCAGAGTCAGCGTTCTCTCTACTGTACTACATATTCATGGAGAGGAACACGCAGAAGGAATATGTGTGATCAGGACATATTCAGGAAGCAAACAATCATAGATTTGAAGCTATAAGGGACCTCAGAGGCTTTCAAGTTCGTCTCCCTCATTTTAGAAATGAGAAAACTCAGGCCCAGAGAGATTAAGAGACTTGCTTAGGCTATACCAGGAGTATCCATGGCAAGATTTGAACCCAGAACTTTTGACTCCAGAGACAGTAGTAAAGCTGATATTTTCCCCTCTGTTGCCTGTTCGATTATGTGATGCTGGTGAAGGATGGCAAACCACTCCAGTATCTTTGTCAAGAAAACCCCAAATGGGGTCACAAAGAGTTAGACACAACTAAAGATGACTGGACACAAAAATGGTTATAATAGTACTATTTATCTCCAGATTCAAGCAAAATGCGTTGAATGCACTTTGCAAAAATGGAAGGCTCTATCAATATGAGCTACAATGTTATTGTTGGCATTGCTGCGTGTGGAATCAAAGGATCTGGGTTCACCTCCAAGCTCTCCTAGGAAGGTGGGCAATACCTGGGGTATATGATCCTGCAACAATCCCAGGAAGGGAGGGACACTGGGTATTTTACAAAATCAATTCAAGGCAAGGTAGGCTTTCCTGGATTGCCAAAGGGGTCCCTGACACACATGCAAAAGAAGTTAAGAACCCTTCCTCTAACCCTGTAAGTTTTAGATAGACAGACCCTGACCTCCATCCTGAGAGGAAGCCTGAACTGGTGAAATCCGTTCTCTAAGTGGATCTAGGGTAGCTTTCTATCCTCATGCATTTGTTTAATCCATCACCCTATGGCATTCCTGTTAAAGCGATAACGATAACAGTAGCTGCTGTTTCCATAACAAAGTGCTTTACAGATATCACCCTTGTCCTTCACAAGCTAGGTGCTATCATTACCCCTGTTTGAAAGTGGAGAAAATTGAGGCTTAGTCAGAGAGGCTACTTGTCCATGTTCAAGCAGTTTGGAAGTGTCAGAGATGGGATTTGAGCCCATGTTCCTCTTTCTCAATCCAATCATTCTTTGCTATTAAAAAAAAGTTCTCATATCAAAAAAAAAATGGGAACCATTGGACTAAATAGTTTAAATTCTATGCTCTGAGATCCTTTGTCTTGCTTTGCGTCAGACTCCCTTGGGACACCTGGGCACTTTCCCAGAGCCAGGGCTGAAAAGGAACCATACCAAAAGCCACCAGCCCTGGGAAGAGGCAGGAGAGGGGGCACTAGACAGGAAGTTATTGTAAGTAGAGGAAGGGGGAGTGGAGAAATGAGCAGGTAGGAGGGGTGGGGCCAGAGTCAAGGGTCAGAAAGGAGTATATTTTGAGAAGGTAGAGCTTTGTTTCTCCCAAATAAAAATGCATCCTTCTGCCACCCCCAATCCTAAACTAGACAGCCAGGAAACTCTTCCTGAGCTCTGGACTCTCCCCCTCTTTCAAAGAACAGAGGGCCTAGGGTGCTTAGGGGAAAATGGAAGGAATCCTTGAGGGGATGAGGAAAAGCCAACACTCATGCTCACCCAGGGGATACTGGCCCCACCCCACCCAGATCCTTGTCCACCAGGCATATGGGTCTCTTGGAACTTATCTACTCCTGATCTGAAAGGGTTAACTTCCTCAGCCTGGTTTCTCAGAATCTGATTGCACACACTCACATTACACATCATCTAGCCAAGTATTTTGGGTGCCAACTAAGGTCAAGGCTCCAGCAGGAGTGGGGAGAAATGGGGAAAATGGTACAAGGGGAAAGATGAAGGGAGAGGGCTCAAATCCTACCCTCCCATCTACTAGCTGGGTGATCTTAGGCAAGTCATTTCCCTAGCTGGGAGCTCTGTTTTCACATCCGCAAAATGAAGAGATTGAACCAGATGACTTCTGAGCCCCATTCCAGCTTATTTAGAGATCCCATGGTTCCCATATGTACCACTTACTTCCTATGTAACCTTGAACAGAGAGTCTGGAACAAAGGAAATTTCAATCCTGACTCTACTCCCAACTACCTGGGAGATCTTGGGAAAGACTTTGCCCTTATTGATGCTCTGAGTCAACAAGCTAAGCACCTACTGTGCACCAGGCAATGTGCTGATCTCTAAGAATGCAGAAAGGGTGGGGAAGGAGAGGGCAGAAACAGTCCCTTTCTCAAAGAGCTCACAAACAACACATTTGCTAGATTTCTGCAGTAGGATCCAGGTAAATTAGGAGTCTGTGAACTTTTATTAAAAGTATTTTGATACCTATATTTCAATATATTTTAATTTCCCTCCTTAATCCTATATATTTTGTCTTTAAAAATATTGTTTTGTGGGAAATCTCCCCCAGACTACCCAAGGAGTCCAAGACCCAACAAAAGTCAAGAGCACCTGGAGCTGATGGAGGGTGATCTTACAGGGGAAGGCACTAGCAATGGAGAACACCAAGGAAGACCCCCTGCTAGAGATGGGATTGGCACCGAGGCTTGGATATATGTTGTATTTTCCACTACCATTCCCCCTCCAGGGGGCTTAAGCTCCATGAGGGCAGGGAATGTTTCTTTTTTGTCTTTGTGTTCTGATTTTCTAACACAATGCTTGGCACATAGTAGGCACTTCAGAAATGTGGAATTGAATTGAATTCTCTGGGCTTCCATTTGCCCATCTGTAAAATGAGAGAGTAGGATGGATTGGTGCCTAAAGTTTCTTTAAGGACCAAATCTGTGATCCTCTGACTCTTAAGTTCACTTGGCAGGTCGGGTTTGGGGGGATGGGAGCCTGGCTGATCCCTGAAAGTCCTTCTGAGACAAGCAGCCATCCAGGCTCTTGCCAGAGCCTCCAAAGGGCATTAGGACCCTGAAGGGAGTAGGCTAGGCCAAGAGCTGGGAGAAAGGGCTTTGCCACTAAAGACAGGAATCCATCAGGTGGGCAGGCTAGCCTTGGCCTCAGCAGCTCAGGTAGAGCTCCAACCTCAGATAGGACAGTCCCAGGGAGTGAGAGCTACCTGCTTCTCCCTCCTTCCCTCACGCTCCATGTGGCGAGGAGAAGGAGATCTGGACCCCCTTCCTGACAGCTTCATCTTGCAGCCACCAGTCTTTTACCCGGTGAGTAGTTTCCCTGACTGGGGAGCTCTTGGGCCCAGGCTCTCTGATCTCCCAGGTTCTAGTAATGAACACTGTGAAGTGGGTCAGGTGTAACCCTTTTCCCCCACTGCTATTCTCTGGCTGTGGACGATTCTCCTGTCCTTGGAACACCATGTATATGGTGGAGTGGAAAGCACTCTGAATCTGGAGTTGGGGGTTCCTGGGTTTGTGACATGCCACATGGCAGAGTGGGGAGAGTACTTCCTTTGGAAGCAGGAAGACAAGACATTGAATCCTGCCTTGACAGTTAAGTTCTGTGTGGCTGTATTTAAGACTTAGGGTAAGACTTATCCACTTAGCCTCAGTATTTTCTATAAAAAGCAGATGATAGTAATGCCTTCTGTTCCTACTCTGCACTGGGTTGCTCTGAGGCTCCTGGGAAACCTTGGTAAAGCATTTTGTAAACCTTAAAATCAGTTAAGCTAGCCTTACTGTTCCTGGTGCTATCTTTGTGACCTTCAACAAGTCAAGGGGACAAATCCTGCCCTCCCCACCCCCATCGTTTGAGCTCTTCCAAGTCATATAACCACTGTGATTGCGGTAGATGGAACTGGACCTCTGAGGTCCCTTTCAGCTCTAAACAGATGATCTCTGTCTTTCTAATTCTAACTCAAGTGTTACATATTTCTCCTCCCCAGGAGCATCTCACACCCTATGGCACCTGGTTGGAGGACCAAAGAATTCTCAATTTAGAGTGGAAAAGATCCGTTATAATCTTCTAGACCACCCTCCTTATTTTATAGAGAAAGAAACTGAGTCTTAAAGAGATCCACTGGCCATTTATACTTTCCCACCCTGGGCCCCTAATTTTATTTTTTTTTATCAATGTAGTAAGGAAAGGGAGTAAGGTGGGGGGCATGCTTTTGTGTGTCAGTCACTGAGAGATTAAGCAACTTACCCAGGGTCACATAGCTAATAAGTGCCAGAGATGAGATGTGAACTCAGGTCTTTCTGACTCCAAAGCAAACACTCCTAATTATCCCCTCTTGTATTATTCCTCTCTGAGAGAGGCTTTAGTTACCCATATGAAAGTAGAACAGATGATTAATTATAATATATTAATGATTATTAATAATATTATATATTAATTACAATAATTAATGATAAACTAGATGATCTCCAAGTTTCCCTTCAGTTCTAACATTTTATGATCTCATATTGTTGGAGTGAAGAAGGTAGTAGTCCCTTCCCCAAAACTGAGTCATGCTCCCACTTCTTTTTTCAATTATCAAGCATTTATTTGTTTCTCCTACCACCTCCTCCCTCTCTCACCTCTTTGAAAAAAGAAAAAGGAAAGCAAAGGCTTTGTATTAAATATTTATAGTTGGACAAAACAAATTCCTATATGCCCATGCTCAAAAAAGGGGGGGATGTTTCATTCTACATGAGTCCATCATCTCTCTATCCAGGTATATTCTCCCTCATCAGGCCTGGAAACGGGTTGATCACTGCGTCACTCAGAATTCTTAAGTCTTTCAAAGTTGGCTGCCCTCTCAGTGTTGTTGTTTTTGTATAAACTCTTCTCCTGGTTCTGCTTGCTTTACTTCGCATCAATTCTTACTACTCGAAATATTATGGCGCTTTTACAACACTATTATAGTCCATTTATACACATACCAATATCTGTTCGACTGTTTCCCCAGTTGATGCATATAACTCCTTAGTACCCAGTACTTTGCCAGCACAAAGAGAGGCTACAAATATTTTTGTACTTAATGAGTCTTCCTCCTTTTTCTTTGATCTCTTTGGGGTATAACTGGGTCACAGAGCATGACCACTTAATGACTTTATGAGGATAGTTCCAGCCCCAAATCAATTCTAGCATGGCAGGACCAGCTCACAGCTGCAGCAGTAGGGTATCAAAGTGTTTGTTTTTCCACTAACTTTCCCAGAACTTGTGGTTTTCCTTTTTTTCATCATCTTTGCCAAAATGATGGGTGTAAAGTGGAGTTGTTTTTATTTGTGTTTCTCTAATTATTAATGAATTGGAGCATTTGGCTATTGATAACCTGGATTTCTTCCTCTGACAACTGCCTGTTCATATCCTTTGATCATTTATCAAATGGGTAAAGGCTCTTATTCTTTCAAACCTGAATCAGTCCTCAGAAAGATCCCATGATCTGTGGAATCCTGAATGAGTGATTTAGCCTCGGCAATGAAGAATTTCTTCATCTGTAAAATGGGTCACTCCCTCCTATAGTCTGTGTTAGGAAAGCAGTGGGTAGCCCTTGGAGCAGTATCCTTGGTGGACTGGCTCTATCCCCCAGCTAAGTTCCTCCAAGGTAAGGACGATCTCTTCTCTGAACGTTGTTCCTTTCCCTGCACAAAGTCCTGTGCAACAAGCATTTAATATCTGTTGAATTTGAAAGGACTGCTGATCTACACAATAACCATCCACAGTTCCAGAAGACTCATGGTGAAGCAAGCTGCTCCTTCCTGCCCGAGGAAGTGCTCTTATAAGGTGGACATCTTGTTAGGCATTCAAGCTGACCTCATTCTGAGGTGGCACCTGGGTGATATAAAAAAGAGAAATGTATCTCTGTGATATCAAGAAAGAGAGAGAAAGAGAGAGAGAGAGAAGGAGAGAGAGAGAGAGAGAAGGAGAAGGAGAGAGAGAGAAGGAGAGAGAGAGAGAGAGGGAGAGGGATAGGGAGCCTCCTCTGCACACCTTGTCCCTATATAGCAAGCCTCTGGGAACTAGTTCTTCTTGAACCTTCAGTCCCCCTTCCACATCAGAGCTGATGGCAGGGTCCAGAGCTGGCTCCTCTAAGATGGAGGTACTCTAACAATCCTGGGGGAGACCAAGCCTGGCTGAGCAGCAAGATGGGGAAGTAGGAATCTGGCAGAGTTAGGTACAAGTAGAAATACTCCTTCCCTCCCCACCGCCTGTTCCCTCCACACACCCCCCAGCAGCCCTGTCCTGCCTCCATTGGGTCGATGCCCCAGCCCATAACTTGTTACATATGAGCAAATGAGCCAAAAATGAAACTTTGCTGGTTTAAAAGGAATTAAAATCTGACCAACTTGTAAAAAACTGGAAACAAAACTGGTGCTCATCAGCAGGGGAATGGCTAAATAAACTGTGGCATGAAAATAACATAAAATGTTTTTGTGCCATAAGAAATAATGGCTGTAGGAACCCAGAGAAATAAGAGAGAGAAGGCCTGTGTGTGAGGAGCTTTGCAAACCCTAAAGCCTTATATGAATACTAGATGTTGCTGTTATGCCTCACAACAACTTGGTAAGGGAGGTGTTACTCTTCACATTTCACAAATGTGGAAACTCAGGCTGCCAGATGTTGACCAGCTTGCCTAACATCACACAGTCAATCAATGTCTGAGGTAGGATTCAAACCCAAGCCTTCTGCCTCCAGGTTCCCAACCCTTTCCCCTCTATCATGTTGTTTCTCTCAGGAGATGTAAACAATAGTGATCAATCCATCAAAAAACATCAACTGGTTGGGCCCCAAATGGGACCATTCCGCCTTCCATTCCATTGGGATGTGAGAGAGAAGGGTAGCTGGGCCTCCTGAGCCATGGTACCCCAGTGTATATGACACACATAGACATCACCCCAGAGGTAAAATGTGGGGCTGGGTGAGGAAGGAAACACAGATTGAGAAGAATGCTCTTTTTTATCATATAAGGACTTGGATTTTTCCAAAATCGTGAATGCCCTCCATGTAGCAACAGCAATGCTGACGTCCAGCACGTAATATTATATCTGGGCTCTCATTTCAGCCTCAAATCTCACCCCCGTGAGGTTAATAATAACTGTCTTCTGCCCTGACAGAAGAGGATCCTAAGGGTCAGGGAAGTCATTTGGATTTGCCCATGTTCACTCTAGCACATTTTAGAGGGAAAGTTCAAGGCCACATCTCTTCCTGACCTCATGTCCAGTTCTCTTTTCATTGCATTACATTGCCTTAAAAACAAACCTACTTCAGAGTGTCTTTCTCTAGTCTTCCTGTCTCTAGGGTGGGTGCCCTGCCTCATCTTATCACCTAGCTCATGACTTTGTTTCCCTGAATGGTTCAGGTAATCCCTTATGCCACAACAATTTTGGGTGGCCTTCATGCTGGGAAGATGGTTGTGATCCAGGGCCTGGTCCCACCTGATGCTCAGAGGTAAGGGGGCTCAAGGATCTATAGGTTTCCACAATTCTCAGCAACCCCCCAGAATGGGGAAGGGGGTGAGGTTACTTGTTGTACTCCATAGTACACTGAAGTTGCACAGGTTCTTGGTGCTGGACACAGGGCTGCCAATTGTCTGTCCCATTACCCTCAAGTTAAGGTGAAGGGCTCCAAGGTATGCAGCTAGTTGGCATCTCCCATCCCTCACTGTGTTGGCCTCCCCAGGTTCCAGATCGATTTCCAGTGTGGTTGTAGCCTGCAGCCCCGGCCAGACATCGCCTTTCATTTCAACCCTCGATTCTACACCAATAAGCCCCATGTCATCTGCAACACCCTGCATCAGGGACGATGGCAGCGGGAGGCACGCTGGCCTGGGCTGGCCCTGGGCAAAGGGGATGACTTCCTGATCCTCTTCCTCTTTGGAAATGAGGATGTAAAGGTAATAGAAAGGTGAAGCAGATGATGGAGAGCCCTGGGCTGTCCTCAGTCTGGGAGGGAGAAGGTGAAAAAGAAGAGGAGGGAAGGAGAAGGGAGAGAAGAGGAGGAGGAGGGAAAATAGAGGGAGGAGGGAAGTGAAAGGAGGTCAGTGTGTCTAGAAAAAAGAGAGAGAGGAAGAAGGAAAGCCATCATAGACTAGGAGGGGAGGAGGAGTGCTTTGATATCCAACATTTACTGTTGACTTGAGATCCTTCCCAGAAGCCTAATGTTCCTGATAAACTCATTCCTGATCCTAAAAGAAGTGGGTGGGAGCTGGCAGGGGATAGAGAGACCCTGGGCCATCTTTCTGTGCAGGTGAGCGTGAATGGCCGACACATCCTCCACTATCCCTACCGGCTCCCGCTGTCAAGAGTGGACACCCTAGGCATTTATGGCCACATTTTTGTAAAAGCCGTCGGATTCCTGAATAGCATTGTAAGGATGTCTGGGAACCCAGGCCTGGGGCAGTGGGACTACCCTTCCCACAGACTTGGGTGGGCAGGCCAGGGCTTTCTGCCTCTGGTAGGAAGGTATTCAGGGAGAGAAGACGAAGCCTTTTTGTACAATTGCTGAGACACGAGATGATTTACAGGGGAGAGAGGGGAAGGGGAAGCTGTTCCCTCGGTGAAGCAGATGGCTTCTTGGGCATTGATGGGCCCTGTGGGCACAAAAGGAAAAGACTAGACCCCACTATGTTCCGTACAAGCCCCAATACATTGAAAAGCCACTAGAGTCTCTGAAGTGGCCAATTAGGGAAGTTTACTGACCACAGTTCCCCACCCCTTGTCTTTCTGTGGACAGCCCTTTGTGGATGGTGGAACAGAGTACCCAACTGGACATGTGAGTATAAAGGGGGTTCCCAGGGTCTGCTGTTCTCTAATGAGGGGTCTTGAGCAGCTGGCTGTGCTCCCTTCAGTCCCTGAGCTGCTCCTTCTCCCTTCCCATGCTGTGTTCTCCAGGATGGGCAGAGACCTGAGTCCTGAGGGTGGGAAAGGTAGGGAGGTTACTGTGTGCAAAGGTCACTTTGGTCAATGCCCCTCCCTGCTTCCCACCCACTCTCAGCTTGCACAAGTCCAGGGCTGCCCCTTTCCCCATTGCCCTGGTCCAAGGGGACTCTGGCAGGTCCAGGGTCAGGTGCTCCGAGGCCTGGTCGGGAACTCTGCCTTTTCTGCACCACAATCCCTTCTCCTTGGCTCCATGGAGAAGAGCTGGGGAGCCTGGGTGAGGACAGACTGGATGCCCAGAGGAGCTCACCACGAGGGTGAGGGTGGGGGCAGAGGCACTGGTCCAATGAGGGAGACACTCTCCCCAATGCCTTTTCCCTTGACAGCCTTTTTTACTGAAAAGCTCCAGGCTGGTGAGTGAGACTTTCCTTGTCTTTGGGAACCTGCTTATTCCTGGGGAGCCTGAAGGCCAGGGCAGAGAGATTTCAGGCTGAAAAGACTTCCACACAAGTTAGGGTCTGAAGGGAAGACCTCCTCCCTTTTCTTGGCAGGGGCATCTGTGAGAAGGTCTGGTAACTGGAAACTCCCTGAGGGCAGGGACAACTTAGCCTCAGCACCAAGATTTATACCCTGCACATATAAATGTGCGCTGAATTCAGAGGGGTGAGGGTACGAGGTTTTCTAGAAAAAGACCTTCTTGGACATGGGCCAAGGGCACACAGCCCTTGTTCTGTCCTTGGAATCTTTTCTGGGCTTGAGGATCCATGGCCTGAAGCTGCCTTTCTTGCTGTGCCTGGGGAATTTGTGGGTGGAGGTGTTCAGTAAAAAGTTTTGGTCTTGATTGGAGTGGGGGAAGTGCCATCCTGGGATCAGTTTTTTCTCATGTGGGGCACCCTCTGGACGAGGGCTTCCTGGGATCTTCCTAACTCTCCCTTGTTTTTTCAGGCCATTCCCTGCACTTGGCCTCTTCCCAGGGGCCTGTGGCCAGGACAGGTCATCGCTGTTCGGGGCCTCGTCTGTCCCAACCCTCAGGAGTAGGTACCGGCAGGATAGAGGAAGTGGGTGGCCCAAGGGGGAAGAGAAGGAGTGAGTTGCCTGTATGGAGCTTGGTGACCAGGGCAGAGCCAGACCTGGGGAGGGGGGCAGCCAGCTGCAGGACAGAAGTCAGGGGGAACTTCAGAACTGGAGCAAAGAGACAGGCACCTCCAGGGCCTCCCCTTTAAGACACTTGATGAGCCAAGGACATGATGCTAATGACCGACTCTGAAGCAGATTCTAGAGTTCTCCCCATTTTAGAAATGAGGAAAGTGAGGCATGACAACCCCAGAGCCTAAGGCCAGATGTGAATCCAGCACTCCTTCCACTGCCCCATACTGGGGTCTTCATATTTCCAGGCTTGGTGGGTATAAACGCAGGCAGTCAGGCCCCTCTCTTGGGGCAACCCAGCCCTGAGAAGGCCAAGCATGCTATGCACAATCCCCTTCCCTTTCTTTCAAACCCCAATACCCTTAACCTTTATCCAGCACCCTCACCCCCTGGCCCTAGCAGGAAAACACACTGGGGATTGTTATCAGGTCCCTGCTGTTCATCATCTCAGCTCAGAGGTAGCCCTGGGCTCCCATGGGCCATGCCAGGGGAGTCAAGTCAAAAAGGCTTCTGATCTGACTCCACTTATCCCTTGAAGCCTGGCTGAGATATGAGGCCACCCCAACTCCTGACAGGGTCTCTTATGTCCCACCAGAGGATGACCTTAGAGAGCCAGCCCAAGCACCAACATCTGCCCAATGCCCTCCCCACCTAGTAGTACAGTGGAAGGCATGCTCCCTCTGGAGTCAAAGGCTCTAAGTTCAAATCCCACCTCCAAAACTTCCTGCCTGTGTGACCTTCGTCAATTCACATCATCTCAGAGGACTTCAGTTTCCTCACCTTCAAGGTGAGATCTATGATCCCATGAGCCTTTACCTTGTGCCTCTGCTATCTGCCCGTCATCCGGTACCAAAAGCAGACAAGGGGGCAGGGAGAAAGACCATCTCATTATAATTAAATGAATAGTTATGTTATAGATTAACTAGTAACCATTATTATTGTAGCAAGCATTCCTATAATACTTTACATATTCTAACTCAAGTGATCCTCTCAATGACTTTGTCATGTAATTGCTAATATCCCCATTTTATGGATGAGGACACTGAGGCTAGGGGGAAGAGGGGCTAAGTGCCCTGCTCAGCATCATACAGCAAGGGCAGAATTGGAATTCAGGTCTTCCTGACTCCAAACCTAGCACTTGATCACTTCACTAACTAGCTACAGCCCAGTGAGAGCTATTTGCTGTACCTCAGCTTGGGGCCCTCCCTGGGGCCACCGAGGCCTCTCTGGTTTCCCTAGGGAGCATTTGGTCCGTAAGTCCCTGAGTCTCATGGAGAGATCAAGAGAGGATCTTAAAGATCCTCTCATCTACATCTCTCATTTTGCATGGAGAACATTCCCAATGTCCCATTCATAGAATCTGATGGGATTTTAGTGTCCACCCAGTTTAAAGCCCCTCATTCTATAGAGGAGGAAACTGAGACTCAAAGAAGAAAATGACTTACTCAAGGTCACACAGGAAGAAAGCAACACAGTCAAAATTTGAATCTCAGGACCTCTGACTCTAAACATAGTACCCTTTAACTGTACCCCTCTTCTTTAAGAAATCAAATTCCAGTCCCTTTCCCCTATACTCTATTTCCCTTTAGCCCTGGCTAGGATAGAATAACCCAGACTATGCCAAGGCTGTCATCAGGCACACAGATTCCAAAGGCTGTGAGAGATTAATGCTTTGGTGCCTAGAGTGGATGAGTTAGTTATGGAAGGTCTCAGACTCTTTAACCAACTATTGATTCTTAAACCAGTGTCCTACAGTCAACAGAGCACCAGATTTGGCACTAATTTTGCTATGTCGTAACTGTGTGCCCCTTCCTAGGCCTCATTTTCTCAGTTTAATAAGAGGGTTGGCCTCTGATGTTCCTTCTCCTTCTAAAGAGTACTTGGTGTAGACATCATGTCTTCTATGTGTGGTTCTGGCTGAAATGACTTGAGGAGGTAGCCCTGGGGCTTAGGACCCAGTCGTATTTCCACTATTTGGATAGGACCAGACCTGCCAGCCACAAAAGCTCTTGGATAGGCGGGAATATGCCCACCAGATCCCCAGAATCCATTCTGGGGTTTTAGCTAAATGTGTCCTCTCCCCATCTCCCTCTTCCTTTTCCTCCTTCTTGTGTGGTCCAGATTCGTACTGAGCCTACGGGACGATTCCACCCACCCATCTGTGATGCTTGAGGTTTGCTTTAGAAATAGGACGTTGGCTTGGATCTCCCCCTGGGGCCGGAAGGAACCCATCTCAACCCCTTTCCTCTTTCACCCACAGCGTTTCTTTGAGGTGAGGCATTCCAAGAGGCAGGGACTTTTGGGACTCTAGCAAGGCATTTTTTTCCTAAACTCACCCCACCAAGGACAGATGGGTCCAGGGGATGGAGGGTGAGGAGAGTAGCAGCACAGCCAGAATCTCCTCCAACAGTCTCATTTTATTGATGGGGATAGGGATAAAGGAAGTCACTTGTTGAAGTTCATAGTTTTTTTGGTGAGACAACTAGGTAGGACTTGTCTATTTTCCATCCTATTAATATAGTCATATTACCATGAGGAAATAAATGCACTTAGCTTTGTATGGTGGAGAGAGAACTTCCTCTCTCCACCATACAAAGCTCAGAATCAGGAAAATCCTGGTTCAAGTCTCACAGTCTCTGACACATTAATTGGCTGTGTGCGACCCTGGGAACCATACTTAACATCTCTGTGCCCTGGATGACTCCCTAAGGCTGGAAGTTGCCAGCTAGATGTGGACCTGACTTGGGAGGAGGATTTCCCTCCCCCCGCAGAGTTCCCTGTACCAAAGAAATCACTTATTGTGTTCAAAAAGGAAAACACCATGTATCCTAATGTCTTCTGCTAATGTTTCCTGGTATCAGGAAGCTGAGGTTGTGTTCTCAAAGCTCACACCAATGGAATGAAATGAAAAGACTGAGTACAGGCTTGGGCTGCATGTGTGTTGCCTGAGGACTAGCTCCATTCAGAGAGACATGTCCTCAAGGGTGTCATAGGAGAGGGAGATTTTCAGCTACAACCGTCTGATTTAGAGGGAGGGAGGGCTGGAATCAGCATAGAAGGGCTTAGCCACACCAATATGGTGGGAGATCCAAGACCTCTCTATCATCATTACAAACATGGCCAAATAGAAGAAAGCTAGAATGAGAGTCGGGAGGTCTGTGTTTGAATTCAGACCCTGACATTTATCTGGTGTAGGCAAATCATTCCATCTCTTCCTGCCTAAGTCTATTCATGTGTGAGATGAGGGGACTGGGACATATGGCTTCTGACATCCCTTCTGGCCCTAGAGTCTCTCTACCTCCATCTCAGCTGGCCAGCTCCACCTGCCTGCTCCCTGGGCCCAGGATACTCTCCCTCTTAGCTTCCTGAGCAAGCCCACGAGTCTCTGTCTTTGTCCCCTAGGTCCTGCTCCTGTGCAGGGACAATGGCCTCAAGCTTGCCCTGAATGGGAATGCAGTAGGGGCAGCCAGCCTAGGACAGAGGGCCCTGGGGCGCCTCCGGGAGCTTCGGATCAGCGGCAGTGTGGAGCTCTACTGTGTCTGGTGCTAAAGGCACATGGAGGCATCTGTGGCCAGGAGTCCGTCCATCAGCAGCCTGAGCCTCTGTCAGCTGCCCCTCTGATTCCTGACTCTCATGTTGACTTCAGAGGCTCAGGGATGCCTACCCTCTCACCCTAGGATTCCCTGGTCAAACTGGCAGAGATCTTGGCGGAGAACAAACATGCATTTTTCAGAGTGGAAGAGAGATGGTAACTTCTAGGCCAAGGGTTGACAACTTCCTTAGCAGTGTGGGGTGAGGCCCAGACAGACTATAATACTCCATGTGTGAGCTGAATCAGGGCAGGACACAGGGGGACCTAACAGAGGTTAGTGATTGGAGAGCTCACCCTGTGTTTTTCTTTCTCTGTATCCCAGTAGCACTCAGTACAGGGCCTGGCACATAGTAGACATTTAATAAAATCTGAACTTGACCTCCTTCTGGGTGCTCTTAATGCTTCCTAAAATCTCACTGGTTTTTGGTGGGTGTTCTTTTGGCCGCCATGACCACCTGATGCTCTGCTACTCCAGCTTGACATCTGCTAAAACCTTCCCACAGACTGGTGACCTTGGACACACACTCCCAAACCTCTGGGGCCTGGTCCTTCCCTAGAGTGGTCAGGATACAGAAACCTCCGTGCCACTGAAGGGGTCTGTAGAAGACTTTCTGCTGCCTCCTTTCCCCACCCCCACAGTGGGGGCCAGGGGCCCTACTTCTGTTCAGTAGAGTGCCAGTCTTAGAGTCAAGAAGACAGAAGTTCTGAGACACCTGTTTGCCTCTCTCAACCTGAGTTTCCTCATCTGTCAAAATAAGGAAGTTGAACTAAGTATCTGCCAAGGTGTCTCCCAGCTCTAAATCTGTGACCCTAAGTGTCCCCCATTGCGGCCCAGGAGCTGTTTCACAGGACTTGGGCTCATAGAGCAAAGGCTGTTTTCATCAGGAACATTGTTTAATGATTCTATTTAAAGGTTGTTGTGTGACTCCTAAGGCAGGTCAGTGAGTGGACAGGAGGGATTAGCCTGGCCAGGGGCCAGAGGCAGATACCTCTCTGCCCGCTGAGAGCCCCTCACAGCTGCTGTTAAGCTGCCTCCCACAACTCCCTCTCTCGAGCATCGAAGGCTGCCTTAGTCTCCATGAGCTGTCCCAGAGCCTTCTTCACCTCCTCCATCTCATGCTCAGCCTGCTGGTAGCGCTGCACCAGCTCGCAGTTCTCCCGGCGCAGCTCCTCCATCAATACACGGGCATCCGCGTTCTGCTTCTTGCAGCGATTCCGGATCTGCTCTGCCTCACTCAGCAGCATCTCCACCGACTTCGCCACTGACTTGAGTTCATCCCCGGACATGAAATGTGGGTCTGGGGTGAGGATAGTAGGGGCATCAAATTAGAAAAGGGGAAATGTCCTGCCTTGGGCAGTCACAAAACTCAAGGTTATGACAATGGAAAAATGGTTCCAGTCAAAAGAAACCAGGTCTGTGTCTCACCTTCCTTATATGTGAAGGGAAGAGGTTGGATCTGATGGGCTTTTTCTAGTCTAAATTGATAATCCCACGGCCGTTTCTGTCAAATGGTAAAGCATAAAGATGGCAACCAAAAGGTACACGGTTGCAAAATTAGACTCATTTTCTCTATTTAGATGGCACAGTGGATAGAGCCCTGGGCCTGAAGTCAGGAAGACTCATTTTCCTGACGTCAAATCTGGCCTCAGATATTTACTAGCTGTGTGACTCTGGGCAAGTCTCTTAACCATGTCTGCCTCAGTTTTCTCCTCTGTAAATGAGCTAGAGAAGGAAATAGCAAACTGCTCCAGCATCTCTGCCAAGAAAATCCCAAATGGGATCACAAGGAGATGGACATGACTGAATTGACTCAACAACAAAAATTTTTTAAAGGAGTATGTGCTACCATTCTTGAAAGGTTTGCAAAGTCATTTTCCTCTGAACAACTAAGAGCAAGATGAGTTATCCATTATCCCCACTTTGCAGATGAACAAACTGAAGTTTTTTTCCCCAGAAATCACCCCAAGTCAGACATCTGTGAGGTGCCCAAGCCAGGATTTGAACCCTGAACCTAGTCCAGCACTCTTTCCAATGTATCAGCTGCAGAATTGTCCAAAGTGAGATGTTTGATAACCACCACCAAAAACACCACAATGTGTGTTGAAGTCTTCACACGACCCTAAGCTTGAAGAACGTTATGTGACTTGCTCAGAGGGAAGCAGGTGCCTGTGCCAGGGCCTATTGTCACTGGTACAAAGGAAGAGATGTGCCCAGGGACCCTTTTCCCTCATTTCCCAGCCTTAATCCGCCACCTCTCCTTCTAGGGCCATGACCACACTGGGAATGTCTTCCCCCTCCCCTGCCTTTATATTTCCTGAATATAGAATTTCAGGATTTAGAGCAAGATCATCTGACCCCATCAACCATTTGGTCTAAACTTCGCATTTTGCAAAGGGGGCCACTAGTTCCCAGAGAGGGGGAGGAGCTTGCCCAGCATCTCATAATTAATAAGCAGGAAACTCCAATTGCTTTGGCTCTGAGTTCTCCTTGCCTCTTACCCCTCATTCCCACTCTTCCTTCCTTCTCTTCCTTCCTTCCCTCCTTTCTGGGACTTTCCTTGGGTCAAGGCCTAGGTGAGCCCTTCTCTCTCTGGTCTTCCTTACCATAGACCATCTTCCTGCCCCCTGCCAACAATTCAGCCTCTCTTAGCTCTGAGTCTTTGGTTTTCTTTTCCATCCACAAGTCTTGGTATAAGAAACCTTGCTCTTTCTGCCACCACCTTAGAAGCCTAGATCCCCGCTCCAACTGCCCACTACGTCCCAACAGTTTCCCTGCTTCCTACTCTTGGCTTCTAATAGGACCAGCCTGGACTGTCTCTTGGCAACTGTGGAACCTGGTCAGAATTCCAAATCCCTGATTACCAGGGGGCAGAGAGATCAAAGCCACTAGCTACCATTGTAGAGGGAAAAGATGCCAACCAATAAGGTGGGGGAAGAGGGCAACATGGAAGCAAGGCCAGTAACGAAAAATCTCAAAGTCAGGACCTGGTCCTCTAGAAGTTGTCTTGGGGAATGCTCAGAATGAGCTGAAGCTGGGGAAGGAGGCTAGTTGGAACTAACAAAAGGGATTTTATTTTTTAAAATTTAAAATTTTTAAATTTTAAAATTTTAATATAATTTAAATATAAATTATTTTGTTAAATATAATTATATAAATGGGAGGAGTAGAGATAAGACCAGGAATGTGGAAGTGATATTCCTTCTGTCCTTTGTCCACTGTCCTGGTCAGGCAATACCTCCATTTTAGGGACCACCGCTTCAGAGAGATCATTGAGAAGCTGAAGAGGAAGGGTCAGAGGATGGGAAGAGGCCTTGAGTCCATGTTCTGTGAGAAAAGGTTGAAGGAACTGGACACACTGAGCCAGGAGAAGAAAAGTCATGAACATACTTCCCCATACCTGAAGGGTGGCCTCATGGGGTGAGGACTGGCCTTGTTCTGTTTGACCCCAGAGGGTAGAACCAGGAGCATAGGAGGGAGGTTGGAGAGTGAGAGGGGAGGTCAGGGAGAACTACAGAGAGAGAGAGAGAGAGAGAGAGAGAGAGGAGAGAGAGAGGGAGGGAGAAAGAGGGAGGGAGAGAGAAAGGGAGGGAGGGAGAAAGAGAGAAAGAGTTAAGCTTAATTGGAGGAAAACTATTCCAAAGAGGAATGGTCACCTTGGGAAGCAGGAGAGGACCACTTGTCAGGGATGTTAAGGTAGATTATGGGCTCCATTATCCAAGTTGGTGACTGAGATCCCCTCTGATCTGAATACTCTGTAGTTCTGGAAAATCCCAGTCCTCTTTTCATGACACATCACACTCACGATGCCTGACTCCTGGCCTGGGACCTCTGCCATACACACCCCCTCTCCAGCAGACATGGAGGATACCCCACCAGGAAAATGTGTTCCAGCATCCATGCCCTTAGGTGCCTTAAGACCCAAGACTATCACTGGACATCAAGTGTTAGATTTGAAATCAGGAAGGCCTGAATTCAAATCTGCCTTCAGACACTTACTGGCTTGGTGACCCTGGGCAAGTCACTTGTTTACCCCTGTTTCCTTCTCTATAAAGTAAGGACAATAGCACCTACCTCATAGGGTTGCTGTGAGAAGTCAAAAAATGCTAGTTATTATTGCTGATTAATTATTTGATTAGTGGTTAAGGGCAGACCCCTCTCCTGGCCCACATTGATCTGCTAGTACCCCCAGGCTCACTCATAAGCCAGTGGGGGTGGGGTGGAGTGAAGCACTGAAGTCCCAGGCTGCCAAGGGCCCTGTTTCTGGACAGAAGAGAGTGCAGAAGCAGCATCCTTGAGATTATCTCTGTCCAGAAAAAGGGCCAGTTAGAACCTGCTGAAGTATGTGGGAGTCATCTTAGAAAGTTCTGATCAGAGCAGATTTCCAGGAGTTGACCTAAGCTTTTTTCTTTAACCTGTTTCCACTGTAGTAAGGAGTCCATTTAATCTGCAGGTGAGCAGATTTGGGATCGTGCTGACATGGGAGAGATTCAGGTCCTCCAGGAATGAGGGCTTGAGTCATTTGATGTTAGGAACTGTTCTTGTCCTCAGACAGAAGCACAGCGTGGCACCCAGGGGAAGGCTGGGGAAGCAGAGTGAGGACAAAGTAGATCCTGTCCCCCCCACCCCGCCTCTTGCAGTGAGATTCAAAAGGGCTCCCTGGAGCCTTTTCTGTCCATCCAGGCACAGCTGGAAGCTCCCAGCCTCCCTCACCCGCAATGAAGAGCAAGTGTTCTGAACCTTCCAGGGTCCGGTTTTCAAGTGGGTAAAATAAGATGCACAGGATGACAAAGGAAATCAGCTGTTTGGAAACACAGCTGCCAAAATACTTTAAAGCTATGCTTAATGTGATTATAAGTAGAGGCTGTAACAGATTGCACGCTGTCTTGGGGAGGAGGAAAGAAAGGGAGGGGGAGAAATTTTAAAACTCAAAATCTTATGGAAGTGAATGTTGAAAACTAAAAATAGATAATTATCTAAATATTTTAAGGCAAGTTCATGGGGTCCAGGCTAGGAACTTCAGGACTAAATGATGTCTGAAGTCCTAAGATATCAGAGGCTAACCTAAGAGCAGGCAAGTTGTAAGTCAAGAGATATCTAAATATGAGGAAATGGGCATCCTGGAAATGGCTCTGACAAGGGCAGGTCTGTCTCCCATTTCTTTTGAAGTGGCTGCAGCCATACAGCTGGCCCAGGCTAATAGAAGAGCTGCTTGGGACAACTACACTTGGTCTTCAGTAACTGATAGCTTTCTATCTCACTTAACAGACTCTTGCCTAGGAACTCTTATAAATATTCATCTCTGACTTGGTCTTGGTTCTGACCCAGCCTTTTCTTTTCCTACCCAATGCATAGATCATTGGGTCCAGGTCGGTCCAGGTCCTAATTCAAATTCACTTAAATTAAAATGCATTAGCAGATGCACAGCAAAAGTAGAAGCATTAATGGAATTTAACTTAGAATTGGTCAGACAGATAAGAGAACAGGAGGAGAGGGTAGTCATCAGATGGTTTTTAATAAACACATATTATAGGAGTGGAAGATTATAGGAGTACAGAGAGAAGGCCATCAGATTAATCTCCTAGGAGTGCACTCATAACCTGTGACAAAACAGATTCATGATGCCTGGTTGTGACAGATTCCAGTGTCTCAGACCTTGCCTGTTTCCCCTCCCACCTTCACCCTAAAGGGTCTAATTTTTAAGGCTAGAGAGGTTTCCAATCTCTCTTGCTCATTCCCCAACAATTAATAGTCTATTAAAGACGGAGAACACAAATAAGGGTGCTAGAATACCCTTCTGATTTTCTTCCAGGCTGATGATGGGTCTTTATAACTCATTAGCCCCTACATCTATGGCACAGGAATTCTAGCTCGAGTAGACTCCCTTTTGATGTCTTGCTTCACTGAATTCTCACTTAAGGTCCATCTCAGTTCTTTACCTCTGATCTTATGGTGGAGCAATACAGGATTAGACAGGGTACCTGTGGCTAAGCTCCTGGCCAGTCTTGGCAAATTCATGATTAGTCACTGCATTAATTGAGGTGAGCTGATGAGGCACTAATGATGGACCCCTAAAAGGCTGGACTTTCCCACATGTCCCAGGTCCTTGGCATTTGCCTGAGGCTCATCTCAGTAGAAGCCTTTCAACTGTCCTGGCATTGTGGCTTTGACCCTGCCCCAATCTCCAATTCTCTGTTACCTCTACTATTACTTCAGGATCACCCCAGGCCACTTCCTATACTTAATCCCAGATAGACCCATTCTCTATTCCATTGCTTGATCATGTCCAGATCTTCCCACATTATCTTGTGAGAATTAAATTGTTAAACTGATCTTGTGCCCATTAAATTGTTGAGATTCTTAAAATCTGACCAATAGCTCGGATTCTTAAAATCTTGCGCACCTCAACTAGTGTTTAAATAAACCCTGTCTCTGACTGACAGAAGACTTGAGTCGAATTCTTTCAAGGCAGGACCCGTATCTTCAGTCCTTGAATTTCAGGGTTCTCATCACCCCTAGACTACAACAAAGTGGCCTTCGGTGTTCCCATTTACATTAGTATCGTTCTATCTTCTAGTTCTCCTTCTACTCTCTTAGTTCTGCTTTGGTGCACACAAGTCTGCCCAGAGTTTTCAGAAATTCCAATGTTTGTTGTTACTTAACAGGGACAGACATAGGAACTGGGCCTCTGAATTGTCACAGATGAAGAATCTCTTTACCAATGCAGGTTACCACCTTTTCTGAAATAGAGTTTTATTGCTGGCTCACACTCACCCGCCTGGGCTGTATTACTTACAACACGATAATGTTCTTTTATGTTTCTAGATAACAATTCAGCCAGTCCACAGTCAGGGGACATCAGCTTTATTTCCAGTTCTTTGCGACCAGAGTTTGCCACTAAGAATATTTTGATATATATAGGACCTTTCTGTTTTTGACCTATGTGCTCATTAGTGGTGACACTGGATATGAACAATGATCTATCTCACTTAAAGTCTAAATTGGTTTCCAGAATATCTGGGCTAATTCACAGCTTTCTCAAAGAGTGTGTTAGTGTAGCTATGCTCTCCCAATTTTATACCATTGGCTATTTCTCTTTTATAATTTTTGTCAGTTTAACTTCAGAATTGTTTTAATTTATATTTCTCTAATTTTAGTGATTTGGAAAAGTTTTTCCTAATATTTTTGAACATTTGTGTATTTGTTTTTAAGAAAAGGTCTATCAGGAGAGTTTCCCTTAATCAGTTTAACAAGTAAACCTCTTCTGTGTCATGTGGGCACATGAGCATACCTCTTCTTTCAAACAATGTAGAGATATTCAATAGTATCTTGTTAAAGAGAAAATTGACAACTCCTGATTAGATCTCAGACATGACTAAGACTACCCTCCCTCTCTCTACCCCACTTGTCTGCCCCTTTCAGCCATTTTTCCTCTTTTTCTCCTCAGAGGACTGTTCCAAATGCAGTCAAGTAGATCAGAGTTCTGAGGAAGGCAAAACCAGGGATGTCTCAGACTCTTTCATCTCTTCCCAGAAACCATTCACGTGACTGTGGAGGCAGTAGCTTGTCCACAGCTTTCTGACCCTGGTCAGATTGGGGACCTGAGAAAAATGGATTCTTCCAACCAAAGAGCTGGCAGCCACGGAGGTAAGGAATTCCTGCCACACATGGCAGAAGCAATCACATGTTTGCCTGCTTAGCTCAAGGAAGGAGTTCATGGATGATTTCTTTGAACCCTAAATTCCTGTGTCAAGAAAGGGGAGTTTCATTTCCTAGGCAGTGTGATCTGAGAATCTTGCCTTCTAGTCTGAAAAGGGCAGGTTGTCTTGTGAATAACCCCACATGCAAGATTATGATCTATATGATGTCCATATCTCCCCCACTTCCCCAAAAAGGCTGTGGAAGCACCCAAGCCCACCTCTGGCCTCCAGGTCCATCAGGATCAGTAAAAGAGGCTACAATTTCCAGAAACCTGTCCCCTTCTCCTGTTTTCCTCTTACCTTTCTGACCACTTCTAGTAGTGTTCCATTAATGTTTCTGCTTTTACTATGCATCTACTAATGTAATTTAATTAAAGTGTGTTAGAATTATAACCATGAATAAACCCCAACATGGGGGAGCAAAAGAAGGGATCAAGTCAAAATAGTTAGACTGTTCTGGTTTCTTTTGAAAGAATTCAGACTCAGACCATCTCTAATCCAAGTAAAAGCATTTATTGTGATTGATACCTCTCATGAATCAGGCTGATTTCCAGTAGGAACCAGCAACTTCAGTGAAAGCAAGACAGATTTTTATAGAGCAAGATGCAATTACATAACAAATTATAAATATTAAAAAGCAGGAAGGATTTGTTACAGGGTTAGGTAATGGGGGAGGGGTCCCATCCTCAGTGGAATTGTGCATGTGATTACCCACAATGCATACAGAAAATCCAATGAGGATGGTATTTATGTATGATGATGATATAGTAATAAGCCTCTCTATGTCATAAGTTTACTCCAGGTTAGTTCTTTACTATTGCTGCACAGGCACTATCTTGAGGGGGGGAGGGGGCGGGCCTCTTCTATAGTTCAACAGTCAAACTACTTTCAAACTAGTCACGTTGTTTTCTGATTGGCTCACTATTGTGGTCCTATCTGGTCAAGGCAGATAATTTGTCTTGGGCTAAATGGAAGATGTGATGGTACTTGAGTGCATGGACATACCTGTTTAAACATGAGAATTGGATCTGGGGTCAGAAACTAGCTAGGGGTAGTGACTGTGAGTCTGAGGAGCTGTGGTGCAGTTAAAGTCAGATTAGGTGGTTAAATCAGGCCATGCCTGCTGTTTGGTGGGACCCATAAGGAAATTAGAATATTGGGGCTGCGAGCAGCTTTATTAGGATTCCATCAAGGACCATATAAGTAGGACCTGGCTTTTAGAAAGAGAGGGGAACTTCCTGTTGTGATATGTCACTTAGAGAACAAACAAGATTACCATGGTCCCTGAAGTCAGAGAACAATAAAGGATAAGGTAGCAGGAGACGGATGCTTTACTCCTACTAATTTGGCCAGCACATGTCTAGGGAAAGGGAAGTCTCAAGTGTGTTTCTCTCATGGAGGGTGTCCAGGTCACAGAATGTTACTATAATTCTTGAGAGGGATTTTTCCTTTGAGAAGAAGGGACTTGCCAGAATGTCAAGGGGTTATCCCACTTATAACTTTAAGTTCAGGAAAATTTATGGGTTATTTGAGGGCTTTGGGTGTTTTCAGCATCAATTGTACAGTCTCTTTTTATATTTTCTGTGGGGTAAAATAAAGGCTGCCTTCTATCCACAGGGATTTATTTCTCTGGGTATCTGCACAGGACCTGGGTACCCTGTTCCCAACATCTGTGAAACCTAGACATGAACTCTGTTGGGGTATTTGCTAGGGGTAAATTGGGGGAGGGGGATGGGAATGAACCAAAAAATAAAAATAAAAAACTATCTATTTTTGGTGGTCCTGAAGATTAGATCCCTGGCTCCCAGCACCTAGAATGCCCTCACCATGGCTTCCTAGCTAACATCCCCAGGCTACTCCAAAGCTTGGCTCAACTCATGTCCATGAGGACTCAGCTGCTAATGTCTGCCCTACAAAATGACCTGGCATTCCTTTGGTAAAGATTTTGAACACAGTTAAATGCGTGCATGTTTTCTCCTCCAACAAAATGTGCACTGCTTGAGGGTAATATCTTTCATTTTGTTTGTGTTTCCCTGATAGCCTAATACAATGCCTGGCACATGGTAGGAAGTGGCCTGGCCCATAGTAGGATGTGGCTGTTGGCAGCTTGATTCAGTGGAAAGAACAGCAGCTCTGGAGTCAAAGGACCCAGGTTCAGATTCTGACATTACCACCTGAGTGATCCTTCTTTCTTAGTGCTCTCTCTTTTAAGCGCAATCCTCAAAAACTCCCACCTTAGGGAAAATACTACACCCTCCAGTCCTGCTGGGTTAGATTGTTGCTTTGTTCCCGATCTGGAAAGAACTACAACTCCCAAGGTATTTAACAAGATATCCTGTTCAAACCTTGCCAAAAGAACTATTACATTCAGCTAGAGGTGACCCTGCTTTGGGTTTTTAAGAGCGTGGAGTGCTTGGAGCAAAGCATATATTCCAGCCACCCCTTAAGGAAAAAAAACTGGGAAGCTCTTATTTATTTATATACATAAATGACAAGCTATGTGGCTAAATCAAACTGCAGCCAAGCCATGATGCCATAGTGGGGGTGGTCATAACGATTTTGACGTAGGTGTCTCAAAGCATAATGAAGCCAATGACAACCGCAGCAACAATGACCTGTGGAAAGAACAGAAGGCTGGTCAGTGTCACAGCCTGCTACCCTGCCCTCTAGTCAAGTACTCTGCTCTGACTAGCTCCTTGGGAAAACAACAGAAGAGGAACCTTGGGGACTGGGAGCAACCATCCCATAGGGCGGGGAGGAGACTAAAGGAATCAAACGGAGATTAACCCAAATGGGGACCAAGCAGGCCTACAGCCTATGGGTGCTTAAAGCTGATAGGAGAAAAAAGAGGAAAGTGAGTCAGAGGAGGCATCCTTGAAAGCCTGAGGCAGTAGTGGGTTGCCTTTGGCCTCAAGGACACATGTAACCCTCTGAATCCTCAAATAAGGCCCTCTGACTGAATCCACATTTCACAGAATAAATCCCCTTAATACAAGGATTTGTTCAGTAAAACTTGGACTCAGTCAAAAGGATCCCAAGGATCTAGAAGGCCTGTTGTCTCAAGGCTACAAGTTCTTCACCCCTGGCTCAAAGTTTTCTTTTTTTGTGGGGGAGGGGATTGGAATTATTGAATAAAGTGGAGAATTTTGAAATCCCAGGATTAATAAATAGTACAAAGGTTGTGATGAAAAGCAGTGAGTTTTGCAGGTTTCTTTAGGGATACATGAGGGAGCTCTAACCCACCAGTATTATATTCGGGGTAAAATATCTGGTTTTAATCCTTGACCACCCTTCCACCATTACCCCACATGTCAATTCTGATAAGTTAACATCATAGATTAGACTGAAACCAAGACAGATTATTCTCAGATATTATTCTGATATGGAAAAATGATCTTCCTTGAAGAAAGGGAAACTTGGCGCCAGGGGTTCGCTAAACATTTGACTTCACTTGTTTCCCTTAAAACTTCCCAGAGCTTTAAAAACAAAGACTTCCTTTCCCAAAGAAAGAATATTGCCACCCTCACATGGGAAAACTGAGTTTAAAGTGAGAAGGCCCATGCCCAGGGCTGTGCTGAGGAAATAGATCTCACCTACTGTGCACATGCTCTGTTTAGTTCTGACCATAAGCACCCGAGAGAGTCTAAAATTCATTCACTTAACCACATTTATTAGTTAGCTATTCTCCAGAACATACCTTGAGCTTCCAGGCCTTCTTGGAACTTTTTATCCCATATCTCAGGTAAATCACAAAGTGCTTACAGTTCTGGGTGAGAACATCATAGGGCACAGTCTTCCCCACCATACTCAAGGCCTTATTCACAATCTCATCAGGTGGAAGTGGCTCGTATATGTCATCATGAAGGTTATTGACCTTGTACTTTTTTCCACTCTGGCTGAGTGAGCTCTTCTTCACTAGGGCCTGAGTAGCCATTATTGAGTTAAATGATCCAGAAGAAGTCATCTGTCTTCCATCTTTCAATGTGAAAAGAAGATGCTTTTATGGTGAGCTCTTTCTCAAACAGTCCTACCCCAGGTCTCCTTAACCCCATGTTGCTGATAGTGTCCCAAAAGAGTTACTTGTGGGGAAGTCTGGCTGCTTGCCCATTACTCAAACTCAAAAAGATTGAGATGTGCCCAAGAAAGTGCAGTATACTGGCCTGAATCTGTTTTTCATGATTTTATTCAAACTCTTTCCCTGATAAACAGGTAATCAAGAAGACGTATAACTGGGTATACTTGAATCTGAAGCAAGCCCTTGACAGGCATCATGGCCCTTCAGTCATCTTTCTCAGATGGAGTCTAGAGAGGATCAGGGTGCTTCTTCCAGCAGGGTTGTGATCCTGGGTAAAAGGATACCCTCCCTTTGCACACAGATTATAGGGACAAGGCTACATTCGAAATTAATACTTACTACTTCCTTCCTCATGTATGAACCCTCCGTGGCATTGGAAAAGGGCATCTGCTCCGGCTGGGTTGGTGGCACTGCCATTAGCACTACTCTGAACACATCTGTATGTCTAAATAAGGTCCCAGCCCTTTGAGACTCCCCTCCTACATCTAGGACCCAATCATGCTCAGAGCAAAGAGGGAATGTCGGGTACCCAAGACCATGTAGATGCCAGGTGAGTGTATGGGAGTGGAAACTTGGTTCACCAAATGTTCATTGTCCTTACTGCAGCCAAGTGATGAAACTGGGACTCTGATATCTGATTCAATAGTTCAGTTCTTGATTTCTTTCTCTGTGTCTGTGTCTGTGTATGTCTCTCTGTCTCTCTCTTTCTCTCTCTGTCTCTGTCTGTCTCTCTCTGTGTGTGTCTCTATCTCTCTCTGTCTCTGTCTCTCTCTCTGTCTCTGTCTCTCTCTCTCTTTCTCTCTCAGAGTGGGGAAGAGATGGGGAATGGCAGACTCATAGTGGAAGGCATCAATCAATCAACAATAATTTATTTAGTGCTTATCATCCAGGCTTCAGTCTAATTTACATTCCAGTGAGTGAAACAACATGTTACCTATCTAGCAATATACAAAATAAAGCCTAGGTGTAGGGGATGGGAGGGGGAGATTGAGTTGAGAGGATCTGGAAAGACCTTCTATAGAAGGTGATGTTTGTGTTCAGCTTTAAAGGAAGCTAGGAAGGAGAGAAGGCACTTCCAGGTGTAACAAAGCCCTACTTCTATAATCAAGTGACATTGCAAAAAGAAAGGCCCTTATAATGCTACTCCCAGCCCCTTATCTGTGGACAATGGAACTATGCATAGGAAGTAATGCTGGGAGACTTCTTACCTCTGAGGCTCAAGTGGACTATGGTATCATCACCAACATAAAGAGCCCAATGGAAACTGTGAAGGCATTCAAGTATGTCACCAGGTCTGAATGAAGACTGCAAAACCAAAATTAGTATCAAGTTAAAAGTAGATTTGGAAAAGGGGTGGCACATGCTTGAAAAGTTGGAGGGCTCCAGAGGCCTAGAGAACAGACCATACAGGAATCCATGAAGGAAATGAAGACATTTAGAAGACAAAGAAGGAGAATTACAGAAGTTTTCAAATCTCTGGAGAGTGATTATGAGAAAGGATTTTCTTTTAGGCTGAACCAAAAAAAAAAAATCAGAGGGCACAGATTCCAGTCAATCCTATGTCTGCCACTCACTTGCTATGTTTCAAGTCCCTTAAAATCTGTAAGCCTTGATTTCCTCATCTATAACATGTAGCTCTTGGAATAGATGACCTGTCCACTCCTTCCTAGCCTATATGTCCTTCGAGCTTTGAGATTCTAATCAAGAGCCATAACTCCCATCAGGTATTGTGCACACAGCCAGTTTATACATATACACATATGTGTGTATGTATGTGTATATATACACATATATGTTGTTGTTCAGTGATTTCAGTCATGTCTAACTCTTCCTGACCCCATTTGGGATTTTCTTGACAAAGATACTGAACTGGCTTGCTATTTCCTTCTCCAGCTCAATTTGTGGATGAGGGAACTGAGGCAAACA
This sequence comes from Potorous gilbertii, assembly GCA_028658325.1. Classification (NCBI taxonomy): domain Eukaryota; kingdom Metazoa; phylum Chordata; class Mammalia; order Diprotodontia; family Potoroidae; genus Potorous; species Potorous gilbertii. Next base: position 258,997,771 of record CM053770.1, read on the forward strand.
GGGTTTACAGGGTAAGTGACTTACCTAGGATCACACAGTTTGTAAATGTCTGAGGTCAGATTTGAACTCAGGAAGCTAAGTCTTCCTGATTCCAGGCCCAGTGTTATTACCCACTGTGCCTTACAGACACACACACACGTGTTTCCATGTATGTATATATAGCTTCATGGGTGGGTAGAATATTATATATGTGATTTTGTACACATGGATGTATGCAAAAGGAAGGACTGGAGCCCAGGTCCTGTGACTTAGAGGACATATTTGGGTGTAAGTCACTTGAGTTAATATATGCTTGTTGAGTGGCTCCTAAGGGAGCATTTTCAGCAGCTGATGAACTTGCTGTCACCAGAATGGCTTCTTGGCTCAAAAGTCAGACCTCAATAACCAAAATAATGAAACCCAATCAAATTCTGTCTTAGGCTGCATAGTAAGAGCAGCACAATTTTGCAATGAGATTTCCCTCCTGGTTCCTACACTTAAACTCAGCTTCCAAATGCAGAGGACTTAGTACAGAACAAAAGGGCATGTCTACCTATTTCACACGGGGGTGTGGTGTGTGTGTATACCTCTTCAGTAACATAGTGGCTCTAAATACTCTACTCGGATTTGAAAACACATTAGACCTCTCCCTTTCCCACCTTTCTAGTCTTCTCAAACCTTATTCCTGTCTACATACCCCACGGTCCAGTGACGCTTAAGCCTTTTTTGCTGTTCCCCACACATGACCCTATGTCCCTATCTGGTGTCTTTCCAGCCATCGCCCAAGGCTAGAATGCCCTCCCTCCTCGTTTCTGCCTAAACATTGGGAAAATGGCGACCCACTAACTTCAACATCCACTCTAAATGGCTCTCTCAACATGTCGGTATCAAGAGTCAAGAGCTATTGTACCTTTCTTGGTTTTTTTCAAGTGTTTTTGAATGCTTGAATGACTTTTTGTAACTCACAGAGTACAGAATGGTTGCTCCTGAGCTTCTTATATATACTTTTCTAGAGTCCTAACTGTCGAACCTTCATAAAATTGACATGTTCTTCATTAAGCACAGGTTCTCTTCCGTGTCCCTGGCAAATATCAGCCTCCACAATTGACACTATTTTTCAAATGCCATATTCATATCTTCATAGTCTTGCTACATGAAGCCAATATGTACCATCCACCAAAGAACAAATGATCAAGAGCCAACAATCTCATCAATTCCAACAATATGAATAGAAATAAAATTAACACAACAGTCACAATTACTAACAGATTATGGCAATTATACATCAGTTGGCTTTCTCTTGGTCATAGATCAGAGCAAATAATTTTATCAAAAACTACTTAAATAATGCTTTAAAATAATGGTTGAGCAATAATGCAGAAAATACTACTTAAAAACAAAAGCCAAACAAAACCAAAAGAGGCAACGTTTCCCCCCCCCCCCAAAAATAACGTGGAATTGAAACTAAAAAGAAAAAAGGAATATTAGATGAGTTTTCTCTACCCCTTCATGATACTAAAGTAGAGGCCATATAATGGCCTCCAAGGCCCTCTTCTACTACTGTAGGAAATTTATGTTAAACAAAATTTGTATTTATACCTTAGGAAATTTACATTAAACAAAAAAGATAAGACTATCATGACAATAGCTCCAAAATCCTACTTAGGAAAAATCCTAACATTTAGGCAAATGTTTGGGTAAAGAAGCAGCAACATGTAACAAACACTTATTAATCAATCAACCAATTAAAATTGATTAAGCACCTACTATGTGCAGGTCCTGTACTAAATGCTAAAGATGAAAAAAAAGTCAAAAGATCCTCCCTGCTCTCAAGGAGAGAGCAAGTAAACAAACATATACAAAGCAAGCTACATACAGGAGAAATAGGAAATAATTAATAGAGGTGAGATTACCATTGCTGAAACTTGTTAAGCAGTTTGGTAACAGACAGGCACCAGGAGAGGAAAATGGGGAAAGAGTCGACTGTTTTCTTGGATCTTCCCTTAGTCCTTGAGGATGTGATTACAAGTGGTGGATCCAGCCTGAGTCTTCTGCTTAAAGTATTCACGTCAACAAAGGGTGGTCCTCTCCAAGTCATTCCAACTTTCTCTTTCCATTTTCACCAGCTGTCCAATGCTACTGGATTTTTTTTTCTGGTTCAGTTATTCACATGCCCCTCCTTAGTTACCAAGTCATTAAAACATCTCTTCTGGAACTGACTAAAGAGAGATTATCCACAGAAATTCCTCAGTTAACCTTGTCAAGTCACTCCAGATCATCAAGGATATTTTGCACCTATATCTAAAATATGTGTGTATGTGAATATTATATAAATATATGGGTGCATATAAACATGAACATATATATATTATATAGTTTTATAATATATAATATATAATTTATGTAATATATGTATATTATATATACATACACACACATACAGACTTCTTCTTACTTGGTTAAAGTTCTAGTTTTCACATGTTAGCTCTCCCTTTAGATGAGATGGGGTAATTCAGTTGATAAAGGGTTCAAAGAAAACATAGGAAGGAGTACTGAGATTAGAATTTAGATGAGACTGGGGTGGGAAGCTAAGGACATGTAAGCCTCCAGTCCTGATGCAACATGACCTTGACCCAGAGCCTGAGGATGAGGTAGACCTGTGCGGTTTTTCTAATCCTCATTCTCCTTGATCTCCCTGAAGCCTTCAACACTGTGAATTATTCTCTCCCCCTTCATACTCTCTCCTCTCTAGGTTTTCAGGACACCCTTCCCTCTCTCTCCCAGTTCTCTTGCTACCTCTTTGACTGCTCCTTCTTTGTCTCCCCAGATCACACCCTCTAACTGTAGTGTCCCCACTTTCTATCCTGGGCCCTCCTCTTTTCTCCTTTTATGCTACTTCATTTGATGATTTCATCAAATCCCATGCATTTAATTACTATCTCTATATTAAAGTATAGGTTGCTTCTCAAATCTTGCCCCAATCTCTCTGCTGGCTTCCCATCTCCCATCTCCAATGGCCTTTCAGACATCTCAAAGTGGATATCCAAAAGTGAACTCATGATCTTTCCCCCTAAATACACTGCCACCACCACTACTACCTTCCCTATTACTGTCATGGGCTGCACTATCCTCCCAACACCTCAGACTCACAGCTTAGAAGTCAACCTGGATTCCTCACCAAATCCACACTGTTGCCAAAGCCTGTTGATTTCCCCTGCCCAAAATCTCTTGAATACGCTTCCTTCTTTCTTCTGACACTGCCCCCCACCCTGGTGTAGACCCTTATTACCTCACACCTGGGCTACTGTAATTGCCTGCTGGTGAATCTGACTGCCTCTAAAATGGACATTATTTCTCCCTGGGCCCCTAGGCCGAGAGATCTCTGTTAGGTTACTGGGCAGAATAGCTTGCCTAGTAACAGTTTCCTTCTGTTGTTAAGCCCCTGTCAAAATGTTATTCCCCTTTGGTTTAATATCTGATAAATTGTTAACAGTCATTTCTTGTTTAGTCCATTTGCATGGTGACTACCTGTGCCCCCTCCAATGTTAGACCCCCATTGCCAGGTAACAGCCCCTCCCCTTCCTGACAACTACTCTATGTTGAATGACAACTAGTCTTTCATTGGGTACCTCTCCTGGCACTTGTTTTCTGTTTGGGGGTTCTTGCCTAGTAGCTAGCCCCCCTCTTACTCTGTCAGAACCCTGTTTGTTGTGGAAACCGCAAGGCTGTACTGAGTAGCACCGAAATGCTTAAAATGCACTCACCCACCTCAGTTCAGGGCTGTCTCCTCTGGGTCTCTACATGAGGCAGCCGCCAGCCTGGCTAATAAATGACGATCTTGAAATTCTCAATTAATTTTGCCTGTGACTTATTAATTTGGTCCATTTCACCTCAAGTCTCTTCCCATTCCAATCCATCCTCTATTCAGCATCTAAAGTGATTTTTCTAAAAAGATCATATTACCTCCTGCTCAGTCAATTCCAGTGGTTTCCAATTGCCTCCAGGGGCAAAGACAAAATGCTCAAAACCCTTCACAACCTAGCCCAATCCTACCTCTCCTGTTGTCTTATATCTTACCTCCAGACACATACTTTGAGTCAGTGGCACTGACCTCCTGACCATTCAGCAAGCAAGAGACTCTATCTATTAACCTGGGCATTTTCTTTGGCTATCCTCCATGCCTGGAATGTTCTCTTTCCCCAGCTCTGACTACTGCCCTCCTTAGTTTAAGTAGCAACTAAAATCCAACCCTCTATAAGACTTCCCCAATACCTCTTAATTTTAGTGCCTTCCCTCTTTTATTTATTTATTTATTATTTATCCTGTATATAGCTTACTCCATATGTGTGTATGTTTATATTTGTTTGCAAGTTTTTTCTCCTCATTAAATTGTAAGCTCCTTGGAGGGCAGGGATTATTTTTTGCCTCTTTTTTGTATCTCCAGTGATTAACCCAGTACCTGGTACGTGATAGCCCATGGTAGGTGTTAGAAGTGAACCCATTTAACAAGACCTCAATAGTGAGAAACATGTTCACCTTAAATAATGAGCAACACCTATTGTGAAATGAGGAAAACCTTTATTAATCTTTATTCCCCCTAAATAGATGGGTAGCCTCCCTAGTAAGGCTTACAGGAAGACTACATGTACGGGAAGATGGGGCTTCTTATACTGTTTTCTGAATTTTGCATCTCCTGCAACATTGTCCCCTGGCCATGTAACTCCATGTTCTCCTCTCTGATAGGCCCTTCCTTGCACAGCTCCTTTAACCAGCACATTATTTCTGACCTCTAACCTATTCATGCTAGGTCACAATCCTTATCACCTAGGTATGTGGACAACAGAACTTTCTTACTTCCCACAAAATCCCTCCTCTTTTCCTTTATTAAAATTTCTGTTTCCATATCTAAATCCAATCAATAAATGCCTCCTCACATTCTTTCCACCATGAATTCTTCCCTTCCTCTATCCCCCTTTATATGAATATGGGAATGGAGCAAAGGTGACTGACACATTAACAAATTACAAGGGAGTAGGCCCCTTGTTATAAGTACAGATATAGAGATTGAAAATACAAAGTTAGATCAATCCATTTAGAGGTTCTATCTCATACAGCAGTCTGGGGAGCAATATCATCTGATGCATTTTTCTGGTCTGGACACTCCTTCAAGCCATTTTCAGCACAACATCTCATCATCTTCTTCCCTTTATCTTCTTGTAGAAATCCAGATGTCCACTCTCCTACAAAACTGATCTTAATACCATTTTAGATGACCATTTCTAAGCTTTATACACTTATCACTCTTACAAAATCAAAATTGGAACTTTGGTCAATTGTCATGTTTAAGAAATTCACATTAGAACTCAGTTTTTACATTTTACATTAATTCACTATTCATTTTCCCCAACAGGAAGATGAGATTTCACTAAGGAGTCAATAACAGGCTCTAGTACTTACATAATTGTAATAAATAATTATTTTTAACACAGTACATATCACATCATAAAACATTCCCAACTCCACCTTCTGGTCTTGCGATGCTTCTTTTAAAGCATTTACAATACAGATCACAAACCATTTTTCTTTTGACATTAACCAACTGAGACAAAACAATAACTATGTATGCTAACCTCACAAGCCCTTGACCTCATTGTCTCCACACTATTATTAAGAATTAAAAGACACTAACTTATTGTTGTTAAGTCTGAAATCCCAAGCCTAATAGCTTAATTTTAGACTTAACATCAGATGTTCCCCTATCAACAATCTATTTAGTAGATTTGATATTAAGCTTACAAACTTTTGATTATAGAAAATTGTCACTAAGAGTAGGGACATTGCAGAGAAACAACATCTCCCTAACTTTATGTCAGTTTCAGGCAGGAGGAGATTGTCAACTGGCATTCAGTCAGTCTTACAGTCTGCCAGGTGGCAGTGAGGAAATTAAGTCAGGAAAATCCTACCTCAGCCCAAGTTGAACAGCCGCTCTCCCAACCTTCCCATGAGATCACCTTTTTTGTGGTTCATACCGGCATCTCATAGGCTTACTGGCCTCATGGATCAGTGGCTCGGACTGTCTCTCTTGCTATCCATACCTGGGGTTAGACTCAGAAGAATATTTAGTTAATAGTCTTATAATATCTTAAAATAGCAAGCTCCGAAAATCAGTCTGATATGACTATAATTTCACATTGGCTAAGGAACATCTTTTGAAGTAAGTATTAAGTAGCTTGCATGCCTTTCTGGTTCCTGATTAAATAACAATGATCCTAAGTTATTGTTCTACTAGATTTACATCTGTTCCCAAACTATTCTATCCCTTTTTAACCCTGCTCAATCTAAAAGAATGAGCTACACATATGATAAGTTCAAACACTAATTTTAACTTATGTTCATAAAATGAATTCATATCAAAACAAAAAAATTTAACTTTTCCATCAATATAAAATACTTCCAGAGGTTACCTGCCTCTAAAAAACATAGACTGAAATTCTTTTCCCCAAACTAAAGATTTCTTTGATTAAGTCTCAGTAATTAATTCAATTAATTATATTTACCCAAATGCTTTTACATCATTTTATAATAGGTAAAGACCCTATGCTAAGTTGGGACCTTTGTCTATTACCCCAAAGGAGTTTTAGTCCCATTTGTCTAAAAGGGTCCTGGAAAATCTCATCTTGAAAGCTCCTTGGATTTCCCCATATGAACTGGCTCTCTCAAGACCCATAGGGTCATATCACTTTGCCCTATCAATCCAATTCTTCAGGTTACTGGCCCACTCCTGTCAAGACCATGACTGGAACCCCCAGACCACCTAGGGCCACCCTTCCTTAGTCCCTTTGTAGATAAGATAACAAACTTTGAACTTCTTTAGCTGAATGATGGCCTGGGTTGAACTCATTTAAACAGGACCCAATGTGTTGTCTTTGGGTCCTCAACAAATTCCATACCATTGGAGTTAACTTTAAAACTCAATCTTGGGGGAGGAGCCAAGATGGCAGAGTAGAAAGATTAACATATACTAGCTCCAAACCCACAGCCCATAAAATACCTGTAAATAAGAATTCCCAACAAATTGTGGAACAGTGGAAGCCACACAGCAATGGAGTGGAGAAGATTTCTGTTCCAGAGAGACCTAAAAAACTAACACCAAAGGTCCATCGTGCACTGGGACCAGAGCAGAACCCAGTCCTGCCTTGGCTGTGCGTCACCAAGAGGAGCAGATCTGAGCAGGCTTCAGGGACAGAATCTCAGGTGGCCGCAAAGGTCCCTCAACCCACAGGCGCTACAGATCACTGAGAGAGCTTTCTGGGCTGGCCGACAGGGGAGCGGGGTGTCTCCATAACTCAGGACCCCTCAGGAGGCAGCAGCAGAGGCAGCAGCAGACAGGGGCTCCCAAAGCAGGCAGAAGCTCGGATCCATTATTGAAGGTCTCCACATAAATCCCCTGAGGGAACTGAGACCTGTGAGGTGGCCCTGCCCCCAGCCGAGCAGCTGAGCTTAGTCTCACACTGAATAGCAGCCCTGCCCCAACCTGAGCACCTGAATTTAATCTCACACTGAATAGCAGCCCTGACCCTCCCAAAAGCCCTGAGGCTGGGGAGCAGTATTTGAATTTCAGACCCTAAGCACTAGCTGGGCAGATCTGGAGGCAAGGCGGGGGTGGAGAGGAATCTCAGAAGTCAAGTAACTGGATAGGAAAATGCCCAAAAAAGGGGAAAAAATAAGACCAGAGAAAGTTACTTTCTTGGTGAACAGATATCTCCTCCCTTCCTTTCTGATGAGGAAGAACAATGCTTACCATCAAGGAAAGACATAGAAGTCAAGGCTTCTGTATCCCAAACATCCAAAATAAATATTCAATGGGCTCAGGACATGGAAGAGCTCAAAAAGGATTTTGAAAATCAAGTTAGACAGGTGGAGGAAAAATTGGGAAGAGAAATGAGAGAGATGCAAGAAAAGCATGAAAAACAGGTCAATACCTT